>CM070506.1:4217939-4917939 GCA_036346375.1 Guadua angustifolia
GTTTCTCCGGTAGGGATAAACCCAAAAACGGAATCCCAGTGTTGCGCTGACGCTGAAAATGGAACCCCTTTGAACTCCCTCACCTCGGTTCCTCTTCTCCACCGTGCTACCCTTTGCGCCACCGCCTGAGCACGGCTGCAGCTCACCTGGGACTTCCTCCAGCCGAATCAGTAACGCCCCTGGGTGCTCACAAGTCTACTGAAGCTCACCGCACCGAAGGTCCGGCGCCTCTGGCCTTCCCTCTCCGCCGGCGACCATGGCGCCACTCCTCTCTGTTTTCCATCTCTGACCTTGGGGCCCCTCATGTCGGTGTCTCAGGAGAACTCCAGTGAAGATGGTAAAATGCGCTTTCTCAACTCAGGAAACGTATTTCCTATTTCTAGTCATTTTCCAATTGGACAAATATTCAATCTTAAATATCTTTTGCAATATTAATCCAATTTCAATGAAATAAATTTGTATATTCATATAAAATCAAGAAGAATCTAAATATGTAAAAAGATTTAATTTTTGAACTACAGAATTATTAGTTGAATTAAAACTTGTTATAATTCCATTATGGCCTTTAATTCAAAATTATACACAGTAAGATATAAAATGATAAAATAAATATTTATATGATGAATGAATCAAGATGAATTACAATCTGTAAGAATATTTAATTTTTGAGTCATAGAATGATTATTAAAATTTGAAATAGGATGAATCCACTATTATGAACATTATTGTACATATGAAAGATATAAAATGCTAAAATCATTAAATAAATTTTTATGTGCCTCTGGGATCATAATAAACTTAAACATACAAAAATATTTAAATGTTCAATTCAGTTTAAAATATTTGCTTTATGATTACTAGTAAACCTTAATATGGCTGCTAATGAAAATGAAAGTATAAAAGCTCATAAAATGAGGAAATAATTTGTATTAATGTCCTGAAAATAGTAAGGACCCATATATGTAAAAATATTCAAGATAAGATTTAATATGCATTCTTTTGATGAAAAGAAATGTTAATTATAATAATAAGTAAATAGGTAATCTATTGTAATTAAAGTTATAATAATGCCAAACTAGCTTTAAAACATTTCTAGAGTTGCACCCTGTTAATACCTGAAAAATGAATCAAAGATCATGTATTGTGTAGCCGCAAACTTAAATTGAATATCGGCCGATTTAAGGTTTCGATATAATCATTTAGGCTATTTCAACTGCAGATAAAATAACTTGTCTAAATACTAAAATGTGTGAAATCAGTTTAGTAATGCTGTACAAAGTTTGTACTACCATATTCTATAAAAAAGAATCATATTTTATCAAGGTTCGCATATTAATCCTATTAGCTCAAAAACCTTAAGTGATAATCGTTCGTTCCATATTCTTGCCGATTCCGAATAGTGTAAACTATATAATGCCACTTAAGCCTTTTCAACAATGAATATAATACTTTATCTAAACCCTAAAGCTTATCAAATTAGCCCTGTAGCACTCTCCAAAGTATATACTACCTTGCTATGAAAAGATAGTCCCACTTCATCGTAATTTGCATATTAATTTTGATAGCTTAATAACCCTAAGTAATCACAATACTTAAGTGCATAATATGAATGAACGAACTTTGAGTTTAAATGAGAAATCAGTTATTATGATATTTGTATCACCAGAACCTTCTCAAATATCATGTAAATAATGCTAGTAGCCTAAACCAACAGAGTAGCTTTTTATAACTAGAACATTGATTAAATGTTGCTTTGAATCTGAATCCTAATCAAAGATAAGATTTCACCTTAAGCCTGAAATGATCATATCTATTTTTGCATCTTGAATTCAATATTATAAGTATAATATATCTAATTTTAGCCTCTTGGACCCGTAAAATAAAGGAAATGAATTCATGAATCGAGAACAGTATCATTGCTAATTATATAAAATTTATTAGAATCCGAATACGTAAAATCATAAGAACTCAACCTTAAACCACACCTGCTTTCTATGATTTGTTTCTATTTGAATTTTATCTGATTTCTTTTTGTCCCTATTGAAACTTGTTAATTGTCATTTGTTATGTTCTTCATTCACGACGCGTAGAATTCGACGTATCGACTTCCATCGTCAACTACAACCTCGACTTCGTCGTAAGCAAGGCAAGCACCTCCTTTGACCATGTTGATCCTAGTTTTATAAATGTTTTCATTAAATGATTTTATTGCATGCGTATACTCATTAAACTCTGCTATATTGTGGGTAATGGTAGTTATACCTGTTGTCTCATTAACCTTCTTTGATGATTATGAACATGTGAACCTTGATAACCATAGATTAAGGAGCTAGCATTACTTAATGTCATCATGGGTATATGTGTTCATATTATTCATGCTTAGCCATGCTTAGAAACAACGATGAATCAATGATGATGATGATCAGATCAAAAGTTGTTTCTTGAGAAATGGAAAATGTGTTTGGGTATGATACTGTTGGTTGCTGATACTTTAATTAAAAACCCCAAAATAAAACTATGGTTTTGATGCGGGCGATTATTGGCAATAGCCGGAGGTGCGAAAGGAATGGCACGTAGTGTAGGGTGAAGTGTCGCCCGTGTCAGATTAAGGACCGAACATCGTGTTGTATGATCCAAGAATTCCGTGCAACCACAAGTGCTGGTATGGTGACAGACTTAACTTATTAAGTTGCTTAAATCTGGCTTTGCACATTGGTAGGCCGAAGTAGTACGGGCTGTTCCTTAATGGATTGCTCGACGGGTGCCCACACTGAGGTGTTGGGAACAACATTTGCTAATATAACGGTGTACGCCATACTTGGGAAGTTCCAACATTTCTATGCTCTGAGTTCTTCTATCATAGTATGGGTTCAACGTCCCGTCGCTGGTGCAAAGTTAGATTTAGGTAATGAACGGTTATGTATGATCGCTCATTCGCATACTCTTGTATGGCGATCCACGGCTGACGTGGTGAGTTGATCATTACTTGTGGGTAAAGTTGTACACCTCTGCAGAGTTAAATCTAATCGATTAGCCGTACCCGCGATCATGGGTGTCTTGGCGAACTGATGCGAGTTAGACTTTGGTATTTCCTAAAATGGGTTTTGGGTTGGAACTTGTTTTGAAACTGGTTATGCTTTCATATCAATGGATTGATATTGTTGGATGAATGATTATATCGTTATGTCAATGGACCAACATTGTTGGATTTTATATATGGATTATTGGATGAATGATTATGTCCTCATGTCAAAGGGACGACAATGATGGATTTTATGATTGGATTATGGATTTGGATATTGGAATATTGGATATACAATGGACTGTGAGTATTTCTTATACTTTACTTATTTCATATCAAACTTGCTCTTATAAATTCCGTTTGCAAATAACTTGATTTACAAATTCAATTTCGCTTTATGCAAATTAACTGTAGAAGCCTTTCCTTTGAAATGGCCTGCATGTATTATAGGTTTTGCTAAAGTCTTGCTGAGTACAAAAGTACTCACCCTTGCTTAATTTGTGGTTTTAGGTGTAAAGTTAGCGAAGCTCCGAAGGTTTGATTCGTCGCAGGTTACGGGATCTTCATCGAAGCGATCATATCTAGGGATTTATGCCTCGTCAGTTGTCTGCGGGTTTGGATGGGCACACTACCAGGCTTTGCTTCTTTAGTTGCTATATTCTCTGAGTTGTAAAATTTCTTTGTATACTAGTTTCCGCTTAATTATTATAATGTGTGGTTGTGATTTCAATTGTGGTAAATGTGCATACTAGCTACTGATTCAGGGACTAGTACTGCAAGTACATTAGATTTCCATTTTTGCATTCTGTGTAAAAATGGGCGTCGCTACATTTGAGATACTGTTCATCATCAATAACCACATGTCAGCAAGGCAACCAAAACAAATAATCAATTGCACCAAATAGAGCAGAACATATGATCAATTCTCCGCCTAGAATTCTTGCCACACGAGTCAAATCCAAAAACGCAGCTACTGTAATTCACAAAACTAGCTCTAATCATTCACAGCACGCTTATCATAAAAGGAAGATGCCCACGACGATTCACAACAAACAAGCTTGACCTACGACTAGTACTCCGACGACGAGTCTATTTAGTGATACGGTACCATGCATCAACGGCAACGACTGTGGTGCAATCAGCCCTCCCGTGCAATCACCGTGCAATCCAACTAAGAAAAGTTTCGAAAAATTCTGAAAAAAATCATGGATGTACATCTCATCTTACCCCATCTACATATAAAATTTCATGATCAAATTCGTCCTATGCTAGAAGTTACAAAAAAGACAAATTTCTGACAAACTTAAAAAGTTCAAATGCACCTCAAATTTGTCTTTTTTGTAACTTCTAGCATAGGACGAATTTGATCATGAAATTTTATATGTAGATGGGGTAAGATGAGATGTACATCCATGATTTTTTGCAGAATTTTTTGAAACTTTTCTTAGTTGGATTGCACAGTGATTGCACGGGAGGGCTGATTGCACCACAGTCGTTGCCTGCATCAACATGGTACGATATCAAGTTTCGCACTCGCAACACGAAATTAATTTCCCCATCGCGACATCCAGATGGCGCCGGTAAGAGGGCACCTCCACCTTGGCCACATCAACCACCTTCTTGTCCAACCGGTCCTTGTGCCTGGGGAACATGGAGTTGTACGGCAACGAGGTGCCACATAATATGCTGTATGCGTTCAAGCCCTTCTCCTTAAGCCATTCCAGGAGCTCCCTTAGCGTGATGTTGCCAGTTATGGTCCACCGGTCCCAGACCGTCCAGGACATAACTATTTGCCACTTTTTATGGGGTCAGTGGCAACAGATTTGCCACTCTGTGACTCATATCACTGTAGCATTAAGTGGCACCCCGTAATAGTGGCAAATAATTAATTATTCCTCCAGGACATGTCTTGGTGCTTGATGGTCTTGGGAGGGACCGGCTCAGCCATAGAGAAGAGTGGGATCGATCGCAAGGTTTGCAAATGTGTTCCGGTACCTTGTGCCCACCAGCAAGGACTTTGTAAAGTTTAAGGCAGGCAGACGAGGCCAGTGGCCATTGCGGTCGAGGTGGCGATGGCTGGGATGATCCTGCCGGCTATAAACTTAGCCTTCAGCTTGTCCACTTCAGGAATGCTGTAGTTCCTTGCCTGCATGTTAGCAAAACCAGCTATTACGTCCACATGGAAATTTGTGTCATCATCCTGCACATACAAAAAGAAGCTCAGCAATAATTCCCAATCTTAAGACAACTTTGTTGGATCAATCTCAGGAATACCAGATGCAATCGCTCAGCCAAAGCTCTGATTAGCACCAGCCGAACGCCACTTCAATGCCTGCAAAACAGAGAACAACTGCAGATACCTCGAACGCCCGATGTGCCGGACGAAGCACAGTAGTCTGAAGATGCAATTTGCAGGCTTCTCTCAATAAGCATTGCAGAGAATACAGATTTGCCTGGCGAATACCGCAGCCAGCTTTTCTCCCTTGTATTTATAGTGAGATTAGCAAATCAATCTGTTACATGGACTCAAACTGCAAGCAAAATCTTTTTTTTTGTTTTATCTCCAACTTTATCTGGACTCTGAAGGCTATCGCCTAACTCAAACGACATGACACTGAATCCTAACGACCAATACCGAAAGATACCTGACGCCAGAAGAAACAAAGGAAGCAACAAGATTATACCTTGTTAGAAATCGACACGCAAACAAGAACGAAGAAGATCAAACCAACACAGATCAAACACCAAGATTTAACGTGGAAAACCCCTCCAATGCGAAAGGGAAAAAACCACGGGCGCCGGCCGGCAAAATTCACTATTTCGGGAGTGTTTACAAAACGTCGGAGTCAATCCTCGCGACGGCTTACAAAAAGAATTTATAAGGCAATGACCTAGGTCAAGAATAAAACGATCCATACCAGGCGTCCCTAGCAGCGGGCCGAACTGACGGCTTACAAGAAGAATTTATAAGGCAATGACCTAGGTCAAGAATAAAACGATCCATACCAGGCGTCCCTGGCAATGATCCATACCAAGCCTCCCGGCGACGGGCCTCCGCTCCGCTCCGACAGAAGTTAGCCTTCTTCTGAATTTGGATCACAATTCAACATACCTAACAAATCACCCCCTAATCTTGTTGTACCGCCTTTACATCAACAATTCCAAGCTTCTGATGAAGTTCCAGAAATTTGATTCGTCCCAACGGTTTTGTCAGAAGATCTGCTACTTTGTCTTCTGATCTTACATAGTTTACTTCCACCTCCCCTTCTTCCACACATTCCCGTATAAAATGGTACCTCACATCAATGTGTTTACTTCATGTGCGGTAGACTGGATTCTTGCTTAGGGCAATGGCCGATTTATTATCAACAAGCAACACCACTTTTTTCTGCTCTTCTCTCTTCAATTCAGCAAGCAACCGACTTAGCCAAACTGCCTGACATGTTGCCGGTGCTGCAGCTATGTACTCTGCCTCGCAAGAAAATAGGGCCACAATTCTCTGCTTTTGGGATACCCACGTTACCAAGTTTGGGCCGAGGAAGAATACCGACCCCATTGTGCTTCTTCTATCGTCAGCATCTCTTGCGTGATCACTATCACAATAGCCTGTTAATTTCACCCCCTCTTCTCTGCGTCTCTTGAAATAACACCCATAGTTCAGAGTCCCTTTCACATAATGCAATATGTGCTTTACTGCTGCCAGATGCTGGACTGTTGGTGCTGACATATACCTACTAACCATGCCGACAGCGAAGGCTATGTCTGGTCTTGTATTCACCAGCTATCTCAAGCTTCCAACGAGACTACGATACCTGGTTCCATCAACTGCTGCCTCCGTATCATCCTCTCTCAGCTTGAGCCTGTTCTCCATAGGAGTGGGCACGGATTGCAGTCTCCCATGCCGGTTGTTTTCAGGATGTTCGCCTGCAGAGTCCGACTAGTTCATGGTGATGCCACCATCGAGCTGTTTTACTTGATTCCAAGGTAGTAACTTAGTGGACCAAGATCACTCATGCTGAACGTCCTTTTCATCTGCTCTTTAAACTCTTTCAGCATTGTCACACTTGAGCCTGTGATGATTAAATCATCAACATACACACCCACAAACAATAGTAGGCCCCCTTTCTTTCCGTAGAGAGCCTTTTTAATCTCGAACTGCTCCTGGTCTTGTATCATCTACATAGCACGGTGGGTGAGCTACGATACTTCTTCATCAATTCACCATTCGAAAAGCCGATTTCACATCCATGTGATGTAGCTCCTAGCGTTCTCCTGCTGCTAAGCGCAATGAGGAACCCGACGGTCTCCAATCTTGCCATTGGGCGTAGACCTCATCAAAATATACTCCCTGTTCTTTGGCGTGCCCTTTGCAAGCAACCTAGCTTTGTACTTCAATATCTTCCCTTTCGCATCTTTCTTGACCTTGAATACCCATTTCAGCCCAATGGGTTTGTGGTTGTCAGTCGTTGTACCTTTTCCCATGTGTCGTTCTTGAGGATGGCCCTCATTTCTTCCTCCATTGCAAGCTTCCAGTGCTCTGTTCCCGTGGCTTCTTCTACGCTTGCGGTTCTTCACTCCTATTAAGCATAATCCGAATATTCCAGATTGACTTCCTGGGTTTAATCATAAAGGTCCTGTATAGTTCGACCTTTAATGGTGGTGTCTCTTCGATGAGTCACTTGTCGGACTTGAGATGAGCTCCGAGGACTACCTCCTATCTTGCTTCTCTCTTCAGATGATATGGTTCCAGCGTAACTAAGCACCCCTTCATTCTCTGCAGTCCTTGCTGAATTTGGTGTAGAGGGCTCAACTTCATGATCACCTTCTTCTTGTGATTGATTTATAGTTACTGAACTTGGTCTCAGTTCATCTGAAAGACTTCTTTGAATGTTGGTGTTGATTCACCCTGTTCAGCTCGATCTCTCCATCGCCATGCTTCATCCTCTTGAAACACAACATCATAGGATACATGCACCTTATTTTTGACAGGATCATATACTCTATATGCTTTTGAGCCTGCTTCATACTCTAAGAACACCATGGGTATGCTTTGATCTTTGAGCTTCTTTAGGTTTGGTTTCACAACTTTAACATCGCTAGACATCCAAAGGTGCGCAAATGATGTACCTTCGGTTTTCTCTGGAACCATGCCTCATATGAAGTTTGTCCTTCCACACTTTTCGTTGCAGCCCGATTGAGTAGATATATGGTTGTTGCTATTGCTTCACCCCGAATCTTCTGGCATTCCTTTTTTCTTCATGAGGCTCCTTGCGGTAGCTACTATTGTTTGATTCCTCCGTTCGCCTACTCCGTTTTGCAGGGAGAGTATGGTGCTGTCAAATGATGCACAATACCTTGCTCTCGCTAAATACTCATCAAATTCTGATGAGATGAATTTTCCACCGCGATCCGCTCGAATGCCTTCAATTTACTTTGTGACTCCATCTCAGCTTTTGCTTTTACCAGTTTAAATGCTTTGAATGCTTCATCTTTTGAGCTAAGCAAAGACCGCCCACATGTATCGAGAATGATCATCCACCATCGGCAAGAAGCACCGGGGTTGCTGGAGAAATGGGACCGCACAAGTCCGCATGGACTAGCTCCAATCTCTGCTCTACTTGAAAACTTGCGCTTTGGGAAAGGAAACTGCGTTGCTTTCCTACCAGACAGCCTCACAGACTTGATCCAGATGATCAATACACGGTAACCCTTCAACCATACCGCTTTCCACATCTCTCGCAGGTTCGAAGTTCAAGTGTCCATATCGAGCGTGCCATAGCCATCTTTGTCACCTTTAATTGTCAAGAGGCGATGGTTCTGTGCATACTAGATTCATCACATCTGATCGATTTGGTAACCTCTTTACCTTAGTCACCAATCACTCATCTTCATCGAAGATACACATTATGCCTTCTTGTATCACGGTCTTATACCCTTTCTCATCAAGCTGCCCCAAGCTTACTATATTCGCAAAGCGATGGAATGTAGTACACATTTGATAAAATATGATGTTCTTCGGTTTTACCTCCGAACAATGCTGTGCCTCTCGCCATGAATCTCCACATTTGACCCATCACCAAACTTCACGAGCCACGCACGGATGTATCGAGATCATGGAATATGTCCCGGCATCCTATTATATGGTTGCTAGCCCTGTATCTAGATACCATATGTCACCGATTTCTTGTCACCTTTCTCCGGTGTGGGTTTCATTCCTTCTTCCTTCAACAAGACCACCTCAAAAACTTGCATTTCATTTTGTTTATCTTCATTATCTTTTCTCGGTGTAGAACGCTTTCTCTTTCTTGGGTTTCTGCATTCAGAGGCAAAGTGACCGAAGATATCGCAATTGTAACACTTTATCTTAGATTTATCAAATTTGCGATATGTCTTGGCATCTTCATCTTCAATCGATCTTCCGCGTCCTCGGCGTCGACCATGACATTGGTAGCGACCACGGCCTCGCCAACTCCCCTTCTGTTGGCGCCGCTTGATGCCTCGTCTACACTCTTGCCTTTCAATGACAATGCTTCAAGATTTGATGCCAACATTAACGATTACCATCTTCCTTCGGTTGGCGCCGCCCTTCAATGTTTCTTCAAACGCCTCACCGCCAATCGCTTCCGAGATCTGTCATGGATGAGAGATCTCCCCATCGCTCAATTGTTCCGACGATCGGCATGAATTTTTCGGAACTACTGAATAATTTCTCCACGACGTCGATTCCTTCAACTCAAAGACCGAGAGATTGAATCTCACTTACCAATGTGGTAAGGCACAAATAAAACTTATTGATACTCTCATCCTCTTCCATATTCAATCGGTTGAACTGTCTCTTCACAATTGAACCCGTTATTGCTTCACACGATCCTCTCCTACACGCATTTCTTTTAACATGTTTCATGCTTCTCTCGCCGTTTCTTTCGTGCAATTACCATTAGCACCTCATCGAGAACAGATTGTGCTAGAGCCGCCGAGCCCCTTGATCCGTTTTCGGATCTACCAAAGTTAGCTCCTTCAATTGCAGCCCGAGCTCGAGAGAGCCGAGAAGGATCTTCATCTTCATCGACTGCAGACACCATAATTTGTGTCGGTCAAGATCGAATCTTGTATTGGGACGTTTGCTCTCATTGCTGGTACTCGACGATTGCTCCCCGAGACATGTTCTTAGATTCCCGGATGCTCGATACCAATTGTTGGATCAATCGCAGAATACCAGATGCAATTGCTCACCAAAGCTCTGAATAGCACCGGTGAACGCCACTTCAATGCCTACAAAACAGAGAACAACGGCAGATACCTCGAACGCCCGATGTGCGAGCGAAGCACTGAGTCTCGAAGATGCAATTCGCAGGCTTCTCTCAATAAGCATTGCAGAGAATACAGATTTGCTTGGCGAATACCGCATGACTTTTCTCCTGGTATTTATAGTCGATTAGCAAATCAATTTGTTACATGGACTCAAACTGCAAGCAAAATATTTTTTTGTTTTATCCCCAACTTTATCTGGACTCTGAAGGCTATCGCCTAACTTAAACGACATGACACTGAATCCTAACGACCAATACCGAAAAATACCGACGCCAGAAGAAACAAAGGAAGCAACAACATTATACCTAACAAACTTATGGAACTTCGGATGCATGAGAGTGTTCATTCTAGAGATACATGGCTAGTGGCTACCAAAAGAAAGGATAAAATAAATTAGGCATTTAGCATAGAAGCTACGGTATATAAGTGCAGGAAATACTTCAAAATAAATCATCAATGTTTTAGAAAAGATTAATAGGGTATCTTGACCTTCTCAAACTGTATTGGGTTCATGTGGAACCCGGTGGCGATGTTTTGGAAATTTCTTCTAACTTTGCAATAAGCTCTTCGATGACAAAGACATCATCAATAGATGCAGAGGATAGACTAGTAGCCTTCTCATCAGAATTATCTTAACAACCTGTTTTGGTTGGAAATCAATAACAATCACCTTGTCAACGGCTTCACCACTGCTTTGGGTTTTGGCCCGGTCGGTATGGGTATTCCAAATGTCTCTCGCCCTTAATATCGAAGCACCAAAGTAAAGTTAAGTGACTTGGATCAGTTGACGAGAACTCCAGAGGTCGTGGGAACCGCTTTGGAGCAGACCAGAAAAGGAGCACAGAGCTGGTCATGGAATCTTCTGGGATTCCATAGCTATTATATATGTGTGTTAAATCACAACTAATTAAAGCATATATAATCAATCATGCACATTTGACTGATAATTAAATCACTAAACATTCATTGACAAATTTAATTATATCTAATGTATTACAATATGTACACATATTTGTTCTTCATTCATCATCTAATGTATTACAATATGTACACAACTTTAATTACAACTTTAGTATATCTTTTCCTTCTGTTCATCGGGATCTTTTACGTGCATCGCTCTTGCTAGTCGTAGATGTCGACACCGATAGTTCACCGGTCCTTATCGAAGGGTCCCACCTATTTATATTTGGTTCGTGAAACTCGCCTTTTGGATTTACAACCTCATCGTAAATGAAGCCGACGAGTTGTTCTTGGATTGCTCTCACTCGCGCCGGCGAGAGTTCCGAACCTTGTTCCGCCAAATATTGAGGCACCTGTCGTTAAGTCATTAAGTAATCAATCCTTCCATTTGTACAAGATATAAGGAGTACTTATACATCATTAAAGCTAGTAATTATATTTACTCAACCCCTTATCACCTTTTAGCATGCAGTCAGTGGCTCTGGTTTGGGTGTGCATAAACTCACATACGAGGCAGCAGCGTTGTGGGCCCAATGGAGTCCATCGCCGGGAGCGACTTGACGATTCAAAGGTGCTCCATGAACTCCAGATCGCACAATGGCCGGGATTCGGCCAGGAAATCTGAACCGCTTGGCGTTGGCGGGACCAGCCCACCCAACCACTTGACAATGGAAGGGGCGTCCAGATTCCCTGCGCCTAAAGAAAGTGAAAGAGTTACCGACTGATGGCGACCACGTGAAATCAGAAGAAAAGAAGAACAAAAACTTACGGCCTGGGTAGGTACGAGTTATGTCGTTGTCACCCGTATACTACCACGTCGGTCGAGCGCACCGGCGTAGGGGGCTGATCCTCTGGGTCATGAAGTCCCGGACCACCAGTGCACTAGTCAGCCAGGAGTCCCGTAGCCGGTCGATGCGGGCCACCATTGTCTGGAGCTTTGCCGTCTTGTCAACGGCCAAGCCCCAGTTCTTGGCCTCCGCCGGTGCAGAGGGCATCCGCAGGGTGTCAAGGTCGCTGTCATCGCCGGCATATAGGCAGTCACTTCGCCACGCCTTCTAGTTGGTCTTCGTCTGGAAGGGGATGTAGCGGGAAGCTGATCCGTCGCGGAGGCGGATATGGCAACTCCCCATGACCCTACCATCAGTGGAGCCGCGGAGAGTATAGAAGTATCGAAAGAAAGGAAGATTCAGCATCACCCCCACGAACATTTCGCAGAGGTATGCGAAGGTGGAGAGGATGAGGATGGCATTGGGGGTGAGGTGAAGATGGTGGATTTTGTAGAAGTGGAGGACGGTGAGGAAGAATTTGGAGAAAGGCAGGACCAGGCCCACCAATAGCGCCTAGAAAAAGACGATGATCTCCCCGGCTTCGCACCGCAGCGTGGAGGTGCCACGGCGTAATCGAAGAGAACCTTCGGGGGGGCAATCCGGGAGAGCCTCGATTGCCTCTCCCCATCAACGGTTGAGGCAGGAAAAGTCAGTGCCATTGGAATGAAGCAAGGTCTGAGGACAAAGAAGTTGAAGCGACAAAGGAAGAAGATGAAGGAGTCGAAAAAGAGCATGAACTGCTAGCCCTGGGCACGCGTATTAATAGGTTTCTTACACTGGCGGTTCGCGAAAAGACCAAAGTGCGCGATGCTTCAGGTCCCAAGAGAATGCGACGGAAGCAGAGAAGACTGGAGCGGTTGTATGCGCAGGAGTGGTGGACCCGTCCGGGAGCACGTCAGCATTAAAGAGGTCTGAAAGAGCTAGCGCGCTCCAGGACGGGCCCGGGGGCTACTGTCGGCGTACTTTACGCCAGGGTATCCTCTCGCCATCGCCGGAAGGGACACGGTGTGGCTCGATAGCTTTGCGGCGGTGGGCGACCAGGCCCTGCTGCCAGGCGACCACGTCGCGTGTGACCTGGCGGCGGTGGGCAACCAGCCTGGCTGCGGGTGACCGCGTGTGGCGGCTTGGTGAGCGAGTCTTGCGATCGAGCCATCTTTGCGAGGCGATCGCGTTGCGTGGTGGCTGGCGGAAAGTGGCGATCGAGCCTGCTGCCGGGCGACCATGTCATGTGGCGGCCTGGCGAGTAGGTGGGCGATCAGGCCCTGCTGCCAGGCGGCTGGGCTACGTGGTCGATCGAAGGAGCCCGATGGTACTCGGGGGTGCACTGCCGGCCAGGCATAAAGGCGTACGTCGGTGGAATAGGGGAGCTTTACCTCGAAGTCTTCTCCCCCTGAAAATGCATCTAGGCCCCTTATTGATTTTGGTGATTAATGACAACAAGATTAAGTGACTAACGAGCTTTATAAGGCTTTGTGACACAGATTATCGCATTCATGAAAAAGCTACGAAGAAAAAGGTCACCCTCAAAATAAAGGAGAAAATGGCATCGATTAGACTCAATTATTGTGTATCAAGTTTTATTTTTATTTGAGTTTAAGGATTTTCATACTATAAAGAGAGATATGACAAGAAATAGCTTTAGAATGACTTAATGTGCTCAATGATGGATCTTAGTCACAAAATGAGTCAACATGTAAAGTCTTGGGGGCATTTTGTTCAAAATAGTTCGGAGTACCCGAACTTTGGTTTGGAATGTCCGAGCTGACCCCTCTGTTAGTTCTGAAAATTTGGGTTCGGAATGTCCGAAATCCTCTTCGGAGTTTCCGAGTGCACCCCCTCGGTTAGGTCAGGTTCATTTGAGTTCAGAGTGTCCGAAGAATCTTTCAGAGTATCCGAACGCTCAGAGTATTCGAGATGTTCGGACTATCCGAACTGTGTTGCTCGGTTGCCTGGTATTCAAACTGTTCGGACTGTCCGAACAGACTCGGGCATAACTCAAAATGGCTAGTTTTTGAGTGGCTATAAAAGCCCCATACTCTCACCTAACAGCACTTAGAGCATTAACTCCACTCATTTGCTTCCATTCCAACCTCAAGAGCTCAAGCCCTCGCTCCCTCTCAATCTTTTGATTTGTGAATCTTTTGAGATTGAGTGAGTTGAGAGATTGATAGATCTAGTGATATTGATTCATCTTGAGCACAAAAATCATTCTCTCGCGGATTTCTTGGCACATATATTACTCTTGGAGGTTGAGGACTCCTAGACGGCTAGGAGTCGCCAGTGAGCTCCTAATCTTCGTGTGGGACGCCGCCGGAAGTTTGTGAAGGTCGAATCCACCTCCGCAAGGGAAGGATTCAAAGGAAAAGTAGGTGAGTGCTTGGTGCAACACCTAGAGGATTAGGGTTGAAAGAGACCCCGGCTTAGTGCCGCCTCAACGGAGATGTAGGATCCCCTCAAGGATCCGAACTTCGGGTAAAAATCTTTGTGCATTTCGATTTGTTCCTTGGATTACTTTGTGTTCCTCTTTTGTGGTTTCTTAAGATCTAGGGTTTCAAGTTGTGGTTAGCTCTTGTGAGAAGTGGTTGGTAAGTTCTTGAGTACTAGAGGCATTCTAAGCTCTTGGATTTCATTTGGTGGTAATCTTACTCTCTAGATTGCTCAGATCTACTTTTTAGGGTTTTTGTGTGCAGAGCTGTTCGGACTATCCGAAAAGTCACTCAGATTATCCGAACCACTCGGATAGTCCGAAGGAAATTTCGGACTATCCGAACTGTTTGTTTTTGCTGCGAGTTAAATTTTAAAAACGCCTATTCACCCCCCCTCTAGGCGACATCTCGGTCCTTTCAATTGGTATCAGAGCCAAATCTCCATATTTGGCTTAACCGCTTGGAGAATCAAGATGTCGCTAATAGAAAAGAATGACGAAAGCCATGACCAAGACAAGGCCACGGGTTCTGGCAAAGGGGTTGGTATTCCTTATGAATACCCTGCTATTGGAGTGTCAAGCTCCTCATCTTATGTTTCCGTGTCCTCCGGTAGAGCGCCTCACTTCGATGGCACTCGCTATGCCGCATGGAAACACAAGATGAAGATGCACTTCAGATCGCTTCACCCTTTTATTTGGAAGATTGTAGAAATAGGTTTCAAGCCTGTTGATCCAAAGAATCTCACTCCCGAAGAAGACAAAGCTCAACATTTCAATGACTTGGCCGTTAATGCCTTGTTCAATGCTTTGAGTGATTCGAATTCAACCGAGTTGATGGACTCGATAATGCCAAGGAAATATGGGAACGGCTCATGATTACGCACGAAGGTATATCAAGTGTTCATGAGTCAAAGATCGAGCTTATTATCGGTGAGCTAAGCCGGTTCACTCTAGAAGATGGAGAAGGCTACAACAATATGTTTGACCGATTGACGGTGTTAGTCAATCAAGCTAAAGGACTTGGATGTACCGAGTTAACCGACAAGGCCATGGTGAAGATTATTCTTCGTGTGATCACTCCCACCAACCGCAATCTTGTTCAACTAATCCGAGATCGGCCAAACTTCGACACCTTGATGCCTCATGATGTTATTGGATGGCTAATGATGGATGAAATGATAATCAAGGAGGCGGAAGTTGTAGAAGTGCTCAAATCCGGCAAGAAAAAAAGGAGTTGCTTTGGAGGCCGTCAAAATGATACAAGAAGCCGAAGCAAGCTCATATGAAGATGATGAGTCATGTGGCCCATTGACTAATGAGGACATGGCTCTATTCGTAAGAAGATTCAACAAATTCCTCAGAAAGAAGAGCTTCAAACCGGGAGGTCACTCAAAGAGCTCTAGAAGCAAATGAAGGTGTAGACACTCTACCAGAAGATGCTATGAATGCGGTGAACCCAGCCACTTCATTGCCGAGTGCCCGCAAAAGGAGAAGAAAGAGGAGAAGCCTCATAGGAAAGACAAGTACCGGAGGAAGGACAAGGAGAAGAGTAAGAAGTACAAGGGCAAGGGCCATGCCTACATTGGAAAGGAGTGGGACTCCGACTCCAACTCCGACTCTAACTCCGAGTCTAATTCCGACAATGAGAGTGGACTCACCTCCGTCGCCATTGCTACTTCAACGACAAAGTTGAAGGGCCTCTTCGACAACTTGAGCGATGAAGATGAAGAAGCTCCGATGTGCCTTATGGCAAAGGGGCACAAGGTATCATCAAAGGCATCCACTCCCTCTATTGTTGATAATTGTCTAGATGAGTGCAATAGTGATAGTGATGATGATGATGTTGATATTACGTTCAAGTCCATGAAGAACTTTGACATTCATAAGTTAGATTTGCTTTTAAAAGATATTGAAAAATTGGAGGAAGTTGTAGAGCAAAACGAAGCCACTCTCGAGGCTCAAGAGGATTTGCTCATCCTTGAAAAGGAGAGAAATCGTGAGCTAGAGAAGAGTTTATCTTTTGAAAGAAAGAAAAATGAGGAATTGGTCAAGAGCTCAAAATTGACCAAGTCCGAAGTAGTTAGTCTTGAGATCACCAATGCTTCACTAATAGAGCAACTTGATCAAGCAAAGAATGCTTGCAAGGCTCTAGAGTTGAAACTTGTTGATATCTCGAATAACTCCCTCACAATCATTAACAACAACCCCAATGCTTCATTAGCTTCTACTAGCAATGGTTGTGCTAGATGCTTTAATATTGATGTTAACGCTTGTGCCACTAACCTTGAGACTTTGCAAGTATTTGCTCATGAAAATAAGAAGCTCAAGGGAATGCTTGAAGATGGACTTCAAAAGTCCTATAAGGCTAGCAAAGGATTAGAGGAGTTCCTCGGTATGCGCCAAGGTAACGTTATGCAATATGGGCTTGGGTATGTTCCACCCAAGGGCAAAAAGAGCCACATTGTGGTTGCCCCGTTGAACAAGCCCATTCACTTTGTTAAAAGCGAAGGAAATTCTAAGTATAAGGCTCACGCTACTTTCTTTGATTCTAATGTGCTCAAAAGAACTAACCTCGGGCGTGTAGTTGCTTATCATATCGGGCGTAAACCCAACAATGATTCTTATGTGTGATCTATTTGGGTTCCGAAGTCTCTTGTTACTAACGTGCGCGGACCTAAACAAGTTTGGGTACCAAAAAGCAAAATCTAAATTTCGTTTTGTAGGCCTACATCTCTGGTGGATCAAGTTGGATATTGGATAGCGGATGTACACACCATATGACCGGAGAAAGGGCGATGTTCGTACACTTAGATGCCAATGGGGCAAATCGTGAAAGCATCATTTTTGGCGACAATGGAAAAGGTGAAGTGGTAGGTTTAGGTAAGATTCTCATCACAAATGATTTTCATATAAACAATGTCTTGCTTGTCGAGTCACTAAGCTACAATTTGTTGTCCGTTGCTCAATTGTGTGAAGTGGGCTACAATTGTGTGTTTAGTGATAAGGGTGTGGATGTCATTAAGAGGGTTGATGGTTCAATAGCCGTTAAGGGTCGTTTAAAGGGAAATCTCTATCTCGTAGATTTCACTACGGATAGAGTTAACCTTGAAACGTGCTTAATGGCTAAATCTAGCATTGGTTGGTTATGGCATTGCCGACTTGCTCATGTTGGTATGAGGAACCTTCACAAACTCATCAAAGGCAATCACATCCTTGGATTAACGAATGTTGTCTTTGAGAAAGATAGGGTGTGTAGCACATGCCAAGCCGGAAAGCAAGTTGAAGCCTCTCATCCCGCCAAAAATGTGATGACCACCACAAGACCACTGGAGATGCTTCATATGGATCTGTTCGGCCCTGTCACATACATAAGCATAGGAGGAAACAAGTATGGTCTCGTTATTGTTGATGATTTTTCTCGTTTCACTTGGGTGTTTTTCTTGCATGACAAAAGTGCAGCCCAAGGAACCCTAAAGAAGTTCATGAGAAGGGCACAAAATGAATTTGAAGTGAAGATCAAGGAAATAAGAAGTGATAACGGTACCGAGTTCAAGGACACCGGCGTGGAGGAATATCTCGATGAGGAGGGCATCAAGCATGAGTTCTCGGCTCCCTATTCTCCTCAACAAAATAGGGTAGCCGAGAGGAAGAATCGAACACTCATCGAGATGGCGCGCACGATGCTTGATGAGTACAAGGTCTCTGACATTTTCTGGGCAGAGGCCATCAACACCGCGTGCCACAGTACCAACCGCTTATATTTGCACAAGATCTTGAAGAAGACGACGTACGAGCTACTCACCGGCAAGAAGCCAAATATCTCCTACTTCCGAGTCTTTGGAAGCAAATGCTACATTCTTAACAAGCGAGCTAAATCTTCTAAATTTGCTCCTAAAGTAGATGAAGGTTTCTTGCTTGGTTATGGGTCAAATGCTTACGCATACCGAGTTTTCAACAACACCACCGGTGTAGTTGAAATCTCGCGTGATGTAACATTTGATGAAACTAACGGTTCTCAAGTAGAACAAGTTGATCGTGCCGTGATTGACAGGGAAGAACCACCGTGTGAAGCAATCAAGAAATTAGCAATTGGAGAAGTGAGACCACTTGAGCAAGAAGCAATCCCTAGCACTCCAACTCAAAATGTCCAAGATGAGACCCAGAATATTCGGACTAGTTCAAAGAGTCCGGATGCAACGTTGGATGCTCTGGGTGATGCTCCCTCTTCCTCAATGCAAGCTCAAGATGGCTTGAACACCGCTCAAGACAATGAGGACCCAATCCAAAGAACCAACGTAACCGTTCCTCATCCAAGAGTCCACCAGAGCATACAACGAGATCACCCAGTCGACAACATACTTGGAGATATTAACAAGGGAGTATCCACTAGATCTCGAGTTGCAAATTTTTGTGAATTTTACTCGTTTGTCTCTTCTCTTGAGCCCCTAAAGGTAGAAGAAGCACTACAAGATCCAGATTGGGTGATGGCTATGCAAGAGGACCTAAACAACTTTGAGCGGAATCAAGTATGGAAGCTTATCGAAAGGCCCAAGCAAAACGTGATTGGAACAAAATGGGTATTTCGGAACAAGCAAGACGAGCATGGAGTCGTGACTAGAAATAAAGCCCGGTTGGTCGCTCAAGGCTTCACGCAAATCGAAGGTTTGGATTTCGATGAAACATATGCTCCCGTAGCTAGGCTTGAATCTATTAGAATATTACTCGCCTTTGCTACTCACCATGATTTTAAGTTGTATCAAATGAACGTAAAAAGCACCTTCCTGAATGGACCAGTCTCTGAGATGGTCTATGTCGAGCAACCACCCGGATTCGAAGACCCAAAATATCCGGACCATGTCTACTTCCTGCACAAGGCACTATATGGACTCAAACAAGCACCAAGAGTATGGTTCGAATGTCTTCGAGATTTTCTTCTTGAACAAGGTTTTGTAGTCGGAAAGGCCGACCCTACTCTCTTTACTAAGTATATTGATAATGATCTATTTGTTTGTCAAATTTATGTTGATGACATTATATTCGGGTCTATTAATGAACAATTGTGCAAGGAGTTTAGCAGGATCATGACTAAGAGGTTCGAGATGTCCATGATGGGTGAATTGAAGTTTTTCCTCGGTTTTCAAGTCAAACAACTCAAGGAAGGAACCTTCATATGCCAAACAAAGTACATCAAGGACATGCTGAAGAAGTTCGGTATGGAAAACGCCAAGCCAATCAAGACGCCCATGCAAGCCAACGGACATCTAGACCTCGACAAGGAAGGTAAACCGGTCGTCCAAAAGGTATATCGTTCAATGATCGGTTCTCTTCTTTATCTTTGTGCATCTAGGCCCGATATCATGGTTAGTGTGTGCATGTGTGCACGATTTCAAGCCGCTCCTAAAGAGTACCACATGGTGGCCGTGAAAAGAATCTTGAGATATTTAGTGCACACTCCTCATTTTGGGCTTTGGTATCCAAAAGGTTCTTCATTTGAATTAGTTAGCTATTCGATGCGGATTATGCCGGATGTAAAGTGGATAGGAAGAGTACTTCGGGGACTTGTCAATTTCTAGGTAGATCCCTTATCTCGTGGTCCTCAAAGAAACAAAACTCCATAGCCCTATCCACAGCCGAAGCCGAGTATATAGCGGCCGGGAGTTGTTGTGCCCAATTGCTTTGGATGAGACAAACCCTAAATGATTATGGCCTAACCTACAACCATATCCCACTTTTGTGTGATAATGAGAGCGCCATAAAAATTGCCAACAATCCCGTCCAACATTCCTGTACAAAGCATATCGATATTCGCCATCATTTCTTAAGAGATCATTCCACTAAAGGCGATATTGATATTCAACATGTGAGCACAAACGATCAATTAGCCGATATTTTCACCAAGCCTCTTGATGAAAAGAGATTTTGTGATTTGAGGAGTGGGCTAAATATTCTAGACTCTCGTAACTTGGCTTGAAATGTGCATACAATTAGGTGATGAGTGGAAAATGTTTAAGAAAAACTTATTTTAATTTATTTCTCTTTACTTTCCTGTGTTAATTGGGTCTTGATCTTCGGATCTTGTCAATCATCTTGTGATCATGGTTTGCTTGGTTGTATGGCTTGCTGATCACTTGGTGACTTGACTCATTAGGTCCTCTCACCTCTTTCTCACTCCGGAGCCCTTCATTCCTTTGTTTCAAGCCATCCTGAGAAAGACAGCTCGGACTGTCCAAAATTTCATCCGGACTGTCCGAACTATTCGGACTATCCGAACTTATGTTCGGACTGTCCGAAGTGAGGTCTCGGGCTGATAAACCCAGCCCGACCTCATCTTCATCTCTTATTCTTTTTCAAACCCAAAAGTCCTTTCTCTCTCATAACCTCCACCCCTCCACTCGGATCTTGCAATTTGGCCCATATTCTTGCGAATCAAAGGTCCCGAGATGTTCCTCAAGGGCAAGGGCTTCATCTCCTTCACGTCATTGCCCAAATTTCGTCTCGAAATCTCCGAATTTCACTCCCAAAGGTTGGTTTGAACCTACCCTTGTTTCGGCAATTTCTCATCTAATTTTTTTCCATCCTTGGATTCTAGATTATTCTAGACCTTGCTAGGATAGTCTTCCCGTGATTAGCTCTAGTTTCATTGGATTATTGTCTAGGTTGAGTAATTTAGGGTTTGTGAATTTTCACCTCGGACTGTCCGAGTTTTCGTTCGAGTGTCCGAAGATACTTCGGACTATCCGAAGAAAACTTCGGACTGTCCGAAGAAATCTTTGGACTATCCGAAGATAACTTCCCACTATCCAAAGCTGGTGAGTTCATTTCAACTCTTTGATGTTCATCTAGATTTTAATTAGAGTCTAATCTTGTTTCTACCTTTGTATACCTCTAGAATGGATCCTTCTCAGGGTGGCAATCCCTCTCCTCGCCCATCTCGCCAAATTGACATCACCATGGCTCGCAAGAAGAAGGCGAAGCATGATCATCCAGCTGGCGGCTCTTCTACGCCTCTTCCTACAGGTTCTACGGGTTCTCCCTCGGATTCACCTCCAGAGTCTCCTCCAGCTCAATCCGCGGGAAGAAGGAAGCGTCAAGCCTTTCACAAAAAGAACCAAAGATTTCAGGCCGCTGCTTCTGGGCAAGGGCAAGGTGGTGATGGTCAGGGCAGTAGTGCAGAGGATCCACGTGCAGCTATGCCAAGGTTGTGGGCACAAAATGTGCAGAACAGCGCAGGGCTGGGCAATTGATTGGTCCATTGCAGATTCACCCGTCCATCCGTATGACTCCGATGGGTGTAACTCCCAAGAAGAAGATAGACTATTGCATTGGTCATGGGAGAGGAAAAGAAGTGAGACAGCACAGAAGTCAAGATCCTTTAGTGTATCTTCAAGAGGACTACGTGGATAAAAGATTCTGGAATCACTTTCAGCAAGATTTCTATGACTCAGTGATCGCAGAAAAGAAGAACCCAGTGGCTCGCATGCAGTATATTGATTGGGAATATATGGCGCAGCAGGAGGACACCGTGTTTAATGAAGTCATTGCAGCCTGTGAGCGCCATAACCTGAAAGATGTCATGTCTTTTAAATGCAAGTGGAACAATGAAGTGGTGGCACAATTCTACGCCACACTTTACATTGACACTGATGAGGAGAGTACGATGTGGTTTATGGTGGATGGGCTCTACTACTCTGTGACTAAGGCACAATTTGCCGACTACTTGGGTTTCTCCACCGAGGGTTGGGATAATTTGGATAAGCTGCATACACTGGATACCTCAGGCATCAATGATTTGGACCCATTGTATGATGAGAGCCAGAACTTCAAGCTGGGTACCACAAAGGGATTGAAGCCTTTCTATGCCATTTTGTATAAGTTGCTTCGGAAGACCCTTTGGCCTAAAGAGGGAGATTCCACGAACATCAGCTCCTACTCCAGAAACCTACTTCTGAGGATTGGTGAGGGATCCAGGCCATTCGATATTTTTTATTTTATCTGGCAGAAGATCTGCCTCAACTCTCTTAGCCCGCGTAGCAGTTGTGGATTTGCTCCCTATGTCATGTGCATGGTCGAGAGCATTTCCGGTCTTTAGTTTACTAAGGATGTGGATCATGTTCCCTACCGAGTCAGGTTGATTAAAGCTCTGCTCGGCCCGGCTCAGCTCGATTCCGCTCCTTCATCATGCGAGACCCGGGACAGCGGCTCCTTCCTCCTCAGCTAGACCCTCATCTCCAGCTCATCCCTCCTCTCCAGGCAACTCAATCAAGTCGATGCTCCGTGCTATATTTTGCTTGGGGATAAAGAACCATAAAAAGATCAAAGAGATGAATGTCAAGCTAGCAGACACCCGTCGTCAGTTGAATGTCATCAAGGGGAAGCTCAATCTCTCATGCTCATCTGAGGAATCAGAGTCTGAGTCAGACACAGTGATAGTAGATTCTGAGACTCGGCAGCTCATCGACCTTTGCGCTGTTTCTGCGCCCACTGGAGAAGATGAAGAAGGTGATACTGCTTATACACCAGGCGGAGACATAGTGGTGACAATGACGACGACGGCAGCGAGGAGTGACTCTTTTGGTGTCTTGATGCCAAAGGGGGAGAGATTTAGATTTATCCTGTGGTTGTTGATTGCTTGCTTAGTTTGTTTACTTGTTGCTTATCGAGTGTTGGACTATTTGCTTATGTTTTCGTTGTGATGCGCTTGAATACTAGATGTTGAACTTTGTTTCATATTTCCCTTAAGTAATGCATTTGGGTGTTTATACCATGCCATATTTATTTATTTGTGCAATTATTTGTTATGTTATACTCTCATGAATGCAAAGATATAGGGGGAGCTCTCGCAAAATTTCCCGTAAATATGTGCATTTGAGATTCCACTCAAATTTTTCTAATGCACACATTTAGGGGGAGCTCCACCATGTATTTGGTATTCCAAATACAATCTCATTTCAATTTATCCATAAATCTAATCGTGTTGTCATTAATTTACCAAAAAGGGGGAGATTGAAAGTGCATCTAGGCCCCTTATTGATTTTTGTGATTAATGACAACAAGATTAAGTGACTAATGAGCTTTATAAGGCTTTGTGACACAGATTATCGCATTCATGAGAAAGCTACAAAGAAAAAGGGGACCCTCAAAATAAAGGAGAAAATGGCATCGGTTAGACTCAATTATTGTGTATCAATTTTTATTTTTATTTGAGTTTAAGGATTGTCATACTATAAAAAGGGATATGACAAGAAATAGCTTTAGAATGACTTAATGTGCTCAATGATGGATCTTAGTCACAAAATGAGTCAACATGTAAAGTCTTGGGGGCATTTTGTTCAAAACAGTTCGGAGTATCCGAACTTTGGTTTGGAATGTCCGAGCTGACCCCCTCTGTTAGTTCTGAAAATTTGAGTTTGGAATGTCCGAAGTCCTCTTCGGAGTATCCGAGTGCACCCCCTCGGTTAGGTTAGGTTCATTTGAGTTCAGAGTGTCCGAAGAATCTTTCGGAGTATCCGAACGCTCGGAGTATCTGAGATGTTCGGACTATCTGAAGAATTGTTCAGACTATCCGAACTGTGTTGCTCGGTTGCCTGGTATTCAAACTGTTCAGACTGTCCGAACATAAGTTCGGACTATCCGAATAGACTCGGGCACAACTCAAAATGGCTAGTTTTTGAGTGGCTATAAAAGCCCCATACTCTCACCTAACAGCACTTAGAGCATTAACTCCACTCATTTGCTGCCATTCCAACCTCAAGAGCTCAAGCCCTCGCTCCCTCTCAATCTTTTGATTTGTGAATCTTTTGAGGTTGAGTGAGTTGAGAGATTGATAGATCTAGTGATATTGATTCATCTTGAGCACAAAAATCATTCTCTCACGGATTTCTTGGCACATCTATTACTCTTGGAGGTTGAGGACTCCTAAACGGCTAGGAGTCACCGGTGAGCTCCTAATCTTCGTGTGGGACGCCGCCGGAAGTTTGTGAAGGTCGAATCCACCTCCGCAAGGGAAGGATTCAAAGGAAAAGTAGGTGAGTGCTTGGTGCAACACCTAGAGGATTAGGGTTGAAAGAGACCCCAGCTTGGTGCCGCCTGAACGGAGACGTAGGATCCCCTCAAGGATCCGAACTTCGTGTAAAAATCTTTGTGCATTTCGATTTGTTCCTTGGATTACTTTGTGTTCCTCTTTTGTGGTTTCTTAAGATCTAGGGTTTCAAGTTGTGGCTAGCTCTTGTGAGAAGTGGTTGGTAAGTTCTTGACCACTAGAGGCATTCTAAGCTCTTGGATTTCATTTGGTGGTAATCTTACTCTCTAGATTGCTCAGATCTACTTTTTAGGGTTTTTGTGCGCAGAGCTGTTCGGACTATCCGAAAAGTCACTCGGATTATCCGAACCACTCGGACAGTCCAAAAGAAATTTTGGATGATCCGAACTGTTTGTTTCCGCTGCGAGTTAAATTTTAAAAACGCCTATTCACCCCCTCTAGGCGACATCTTGGTCCTTTCACCCCCGACACCCCGTGTCGGAACCATTAAATGCGCGTGGCTTCGCTGATGGCATGATGGCTTATCCCTCTATCATCCTGCACCTAACCAGTCCCATACAAGTCACTTCCCGGGCGGACCGGGCGGAGTTGGATGATGGTGCAAAGAATGAGGCTAGAGGACAGGGCTACAACGACTGATGTAATAAATGAAATGTAATCATTGTAATGTCATCCTTCTCACATGCCCGAGCCAGCCCGGCCTATATAAGGGGGGTTCGATGCATGGGAGGAAGGGGGAGGAAGGAGGGGGACGGAGGAGAAGAAAAGAAAGAACGACCAGAGAACTTAGAACCGAAGGGAGCTAAGAGAGAGCACTGGGAGAGCTCAAGTAGAACCCGGAGTATGGATTGTGTACTTGTAATCCCCCAAAACACATTAACAAGAGCCGAAGCAGGACATAGGGATATTACCCACATCGGGGGCCTGAACCTGGGTATATCGACGTGTTCTTTAATCCTTGTCTGTGTGGATCCCTCGAGAGAGCTCATAGGTATCCGACCGTGAAGATCCCCTCTATCGAACCTCGGATCCCTTCGAGGCATAATAGTTGGCCGGCGAAAAACGCAGACAGATGGTGTCGCCAAGGAGGATCCTCGGATGGTCTGGCTGGCGGGTCCGCCCCGACCATGTCGAAGCTCATCCCCGAGCGTGTAACATAATTCCTGAGCATGCTCGCTCGGGAGTGCGCAACGATCGGTCAGAGCTAGAGGGAATTCCCGAGCATGATCAAAAGATCATGTTCGGGACATAACGTCTACATGGCGATAATTACGCCACGATCTGAGACTATTATGCCCACGATGGGAGCGTGGCGGGAATTAAGGATGCAGTTACAGCCACGGTTAATGCCGCAATGGCACATTATTCGGCTGCGGTTACTTCAATTATCTTGTAAGCTATAAGAACCCCACCAGTAGATCGGTAAAGGGGAGGACAAGGACATCAGATGAAAGCTATATACAACACATAGACATACTCAAGCCTTACTGTAATAGTTCGGTTGCAATAGTGAAAACCACTGAATGTAGGGTTATTATCTCCGCCGTGAGAGGCCTGAACCAGTATAAATCCTGTGCCCATTCTCCGATTGTCTAAGACCATTCTTCAGATGCAAACCCTTCACGGAAAGGGGCCTGTTGATCCCCCATTCAACAAGTAACCTCGGCGAGGACCTGTTTCCCAAATGTCGACAAAAATAATTTTAGAAATACAAATATCTTTATGGAAAATATCAAATAGAGTTCAAAATTTTTGATAAAATTCTCAAAAATACTTTGAAACATTTTAAACCTATAAAAATTATTTCAAGTATAATTTTGTTTTTATTTTTCTTGAATAAATTAATTTTATAAATCCAAAAACAGCAAAACAGTATTTATAAACTCTAGAAAATTTAGTATAAATCTCACAAGATCATAAATGAATATTGAATAATAGTATGCAAATTTTAGGGTGTTACATCTTTGAAGTTGGAGGAGCAAGAGGATGTCGTTGATAATGATATTGAGGAGATGATGGTCTAATCTGGGGAACAAATTTTAGGGTGTTTCATTCAATTCTAAGTTTGTTTGCAAAATTTTTATGTATAGCTAATCATTCAACCTTTTCCATAATTATGAATTTCAAATTCACCTAGTGCCCTGTTTCAAAATATTTTTGCATATTTTGGAAGTACTTGATTTTAGATTAATTTATAATTTGTTTCATTTTATTTGGATTGAAAATGCGAAGGTTACTCATATATGATGTCGGCTCGGTTATGAAATTAAAAGAGAATTAAAAATACGCTTTATGTTAAAGGAATACGAACTCAGACCTTTGAACTTTTAGCCGTCGTGCCACTAACAGATTGGTCCCACTGTGCAGTGAGCCGAAAGCAGGGGAAGCCCTAGGGCTCGCCGGTGACGCTACTCCGGTGGGTACTGGGTTTCCGGCAAAGGGGAGGGCACGGTGAGCATCAGCGCGCTGAGGCTCATCTACTCGAGGTCTCTAACGCCGTCGACGATGGCTGGAAGGGGCGTGTCACCAAGGTCCTCGGCGGCGGCCAGGGTCGGTTCAATGGAGCCTAGAAATTTCAGCGTACATTCACCGGATGATTGATTCTTGAGCATCAATGGATTACCAGAGTTCCATTTTACCTGTAAATAGGCCGGAGAATCATTGGTCCGAGCTGCCACCGGTGGCCGGATCTGGGAAAGAGACAAGTCCGTGGTGGCTGATGTTCGGTAGCGAAAGGCTGAAATTAATGTTGGCTATAAGCTCAGGGATGCAAGTTATTGCTTCATGCTCACCGGATTGGGAAGATTTTCCTTGTGGCTCTCTTAATTCGGTTTCTCCCCCTTTTCGGGTTTTGCTGGTTCAAAGGAGGAAATGGCAATGCACACTGAGAAAAATGGTTTCGGCTCGTTCAGAGAGGATTAGCGGAGAGCTCTGAGCCTTGGCGCGGCTTATATGGATGGGGAGTTCGGTTCACTAGTGTTTGAACACAAAGGGGATAAGGGCGGAAGTGCTGTTCTTCAGGAATAAAGTGGCGCGAGAATACTCAGCCGTGGTAGTAGCATTGAGGGAAATTGATTGCTCGGCAGCGTCGTGGCAGAGGTGAGGCGAACCTGGCGCCGCTCTGCATTGCCTGATGCTTGCTGTGGCAGTATTTCACTGGAGTTTCTCCTGTCGCGGCAGAGCTTCGGCGACACGAGCTGGGAGAACGGCAGAGCAATTTTTTTATTACGTATGCTAATATCGCAATTTGTAAATAAAATAATATTATTTTAAAAAAATTTCATTTGAAGCAAAACTGCCTCATCCGATCAGTACTCAGCAATAATATCGGTTCTTAAATGAGGATCATATCTTGTTGGCAATTTCTGATAATTTTTCTCAGAGATCCTTGGATAATAAGGATTACACTGTAAAAATTTTAGGTCAAAATAACCTATACAGAATTTATAACAATTCTGATGAGCTACTGTGCTCAAACTCATATTTCTCGGTTTTTCATTTTTATTAGATAACAATGTAGTGTTAATTTATTTAAAAAAATTTATGTATAATCCTAATGATTATTTGGAATGACCATAAAAATTTTACGATATTATCAGCTGTATTTATTTTTATAAAATTCTGACATTTTGATTTTCATATTTCTAGGGTTTCAGTTTTTGAATTTTAAAAGGCCATCAATTTTGTTATTAATTTTCGAGATTTGTACCATAGATAACCACTGTATTTAGGATATTATGATAATTTTTCCAGCTGCAGTTAATGTTCGAAGATTTTATGATAATTCTGACCATTTACTGTTTGGAGGTTAAAAGGTGTCTTTTCAATAATCATTTCATTATCTTTTGTATTAAAATTCATTTGTCAGATATTTAACATCAATTTTTCAGGATTTTAATTTTATCTTTTTACCATTATCCATTCATTTATTCCATTTGTTGGATTTTTCATACAAGTCATAA
The DNA here is from genome assembly GCA_036346375.1 of Guadua angustifolia. Classification (NCBI taxonomy): domain Eukaryota; kingdom Viridiplantae; phylum Streptophyta; class Magnoliopsida; order Poales; family Poaceae; genus Guadua; species Guadua angustifolia. Next base: position 4,246,486 of record CM070506.1, read on the forward strand.
ATCCAAGAAAACTTAAATAAAAACCAACAATGCCAAGAAAATTCAGAAATGAACACTCTCAAATTTAAAATACTCATTTTTATTTTATTATATTTTTTGGGATGTTACACAGCTTCTCTCCGACCAGCAGTTTGCATGTGTCGCGTACACTACGTTGTATCTCTTGTTACAAGGAAAACCAACCAAACAATACTTTGGTCTTTTAGAAATAAATTATTCTATTACAAATATTATTGTCTAATTAATCATCACATGTATATATCGCAAATAGAATTAACACTATAACTGATAATGATGATGCCATCTTGCTCGTCCTTAATCTGCAAATACTGAGGGCCGGACACGTTGGGTTTTTATGTAGTAGTCGGATATATAAATTGATTTTTGTTTGGGGATGAACGGGTGTGTCAAATTAGATCGATACTTTGCCACCTTTACAACAGCAGTTAAGCTGGACTTATTGGACTAAAATCAGTAGCAAAGGAACCCACCGTTGGAATATTATTTTATGAAAAACACTGTACCGGGGACCCACTTATTGGAATATAATCTTCTGTGGATAGTTCGTTTTGTGCATTCCGTTTATCTGTATAAGCACTGTATAGTTGTACATCAATTCCATGTGTTGACAGAAGCTGTATAATACATGCAAGTGAACAGTTGATGTTTATTTTAAGTAAAAAATTTAGTGAAATTATTTGATACCTAAAACTAATACAAACTTTTTTATAGTACCGGTTGCAAGCCTTTATTAGCTAGCCATGAATTTTCCCTGGTGGAGCTTTCCCTTGTGGCAACTGGCGTGACTCGCCATAGTTGGAGCTCACGGTGATCCGTCAGTTGTAGTCCATCGTCAGGGCCTGAACGGAAAAATGAAGAACGGATTGTGAAGTTACTCATAAGGTATGAACAGATTGTCTGTCTGAGCATTCTTGTATGGTGGGTCAGTTATCTGGAATATGGATGCTCCTGGGGATCAACCCCAGCAGACGCCCACGCCCACGCCCACGTTCAGCGAAACTGAATTTAAGTCTGCATATCAGTTCAAAGGCATGTTTGGAGCGCATGTATTTCACAACAATTTGTTAGGAATTTCGTGGGAAAACATTGCAAGTAGTGTGGTGTATGAGAAGCATAGAGATGATTGTGAGTCACTGTACTGATCTCTGGTGGATGGATGAAGCATGGAGTGCAGCTCCCAGAAGGAGACTGCGCCTTGATGGATGAATGCATGTATAAGCTCATAAGCTGGATTGGTCTCATGTGCCCTGAGTTTTTGTTTGTTTTTGTTTTTGTTTTGCACACATCTTATGCTTTCAATCTGCTACTTGTTCTGACGCAAATTCTAACTGATAAAGATGTGCCAATGTAGTAATTAAGATACATTTCTTTCATGTGAGGTGCCATAAGTCCTGTATATTTAAGCCCATTTGTATCCTTTTGTTGTCTGTAGCTTTTTTTAGCATTTACTCGAGCTCTATCTGGGAAAGCTTCAGTGTCAGCTTAAAGCCGCCATCAGTTTTATGCTCTAGAGGGAGCCCAAGTACTGTTAACGGCCTCGACCATGTTTATTGGTCATGGCATCATATAAGGTGCAATCTGTGCTACGAGGTCGATTGAGGCACAAAGCCAGCGTGAAATATTCCGAAAAAATGACTGTATTTCTTGATTTACTCACTTCTATATAAAATTAAAAAGTTAAATTTATTCTACGTTATGAGTACCAAAATGAGGAAATTATGACAAAGAATAAATCAAAAGGGAAAAAAAGATAAATGCTACTATTTACATCGTAGTTATTTTTTTTATTTTTTGTAACACACTGTGAGTTCGAAATTGAAACGTTAAAGGGTGCTACAAACTCCATGACTATACCATCATTTTTTTAATTTTTTTATGTTGATTTGACGGCTCAACCAACCAGGTTATTACACCCGAAGCATGGGTTGCACAGTATATTGGCACCGTTCATTCATCTAAGAGAGAGAGGTTGCCGGATCCTTGCTCAAAGAATACAAAATGGAAGTTCTATTCATTACTCTTGAGAGATTGTATTAGACCTGTCCAAGCGTAAAAGGGCCAAAATTTTGACCATTTAGATCGAAATTTTGTTTTTTTAATTTGACATTTAGTAGAATTTAAATTTATTTTTTAAATTTCGTTAGGATTTTAGCTTTTTGTGTGTGTAATTTGACCATTTAGCTTTTTTTACTACATACCTTTTCTATATGTAAAAGGAATATATAAATAAATATTGCTATAAAGGGTGGATTTTAATGAATTTTTTCGTGGAATTCACTTTAGAGTATCTTATAATTAGTATTAGAGTATACTCAAAAGGATAAAGAGGTATAACAACATCATTTAAATGGTATCTTGAACAACAGTGTATGGAATCATTTTCCTATATATATATATATATATGTATGTATATATATATATGTATATATATATATGAAAATGTTTATACTCCGGTGTATGTATCACCTCTAATATACCGCTTAAATGATGATGTTATACTCTTTATGCTTATAGTATACTCTAATACTTATATAAGATACTCCAAAGAGAGTTCTATGAAAATTTCATTAAAATCCACCCTTTATAGTATAATTTGTTTACATATTCCTTATACATATGGAAAAGGGTATGTAGAAAAAAAAGGTCTGATGAAATTTTTTTAATCATGTTGTATTGGAGTATCTTAGAATTATTATTGGAGTATACCGAAAGTGATATATATATACAAGTTTTTAAAAATTCTCAAAACATTATTAAACGTATGGGAGGTGATTTTCTACAATCCTATAAAATTTGAAGATCAAACTCTATCGTATTTGAAAAATATAAAATTCACAAGTAGCGAGGAGAATAGTATTAAATAGTGAAAATACTATTTAATCTGAATTTATCTTTTTCATATCTTTCAAATACGATTGATTTTGGTCTTAAAACTTTACAAAGTTATATAATATCATAATTTCTAACCTTACGACGGATCAATGCAGCACATTCAGCCCCAACCCATAATCACCAAAGAGGTAAAGAGCAAATATGTCTTCTCCCTGCGAAAGAAAACAACTGGGTTATGCCATTTCACAGCACCATCGTAACGTAATTTAAATGGTTAATCGCACCATAACGTTAGAGTACTCTATGCTTTAACGAAATGTATGTAAGCGCACGGTTGAGGCCGAGTAAACTTTGACAGGATGGTAGGCGCACCATTGGGTTTTAAATACCACCGTTACGGGTATTTTTTGTCTTATACTATTATATGTCTATGCGTTGCAATGGAAATATATACTCCTCTATCCCAATTTATAAGGCGTATTAGCCTGGGTGCGATTACCAACACAGTAATTTTCTACCGATACTGCCCCTGATTCATAGCCGGCCCGACTTTCTATCAGCAGCCCGTTTTTCACTTCTCCGTTGCCATGCATCTAGAGAGATTTTTTATTCGCTCGCTGCATGCGCAGTCCGCAGCGTGTTTTTTTAATTCCGTCGCCACGCGCACTAGAGTCAGGAACAAATCCGCCCGCTTGACCAGGACCATACATACACAAGGGCAATTGTGGAAGAAACAGACAACAAATCACAAGGCGCCCTATAAAATGGGATTCCAATCAGATTTTTATGCGCCCTATTTTACGGGATGGAGGGAGTACTATATTGTACATTCCAAATTCTATTAAGTTGCCAAATTATTTTCTGCATTTATTATGAATTTTCTGTCTTTTTTAGAATTTTGTACATCTAAAGAAATACCTTTTTCATTTCCTAAATGTTGTTCCTGAATTTTAAATTTCAAAGTCATAACTGTAAAAAACCTGGAGGTATTTTATTTAAGTCCTAAATAGTCTGAAGTGATTCTCCAAACTTTTTTTATGAATTTTGGAGTTGGGTTGCTATTTTTGCAAAATCAAATAGTGCATCTAGCAATAAAAATAGTAGCTATAAAGGAATTTCTGAGAACAAATCTAAGACACCTAAAATCCTGGAAATTATACAAAAACATAAGTGACACGTTAGCCCCGTCCACAAAAGTTTTTCTAAAAGTTTTAGTAACATAGCTATGCCTAACAATTCGGACAAAGCTTATGACCAAAAACCAAATTTCAACTCTCTCTCTTGTCTCACTCAAGGCGTCGTCTTCTTCCCTTGCTGACTTGCTATCCCCACTTGTCAGCTGCCACCATCACTCAAGGCGTCTCTATTTTCTGTTTTTCCCAAATAAACACATCTTCTCAGCTATGCGCCTTCTCCCTTCCCCAACGCGTCAGGCTATCGAGCTCTCTGCTGATGCCGCCGCTTTGCCTGGATATATGTAGGAGATTCATACTTTGCATCTATATTATTGTCAACAGTCAACGTACATGCGTTTGACTACGGACAGAATAGAGGAGGGCTCGTGAAGGCATCTTATCAGCACCGCAATTGTGGGAAATTTTTGCTCTTCTGGCCGAATTTGAAAAATTATTTACGGATTTAGCCTCTGCGTATGCGGAATTACAGAAATAGCCATTGAACAGTAAAATTCCGCGGTCGGGATCCGCGGATTAATTTTTTAAATTTTTTCCCCCAAATTTCCACGCTTCCAGTCCACGGAATAATTTTTTATTAATTTTTCCCAGGCAATTCCGCGGATCCACAGCGCGGAATAATTTTTTTAATATTCCGCGGTGCACGTCCGCGGATTAATTTGTTTTTTATTTTTTTTCTAAAGTTTTTTAATATTCCGCGGTCGGCGTCAGCGGAATATTTTCCGGAATTTTTTTCCAGCCGGTTTTTTATTTTTCCCGGTTTTTTTCTTCCCGGTTTTTTCTCAGCGTCTCTGCGTCGAAGACCGTACGGCGGGGCCCACCGAATTCCACGCTTCCGGACCGCGGAATTGGTCGACGGCTACAGCGACACGCAGCCCGACGCAGCGGCGCGGCGCTGGCAGCGCGTGAGCGGGGGCGTGGCGTATTTGGCGGCCAAGGGGGCGTCGCGTGGGAAAACGAGGAAAAGCAGCGACGTGTCAGCTAGGAAAAAAAAGGAGAAACGGGGCCGGTTCGACGTGTCATGCTCGCGAAAAAAAAGAGGGGTCCGGAGGAGGGAGGCTGGTGAAAAAATTGACACGTCAAAAAAAATGAGGAACCTCATTCTGTCTACGCCGAAAGCAACGCTATGCTGTCTGCACCGAAAGCCGAAAAACTGCATGCGTGTGACTATAAATTCTCATCTGTTCCGATAGTTCCGATAGGCTTCGTTCTCGCAGAAGAAATTCATCTCAAGAGTGAGAGAGATCGAGTGCAGAAGACAGGAGAGTGAGGAAAACAAAGAGGAAAAAGAGGTGGACAAGGAGATTTGGAAGTGTATTTCCAGAGGAATTTATGCTATATTCATATTTTGTACAAATTTATATCTTCGACGATTTATTCATGGTTCATATTTTACTGCAGTTGATCTGGGAGCGTTATTTGTGATTACTATCTGGGAAGGTTATTTGGAAAGTTACTCCGGCTGTCGCAATCATCAGTTGAGCTTCAGAAAGGTTAGTGTAAATATTACTGCATTGAAACACGGTAGCGGTTCATGATTAGTAAAAATAATTGTAGTAAATGTATGAATAACGGTAGAAGAGGAAGCAGCGATATTAGTGTAGTGTGTAGCACACGAATGGATGATACAATCTGTAAAAAATGTTATATGCTTAGGGTGATATGTTAGCGCAATTAGTAGTATAATGGTAAAACTGTATGCAATGAACACATTAGTTAATTAGCTACAAATAAAATAAACACATGTAGATAATGGCTCCATGTTATTTTCTTATAATGTTAGTTGGCGCGTCAAATAAATTCATTTCCTGTCTCATATTACTGGATGCACATGCTTTCGCGGTATATATGAACAGCCTTAGAGTTGTTACTGAAATGCTCGTAGTACTTTTCGTTCCTAACGAGATGGTTGTGTTTTAGTCTATGGAACCGGAACTGTATGTGCTGCTTTGCAGTTTTTTTTGTTGTTAAATATTTAGTGTAGTATTTGTATGATATGAATGGAATATTACGTTGGGCTCGGAATCTTTAGCAATTTAGTGTAGTATTTATATGATATTAATAGAATAAATACAGTACATGATTTCTATAACAGGGCCACATGGAAATTGTACGTTAGTGTTTAATGCGCTGTAACATCCCGAAAATTATAAAACAGTGAATTATCATAATATGAATTTGCATTTTGAATATTCTTGAGTTTCATTGAATTTATGATTTTCTTAATTGATTTCTTGGATTTTGTATTGCAAAGACAATTAAAGAAAATGAGAAAAATCAAGAGAACAAAAGAAAAGTTGGGAAGAATTTATTTTATGAATTCAAAATCTGTGTATAAATCAATTTATGCACTGATCAAAATATATGAATATCAATTTGAATATTTAAAAATGAAAAAGTGGTCAATTTGACTTCGGACAGTACACTGTCCGAATTTGTGAAAAATATCCAGAGCTCATCTCCAACTGAAAAATTTAACAAATTACCCTTCATATAGTATTTACCGCTGCTAAAAATATGAGAAGATTATCAGATGGGATAAGGTTCCAAATAATTCGAAAACAGAATCAAATAAAAGCTGAAAAATGAAGTGTCAGAATTTTTATAAATTACTGGAACAAAATATTGAGCTGAAAATTTTACATAAGAATCCTTGTCCCAATTTCATTTTAAAAACAAAGTTTCAAAAATTTTAGAAAATATTTGGACCCTCTGCAAATTTAAATACAGAGAAAGGAATTGTGAGCACGGTGTAATGTCAGAATTTTAATTAATTCTACCCGAAGTATTTTGACTTGAAAATTTACCTGGACATTATCTCCTCCGCGCCATGTGCTACTCCCGTTCCTTCCCGAGACAAGGAGAGCTTCAGTGAAAGAGTTAGAATATGCAAAAATATTTTTGAAAGAGTTACTGTGTCAATTTTTAAGATGAAAATACCGAAATGAGTATTTATATGTTAAGGAAAAAGATTAAATTAGACTTAACCAAAATAAATAAAACCAAATATTTTTGAAATCCTTGTTCTGAAATGAGTTCAAATATGTAAAAATATGTATGTTTTAAGTTAGTTTACTTCATCAAATAAATCCATGTTTAATTTGGCTAAAAAGAGAATGAGTATAAACAAAATAAAATGCTTTGAGAAAAATGAATGAATTTCAATAATATAAACTTCTGAGTTTAGTATATGCTGAAAATGAATAATTAGACAAGACTTTTAGGATTTCTAAATAATTAAACATATGCTCAATTTCAATGCTTCATACTAGTCTTTGTATATATACACACATACTCATGTATATGAACAAAATCATAATTAAGAAGTGTTTCATGGAAAGAATATTAGCAAAGATGTACATGAATAAGTAGAGCCAATCTTAACATATTCTTAAGTATAAGAATTCAGTGATTAACAAAAGTAACTAATTTAAATTAAGTTTATAAAAGACTTTATTCTTTCGTATGCATATAAACTATCACGGCCAACACCAGATTAATGTGGAACCAGCTTTAAAACACCCTTAGGGTTATCCCCTACTAATACCTGAAAAATGAATCAAGAATCATGTATAGTGTAGCCGCAAACTTAAATTGAATATTGACCGTTTTAGGGTTTGCGTTGTGATCACTTATACTATTTCACCAATTAATAAAATAACTTATCTAAATGCTAAAACTTATAAAACGAGTTTAGAAACACTCTACAAAGTTTGTACTACTATATTCTATAAAAATAATCTTATTTTATTAAGGTTTGCATATTAATCTTATTAGCTCAATAACCTTAAGTGATAATCATTCGCTTCATTTTCTTGCCGATTCCGAATAACGTCAACTATACAATACCACTTAAGCCTTTTCAACGATGAATATAATGTCATTTCTAAATCCTAAAACCTCTGGAATTAGCCCTGTAGCACTCTCCAAAGTATAGCCTACCCTGCTATGAAAAGATAATCTCATTTCACCATGATTTGCATATTAATCCTGATAATTTAATAACCCTAAGTAATCACAATACTTAAGTGCATAATATGAATAAATGAACTTTGAGTTTAAATGAGAATACTTAAGTGATTCCAATTGTTGTAAACATGTGAGTGCTAGCTACTGATCCAGGGAATAGCACAGCAATCACATGGAGGTTCCTGTTCATCAGAACGGGGTCTTACATGCGCGTGTTTGCGTCTTTCTCTATGGTAGGTATTTAATGGCAGAAATTCAAGATTTGTGCGTGTTTTATGGTGACGGCATTATTCGAGAGGGTCCATATGGGGTGGACCTTTTGAACTGTGAAAAGAAGGTGATCCGGACTCCGGGTCTGACGGAGATGAGTCTCACCGACCTCCGCATGTGCGTGCGAGGCGCATTCGATCGGGAGACTGCTCGAAAGAAGCTCATAATCGAGGCGGTACATGCTAGATTCGAGGAAGGTTCCTCGAATTACATGTGGGTTCTATGCAAGATCATGGGAGGCACAATGTGGCGCGAATACATGCAAATTGTGATGAACCCCGAAGCGTTAATACACCGTCGGCCGATGGTGTATGTGCGCTTCCTGGACAGAGGCCAAACCTCTAGTCCCCTCGGTGGAGGCAGCGTCGATGTCGGAGCTTCCTCTGGGGCTATCGGTGAGGACATTGGTCCGGATGACATTCACGTGAGTGAAGACATCGGTCCATATTGGTCCGCTCGCATTGACTGCCACGAGCACCTGGAAGCTATGACGGACGAAGCAATGTCCGATGAAGACGAGGAAGTCGACTCGGATAGCGGCGAAGACGCAGCGCAGCTCGGTCGGTGGCATTGTGTCCACTGATGTGGAGTACGTGTCTTCTCGATTGGACGACCTGGCGGTGACGTCTCTCGTGCTGCCGACGAAGCCGGCAATGAGTGGGCCTTCGATCAAGGCACTCTCCTGGTAGGGCAGCGCTTCCCTACAAAGGGTGACGCCCAGCAGGCAATTGCTAGATATGTGGTAAACATCAGCCGCACCTACCGGGTGTACAGGTCGAACCAGGAGACCTACATTGTGAAGTGTATGGATCCTGAGTGTCCCGGTAAGATCCGTGCCCAAAAGTTCAAGGGCACGAGTTGAACCAGGATAACCGTCTGACGGACCACACATGTGATTCTTTGAGCAGCTGCAGAATACGTAAATGTCACGTCCAAATATGTGGCCAGCCTGATTTCTCACTTGGTCACGGCGGACGGGACTGTCTCACCGAAGATATTGATGGCCGACGTGGTCAACACGGTGGGATATCTGTTAGCTACGCCAAGGTGTGGCGGCGAAGAAGAGAGTTATAGAGATGATGTACGCACGCACGAAGAGGGGTACAACCTTGTCCTCGCATGCTTCACCGATTCTGAAGCCAATCCTGGGGCGATACATCAACAAGATGGATAGGCCACACCCTCGAAGGGTCCCAACACTTTCATCCTCGACCGGGTGTTTTGGGCATTCGGGCCAGCCGTTCGGGGCTTCACGTACTGCCGGCCTGTGCTGACCATGGATGGCACTTTCCTATCCGGCGGTCTGAAGCACCATACTCATAGCGGTCGCGCGGACGCCAACGACCAGCTACTCGATGGCCTATGCAATCGTGGAAAGTGAGAACACGGAGAGCTGGTTGTGGTTCCTAGCAAATGTGAAACAAGCTGTTGTCCAGACCGCCCGACGTATGCCTCATCACGGACAGCATTTGGGTTAATGTCCGCCATCAACACCATGCAAGGAGGACACAACCACCGTGCCGGTGGAATAGCGTCGTCAATCGCTGGTGTATGAGACATCTTGCCGCGAACACGCATAGGAGGTTCCGCAGAAGGAAATCATGAAGACATTCAAGAGGCGTGCATGCAAAACCAGAGGCGGAAGTTCGAGGCCATATGGAGAGTGCTCGATGAGGAGACCGCGAGACATATGACGCAGATCCACGGAGGGCAGTGAACAACTTCTCGCATGGAGTGCGATTGCACGCTCGAGCTAGAGAAGTGGTCCTGTTGCATGACAACCGACGGCGCAAGGTGCGGCATAATGACAACTAACATGTCGGAGGTTTACAACGGTGTTCTGAAGGGTGTTCGGTCCCTCCCAATCAGTGCCATCGTGGAGGAGACCTGGAACAGGACCGTTGGATACTTTGTGAACAGGGGGATGAATGCAAAGAGGCATCTAGACGAGGGAAGGCAGTTCTCCCGAACGTATGCACGCATACATGGAGAAGAAAATAGAGAAGGCTCGCTCCCACGACGCCCGCACCATGGATGGAGTCAGGCGAAAGTTTGAAGTCCGTCTACGGGAGAAGTTCGTGGATGGCCACTGCAGAGGTTACCGTAAGCAAGTGTGCACGATAAGGGATGTAGCCACATGCACATGCAACAAGCCACTACTGTTGCACAAGCCATGCTCACATGTATATGCGGCGTGCGCGGTTCTCCGTCAGTCCACCGTGGCGTACATCTCGGAGTACTTCGACGCCGACCATCTGTTCGGGACATGGAGTTCGGAGTTCAACTCCTACGGCTTGGACATGCATTACAGGGAGCTGTGGCCGGGGCAAGTCACTTGGTGTCAGAATGACGCTTTGAAGCGGAGCGGCCGTGGACGGTGGCAGTCACGGCGAATCCGTAACGATATGGATGCAAGTCAGCGGGGAGACGGACGAGCTACACGAAAGTGCCGTATATGTAGGACAGTGGGGCATACAATGAAGAACTGCCCTAATAGGGCCGGCTCGTCGGCGCATCCGTAGTGACCGTGACAATAATGTGCCTTCATGTAATTTTTTCATGTGCAAGTAATGCAATACCATGTACCGTTCATGTGATTTCATAAATTTGCTATGTAATATTATATACTGTGCTAATGTCAAGTCACCACACTTTATTTGTTCACATTTCATGTCATATTAATTTTTTAATCTTACCTATATTAATTTTTGTTTATTTTTCCCGTTCTCGCAGGATATGGCTGCCCAGTCGCAGACTTTGCTTGACCCGCACTACGATGCCAAGCATCGTAGCAGGCTTTGGCCTACAGGTGTTGTGCCACCGAGTTTTGTTCTCCGAGCACCGAGGGAGCATTGGCCCTTAGACGAGCGGTACGAGCCCATTCTACTGGAGGCTGGGCTACTGCCGCTGACCCGGATGCTGGACATCCGACAAGCCTACACTTATGACGCTGCTCTCTTCTCCGCGCTTGTTGATCGTTGGAGGCCGGAGACCCACACATTCCATTTCCGGTGGGGGGAGATGACCATCACACTGCAGGACGTTTCATTCATTACCGGCTTGCCTATCAGGGGCATGCCGATAGTTCCGCCACCGAGGAGGCCTGACTGGAAGATACGGTTGCAAGACAGGTTTGGTGATCCAGTCCCTGAGAATACCAAAGGGGTTCCGCTGTCGTGGCCTTGCCGCTACATGAGCTGCCCCCCTGATGCCCCTGAGAACGTGGTGAGGGATCACCGTGTCGCGTACCTGCTTTTTCTGTTTGGCTGGGTGTTGTTCCCTACATCACAGGGAGATTATGTCAACCCCAGCTACATCCACATAGCAGAGGCTTTGGGCGACGCCCACCTCGGCCAGGTCCCTCAGTACAGTTTTGGATCAGCGGTGCTCTGTTCCACATATAGGGGACTGTGCGCAGCTTGCACGAAGACAGGGGCGGGGGAGCCTGTTCTTGCAGTTTGCTACCTGTTGCTCCAGATCTGGTCTTGGGAGCACTTCCCTGTGGGGCGCCCATACTTCCGGGAAGAGATTCACCCGTATCCGTTTGATCATGTTTTCTACAGGGGACATCCCGTGGACGCTCCCACCATGGGTCTACGGTGGACAGCTGCCTACCTGGGATGGGCTAGGGAGAGGCCTCGCAGGGTCTACACTGAGTTTCATGACCAATTTGAGACCCTGCACGAGAATGAGATCATATGGCAACCCTGGACTATTGATTTGTTGCTTGCTATAGCACGACATGGAGTTTCACTTCTGTGTGTTCAGGACGGTGCGTACTGGTTGACGACGTGTCACCTCGTGTTCTGCCATATGGTAGAGCCGTACTGCCCAGGTAGGGTCATGCGCCAATTTGGACGCCACCAGGAAATCCCCCCTCCAGTTGGCCGGCCTTTAGACAGAAGAGTGCATACGTAAGTTTATTTCATAAGTACGAACAGTTATTTGTAATTATAATTTATAACCTACAATTTTCATTCTCGCAGGCAATCTCGGAAGGGGCAAAGGAGCGATGATTGGCGCGCCGTATAGTTACCGTGGACGACTGCATGGGAGCAGTCCGCCACGCAGGAGGTTGTAGTGGAGCATCGGCCTTACGACCCTCACTCCTACGTCTCATATTTGCAGTGGTACGTGCCTCGTACGCATGCACGACTTACTGGAGCACCTCCCGCAAGGCCCGAGGAGGTCTCGCACGAGGAGCGGTTGGCACTCGGCCACCCTGTACACTGCGCGGCACGACAGGTGAAAGCATCTAGGCCCCATGTGGTTTAGGTTTTGGTAATTAATGACAATGAAGGTTAAAAGACTAATGTTGTGTGTGAGTAAGTTGAAAACAGGAAAATGTATGCTTCAGAAGATGTCGGATGATCTCGGTTGCAAAAAGGTGAAGTATGCATCAAGAAAGCAAAAGAAACAAAGGTATAAAGGTTTAGAAGTATTTTTCCTGGTTTTACCGATCTTAGAAGATTGAAGCAAAGATCGGATTTTTAGTTTTAGTGTCGTACTATTAAGAGGGGTTTTATCGCTTTGTTTAAGGTCGAAAAGAGTGTCAAAGGCTCAAAATTAATGGTTAGGCACTTGCACAAATTAATCATCAAAGAAAATCTTTTTGCCAGTGCAAATCTGCCTTGGCCGGTGCAACCGGAGCTTGGGCGGTGCGACCGGCCGATCGGTCCAACCGCACTCCCTCCGGCCTCCTTTTTCCAGAGAAGTGGAACCGAGCGCAGTAGCCGAGCGGTGTGACCGGGTGTGGCGCGGTGTGACCGGACCACCTGGTCCAACCGGCCGCTTGTGATTTTTCCAGAAAAACGAAAACCCTAATTTTACAAGGACGGTGCAACCGGTGCTGCACGGGCGGTGTGACCGGGTAGGGATCGGTTGGACCGGACGGCCGGTGCCACCGCCTGTCGGTTGGCTTGATTTTTCCAGAGAGGGGTAAAACCCCACCTTCATGTCCGGTGTGACCAACCATCCCCCGGTCGGACCGGATGCCCGGTGCAACCATGCATCATGCGGCCTGATTTTCACAGAGCGACTGCGTCTAGGTTTTCTCTGAAAGGTTTGAACAGGCGGTCGGACCGGCTGTTGAGCGGTCGCACCGGCCATTGTCCAACGGTCACTGACCGAGCATCTATTCCACTGTTCCGACCGTTGGACCGTGAGGGTCGGTCGGACCGGCCGGGGTCCGGTTGGACCGGCCGTCTCGGCTGAAAATCAGTAAAAATTCCAAACGGCTAGTTTTGGTTGGTGAAGGCTATAAATACCCCCTTGCTGCTGTGTGAGGGGTTCTTCTTGACCACATTGAATACCTTTGAGTTATTGCAAGTCCTCCAAACACCTTGAGCACTAGTTTCACACATTTGAGAGGTGTAGAAGCAAAATTGAGTGAGCATTCATTGTTTGAGCCTTAGACACTCAAGTTCAACCTCAAGCAAGCGTCGAAGCTTATTACTCTTGGAGGTTGCCGCCTCCTAGACGGCTTGGAGGCGATCGGGATTGGTGATCTTCTCAAAGAAGGTTGTGAGAAGGCCCAATCGTTGTGAAGGCACGAAGCTCGCCTACCCGGAGCGGGGAAGAGCTATCAATAGTGATCGGGGAAGGCTCAAGCGAGTGGAGCCGACTTGAAGTGGTTCAAGTCACCTCAACGTGGAGTAGGGGAGACCGGCAAGTCTCCGAGACCACGGGATAAAAATTCACGTGTTCATCCTTGTGTGGTTTGCGTTGTTTCTACTATTGCTTTATTTCTAGCACTTGATCATTATTGAATTTGCTTCATTACTTGCACTTGCCTTATTATTAGTACTTGAAGTAGTTTAAGTATAAGAATTTCGGTGATCATTAAAATTGCTAGGTATTGATATTGCTAGAATCGTATATTGTGCTTAGGAATAACCAAAAGTGAAATTTAGCTTAGAAAATTATAAAACCTCCTATTCACCCCCCTCTAGTCGGTATCCTTGATCTTACAAGTGGTATCAGAGCAAGGACTCTTATTTAGGGCTTTACCGCCTAAGAGTAAGGATGGCTAGTGATGGGGTGTCGATAGGTAAAGCTCCATTTTTCGATGGTACTAATTATGCATATTGGAAAATTCGCATGACCGTGTATCTTAAAGCTATGAACCCCAAGATATGGAGAATTGTAAATGAGGGCTATGTTGTGACCGGTGATCCCGCTTTAACTCCGGAACAAAATGAAAGATATGTTCATTTAAATGCTCAAGCTATGAATGCTATCTTTGGTGCATTAAATGCGGATGAATTCAATCGCATAAGCAATTTAGAAACCGCACATGAAATTTGGAATACATTATCGGAAATTCATGAAGGGACATCCACGGTTAAGGAAGCTAAATTGCATATGCTTAGAGTAAAGTATGAAAGTTTTATTATGTTGCCTCATGAAAGTATAAATGAAATGTATTCTCGGTTAAATAACATTGTTAATGAGCTCAATGGACTTGGTTCCACCTTGAGTGATGTTGATGTTGTTAGGAAGATGCTTAGGGCCCTTCCGGGAGAATTATGAGACATTGGTGACATTATTTCTAAATTCGCGGAATTACCAAGGATGACGCCAACCGGACTTCTTGGAAATCTAATCACCAATGAGCTCTACAAGAAGGACAAGGAAGAATTGTTAGAACAAAGCTCATCAAAGAAGAAGAACATCGCCCATTTAAGGAATTTCCAGAAATTCAATTAAATGCAAATAAATTCAAATAAATACCAAATGAATTCACAAAAATCTCCAAAAATACAGAAAAATTCCTTGAAGCACAAGGAACCCAATAAAAACTGGAAACCTTTAGTTTGATGCATAGATTAATCAAATTAAATTTTTTCATTATTGGAAAATTCATATTAAGCTTCAATTAATTGCAGGAAAATACTAAGGGTTTATTTTTGATTTTTAAACATAACAAAACTCAAATTTTGGGATGTTACAGAAGGCAACCGACCCATTTTGAAAAATAGTGCATGAGCTGCAAGGATAAACTTATTGCCTTTGCTTGATCTTTGGGAATATTTGGCCGATTCGTCTATCCCCATCCTCTGAGCGGCCATGGTTTAATAATCGGATGTAGAGCCGATCTTTGGTGCAAAATGCACATTCCCAAACTTTTGACAACTTTGGCACCCTTTGTAATACTTGAAGCAATCTTCTAACATCGTCGGCCAAAAGTACCCTGTCCTTCTCAATATCCATTTCATCTTGTAAGCCGACTGATGTGCACCACAAATTCCCTCATGGACCTCACCCATAGCCACTTTTGCTTCTTCATCACCTAGACACCGCAGAAGCAAACCTTCCAGTGTCCGATAATACAGCTCATCCCCCATCAAGACATATTTCAATGCTTTCTGGCGAATTTTGCGTTCAGTGGTTCCATAGGGGTTCGCTAAGTAAGCTTTTATCTCTGTTCTCCAATCAGTGGTGTCGACGCACAACACTGTTTTTTCTATGGAATCCAATATTTCACATCGGCTATCTTCTCTGTAGCCCGATGCTGCTTGGGCCAATGCATTAGCCCTATCGTTCAACTCCCGGGGTACATGTTTGATAGAAAATGTAGCGAATGTGTCTATAGCACTGTAGCAATGCTCCAGATATCTGTATAACACCTCATCATTGCATCGGAACTCCCCTTTCACTTGTTGAACAATTAATAATGAGTCGCCAAAGGCCTCTACATCGCTTACTCCGATACCCTCTAATAGTCTAAGTCCCTTGAGCAATGCTTCGTATTCGGCTTGGTTATTGGAGCATCGGCTATTAAGTCGATACGCAAATTCCGTGCTGTACCCTTTGGGCGATATCAGTACGATACCAATTCCGCTTCCATCTTGGCAAACTGACCCGTCAAAATATAACTGCCATGGGGCTATTCCGACCATTCCTGTCAAGATATCATGCCTGTAATGAAATCGGCTATGGCACCGCCCTTTTGACTTTAGCGATTCAAACCGTAGGTCGAACTCAGTCAGAGCATACGCCCATTTCCCAAGTCGTCCTCTCAAGATTGGTGCCGACAACATGTATTTGATAATATCAGTTTTACATACCACTACACAAGTCGATGCTAAAACATAGTGCCTCAGCTTTGTACAAGCGAAATATAGTGCTAAACACAATTTTTCTATTGAAGGGTACCTGGTTTCAGCATCCAAGAGTCGTCGGCTGAGATAAAATATTACGCGCTCTTTGCCATTGATTTCCTGCGCCAACACAGCCCCGATAGTTTCCTTTTCAGCCGACACGTATAATTTGAAGGGAATCTCCTTCTGAGGTGCGGCCAGAACTGGTGGTGATGCCAAATATCTTTTGATTTCATCAAAAGCTTTTTGCTGATCGGCTCCCCACACGAATTCCTGATGATCCTTCAACTTCAATAACGACGTAAAAGCTTGGATCCTACCAGACAGATTCGAGATAAATCGTCGTAAGTAGTTAATTTGGCCGATCAATTTTTGCAGTTCATTTTTGCATGTTGGCGGCTCGGTGTTTGCTATGGCATTGACCCTTGTCTAGCTAACTTCGATACCTCTCTGATGCACCATGAAACCGAAAGCGACCGGTAAACCGCCAAATGCGCACTTCAAGGGATTCATTTTTAACCCATGAGCTCTCGTGTTTTGAAATACCTTTTCTAAATCGGCTAAGTGTTGCCAGTCCTCCTTAGACTTGACAACCACGTCATCGATGTAAATTTCAATGATATGGCCGATTAGATTGTGAAAAATTAAATTCATGGCACGTTGATAAGTGGCACCTGCATTCTTCAAGCCGAACGTCATTACCGGCCATTCATATAACCCTAACGCGCCGGGGCATCTGAAGGCTGTTTTGGGAATATCGGCTTCTGCCATGAATATCTGGTTATATCCAGCGTTCCCATCAAGAAAGCTAATGATTTTGTTACCCGAGGCAGCATCGATAAGCATATCGGCTATAGGCATCGGATATTCATCCTTTGGCGTGGCTTTATTCAAATCTCTAAAATCTACACACACCCGAAGCTTACCATTTTTCTTCATGACAGGAACAATGTTGGACACCCACTCGGCGTATCGGCAAGGTCTTATAAACTTGGCCTCCAGCAACCTTTCAATTTCTTCTTTTATTACATTATACAGCTCTGGATTAAAACGACGAGGAGGTTGCTTATATGGCCGATATCCCGGCTTAATAGGCAGCCGATGTTCAACTAGTTGTCGGCTTAACCCGGGCATCTCATAGTACTCCCAAGCAAAACAATCCCTGTATTTCCTAAGTATTTCGACCAACTTATTTTTATATTCTAGGCTTAAACTTGCGCTTATAAAAGTTGGTCTCTTTCTATCACCTTCTCCTATATCAATTTCTTCAAGCATATCGGCTGAAGTGAAACCTTGCCCCAACTTTTCGCTTTGGAAATCTTCAATAGCTTCACAGGAATTTATTTCATGCCGATAGCTTCTTGCTCTGTCTTGTAAAAGTTGGATCATTTTTGACCCCATCTTCTCAAGATTTCAGCCGCCCGATCAAAGGTGCCTGGTCTGACACTGATCGGCGTAAAGCCTGTCTTCCCAATACTGATGAAATCACAATCGTCGATGCCTTACGATATGCATTTTGCTTCTTCATGTGGCCAATTTGCATCGAGTGGCCATAGCAATATGGTGATGTATCGGTGAGACGATTCGACTTCATCTCCGTTCCTTGGATAAGCAATTGGTGCATGGTCGAGGGTATCTGCGGTTGGCGTGTATCCAATCTCGCCCTAGGAGCACATTGTAGTTCCTTTTGCTTCAACCACAAAGAACGCGGTCGGCAAGGTTTTATTGCCGACGGTCAGTTCAGTTACCATCACTCCTTTGGCCTCAGTGGGGTCACCTGTGAAATCATTTAATACCATATTTGTTTTGATCAAGTCTTCATCGGTCTTCCCCAACTTTCTGCAGGTACTGAGTGGCATCAAGTTCACAGTAGCCCCTCCATCCACAAGCATCCTTGATATCGGCTTACCGTTGATAAAGCCTTTTAAATACAACGGCTTTAAGTGCCGATGGGGGTCTTGTGGTTTTTCAAACACGGCGTCCTGCGCACCTAGGCATAGCTGTGCGAAAGTGTCTTTAGCCAATTCTGTTTTGATTCTGAATTCGGTTGGCAAAGTGAATACCATGTTGATGTCCATGGGAGGAGTGTCGTCCCTGACTATCGGCGACATCAAGTCGTCAGGGGAATCTGACTCGTTGTCGGCTTGGCCCTTTATCCTCCATTCCTTTTTTACAAGTCTCATTGG
Organism: Guadua angustifolia; assembly: GCA_036346375.1. NCBI lineage: Eukaryota > Viridiplantae > Streptophyta > Magnoliopsida > Poales > Poaceae > Guadua > Guadua angustifolia. The sequence continues at coordinate 4,265,059 of CM070506.1, forward strand.
CCGTAATTCATTGAACATTTTATCTCTCTGTTCTTCTTCTTCGGCCTTCCACATCTCCAGCGTCCTTAGGCGTTGAAGCCGTCTGCGTTGCGAGCGGCTAAGTCCGGTTGGGCACCATCTGGGTTTGGGCTCTATTGGCTTACGGATTTTGCCGATCAAGTTTTCGGTCGGCTCTTCATCCTGATTTGGTGTGCCCAGCCTTTCCTTTACTGGTTTCCTGTGCGATGCCTCATGCAGTTGATGTCGGCCTCCCGAATGCTCCTTTGCGGTGGCCTTGGTCGATCCTTTTGTGGGTAATGTTCCATGGGGCATGACCTGCATGACGATAACGTCATGCCCTTTTCCCACAGAACCGCCAAAAGGGCATCTCTGGTGAGCTCTTCTGCGTTGTCGGCCGATACCGATCCTCTGCGCGACACCATGTGTGGCCGCGCAATCCCTACGGTTGGCGGCATTCTGCTGTAGCCGATGGCTCATTCTTTCATATTTTTCTATGGCGAAGAAACGTTGGCTTAGGCTTGAACGCTGGTTTTCGTGGTGGAGTCTTTTCAGCTTTGTACCATTGCCCGACTTACAAATCCCCTTTTGGCTTGATTGTTCTTGAATTCTTCCCATCGTTATCGGCTTCAATTTGAAGTGAGCCGATGGTTATCTTCAGTGTTTCCCCCTTCGAACTGGACTCTATGTCGACTTGTCGTGTTGTACTGGTCCTCTCGCCGACAATCTGCTTCCCTTTGCTGGAGCACTGGACCATGTTGATTGGGAAAGGGTTAACGTCGACTTCCATTGCTGGTTCTTCTGCAAACTTGAGCCGACCGTCTTCTATGGCTGACTGTATCTGTTGTCGAAAGATGTTGCAGTCGTTAGTGTTATGAGAAAAGGAATGATGCCACTTACAGTATTGCCGCTTCTTAATTTCGTCTGCTGAAGGTATGGTATGTCCTTCAGGTAGTCGTATCAGCTTTTCTTGTAACAACATGTCAAATATGCGGTCGCACTTGGATACATCAAAAGCGTGCTTTACTTCCGACTTACTCCTAGTCGGCTTAAGCCATGAACAGACAAGTGGTTTTTTAGAACCCTTTATCCACTCGGCTATATTCACGTCTGCGCTTCATCTTGAGGTTTAAGCTGAACTATATTCAACCATGTTCACTTTAGCCTTTTCTTTGCCATTGTTTATTCTGAGTTTATCTTTGAATTCTTTATTTAAATATCGGCTTTCTTGTGCCGATACCCGATGAAGTAGGTGGCTTAAGTCAGTAAATTCTTGTCCAGCAAGTTTTTCTTTGAGCGGGGGAATCAGCCCCTGGAAGGCTAAATCGGCTAGTTGGTTATCTGGTAATACCACACTGAAGCAGCGATTTCGTACTTCTCTAAACCTTCTAATGTACTCAGAAGCCGATTCACCAAATTTCTGTCGGACAGCACTTAGATCTGAAATCCTTAACTCCAGACTGCCGGAAAAAAAGTATTCGTGGAATCGGCCTTCTAAATCGTTCCAAAAGTGAACCGAATTTGGAGGCAGGTTCGTGAACCAAGTGAAAGCAGTTCCTGATAAAGATAAAAGAAAAAGTCTAATCTTTAATCCATCGGATTGAGTTGCTTCACCACACTGAGCGATAAATCGCCCAACGTGTTCCAAAGTGGTGACCGAATCATCCCCCGAAAATTTTGCGAAATCGGGAATCCTAAAGTTATGGGGATATGGCATCCGGTCAATGTAATCTGGATACGGCTTTCTGTAGCCGATCGTTTTCCCTTTGGGCTGTAGGCCAAACTGGTCCCTCAAGACCATAGAAATTTGGTCGGCCCAATTGATGCTATTGGCCGATGGGATACCGGGGTTTGGACAATTGTGTTCAACAATATCCTGCCCCCCGAGTGCAAACTCGGCCGGTCGGCCTATCCTAGCCGATGGGTATTGTTGTTGCCATGGTTCATACCCACTGGCCCTGGCAGCCGGTATCTCGGGCAACGGACCAAGCTGTTCTGGGTATGTAACTACTTTATATGGGACCGGATTCTTAACATGGAATGGTCCTTGGGGTTTACAACTTCTATCTAATTCAATCGGCTGAGAAGCCGACTGGGCATAGGAAGTCGCTAATGCTGATGGATCTATTTTCGCCGCGTCGGTGTATGCGTGGTAATGAGCGGTTAGGTTTGGACGAGGGTTCGATGGTGCTAACACGGTGGGTTGGGTCGGCATTAGCGATGGTGCTGGCGCCGACGCTTTGATCGTGCTAGCGTTTGGTGCCACAGAGTACATAGGATATGTTGGGAGAGGCTGCAACGGATCCATCAACCCTCCAGATGTCGCCAGCTCTTGTGCAATCGTCTTTACGCTGTTTTCTATCATCGGCTTTAAGGTCGTAACCAAAGCCGATGATTGGTTAATCAATGCGTGATGCACAGATTGCTCAATCATAGCAGATAATTCGGCTTGTGCCGGGAGATATCGGCTTACCGAATTTGACGTAGCATCTGTCTGTGAAGGGTTCAATGTTGGCAGCGCCATCTTCATGTGACCCTCGTCGGGTTTTACGATATGACCGAGCATTAATTCTTCCAAGGCGGCTTTTCGGTCTTCAATCTCCTTCGCTGCTCGAGTTAAATCGTCCAAGGTAGGGACGATTATGGCGTCGATGTTCACGTCAATTTGGTGCGGTGGACTTACTGCGATCATCTTGTCGATTTGGTGGTCCCCCGTCGTGCCAAAAATGTGTTGGCGCCAAAAAGCGTGAAGAGGTTTCGATTGCAACACACGGACGAACACCGGGTTCAATTGTGCATAAGCGTGCAATCGATTTGACCACGCAATCGATAAGAAATAGTTGTAAAATTTAATCAGCCGATCCTCGGGCGAATCGGCTAAAAAATCAAGAATCAGCCAGAAAGCCGATTAGAAGGGTAAATAGATTAGTCGATTAAGACTAATCCGAGGGTAAAAGGTAGATCGATTCTGAAAAGGCGATGCGCAACAAGACAGAATAAATCAAACCTGAAAAAGCCAATGACGATCAAACAATCGGCGATCGCAACTTTATTTGATCGATGTCGACTTACGAGAGGAAAGATTACAATGCTAAAAAGACTAAAAACTACGGAAGTAAAAAGCGGCGGATGTGTTGATTGTTATGGATGCCTCTTGAGCGAGCCTTGGTGCATATATATACCCGTCTAGCCGATCCGAGTCCCGATCCAACACGACAACGTAGTCCGAATCGGCTTCGTAGTTTCCTACCCGATCTCTAGTTTCCAATTGTCATCTGCATGTCATATGGGATTTCCATGTGTTTATCCGAACTTCTGCAGATATTCTCGTATCTTATCCAAATTCATGCTTTTCTGCCGATTCTTCTAGAAATTTCCAAAACTGGTGCAAACAACTAGGCAAGTAGATGTATTATTCAAAGATGCTCACCGGCTAAGCAGATTATCTGGAGATACAGAGAACAGTACCGTTGATTCTTGAATTTAACATTTCTAATAGTTTTCTACATGAACATTTGTGGCATATTGGCTGCATGAACCTCTGGGGTTGCTTAAACATGGTTGGCAAGGAGTATATGTATGTTTGTGTTAGGCATCTATCAGTGTGCCTTATGGTTGAATATGTTGACATCTTGACTGAGCACTGAGTAGGATTTTGAGTTGATGAGCTTATCTTTGAGATGTTCATGATTGTATACCTCTGCAAATTTTTAGTGTGATGGATGTGCTTCAAATGGTAAATGAGCTAGAGAGGTGTATGGCACCATTGTTTAAGAAGTTCCAGGCTTTAGAAGTGTGTTATTGTGCTGCAAAAATAGATCTATGTGGGGTTTTTGTAGTATCAGCCTTACATTGCATTAATGCTTTTATGAATGCTATGTGATTGTGTATGAGTTAGATTCATGCATGGATTAGATTCATGCATGTATGCTTAATGAGATGATGAAATTCTAAAGAGGGGGATTAGTAATATTTCTAAATCTGTTTAGGTGCGCAAAGATTTGTTCTGTTGTTGAATAGTATACTAGTTAACCCAATTTTATTGATTGATAAATATCCTTACTAGTGAACTGAGATAATTGTGCGCTTTATAATGCATGGTCGCTTTATGATGATGAGTTTGGTTCGAATGGAAAGTGCTTAGCTCATGCCCAAGGCAAAGTGTTTGGGTGGTTGCTTATTTGCTTATTTTTGATATCTGTAGGCCATGATCTGTGCTAAGTGCTAACAGTATTGGCACTTAGTTAGATCTTCCAATATTAAAATAGATATGCATTAAATCAATGAGGAATCCAAAATTCCAGATATTAGATTTGCAGGCCTACTTATGATTTTCCTATTCCAACTCTAGTTAACGATCATAAATTGATGTATGGACTATGGAGACATCTGCAAACTCATAAAATACATAAATTTTTTGCAGTTGTTGATTAGAGTAGTTCTATGTGGGGTTCAGCTGCTAACTGTAAAAAATCAAAAAACTAATTCTGTACATCTCTGTTTTAAAGGTATTTTTTTTACAATGTTTGCGGAGGTTAAGTTGTTCTTTTTCTCAAGGAAAAGGTTAGGTTTGTTTTTGTATATGAGATAGGTGATAGATATGTAAAGTTATTTTTTTTTGGTGCTATAGCTACCATAGCTCTATATGTAGTAGGGAGGATATCCTGATGACATCGTGCAGTAATGTAAATAAAATTCCGAAGTTGTAGCAGCATGGTGATGGTTCTAATTGCTTTCTGTGTTTGTTTTGTTACACTTGTGTGCAGCTGCTGACGTATTGTTATAGAAAGACAAGAAGAAAATTGCTGTAGTGATCGGTGGCACAACTGTCATATGGGTTTTGTTCGAAGTGCTTGATTACCATCTCTTAATTCTGCTGTCCCATGTGATGATTGGTGCCCTCGCCATCTTGTTCCTGTGGTCCAAGGCTACCAGCTTTATCAAGAAGTGAGATGTGTGATAATTCCCACATGTTCTGGTTGTCACTGCTTACATCTTTTTTACATCAAGTGTTTTTTTTTTCAGGAGTCCACCGGATATCCCTGTACTCCAGATACCTGAAGACGTTGCTGTGAATGTGTCAAGAGCATTATGCAATGGCATCAACAGGGCACTTCACTTATTGTAAGTACCTCCTTTTCTTAGTGCCCTTAATAAGCTGAATTAATGTATGGATAGCTACTTCAGGACGATTAGTCCAGCCTCAAGCACTTCTTTTGTAGTGCTGTTTCTGAATTGAAGAATGGTGCTTTTAGATGTTTATAGATCGAATAGTAGTGCATTTAGTTACCAAGCCAACCCTTCCCTCCCAGTCTGCTATCTTGTTTCTTCTCCCATTTTGGCTAAATGGCTTGTATAATATTTTTGGTATTCTCAAGTTTAAACATCTAAAAAACCGTATTTTTTCCAACTAATGGCTCTGCTACTCTTGAGGCATGCTTTGTCTATCTCGAGAGCGAAGGAGATGATGATCTGCTTCTACCATGTTCTCGGTGAGTCATGTGGTCTTGGTTTTTTTCTTCTTTCGATATTTAGTGGTTCAGTTGGTTCTTCATGTTGATTAAACCTTCTAATCTCAATATCTCATTTGCTGTCTTGCAGCTTCTTCTTCGAGCTGCTTTGGATTCTGCTCCCATGCTATATCATGGCATAGATTAGAGTCTATTTCTTTTGCAAATTTTTAGAATTTGTTTGTGTTGTATGAGATCGAGGATAGAGATTTTTGAGAAGTTTGAGGTTATGCAGATCTTGATGTTTTGTCGGTTTGTATGAAAATTTATGATTTGATTCCCACCTTTTATAAATTTTAGATGTAATTGAATGGATTTGATTACACTATAATTTAAGCGGGTTGTTGATCCGTGCAAATGTGAAATCTGTTTTAATTGAGATTTTATTATCATGCTAGGATTGATTCCGTATGCATATGCATGGATATACTTGTATTACGTGTTACTAGAGCGTTCCATGGCGAAAATGAATGTTCACGTGGCAATCATCGTGCGAAATAGTTGTCAACACGTGCCCGTCACTTGTCACCTGGTCATTGACGTGGCACTAGAGTGTTCAATAACGAAAATGTATATCCACGTGGTAATAATCATGACGAACAATTTCGTTATAAATAAAGCAGTCAACGCTCATTTTTGGCCGAGGAGTGTTTTTATGACGAATTTAACATTTTTCATGACGTTTTGGGTACAATTAATGGCGGTTATATTCGTCATGGAAGTGACCTCTTTTCGATTGAAAAGGTAATTTGTTATAGAAAAGTTGATTTTTATGGCGAAAATAAGCAATTCGTCATTGAAAACTTTCTATGGCGCACTTTTTATGACAAGTTAAATGTTATCATAAATTCGTCATAAAAACATACCATGACGATTTCGAGACTAATGATGATGAGTTTGGACCATCATTAAAATCACTTTTCTTGTAGAGTAAAAATACACCAGTTCTCCATGTCTGGATGAATTTAAATGATTAACTGATCTTATGATAATGGATCGATGCAGCGCATTCAGTCCCAACCCATCATGACCAAAGAGGTACATAATGTTTTAAGCATCGGAGAATCAAAAGACACGTGTTGTATTGAAATTTTAGGTACAATATTTAGCATAAAAACCTGACAATACCAAAACTGATTATGATTTTCTTAGCATACAAAAATAAAAAGAGAGGGGGAGGCAGGAGACATAAAACCCACCCTTCACAGCCTTCTTCCCTTCCCTCATTTTCTTCTATTCTTCCTGCCCGATCCAGACTCTCAGCTAGTTCCCGGCAGTTTTTGGTACGTAAGGGCTCATTTGGTTAGCAGGGACATTAATCCCAAGGAAATGAAACCCGCTTGGGATTTTGTGGCCACTTGGATCCCGTGGAACATGACCCGCGTGGAACATGATCCCAGGGGATTGTTTGGCAGACATGGGGTTACGGATCCCGGCCGGAACCAAATGAGTCACAGGTGGAGCTGTCTGACGACAACATGATAAGCAGAGAGGAGTGGAAAGCATTTGTATTGAAACACCCATCCGTTATAAAGAAGATGACACTGCCTTACCTGCAATTATGCAATGGCATCAACAGGGCACTTCACTTATTGTAAGTACCTCCTTTTCTTAGTGCCCTTAATAAGCTGAATTAATGTATGGATAGCTACTTCAGGACGATTAGTCCAGCCTCAAGCACTTCTTTTGTAGTGCTGTTTCTGAATTGAAGAATGGTGCTTTTAGATGTTTATAGATCGAATAGTAGTGCATTTAGTTACCAAGCCAACCCTTCCCTCCCAGTCTGCTATCTTGTTTCTTCTCCCATTTTGGCTAAATGGCTTGTATAATATTTTTGGTATTCTCAAGTTTAAACATCTAAAAAACCGTATTTTTTCCAACTAATGGCTCTGCTACTACTGAGGCATGCTTTGTCTATCTCAGAGAGCGAAGGAGATGATGATCTGCTTCTACCATGTTCTCGGTGAGTCATGTGGTCTTGGTTTTTTTCTTCTTTCGATATTTAGTGGTTCAGTTGGTTCTTCATGTTGATTAAACCTTCTAATCTCAATATCTCATTTGCTGTCTTGCAGCTTCTTCTTCGAGCTGCTGGATTTCTGCTCCCATGCTATATCATGGCATAGATTAGGAGTCTATTTCTTTTGCAAATTTTTTAGAATTTGTTTGTGTTGTATGAGATCTGAGGATAGAGATTTTTGAGAAGTTTGAGGTTATGCAGATCTTGATGTTTTGTCAGTTTGTATGAAAATTTATGATTTGATTCCCACCTTTTATAAATTTTAGATGTAATTGAATGGATTTGATTACACTATAATTTAAACGGGTTGTTGATCTGTGCAAATGTGAAATCTGTTTTAATTGAGATTTTATTATCATGCTAGGATTGATTCCGTATGCATATGCATGGATATACTTGTATTACGTGTTACTAGAGCGTTCCATGACGAAAATGAATGTTCACGTGGCAATCATCTGTGACGAAATAGTTGTCAACACGTGCCACGTCACTTGTCACCCTGGCTGTTGACGTGGCACTAGAGTGTTCAATAACGAAAATGTATATCCACGTGGTAATAATCTGTGACGAACAATTTCGTTATAAATAAAACGGTCAACGCTCATTTTTGGCCGACCGGAGTGTTTTTTATGACGAATTTAACATTTTTCATGACGTTTTGGGTACAATTAATGACGGTTATATTCGTCATAGAAGTGACCTCTTTGCTGACGAAAAGGTAATTTGTTATAGAAAAGTTGATTTTTTATGACGAAAATAAGCAATTCGTCATTGAAAACTTTCTATGACGCACTTTTTATGACAAGTTAAATGTTATCATAAATTCGTCATAAAAAACATACCATGACGATTTCGAGACTAATGATGATGAGTTTGGACCATCATTAAAAATCACTTTTCTTGTAGAGTAAAAAATACACCAGTTCTCCATGTCTGGATGAATTTAAATGATTAACTGATCTTATGATAATGGATCGATGCAGCGCATTCAGTCCCAACCCATCATGACCAAAGAGGTACATAATGTTTTAAGCATCGGAGAATCAAAAGACACGTGTTGTATTGAAATTTTAGGTACAATATTTAGCATAAAAAACCTGACAATACCAAAAACTGATTATGATTTTCTTAGCATACAAAAATAAAAAGAGAGGGGGGAGGCAGGAGACATAAAACCCACCCCTTCACAGCCTTCTTCCCCTTCCCCTCATTTTCTTCTATTCTTCCTGCCCGATCCAGACTCTCAGCTAGTTCCCGGCAGTTTTTGGTACGTAAGGGCTCATTTGGTTAGCAGGGACATTAATCCCAAGGGAAATGAAACCCGCTTGGGATTTTTGTGGCCACTTGGATCCCGTGGAACATGACCCCGCGTGGAACATGATCCCAGGGGGATTGTTTGGCAGACATGGGGTTACGGATCCCGGCCGGAACCAAATGAGTCACAGGTGGAGCTGTCTGACGACAACATGATAAGCAGAGAGGAGTGGAAAGCATTTGTATTGAAACACCCATCCGTTATAAAGAAGATGACACTGCCTTACCTGCAGTATGGATACAGATTTGTGCTTCATGCATTCGTCAACTTGTCTTCTTTTCTGACCATATTTTTGGTTTTGCACAAACCAAACAATGCTAGAACAACATTTCAGTACTTCAGTACTTCATCCAAACCAAACAATGCTAGAACACTTCAGTACTTCAGTACTTCATCCAAACCAACATTTCAGAATGGTTTTACAAGAAAATAGAAATGGATGATAGTAGCCAACTAGATATTGCATTATACTCTAAAACACTTCAGTACTTAGCATAGAAGGTATTGAATCGGTGCACATCATCCTGAAAGTGAGGGTTCTCAATCAGCATAAGGTATTGACAAGCATATGAAAAATGCATAATCAGCATGGGGAGTGTCACTTACTAACTCAAGAACTGACATGAGCTTGTGAATATCACCAAACATTGCATCCCTGCATGAGTATTAGAAAATGTAATCAGCCAAAAAGTAAAAAGAATAAATAAGAAAATAAAAATAGAACCAAACATAAAACTAAGCAAAAAGGAAGCAGACTGTTCTCATGACATGGGAATTATGTGTGTGTATTTGTACAGTTGAGCAGACATTGAGTTGTATAATCTACATCATAACTATTATTAGCTTCCACTAAGACAAAGATGTCCATTTCTTATATGGTAGCTGGATGAAGTAATTCAGGTTCCATAAAGTTTATGGTTAATGTGTTGACTCCAAAGCATCATCTTAATACATCATGTACCTCAGCATAGCATCTAAGAGCTCAAAAGTATAAAGTACCATTGTCTCTGAGGATATTATAGTATATCGGACATGAACAGACAACAAATTATCAGCATAGTATATTTTACTATTTATTAGCGGCCATTTGCTAATAAATAGTAAAATATATGTTTTCCTTCTTGTAACTGTCCAAAAAAAACACATGTTTGAAAACTTGAGAGGAGAGCACATGTTTCAAATTTCAATGATTTGCAAATGAACAATAGTCCATGCATGCCTAGGGCTATCAGCACACAAAGTTCTATGAAATTGTTGAAGTCTTTGTTCTTTCATGACGAATTTTGAGCGAGCTGAATATTTCACCAAAGTAGTAACTCAACAATAGCTACAGAAAATTCTGCTTTAGAAAATTGCCAGTTTTATTGATATCTAGTTGTGAACTTTACTCAAGAATATTGAGCTAAACAATAAGTCCAAACTATTAGATCATACAATTTGATGCAGCATGCCAGGAAATGATGTGTTATAATTGGATTAACTACAGCATGACATCGAGTCCTTGATGAACAGGGCAGGTGAGCAGCAAATTATTTTGCGCAAAACAGATCAACAATAATGATGATTCATATAGAAAGCATACTTACTCAATGATGGCATCGATTTAGACTTTATAGAAAGGCTCTATTGTATAGAAAGAATTATTTCTGTATTTTTTTAAGATCATGCATTGTGAGCTGCATGAGCTATCTACAGCTGGGGGTTCTTCCAACTACTTGTTTAGTTGATCTTACCAAGGCAAATCTTCTGGAATGCTACTGCCAATCAATTTTCCTGCTGCTAGAATGGTTGAACTTCATGGTGCACATCTAGTAAGTTGAACTTTGGTAAAATGCTACAACATGGGGCAACTAAAATATTCAGAACTTTGGTAGATTGCCATTTGTTCTTTCCAAAGAAAAAGAGAGAATACAATTGAAAACTTGACATTGCTTTATTATCTGATAAGCTTAACAAGGAAACTGGCACACTTCTTATTCTGCATCTTTATCAGAAACTGGAGCACTTATTTCTTCAAGGCTACGAGCAGATGAAGGTGGAAATGTTGCTGTAGCAGTCTATAACTTACTTGGCAAGCTCCAACTAAGCTTTCTTTTTGTCATAGGAGTGATAGTGATGGGGTTTGAGCATATGAGGAACATTGTAAGAGTAATGAAGCCTGTAAAGGTTGCAGCAATTGAGTCATAAGGTTAATTCCTTGAAATACATCGAATCTCTTCTACTTCAATCGTGGCATTTCCTACTTGTTAGCAAATTCTTCACTGTGTTTGATTTTGCAGAAACAAAGACATGTAAATTATTATCAAAATCGTGAAGGAGACGATATTTTCATGTCTCCCTTGTACTGTGGGATTTTGCAGAAACAAAGACATGTAAATTATTATCAAATAGTATACTGCCTATGTTTTTGCAGCATAATTTGAGCTTATTCTCACTGAATTTACTGAGTTTGTTTTTTCCCTTTGTGATGACCAGAGATAAAAAAAGATGCAGCACTTCATAATATTTTCAAAGGCTGTTAAGAACAATATACAATACTATTTGATGTATATTGTTCCAAACTATTTGATCATACTATTTGATGCAACACTTCATAATACTATTTGATGATCCAAAGGCTGTTAAGAACAATATACAAGTTTTCCTCCATTGTTGAACTTGATCTGAACTCAGCACTTCACAACAAGGGAAAGAACAAGAATCCATACCTACAGTTCCCGCACGAACTTGCAGATGTACAGATCTGAACTCTCCTCTTCTCCAGTGAAGTCTTTCGGCGGCTCCTTGCTCTCCCTCCTCTCCCAATCAGCAGAAGTGGACCCTCCTTTCTCCTTCGTAGCCTCGTAGGTACCTACAGCAGTAGATCTAAGACAGAGAAGAGGAGGAAGAGGAGGCGATGCAAGAGGAGCTAACCCGAGAGGAGGCGACGCGAGCGGCGGAGGCGACGTCGTGAGAGGGCGAGGCGAGTGGCGGAAGCGACGCGAGCGGTGGAGGCGACGTCGTGAGAGGGCGAGGAGCCGTCGCGAGAGAGGCGACGCTGTCGCGAGAGGACGGGGAACCCTAGCCCGACGTCGCGAGAAGAGGTTTTTTCCCCCGCGGAAACGACGCGGATTGGGCCAAAATTCCCCCGTGTCATCGGCACCCAAATGCACTTTCCACCGGCCCAAGGGAAATTAGCCCAGTGGATTTCTACACCCGGGAATGGGCCGGGATCCCGGCCGGGAATGCTGATTCCAAATGAGCCCTAATTGTGTACCATGATTCCGATCTAAGGAACTTGATTCATTCTCGGTATCCTAACTGGTCACCTTCTGCTCTAAAATTAGTTCATGACAACTGGAAACATGCTACCACCAAATAGATTTTGCAGTTTTTTTCATTTCACTGATGGCAAAAGAACACTGAAAATATGTCTTCTAAACACAAATTTCAAGAGAAAAAAAAGAAGATCGCATAGTCAGAATATTTAAAATTTAAATATCAAATATATAATTCTGAAAATTTTACAGAAGCATTATTAGCTCAAATACATATGAAAAAAAAGTTTCAAAAATAAAAAGATTCATTGGGACACCTTAATAAATCAAAAACAGAATTGGAAATTCTGTGCATTGTACATTGTCAAGATTTTAATAAAATATTTACAAGTATTTTTTATCTGAAAATTTTTCTGAGTGCTTATCTTCACCTGGCCAACATCTGCAAAAGGTTGGATAAAATTGTGAGTCAGTTGGGCAGCTCAATCAGAGAACTTACCTCGGTCTTCCAGAGAATTCCCTTTAGTTGTCTCTATTGAATCACTTACATGTGGAACCAGGCAAGCCAGCTGCCCTGCCGACTTGCTTCTTCCTACCAGGTTGCCCCCACCTATCAGCCAACACAGCCTTTCTTCTTCCTCTCCCTGCCGATTGGCCCCATGGCCCACTCGTCAGCTTCCTCTCCCTCACCTCTCCTGTCCTCTCCCGCGCCAGCGCAGAACAGAGCTCCACCGCCTCCATCCTTGTCCTCTACCTCGCCGCAATTACAACCCCGAGGCCTCCGTACGCTCTGACAGCCTTGTCACCCTGCTGCCTCGACTCCAGCAACTCAATGAAGCGCTGAGTCCTCGCGTGATCTCCTCGGCTATAATCCATCGCCTCACCAAATCCCTGCCGTGGCATGATTCTGCCTGTTCTTTGCCTGCCACGACGCAAGGTCGGCAGAGAAAATGCAGCTCATCTGCCCTGCCCAACCTCTGCCCCTGCAAGTCTTTGTGCTAAATTTCACTGCCACGGCACAACCTGGCAGTACCACCTTTCCGCTTTTCTTCCGCGCAAAGCCAGAGACAACGGACTTACCATTGCTATAAAAACCACCACGAACACTCTCCAGAGCAACAATACAGCCTTGACCACTCACCCTGAGCCTCACTCTCTACGCGAACAAGCTGTTTTCTTCCCCAAGTCCGGCGAGACCCGGAAAGGGGAAAAATCTTGCACGACGCTCCACACTTGAAATCAAGCCGAACAAGCAGAGCTGGAGCTTCCTGGTGATCCTCAGAATCCATCCCAGGCACCAATTCCAGTTCATCTTCTCTGTTGAGCTACGCAACCGTACTCTTCCTTCCGCCAGAGCCGCGCACGGTGAGAACACCTTCCCGCATGTAATCCCTTTGAAAAAAATGCTAAAATGCGATGCTTAGTACCCAATGATGCTCATGCTGTTGATAAATGTCACAAAAGAACTACTCATTTTAAGCTTTTGTTCGCCGGCCATGGTGTCCACCGCTCTCGCACGGTGGCGCGCAAGTCCCGACCACCTCCGGCCGAAATAACTCCACCCCTAGATGCGCACGAACCCCCTGATGCTCGCCGTGGAACCGATTCGTCGGGATCGGTCTTCCCTCACCAGCGGCGAGCTTGGATGCATCTTCCTCTGCTCGCAGTCACTGTGCGGTGGGCCGGTTGGTCAGCTTCTCTCGTGTATTTGTATCACTGCCGTGTGGGTCCGGCTCGTCAGCCGCATGCGCTGCACAGCTGCGGGCCCGCATGTCTGTTGCACGCGCATGGTTTCCCTCAGCGCCAATTGGGCCCGGCCTGCAGCGCCTCAGCCCACACCGTACAAAAACGGAAAGCGGAAACCCCGACTGAAAACGTACTTCCCCAAATGGAAATTTCCAATTTCCTAGTATTTTCTAAACTCGAAATTATTCAAACAACTATATCTTTTGCATCATAAGTCAAAATAAAATGAAATAAATTTATAAATACATATAAAATCCTGTAGATTCAGAATATGCAAAAATATTTTGATGTTCAACTCTGTGTATAATTTGAATTTAAATTTAAAGAAAGGGATTCAAAATATGCTATACAATTTCTACAAACAAACTCCCAATTAAATAAAGTAAATTTTTTTAGAATCATTATGACCTTAAGAGCCTGAATATTCAAAAATATTTAATTCTCAAACTCAGTTGATGTTATTTGAATTTAAAATTTCAAACCAACCCTAATATGACACCATTATGAATATACAGATCATAATTATTTAAATCATAAAATAAATTTATATGTTCATCTAAACACATGAGGATTCTGAATATTCAAAAATATTGAAATAACAAACCCTGTTTAAATTATAAATTTGAACTTAAAGAAGTAGATCAAGTGTGCTATATACAATGTTTATGAAAACAATTTCAAATTTGAATATAACCAATTTTAATGGAAAATTTAAATCCTCAAGAACCCAAATATATAAAAATATTTAGATTCTAACTTAGTTTAAATCATTTTCTAAAATAAATTGCTTTCAATGTATTAAGTATTCAAATATGAATATCTTTTGCAAATAGAATATAAATCATGCAAAATCAGTTTTGTAAGTTCCAAAAGATAGTAATGAACTTAAATATGCAAAAACATTTATGGTTGAATCTGAATTGAATTAGATTTGGAAATATATTGTCTTCCAAACACATAGAAGTTAAAATAGTTATTAACTTGAGTTCATGAGATCAAATAATGGTAAGATGAATTCATAAATATTAGTAAAATCATAAATACCTTGGTTATGCAAAAATAACATATGTTGTGTAAATTCGAACTAAGTTCATGTTAGGTCTTAATGATCATTCATATGAACAACGTCTCGGATGAATGCAAAATAGTATGAAACTAGTTCTAAAATGCTCATAAAGCCATCTCCAGCTAATGTCCGAAATATAGTTCAATTATCTTGTAAGGCGTAGTCGCAAACTTAAAATGAAACATAACTGATTTAGCATTAGCATTGTGATCATTTATGCTATTTCATCAATTAATAAAATAACTCGTCTAAATGCTAAAGTCAGTAAGACCAGTTTAGAAACACTTTACAAGGTTCAAACTATTGTAATCCGAAGAAAGAATCTCGCTTCACCATGAATTACATATTAATCTTGATAGCTTAATAACCCTAAGTGTTCACATTACTTTAGACTGCAATATGAATGAATGAACTTTAGGCATAAATAAGAAATCAATAATTGTGAAGTTTGTATAACCAGAACCTTCTTAAATATCATGTAAATAACGCTAGTAGCCTAAATCAATATGTTAGCTTTTTATAACTGGAATATTAATTAAATCTTGCTTTGAATCTGAATCCTAATTAAAAGTAAGAATTCACCCTAAGCCTGAAATGATCATATCTATTTAATCTTAACCAATTTTTGCATCCTGAATTCGTAAAATAAAATTAATAAATTCATAAAGAGCAATCCCTGTTTCTTGTGAAGTTTTATTTGTTCTTGCTATCTATTTTATTTTTACCCTTATTGAAGTTTATTATTTGCTATATTTCCGTTAATTGACGTGTAGAACTCAACATCTCCGATAGCATCGCCGCCTTCATCAGTCGTAGCCTCGACTTCGTCGTAAACAACAAATAAGCAAGGCAAGCACCCCCTTTGACCATGTTGATCCCAGTTTTATAAATGTTTTCATTAAATGTTTTTATTGCACGTGTATATTCATTAAACTCTGCTATATTGTGGGAAATGGTAGTTATACCTGTAGATTCCTAAAACTCCTTTGACAAGTATGAATTTGTGAACCTTGATACCTTAAAATTATGGTTAGACAATATATGATGTCAATCTGGGTATACACAATGTTTAATAATCTTGCTTAGCCATGGTTTAGACTCGGTAAACATCAAATTGAGACATTGATCAAATGATACTTGGATATGCTGAGGCATGATGATGATTCTTAGACATGTTGAGACATGATGGTGATTTTTGGTTATTTTAATTAAAAATGAAAATAAAATTATAATATTGATGTGGGCAATTATTGGCAATAGCTGGGTGTGTAGAAGGGCTTGCACGTAGATTAGGGGGAGATTATTGCCCGTGTCGGATTAAGGACCGAACTCAGTGTTCGTTAAACCCAAGAAATACCGTACAACCACAAGTGCTGGTATGGGATAGCCTTAACCTATTAAGTTACTTAAAACTAGCTTTGCACATTGGTAGGCTGGAGTAGTACGAGCTTCTTCAGTGACTGGTTGCCCGGAGGGGCGCCCACACCGAGGTGTTTGGAGCAACGTTTGCTGATACAACGATGTACGCCATACTATAGACATGCTTGATTAATTACTGTGCAGTGACTGTACAAACATTTACACCATAGTACGGGTTTAACGTCATCGGGCTGGTGTAAAGTTAGAGTTAAATAATGTAACCATTATATCATGACTCTCTGCGGCACACCAAAGAAAGTGTGCTAATGATCTGCACAAAGAGTCAGTCATATCTTGTGGGCAAAGATGTACACCTCTGCAGAGTGTAAAACTTTTCGAAAGCCGTTCCCGCGATCATGGGAGTCTTGGTGCACCAGCACTAGTTAGCTGTTTTATTTTACAAAATATGGATCTTGACTTGTGTTGTCAAGAATTATGATTTGGATTGGATATCCTTGTTGGAAGGGAATTATTTCGGATTGACATGTGATGTCAATGATTGATTCATGGAGATGATCAAAGGAACTGAGGTTCGTGAAATTTACTGTTTCATACTTATGTATTAAACTGCTTTTACTTAAATTCCGTTTATATTCTATACTTCAGTAAATTCTTTTGCAAACTAGCTTTATGCAAATTAACTATGAAAGCCTTTCCTTTGAATGGCCCTGCATATATAATAGGATTCACAAAAGTCTTGCTGAATACGCAAGTACTCACCCTTGCTTACATGTTGTTTTTAGGTGAAGAATCAGATTGACTCGATAAAACATAATTAACGCAGGATTCGGGGATGTTAACGAGTTTTTCTAGGGATTATGCCTTGTCAGTTGTCTGAGGGATTGGATGGGCATACTACAAGACTTTTGATTCTTTCTACTGCATTACTCTAAATTGTAAGATCTTATTGTATAAATTACCATTATTATTCATAATAAAGAGTATGGATGTGATATCAATTGTTGTAAATATGCGTGCTAGCTACTGATTATGGGACTAGCACTGTATGCACATGAGATTCTCATTTTGGCATTTCATGCTAAAATTAGGGTCACTACAATATTAAAGCGTGAATGAAGGGTAGATAGTGATTACTTACCCATTCGTTTGCTTTAAGATTTATGCAATTTATATTAGAAGGAAAAGCATTGAAGCACAACTCATGAAAGTAATGTGTTTTCAATATATATAGCATTCGCGATATTGTTCTAACTCCATTATTCGAAACAAACGTAAGGCACATGCGTACATTGAACCATGCATAATAGTGTTTAACACTAATATATATACTACTTTGAGATGGAACGACACATGAATGCTTCATTCCATATAAATTATAATTTTATTTTAGCCGGTACGCGACGGAGCATGTGTAACATAGGAGACTCGGTTAGAACTCTTCAGTTCTGATGCCAATTGCAATTGGGATTCGAACCCAATGACCACCTCCATCATGCCACGCAAGGCTACCAAATGTGTAGACACCCGGAATCTCTCGCGTCGCCTTGAAGTTCACCTTGAAGCTCTGCACACTCCTCTCCTTGCTGAACACCAACACAGGCGGCTCCACGGACATCTGGACACCGGCAGGAGGCTGGAAGAAGGCCTTGTACACAGCATTCGGCTGGCCGACGTTGGTTACGGTGCGCACAACGGTCTCAGATGTCTTCAGATTAGGAATGGCGATCGATGGGAGGTTTAGGTCATGTAAAGATGCTTTAGGAGTTGTGCAATAGCCGTTTGAACCTAATCCTCCCAAGCAGTTGAAGAAGTTGAGGTAAGCCGATGCGCTGATGTCGTATATGAGGCCTGGATCAGCTGCCTTGATTGGATTCACAGACCCTGCTCCGTAGTCAAAAGGATCAGCAATCCTTGTGAGATATCCATCTGCTTGTATTGGGATCCCATTATTGTCAGTGGTAAGTGCTGCAAGCAAGACAGTTTTGAAACTTCAATCAGTTACATACTCGTTCTTAATATTGGTGTACAACAGGCAAGGTTAGGGGCCCGCTGGAACTTGAATTTCGCAGGAAATAGAATAGTTCCTGTAGAATTCTGTCGGAATTCCCACGTTCAAGAGAGGCCCGATTAACTAATTGTTACCGGTTGTCATGAGTGCAGATTTCAGGGCTGCAGGTGACCAGTCGGGATGTAGGGACTTGAGCAAGGCGACAATCCCGGATACATGAGGGCAAGACATGGATGTTCCAGACAAAAAATGGTAGAAAGCACCTAGACCCTTGTAAGGAGGAATTTGTGGTGCAGCAGCTAAAATGGAAACCCCAGGTGCAGCAATATCAGGCTGTAAATTTCAGAGTACAACATATATGTTAGCGCCCCAAATAATTACCACCTCCATGTCAAAATATCAGTCGTTCTAGGATCCACGTTGGTGCAAACATTTTTAGGTTTGGCCATTGATATTAAAGAATTACCTAGATAGGTGGAATAAAATCGATGTCACTAGATCCGTTATGAAATATACTTTCGTAATATATAATTATTTTTATTTAAAAATATGTTTTGAAAGTATATTTTATGAAAGATCTTGTGGCATAAATTTCATTTCGTCCATCTAGCAAATTCTGTCCGATAGCAGAAGAACAGCACAAAGGACTTGGAATGTATGGAATGAAATCGTCATCTGCATTAAGCATGCATGCTTAATAAATTACCTTGAGAACTCCCGGATAGTCAAGGCTAGGCCCCCTTGAAGAGAAAGCTGCTATTTTGGGGGCAGGAACCCCACTTCCAGTCCTTGTTCGAGCAAAAGATATCTTTACTTTTGAGGTATCAATGTACCTGTTAATTTTGCATAGTAAAAGGAAAATGATTATTAACTGAAATCTATAAATTAAGGATGAGAAGGCATGATACTTGAACATTAGCTAGCATCCTCACATCCAAAAGAAAAGGAGTAGGAGGAAGAAGAAGAAAAAGTTAATTATATATACATATACTTACTGCTCGCAGTACTGCAAAATCTGTTTGGAGGTCCCGAAGTCGACTACAACACATGGAATCAGCTGGCATGCCATTTCCGAGAGACTCAAGGAGTCTGTGTTCGGTTGTGAGTATATGATTCCTTTGCCTCCATTTTGGGCCAGTACCGATGCAATACCCTCATAGTTGGGTGTAGATAAAAGATGGAAGCAGAAGACGACCGCCCCCTCTATGCGCCTGCCAAAGCTGTTGATGTGAGATGGGTCGCACAGCGAGCCCTCTAAGGGGGCAAGGACGTGGAAGTCATCATGTGGCCTCCCCATGGCCGCGAACAAGGATTGCCCCTGTAAGGATCGAACAATCATATGGAATGACTCAGTGGACACAAAAGGTACAATATCTCTGTATTAAAAAATTGCAAAGCCATGGGAAAAAATTGCAAAGCCATGGGAAAAAAATGCAATCAACTGTGAACAAATGCAACTCCTTTCCGAAGGAAAAAAAGAACATAAGCAACATCCCACGACACGAAAATGCTACCAACTAAATAAGCACGCACCCCCTCCGCTTGAGAAAGCAGGAGCGACAGTAACTAGAACAGATGGAGGCGACAACGACCTTGTATTCTAAGTCTTTATTATAGCAACCGAGTTGCATCATGTTGTGTCTATTGCATGACAAAATGAGCTGATACGTCTTATGAGCAAAGTATATATCCTCTGCAGAGAGTTACTTAAATCTACTTGAATAGTCATGCTCTCAGTTATGGACATTGCGTAGAGGACTACACTTTAATAGACTTTTAAAAAAAAGATTTGGATGGGATAAAATTATTAATTTTGAAGGGTGGATGTAACCCTCTGTGGTAAGATTTAGAGGAAATTCCTTTCATGTTACTGAGAGTTGTTCTGCTCTCGGATTTACCAGAAAAACTAGTTTGATTCCCTGTATAATACTGATTTTCAATTTTATGACCCTTCATGCCATTGCTGTCACCTCTGTAAGCGCCACTTGCCATCAAACTTGTAATATTTTTCTGAAAATGCCTCTACTGCCCCTCCTCCTTCCTCTCTTTCTCCCTTACCATCTGTCTCTCCCTTCCCCCAATCTCCCACATGGTTTAGGAGGAAGAAGGGAAATTTACCACCAGCATGAATTGACGGTCACAACCAGAATCAACAAATGAAGATGGATGATCAGTGAACACAAAACCCACAACATCATCGATCAACCAAACATCCAATTTCTCAATTTTCATACACAAGATTTCACATCCAAGAAAATGAAGAGAGAAGAGGTCAGGAGAGTGGAGCTCACTTTGGGACCTCAGTATTCAGTTGCATGCACCAGCTAGTTCACCCAAAAACTTATGTTGAAAAGGAAAAGTGGACAATTCACTTATACTTTAACACTCCTCCTCGCGTATTCAACGAATGAATATGGATGACTAGTGAACACAAAACCCACAACATCATCGATCATCCAAACATCCATTTTCTCAATTTTCATATACAAGATTTCACATCCAAGAAAAGGAGAGAAGAGGTCAGGAGATTGGAGCACACATTGGGACCTCGGTATTGAGTTGCATGCACCAGTCAGTTCACCCAAAAGCTTAAGTTGATGAGGAAAGGTGGGCAATTCATTTATATTTCAACACTCCCCCTTACATATAGGCTCTCTCAGGTCTATGATGTGGAATAGAAGTGGGATGTAATTATTTTTTTAATTGCGTGATACCATATTGAGTTGCATGCACTAGTCGGTTCACTCAAAAGCTTAAAGTGATGAGGAAAGGTAGGTAATTCACTTATACTTCAACACTCAGATCCCATCAATGGAGAGACTAACAAGCTGCCAGAGCCCAGCGATGACAACTAGAAGCAGTGGTGGGAGCCAGGAGAGAGAGAGACGGCAGCGGCAGCTAGGAGAGAGAGAGGGAGAGAAAGGAGAGAGAGGGGAGGGAGGGAGGAGCACTGACTAGATCTAGCTATCGGACTTGCAGATGGTGAACAGACCTGCCACCACTTCATCTTATCACCAGTGGCCAGAGCAAGGGTGGAGATGTCGCAAAGGCAACATCCACAGGGGAAGCGCCTTGCCATCCCTGTTGCCCTCCCCCTGTGTGGGTATGTGGAATCCAGCGATGGTAGTAGGCCACTGAGCATTAAGGAATAGGAACAGGGTGGATGGGGAGGAAGAGGAAGAAGAAGAGCAAAATTGTATTTTGATGTGCCACTTAATAGTGGCGCAAAAGGGCGCAAAATTGAAACTCAGTGGTATGCTAGTACGTAGGGAGTCAAACTCACTGAGCATTGAAGAATAGGACCAGGGTGGTAATTAATCTTGCTAGATACGCTGTTATTCTAGGTTCCTTAATTGTTGATCAACTTCTTGGCACAGTTTCATCAGGTTTGGAGCCACGGTTTGAAAAGATGTGTGCCCGTTTTGGTCTCAGGCTGCTGGTTTTTGTTGTGTGGATTCGGATCATGCGAGTCAAGATGGATAATCTGATTAAGTCTTTCTATAGCCCATGTTAGCGTTTGTCTCGGATTTTTGTGTGAGTTTCTACTATACATAAACTTTATAGCTTATCATAGCTTCCAGGGTGAAGACTATATAGAATGCTGGAAAAATTTAGAGCCTTCTATTCACCCTCTCTGGTCCTACAAAGGGCCCACCCACATGGAAGGAAAGATATCAACAAATTCACATTGTATCATATGTATTGTCAGTGTCCTGCAAGTGAATTCTCTGGTCCTCCCGACTGCCTTTGCTATTTTATGAATCCTGACTAGGCATGTTTGTCATCTTCCCCTAGAGTGGCAGCCGTGCACGCGATTGCTAGAACAACCATATAGCAATTGGGTACAGTAAATTACCAGAACGAATTAAGTAGGAGTATATATCGTTAGAAGACTAATAGTTACCACAAGCTTTTGGTTGTTCCCGAGAGTGATATCTGTGGGGAACTGTCGATCAACAGTGGTTGCGGCAACGGTGAGTAGCCACGGCGATGAGTTCTCCACTGTTCGGGCAGTAGGGCCGTCGTTTCCAGCCGAGTACACGACTGTGATGCCGTTTGCAACGACATGCAGCGTGCCCGGAATCTCGTTCGGGCCACCGATAGATAACGATAGGACATCAACGCCATCGTGGATAGCGTCGTCCATGGCTTTCAGCATGCTAGCATGGGAGCATTGAACACCACCTGGGTATGCACCCCAACAAACCTTGTAAATGGCTATTCGGGCGCGAGGTGCGCCGCCGCGAGCCATCCCAGCTGCCAGCCCGAGGAAGCTAGCATTGTGGACGATGTTGCCTCCAGCCGTCGAGGCCGTGTGGGTACCATGTCCATTGGCGTCCCTTGGAGACTTGAACTCTCCTTTGAACAAGCTTTCATCAACGTCACTCTTGCCGTACCACCGCGCACCGATGAGCTTCCGATTGCAATTGTGGGGGCCAAATGAGATGCCGGCTTGGCAGGTTCCCTTCCATTTGGATGGAGGGGGACCGTAGCCGTCGTCAGCAAAGCTTTGCGACTCAGGCCAAATACCTAAAAATGAAATACTCCAATGGTGGTGATCAAAGTTTTAATTGTTTGACTGTATCTGTCTTAAAACAACATCTACTTTGGAACAAACGATATAGTAGTACTCCATCTGTCCATGTTTATAAGACGTATGTCTTCTTGGCATATAGACCAAGAAGATCTCAAAAATGGCTAGATTACCATAAATTATTATCACAAAGAACTATACTCGATTGGCATATATGCAGAGAGTATAAGGTAAAGATGGATATTTATTAGAGGTATAATGGAAACATCATATTAATTTTACATTACAATATGAAATACGCTTTATGTTTGTGAACAAGATCATTAAAAAAATATGCCTTACTAATTTCGATGGATGGAGTATTTATTTATGCACGGAATATATAACCTGAGTCAAGGACACCGATAATGACGCCATCTCCATTTTTTGCTTTTGCAAGTAGCCCGTTTGGCTGATTGTAGTCCATCCCAAGGAAATCCCAGCTTCGTGTCGTATGTGTACGGTGGATTTGGTTCTTCTGTACGCTCACCACACCAGGCAGTGCTATATATGTAACGAAAACACCAATCGATTGTTGTTTCAATGATTGCTATCATGGCCGTGTGATAAAAAGGGAATTGGTTACCTTGAATCTTTCTTGCTTGGGATTTTGTGAGCCATGCAGAAAAGCCAGAGAAACTGTATTTGTAGCTGTAGACAATCGACCCAAGAGCCTCCTCCTTGCTTCAAAGACCATAAAATTGCAGTACATTATAATCAACTTGAGTAATGGTAAGATAATATTTTTTTATATATAGTATAGTGGGCATCCCCAATTTTAAGTGGAGTTATAGGACAATATTCTCTAAAGTTGAACAAGAGAATTTATAATTTTATATGGCAGGGACCTTCCTGTTTCAGGCTTGCCTTAGAAAGAAAACACTAAGTTCTTAAAAGCTCAATTCCCCTTTTTGTGCGAGGAATTTCCCTTACGTACTGTCATTTTAATCACTTCGTCATCTGTTTCAGGTTATAAGCCCTAGCATACGAATTTCCTATCAGATCGTTATAAGGCAAATTTGTGAGAGCATTTGAATACAATTACGATAATTATTTATTTAATTGCAATTAACATATGTGTGTAGAAATACTATTATGCACTTGAGCCTAGAATAACTCCCCCGTAACCATGTCACATGACCCCCGTGTCCCCACCCGCTCATACGCAGACCGACAACCTCGACAATGACGTCACTTGGAGCGTAGAATAACTTATTCTATACTCCAGTACAGAATAGCACAACAGCGTACATGCCAATGTAGAGGTAATAGCTGTGCTCTTATGTCAAGAAATCTTAATTAAATACTCCCTGTTCCATTTTGCGCTTCATCTTGTTTTGACGTATAAGGCCTCCAAGATAAGCTATGGTGCATTTGAGCAATATTTTCCAATAGTGATATATATAGGAAAAGTACTATATTTATTTATATACGGTCTAAAATAGATGCATGTCGTCTAGGAACGTGTGTAGTCAGCCTTTCGAATTTTTTACCGCTAACATATACAAATGTCCATATTGTTACATTTTTAATACACCTTCGATCTGCCATATAATCATCAAAATAATGGTCGAAGAAGATCTGTATCGAGCAGTAGTAGTCCAGAGGGGACTCCATACCTTCCGAGAATGGAAGCGAGCATGTCGTGGTGTGAAGCAGTGACGAGATCAGCATCTTCATGTTGTCTCTCCCCGAGGTAGACGATGTATATCTGGGGACCATCAATTGCAAGATTGATAAGCATGCATATATTATTGTGCTTCGTCAGCAAGATTGATGAAGATGGCTATGGCGGCTTACTTGTCTTGGCTGATCAAGCCCGTGAGACCATTGCAATTGCAGCGAAAAGTGGAGAAGGAAGAGCACTACTAGGGACAGCGCTTGTAGCCTCGTCATCGATCTGCTCTATTATTGCAGCATCAGATATCCTCAGTCTTGTGCACAGGGCTCTAATACAATTGTATGCCGTCCTTTTTATACTGAGCGAACCAGCGTAAACTCGGCAGACGTCACATGGATGCGGTTACGAGAAGGGTTTATATATGACTACTGTAGAATGATACAATATTATCTTTCTATCTGAGTTGGTTCCTAACATTTTTGAAAAAAAAATCAATAGTGATATATGATTCGGCTTGGATGAGAAATATGGCGCAAAACATCACTATTGGTTTAATGACTACAATTATCATCATTATCAGTTCATAGGTCAGAACCGATCGTGGTGTTTTATTATTGGTTCTGATATTAGAACCGATAGTGATGACTTGGTTATCACGATCGATTTATGAGGTTAGAACCGATTGTGATAGTATACATACCAAACGTTCTCGTGCTTGACCTCTCGGCTTCTCTTCCTGATCCATTTAAATACCAAAAGCCGAGGCGTCCACCTCGCGCTTGACCTCTTAGCTTCCCCTTTGTTCTATAGAAATGAAGTTTACTCCTCTCTGCCCGCATCGCCCCACCGCCTCCCCTCGCCTGCGTCGCCAATCTGCCTCCCCAAGCACGTCATCGCCTCCTCCTCTAAGCACGTCACTGTCGTCTCCTCCTCCAAGCAAATCCTCACCTCCTCCCCAAGGACATCATCGCCTCCACTCCGAGCACGTCACCGCCTCCTGCCCAAGCATGTCGCCTTCGTCTCCTCCCCCAAGCACATCGTCGCCTCCTCCCCAAGCACGTCGCCGTTGTCTCCTCCCGAGCATGTCGTCGATGCCTCCTCCCTGAGCAGTATTAGCTACATTGACTTTTCAGTTGGTGTTTTGTGATTATAATCATCTTTCTGTGATTAATTTCTTTACTGTTATTGCAAATGGGCTAAACAATTTACTTGTCTTAGGGATCTTGTATATGGGGAGGCAATGTTCGATAAGGAGTTGAGCTGGTTAGACTGTTTATGACAACATTAATTAATCCTTTACATTTTGCAATACATGATTAGTTTAATTGGTATCATCTGTTAAGTGTTATTAGATATATGTTCATGCTTATTGTGTTTACTATTCTATTTGTTTTTGGTTGTTATTGTTTTATTCATGCTATTGTTGGCTATTTTTAGCACCCTAACTTTTGCTAGCAGCTTCTGTTTAATTGATTTTGCATTCTGCACTATTATAGTTTCAACGAGTATTGTTGAGTATTAATTCTTTTAAATATATCTTGGTCTAATTGATTAGGTTTTATAAACTATTTTTGAAAGTAAGGTTGTCATAAATCAATACAATATCTTGTCCCTAGTGGTGAGGAGGCATTCCTAAGGCAGCTTGTAACATTCCAAATTTTACTTTTATTGGACTTATTGTGCCTTTTCCTTTTTATTGAATTTTTGATATTTTATTTAGTTTATTTCGAATTTATTGAATTAAGCATTTTGCTATCTTTTATTGATTAAGTGAAAATTATTGGTGATATTTTATTGGAAGTATTTTATTTGAGTTCTAAATGTCTTAAAGTATTTTTTGGGATTTTTCTGAATTTTTCCTTGTATTTTTGCTATTTTATTTGGATTAATTTATTTTGCTAAATTATTTTAATTCAAAATCATTTTAAAATCTGGTGAATATTGCTTGGACCGAAACCCCATCGGTCCGGCCCATTTCTCTCTGCCACGGCCCAGCCCGTGCCAGCCGTGTGGCCCGCTTCACTGAAACCCTAGGAGGTTGGCCATTGGATTCGATCCAACGTCTGTCGTTCTTCCGCGTCGTCCACGTGCTCCAAGCTGTCAACTCGACTCATCGTATCTCAATTGAATTCGTCACTGCCTCTGGTTTTGTTTGGGTTTCTGTGCCCTACACGGAAGCCGAAGTCCCTATTTAATGCGCTGTTGTCACCCCTGTGTTGTGCACATCGAGACTAACCCGTAGCCCCATCGCACGCATCCTGAGCCACCGTCGTTTGCCCGCAAGAGCTCCACGAAGTTCATCAAAGCCTCCACCATGGTTTTTCAACCTCTTGAATTTAAAGAACATAATTAGGTACATAAAAATCACCTACGGCGGTTTGGCTGGAATTGGTTCTTTTCCTTGGTTAGTAATGTTTTCTTTCGGTATGGTATTGTAGCTATGATTTATACCATTTGTAATTATAACAATTTTGCATATAGTTATAATATATAACTTATTGAATGATTTATGTACTCATCCTTGAATCAATAAATCTACTGGTTGGAAAAAAAGAGTCAATTATGATTCCAGCCTTGTCGATTACCTGTGTGGCAGGTCGATGGGTTGCCCGTTGAAGTTTATGATCCATTGTTGTTTATTTAGTGTAATAAATGTAAAGTCAACCATGAGGCCATCACACTATATATTTATTTATCAACTCTAGTCCTTTATTATTATTCCGCTATGTATGGAGTTAATATTACATCTATGTTGCCACTATGCGTATAACTATGATCCTAAACTAGTGCAGTATACATAAAGAGTTCAAATTTATATATTCAAATTTCGATCGACATACACACAATGCTTGGACTATTGGGACCATAGGCTCATGCCCTGTAATAAGTTAGTTCAGCCATCACTTCGATATAAATATATGACTTTATAGAACAAATGTTTCCGACGCAACCACTGTAATGTATCACTAGTTCTTGCCGATAATGCTCAATCGTCATCCAAATGATAAAGCCATACTCTCTCTCTCTCTCTCACACACACACAAACAGACAAACGATGGATGCTTCGAATTAAGTTCTTGCCGTGGAAGTTCTATCGAAAAAGGACTATTTTAATTTTAACCAACAATGTCTTTACGAATATTTTGATCGGTCATATGAAAATGATATTATGAGATTTGTCCAATAAATACTTTTATAATATTATAAATTTATTAGGTTTAACAGTACATTGGAATAAAAATTTATGGTGGAAGTTACGTCCCACGGGCCTTGTCAATATTGTTCATTACAATATTTATTTTTTTCACAAGAGAGAGTGTTGTATTCATCTGCGATATTTAAAAGTGGTTGCACAAAACCCATTCAGATTCCTATTGCTATGTGTATTTTTTTTATGACTTAGCAAAATTCATATTAGTTAAAAAAATTCCTATGTTGAACCGGGGAAAAACACATTATTATATTTGTGTCAATCCCAATTTGTACATCCTAGGGCTAAATTTCTGTTAAAAACGAAGCCAAGTAGGACAGTACTAACACATGCAGAAATTTGCATCAGCTTTGTCATACCATGTACAAAATTTGCATCAGCTTTGTCATACCATGTACAAAATCTGCATGTTCAAAATGCATGTACAAAATTTGCATCAGCTTTGTCATACCATATACAAAATTTGCATCAGCTTTGTCATACCATGTACAAAATCTGCATGTTCAAAATGCATGTACAAAATTTGCATCAGCTTTGTCATACCATGTACAAAATTTGCATCAGCTTTGTCATACCATGTACAAAATCTGCATGTTCAAAATGCATGTACAAAATTTGCATCAGCTTTGTCATACCATGTACAAAATTTGCATCAGCTTTGTCATACCATGTACTAACACATGTAGAAATTTGCATCAGCTCTGTCATACCATGTATGTAGGACAGTACTAACACATGTAGAAAATTGCAATAGTATGAAGAGGGGTGAGGCCGTGAGTACTACCATGTACAAAATGCTAAGTTTGGAACCTCATACATTAAACTATAGTACTCCTGCAAAATTTTAATACGGGACTAACCCATCACTACAACTGCTAGAATGTTACATGGGACTGTAACAGTAACACCCTTGTACTTTATGTGCTTAAGATATTGCCATCATTTACATTTTTTATAACTTTTAACTTGATTTTAACTATAATTTATGCATGTATTATCAATCAATTAACACCTGAAAGATCGAGATGGCAAACAGAGAGAGATGAATTAATGGTCGCAAAACAAAATTTTTCCCACAAAATACTCCAACTAAGACCTCGAAAAGATCATGCAAAAGAAATCGTGAAGGATCGTAATATAAAACTGTTTTGAAGATTTTTCTTCGGACCGTTGCTCCTCAAATTCACTAATCCTCCAAAACCCGAACAACTAGACAACTATGTATACCCCTAACTTGTATGGATGAGAACCATGGAATATGTGGGAAATTTTTTGATTATAATCCGGGTTATCAAGTGTCCAAATAAAAAGGAATAATTCAAACCTTACTTTTAGAAAGAACATTAAGCCAAATCACAAAAGTCACTTTCTGAAAAGTAAAAGCAGATTTTTCAGAAATTATCCTTAGTTGGAGTAGGTGGTTGGTAGATTTCTGGTGCTCTAGAAATTTTGAGAATTTTTCTCCATATGAGTAAATGAGTTGTGAAGAACTCAACCAAAGACCACCACAAAACAGCTTGTAGAAACATTAGGAAAAATCAAATACCACAGACTGTCAAGAACTTTGAGCAGAAAATTTGGGGCTTAGTATTCACCTCATGGCACCCAAACGGTGGAACCAATGGATTCCCCAATTTTTCCACACATGTATATGAGATCTGCGCACCTTCTCCAATAAGAATCACTCAAAAATGATTTCTCTAAATGTTTCTAAAAATAAACACTGACTGCTGTGTGAAAAATAAATTCTCGACAGAGTTGCAACTTGATAGAAAACTTGATCTCTAGTCTATCCTACAATGCAAGAGAGATGTAAAACTATATGAGCACACTTAAGACATCCTAGATAAGCATAGTTTAGAAGGAGGGGAGGCAAATCCAAATTACGAGAAAGTAAATTGCGAGAAAGTAAATTGCAAGAATTTAAATGTTGAATTTAAATGCTGAATTTAAAACATAATGTAAATACGTAATGTAAATTCAAACATGAATGAAAATAATTTGCATTTCAGAAAGGGGAGGTTTACAAAGCCTCACAACAAAGTGGGCAAAGCTCAAAAGAGCACAAAAACCTCTACAACCTTCAATAGGAGGAGGCTACCCCTCCCTCTCTATTTATATTACTCTTGGGCACCTACTACCCTTGGATAAGTCCCTCAACCCTAGAGCACTCATCAAAGAGTTAGGATTAACCCACTCACATAGCCATATAAGGGCTAACCCAAAATCCACACACATAATGGGTTTTCTTGCATGGTTTTCAAAGTATACTACATAGACTCGCTAACCTATCAACTAGACCACGATCCAACGACCCTCATTGATCCACGTGGCATCTAGCTAGCATCATTGCCTTTCCTTGTCTTCTTGGCTTGCCCGGACTCCGTTTCCGATCATCTTCCGGTGATCTTTGACCGTTTGGACCTCTAACACACCTCGCCTAGTCCCGGTCATCCTCCGCCTCACCATGACCTAGCACTGTCATCCTGCAACCATCAAAGACAAGGAAAACCCATCACATAGCAATGTCCAAAAGATATCAATAATCATCACAAAATCCTTAATTAAAATATTAATGCTCAAAAGATCTGGTGTTGTCACCCGGCCGGTAGCACCGCTCTACCTGACCGGTAGCACCAGAAAATGCAATCAAATCTCGAATTGCTCCAAATTGAAAATCCAATTCAAATCAAACTCAATTCCAAAGCAAACCAAGCTTAAATCCAGTCAATTACTCATCACAAACATGGATGGACCTCCACATAATCCTTTAACACCTCTCCTAAACAATACTAACAGGAATTATATTTGCATAACAATATTGTCAACGTTTGGGAAACAGGCCCTCACTGAGCTTACTTGTTGATTGAGGAATCAACCAAAGCCCTTTCCCGTGAAGGGTTTGCGTCCGAAGAATGCACTCGAAGTAACAGGGAATGCGCACAGGGTTTATACTAGTTCGGGCCTCTCACGATGGAGATAACAACCCTACATCCAGTGGTCTTACTATTGCTTGCGAAAACTCTTACATAATGGCTTGTGTACGTGTGCTTTGTTTGCTTGCTATTCTCATGCCCCTTTAACAATCTATCTGTTGGGACCCGGATATGCAAATCCGAAACCCTCTGTGTATTCTGCACTAGTCCAGTATTACGCTAGTGCACACAGTGGAAACATAGATGACATATCATTTCATATATCGAGATAACTAAGAAGAAGCAAATTATTATTGAATAAAGCAAACGACCTTATGGTCAAGGTTCATACACCAATGCCTCATGGCTTAAGAAACAAATAAAACTGTTGCAGCGGAAATAAGATAACTTGGGCCATTCGACATGCCACAGGCAATCGTCTGGGGAAACGCCTTCCTAGTCGACGTAGTCTTCATAGTATTGCTCCTCTTGATATTTATTACCTAGTCCTTCCTCAGCAACTGAACAACAAGGGCATAAAGCCATGAGTACAAAACGTACTCAGCAAGCCGTAGGGAAATAATGCAATATATTCATGCACGGCTTGACAAAGGGTAGTCATATGATTCATTTGCAGAAAGCAATAACTTGAATTTAAATAAAATAAATAGATTGAAGGCATATTGATAAAAACAATAATAAATAACTGGTAAATCAATGGTAGACAACATGAACAGAATGACGAGGCATCACCCTACATCATTCGAAACAAATATCATCCACACAATTCAACAGCATAGCTTTAGACAACAAAACAATAGTGAACTCCCCGTTCACAACCCAACAGTTCCACATCTCAAGAAACACTCTATACCCCGTGAAATCCCCGGGCTTGTCCATGACCGCAGACACGGCTATTCGAATAGTTTTACACTCTGCAGAGGTTGTACAGCTTTACCCACAAGACATGAACATCTCTTGGTGCAATCGATATTAACACACTTTCTTTGGTGTGTCATAGAAATATCATGACAAAGCCTTACAATGCACATCTAAACTCGGAACTGCCCTCTAAGGTTTCGCCCCTCGGGGCCCCCTCTTGAGCCATGTGAGTCTACCCGTCCATCCCGGAACCCACACCAACACTTGGCAGTATTCAAGGCTAGACATTGCAAATTAATTAGCTAGGTTTGTCCCATACCAGACTTGTGGTTGCACGGTTAGGCCCAGTTCAATGGCACACAAGATTAAGTCCTCAAGTTGTCTCTGGCAAGACAGCCACATCCCAATGTGCTAGACAGCACCCCCTTTACTGCACGATCACTTGCCCGAGAGAAAATATTTTGTTCAACCAAGACCAATGGTATCCCCTGCCATGGTACAATAAGTTTTACAACAGTAGCCAACAGCTACAATTCAATATCTCATTAAGTCAAGATTAACCTTATAACTACTGCAGAACGGCACATCAGAATCGGTTCTTTTTTATCATTAGAATCGGTTCTAGTCGCGATACGATGTCCTTAGATAGTGATGAGGTGGAGCTATCAGAATCGGTTTTGACCCGATCGTGATAAAACGTCATCGAATCGGTTCTTTAAGGAAGTGATTGTGATGATACATCATCGAATCGGTTCTTTAAGGAAGTGATTACGATGACCCCATCATCAGAATCGGTTCTTTTAAGAAAAGTGATTCTGATGATATACTCATCAGAATCGGTTCCACAAAAGAACCGATTCTGATGAGTGTGTCATCAGAATCACTTTTCTTAAAGAACCGATTCTAATGATGTGGTCATCAGAATCACTTCCCTTAAAGAACCGATTCTGATGAGTGTGTCATCAGAATCACTTTTCTTAAAGAACCGATTCTGATGAGGTGGTTATCAGAATCACTTCCCTTAAAGAACCGATTCTGATGATGGTATCATCACAATCACTTCCCTTAAAGAACCGATTCTGATGACCCATTGGGGTGTGCCATTTTTGCAATTTCTCCAAAAAAGCCTGATTAAAACAATATGCACAATATATATATCATCACATTCACAACACGAAGGCAGGATGCATATATCACATTCACGAAACGAAGCGCTTTAATTACAACACATATATATCATAGTCGTTCCCAATAGACAACACAAACATGACAATCGATTACATGGACTTCCTCGATACATATCACATTGACATATATTATATTGTTTACATATGGACTAGTACGATCGTCGGGATCTCTAAACTGCCATCCTCTAATATAACTTCTAACGGTACCACCGCATAAGTGGTCTCGTAAATTGTTGAGTGCTTTGTTGTCTAAACTCTTACGGGGATATTGATCTTACGCAAAAGCGAAATGATGTATTAATTTCAGTTTCAAAATTTCTATGTAAAAGGCTAAGTATATTATTATGCATTACATAAAATTAGGGAAACATAGATAAGTATTAGGGGCAATCACAAAATAGAGCGGGAACTACGAGCGGTGTTTAGAAAATATTTGGATTATAAAAGATTAATTCAAAAGCAGAAAAAATTCCAAATGTGAGAAGCTAATATTCTAGTAAAGACATTGAGTAATGCCTCAATGCGCTGAAAGGACAAATGTAAAAGCTACTCCTTCATGCCATTATATTTGTCTATAGCGTTGTAAAAGCGTTGTCGAGCATACGATCAATCACAAATTATAGACGCAATCGCGGGATCAAGAACAATAGACACATAATGTAAGAGGTGAAATTCTCTCTCACTTTTTTATTGATTCTATCTTTTGATTCTCAAATAACAAATATTTTAAAACAGATACTCCTAAGGCCAAGCAAAAATATAGTGATGTAATTTTCTACTAAAATTCAAATGGAACAATATTCTGTCATGTAGCACCGTCTTTTAGAAGCTTCACGTTTTGGATTGGACCACACTAGTGTTTCATGTAGAGCTAACTAATACTAGTGCTTTTAGATAATGGCAGGTGTTCCAATAGAATTATTTTGTATTACTTCATAAATCTAATACTTGATCAGTATTAGAAAATTATACCTTAGGAAATGGTGTGAGTTGCCGACCACGATGAGCATGTCTTGCATGACATAGAAGCATAATGGTCACCGCTGCCTGTTGATGGCCTTCGAAGAAAGAAAAAGAAATTCAGCCCACGAAGATTAGATGTCAAAAAATTAATCATATATATGCTAGGCACTTGTACCTTAAATCGCTTATCTTTGCGATGTCTTGCCCTTTTTGTCGTCGTGCGGCCCTCCTTCATCGACATAGTCGAGAAACCCTACATACATTGGAGAGCACCATTGAGTCAAAAAAATAAGCGTAGTTAAATTCCTCGGATGTGTTAGGTTTCAATAATGCGCTTATACGCAAAGGAGGCTTGATCGCGTATGCCATCGGTCTCTTCTCGATCGAGTTAAATGTGTAGAGCGTGTTTTCACTCGGAGCGAGGGCGAGTAGAACCCAATGGTTGCTTATTAAATAAAATGTAGTGCAAGGAAATAAGTTCACGAGCGGTTTTAAGTGCGTACAAGTAATTGAATCGAAAAGTACTACTTACTCCTCGTGAATGCGGCAATACAATGAAGTCCTTCTTCGACTCGACTTGCAATACCCCTTGATGTAGGTAACAACGAACCCGGTTGAAGCCTAGCCATGATCGCAGACACAAGCTCGGGTCGACAAACCCAACCGTGTAGATTAAATCACGGCTCGTTGTCTCATTATCCTACAACTCGTGTTGAATGTGAGAAAACATAATGCAAAATCCTATAAAAGTCATGGCGCAAGCTATATGGTGTGATACTCACAGCGTCCATGATCGTAAAGTAGAAATATCGATGGCTTTCATTTGGTACACACGGAATAGATCCTCAAAGCGGCGGGAATGTTCCATTCTCCTCGCGGTGAAAATGTACCATTTTATACTTCACGTTGAAGTCGACTCGGCGCTCTTCCCCTTCACCTTATCAAGGTACCATCCATGGAGGAGGCGAGTCCACTTGCCTAGCTCATTCGGTTAGTGCGATGCAATCGGGGCTTTCCATGCTCGTAGGCCTTATAATCATCTACAGGTGCTGTGGCTGTCTTGACTCTTCTTCTGGGCGAAGGAGTGTCCGAGGTCAGGCGATGGGCTTTTTGGTACCTTAAGGGCGCTGTGCCTCTGTCGGCTTTGCCCTCTTGGCGGAAGGAGTCTTGGAGGCCTCTTGTGGTTGTCACGGAGTCTCGGAGGCCTCTGTGGTTCTCTGAGGCAGAGGAGGAGGAGGCGCAAGCGCAGAGCAGGGAGGCGGCAGGAGGAGGTGGTGTAGAGGAGGCGGGATCGAGGCAGGAGGCGGAGCAAGGCGGAGGAGGCGGGAGCGAGGATCGAGGCAGGAGGCGGGAGGCGGAGGCAAAGCAGGAGGAACCTCTGAAGCACGCATATATTTAACTTCTGCGAGTAATCTTTGGAATGGTAGAGAAGGCGTGGAGGGACTTTTTACCTTGACCAAGTCGACACCCGTCGTGGGCCACTTGATGAGCGACATGCGTGCTTGCGAGAGTGGTGATATCTTCGTTGGAAATCGAGCACATGTGATAAGAAGTCTTCGTGGGCGTAGTCCACTGCACCCTCATGTAGCCCTTCCCCACAGGTGACCATGCACAGTGTCGGTCTCGTTGCATGGAAATGCAACCCGCGTGCGACCTCGGCGGAAATCCATCCTCCGTCAAGATGGTGGTGGCACTTCGCAGCACCGCAAGAAGTGTACAACGAGGAAAAACATTGTGGGAGTTACACTCGTAGCTTGAACTCGGGAAAAATTAATTATTACCTTGGTTTGGGACCGGTCGTATCATTTTGGAACCGCGGTGATAGGTCGGAACCTGAACTTTCTCGAGAGTCGAGGGCATCGCTCGACTCACGGGAAATCATCGCCATCATCTCGGCCCTCGGGCGATCCTCACGTGCCGCCATCTCCCCTCATCTCCCTCTTATCTCTTCCTCACGTGCAGCATCTCCCCTCATCTCCTCCTTAATCTCCTCCCTTAGCTGCTCCTTAGTGCGTTGAGGCGCTCCTTGCGTGCTCGCCATGACCTTGAGTTGGCACTTTCATGAGTCATCTTGAAAGTAGGACTTCTTCGTGTGTCCCGCCCTCGGCAAGCACCGCCCCTTATGGTCGGACTTCCGATCGCAGACAGCAGGATGTCCTGCGACCCTTAGCTCAAGAAGGTCCCTGTTCTTTTTTGGCTTACCTCTTCTGTAATAGCGAGTACGAATTAGATTTGAAATACAACAAGTTGGGTCAATTGTATTGTACTAAGTTAGATGTCTTACGATGGTAGAGGCGACTTGGCGGTAGCGAGGTTTGCAACTACAAGCTGCCCGTCGAGTTTTCTTTGTCCTCGCTAATACCCGATTCGTGCCGCTCCTCTCGATATGTGGGAGTAAGGCATCACCGTCCGGAGTTAGCGCACTCCTCGGCTTGTCGTGCCCACTGCCTTCTTCCCTCATAGCCGCATGTACCGAGGTGGTGCGGGTGCGTGTTAAGCCTCACGGACAGCGGTGTTCCTCTCTCTCGGTTGCGCTTGCCTCGGCGTACCCTTCATCCTCGTGAACTCCGCCCAAACATCGGGGTCACAAATGGATACTTCTCGAATGGTGTCGGCCTTTCAACGTACTCATTGTGCATAAGGGTCTTGAAGTGCCTCAAGGCCACACCCATCCTATTCAAAGGCGTCTTAGTCTCATTTGTAGGTTCATCGTCTGCTCTATAATCCATTTACTCTTAACCTCGTCCCACAACCGATTCTTCTGCTCAACGCTGACATCCTTTCTCTAATCCTTAATTGTTATGGGCACTCTCTCCCTCACCAATTGGCCAATAAATGACCGGTATCGCCCCTTGTACTTAGGAGGGCCCGTGCAGACCCCCCTGGCATTGAAGCGGAGAACCTGCGGCGTTCTCCCTGTAGCCCCTTTGTTTGGTCCTCGGCTCTTCCTCACCTTACTCGGCCCTTGAGTAGTTGGAACCATGCTCGGCCTCGGTGACACCTTCTACTCTCTGGCGACGAGCGATGCTCTCTAGTTGCGACATTTTGAGTTTTCTTATCGATAAGGTCATATGTGTGACATGAGAGAAAGCAATTTGAAGCTACTATATGCACTTGACAATAAATCTTGTAAAGGATCAACAGATAATTCATAGTATGCAATTGTTAGAACAAAAGTCTATCTATTGACCAACTCGGATAAAAAACAAAAGCCCATTCCATATGACAAGTGAATTTAGCACTAGCGGATGTTTACTTACACCAACAAGTTTGATTTCACAACATCAGCAGAGAATATGAGCATTAAAGTACTAATGCAAGAATAGCAACACAAGAAGGTCAAGTTAGTAGCGACATAACATGCAATATCTGTTGACCAACTAAATCACGTACCAACGATAACCCTAATCTCTAAATAGGTTTGGTCCTAATCCCATTCGAGGATATGTGGCTCGGGCAAGTTCTAAGCCGTTGTACAACTCGGAGAAAATTTTGACATCTCCCATTGTTCTCCGGATACGCGTCTCGACAACGAGGTCAAGAGGGGTGTGTATCAGGAGAACACCAGGAAACGCTACGAAATCAACTCTGAGTTGTACAACATAGCTCAGAACTTGCCGAACCTATATCCTCAGCTATCAAAAACATGGACAATTCGAGCGCTCAAACATAAATATGCTATTCCGGCATATTTATAAATAAACACTCTCGAGCGGGAGGCGAGGTTACATAACCTAAACTCTAACATATCTTTGAGATAAAAACAAAAGTAATATGTTGAAAGTAAACACATGTCTAAACAAAAGTAATATGCTAAAAGTGGCAGTGATGTAAGATGCAGAACAAAGAGAAAAGTGATTATTAGAGTGCTCAAGTTGGCGGTGTGATGAAGAGCAGAACAAAGAGCTAAAGAACATAGTATGCAATTCATAGTATAAATCAACTAACATAGAGCTCAAGTTGATTATTAGAGTGTTCTCGAGATGTCGGGTTGCCTTAAGAGGCCCTCCTGCCACAATAGGCGAAAGCAGATAGATTTGTGACAACCTTTCCACAATTTCAATTCAATACTTGACAGTTTTAAGTTAATCAAATGTCGATCAAACATGCACGCTTAGAATCACTTCAACTACTTTCTTGGATAGTGGCGAGAACACTTAAGCCCTCATGCAAGGTCCCCAAGTCAATATCTTGATTTACATGCGATATTAAGAGCAAGATTTTACTAATTATTCCAATTAACAATATGAAGGAGATTACATAATTCAATGGAAGCATAATTGACATAATCATAGTAATGAAGCAATTCATATAGCGATGTCAATTGCTCTAAGAATCATGTCTACAAAACCAAAGTGGTGATTATTTTTGTGCTCTCAGATTTTGGGTGAATTGAAGATTAGATCTTCAATCCAATCACAAAGCGGCAAGATAATTAATTAGTAAGTTAGGCCTCAAACCCTTACCTTCCTAAGCATGCAGAATGATGTATTTATAGAACAAGGTTTCTTGATTAATAGCTCTAAGATCGATATTTAGATCAGCCTATTAGCGCCGACAATCGATTCAAGCATCAATGTTCAGATCATTAGATGAATTAAAACTAGCGAACCAGAGAGCATATTCAGATTAGTAACTCCTCGGTGGACTAACCGAACCAGCATATATTGTTCAGATCGGTGTTAGACTAACCGAATATGCATATGATGTTCGAACCGATGTCGATTGATGAACCGGTAAATACTAAGTGGCGACTAGAAAATGTACTAATCTAATCGCGGATCTTAGACTAAGCAATAGAATAACCATACACAGATTATATATACACGGTAATCTTATAGCATGCAAGATTAACAGTTCAAGGCCTAACTCATAAGATTAATCATCATAATCATCAAGCGGCACAATATAAGCAATATAGCGATGAATATTACCGATAAGCATTTCCTTTGTGAATGACAATTACACTAACCAAGTATATCACAATTATATATATATACGGTCGTCAAGTTTGTTGTCACAAATCATCTATTCGGTCCCAGATATCCTCACGAACACTTAAGCCCTCATGCAAGGTCCCCAAGTCAAACACATAGATGGCCCTTTGCATTCACTTAAAAGAATAAGGCGAAGTATGAAATACTTACGGGACGATGTGAAACGAAATGCAAGCGGCTAGGATTGGGGCGGGCGGGTCGGCGTCGGCGTCGGCGTCGAGGGCACCACCTCGGCAGGGCGGAAGCGAGCGTCGGCGTCGAAGAACACCGGGAGTGGGGCGGCGTCGGCGTCGAGGCGGTGTGGGGGTGGCGTGGGGCGTCCTCGGCGGCGACGGCAGGCGAGGCGTCCTCGGCGTCGGCGGCGGGAGGCGTGAGGCGGGCGGCGGGCGGCGGCCGGCACTCGGCGGCTAAGGTTAAGCGCACGGCGGGCGCGAGGCGAAGGCGGAAGGCGGGCGGCTAGAAGCGTGGAGAAGGGCTCAGCGAATGGTTATGGGTGGGTTTTAAGAATTGCGTTAGTCATTAGTATCACTCTTTTAAGAAAACCGTCATTGATGCTTAATCATTAGTATCACTCTTTTGAAAACCGATCATCGATGCTTAACCATTAGTATCACTTTTTAAGAAAACCGATCATCGATACTTAATCATTAGTATCACTCTTTTGTAAAACCGATCTTGATGCTTTATCATCACTTTTCTAATAGAACCGGATGTTAGTCATTAGTATCACTCTTTTAAGAAAACCAATCTTGATGCTTATCATTAGTATCACTATTTTCGAAAACCGTCTCGATGCTTAACCATTAGTATCACTTTTTAAGAAAACCGACATCGATACTTAATCATTAGTATCACTCTTTTGAAAACCGACATCGATGCTTTATCATCACTTTTCTAATAGAACCGGATGTTAGTCATTAGTATCACTCTTTTAAGAAAACCGATCTTGATGCTTATCATTAGTATCACTCTTTTCGAAAACCGACATCGATGCTTAACCATTAGTATCACTTTTTAATAAACCGACATCTTGATGCTTTATCATCACTTTTCTAATAGAACCCGATGTTAGTCATTAGTATCACTTTTTAATAAAACCGATCTTGATGCTTTATCATTAGTATCACTCTTTTAACAAAACCGATCATTGATGCTTAATCATTAGTATCACTCTTTCAGAAAACCGTCATCGATGCTTAACCATTAGTATCACTTTTTTAATAAAACCGATACTGATGCTTTATCATCACTTTTCTAAATAGAACCCTGATGTTAGTCATTAGTATCACTTTTTTAATAAAACCGATACTGATGCTTTATCATTAGTATCACTCTTTTAAGAAAACCGATACTGATTCTTCATCATTAGTATCACTCTTTTAAGAAAACCGATACTGATACTTCATCATTAGTATCACTCTTTTAATAAAACCGATACTGATGCTTGATCATCACTTTTCTAATAGAACACTGATGTTAGTCGTCAGTATCACTTTTTTTAATAAAACCGACACTGATGTAGTTTATTGCACTATTCCTTTTCAGACATCTGCAAGTTCTGAATTTTCAGCATTTCATCAAAGAGAAAATGCCATAACTTTGTCATACATTGTTGAAATTATTAGAAATTTTGAAGAAACATATTTCAGATCTTGCAAAACTTTTCATAAAATAATTTTTGGAAAAAGCGACCTCATTCAAGAAATATGCCAAAATTCATTTCGTAGACATGATTTGTGCGTAAAGCGTAGAAAAGTCAAAACTTTTTCAAATTAATCTGGAATTGTACGAAAATTTCAGAAATTAACTTTCGACTATTTACAAGCTTTCCCAACAATAGTTTCGTCAAATGGAATTTTCTTTCACAAATTATGGCACAAAGTGCAGGCATAAAGAGAAATGGCATGCATTTCCATCGAAGCCTCCAAACAGCAATTAATCACCTTGGATTTACAATACTATTTTACATACATTATAATAGTCCATTTATTTACAATATTGCCCTTCATGATGATCTACTGCATGTAATTGGCTCCATGTGTGTCATCCCCGCTAAGACAAGCCCCATCTCGCAAATGAAGGTATCTCATCGAATTGGTTATACTCTTCTTCATCTACAACATCTTCAACTCCTACGATCCGTCTCTTGGCATGAAGAACGACGTGCAACCTTGGATTGGCGGATCGCGACGTAAAAGACTTGAGTTGCTTGCTTCGCAGGACAAGCGGATCATCTTTGTGGCGAGTCTCTGAGATCCACAATAGTAAAGCCTCTCTTGTCGACCTTCACTCCATGTGG
Source organism: Guadua angustifolia (assembly GCA_036346375.1). Lineage (NCBI taxonomy): Eukaryota > Viridiplantae > Streptophyta > Magnoliopsida > Poales > Poaceae > Guadua > Guadua angustifolia. Next base: position 4,306,003 of record CM070506.1, read on the forward strand.
AAGTCGTACCCACTTACATCGGAACAATGGAACTTGGTATATTCGTGTCGAGCTCCCAAATTTCTTGATCATCCCATAGTAGGAGTTCATTGCGGTTGGGGATCTTGTTTTGAGTGATGATCATCGAGAAAGCATTTATACTCACACCTTTGTTTTGGACGATACTCTTGGCATCTTGACTCTCGATGTAAAAGGTGTAACCATTAATATCGTACCCTGCCATATGCGTACATTAAATCTTGGTCCGTCGACCAACCATTTTACATTCTCGATAAAGAGACCTCCGCTTTTCTTTGAACCATGTGAGAATCGATCATTGTGTTCTTGTGCGATGGAAACTCATCCATTTGTGGATTCTCTTCCGTAATATCAACTTATCTTTGCTCGATGTATGGGCGAACCTGCGCTATTACGCAAGGCGTGAAATCGCCTTGCAATACATATCAAACCTCGGACTCATTAGTTTGGACCCAACGGTTCCTTTACCAAACAAGCCTGCCCTCATGGCGAGATCTGAGAACACCGATTGCTTGTCTTTTACCGGGTAGTCCATAAAACTCAATAACCTCTTGGTCCATAACCTTCAACAATACTACCCTCGAGCCGACCGATTCCTCACGTCGACTTTAATATACCCATGTACCTCTCGAGCGGATACATGTAGCGTAGGAAAGCGGGTCCACATATCTTAATCTCTCGACAAGGTGAACAACAAGGTGGACCATTCGTCAAAGAACGGCGGTGGGAAATGCATCTCAAGGTGACCTGAGTCGCACCACCTCACTCTGTAAGTTGTCTAGTACATCGGGGTCAATAACTGCAGAGATCGCATTGAAGAAATAACACAACTTTGTGATTGCCAACTGACATCCTCTCGGGAGAATATTTGGATTACTGGCGGGAGCATTTGGGTCATCAAGACATGGCGGTCATGGGACTTCATGCCCAACAACTTCAAATCATCCATAGACACAAGCGTCTTAATGTTAGCGGAGTAGCAGATGGAACTTTAATACTTTGGAGACATTTGCGAGATCTTCTTTCTCCTTCTTGGGCAGGTGTAGCATGCAGCGAGGATGTCGGGCCTTTTCCATCCTCCTCTATCCTTTGCAAGCCCTGGGCACGATTCCCATGTAGGCCATGTCGCGACGAGCATTGACACCATCTTTGGTCTTCCGGTATGTTCAAAAGGATGCCAACCAAGTTGTCGAGACATTCTTCTCAACATGCATGACATCAATACAATCTGGGACATCTAACTCCTTCGATGGTAAGTCCCGAATATTGACCTCTTTTTCCAAATGGTCCTAGGGCTAAGCAGATTCTGGCTCTTTCCGTCTTGAACATCGATATCCTCTACACGTGAATACACTTGGCTTCCACTCATAGGTGCGGTGCCAAGCGGGCTTCCCTCTTCCCATCAAATTTGTCATCCATCTTACGGTATCGATGACTTCGAGGTAGAAAACCACGGTGACCCATATACAGTTTTCTTGGAATTCGCGACCATAGACTCTCGGTCTCCTCTTCACAAATAGGACACGCTTTGGCTCCTTTAGATCTTGTAACTCGCCAAATTACCAAGGGCCGGAAATCATTTATGGTGCAAAATACCATAGCCGTAGGGTGAAATGCTCTCTTTTGTACGCATCCCCACGGCGACCCCCTCATTCCACAATTTTACCAAATCCTCGATCAATGGTGCAAGGTACACATCAATATCATTTCATTGTTTGGGTCCCGAGATTAGTAATGACATCATGATATACTTCCGCTTCATGCCTGACCAAGGAGGAGGTTGTAGATACCTATGAAGCGGCAGTCTTTGTGACGCTCATGTTACCAAAGCGGATTCATTCCGTCGGTACTCAACCCAAATCTTATGTTCCTCATTTGGCACCAAACTCCTCATGTTTCCAATCGATGTTTCTCCATTGAGCGAATCGGCGAGGTGTCTCGACTTGCCATCTTCCTTCGAGACTCGTAATGCCAGCGCAACAATTTTGCCTCTCTCGGATTTGCAAACAACCGCTCTAGGCGAGGAATGATGGGCAAGTACCACAATACCTTGGCGGTGCACCTTTAGTGATGACCTCTTCACCGTCGTTGCCCGGCTCTTCGCTTCTTGTCGTTCGCTTTTCCTTTTGTTTGTACCGGGGCACACATAAACCGGACAAGCGTGCAGCTCGATGTGCGTTACGGTACAAGATGCAATCATTCGGACATGCATGTATCCTTTCTATTTCCATTCCCATGGGACATAGTAACTTCTTCGCTTCATAAATGCTTGTTGGCAACTCGTTTCCCTCCGGAAGCAGATCCGATAGAAGAACTAGTAGTGCATTGAAACTTGTATCATCCAGCGGTGTTTTGCCTTGATTCGAACAATGCAAGGACCGAACCCAACCTGGTGTATTCCGCTTTGCAACTTTGTGAGCAGCGGTTTGGCATAAATCTTCTATCAAGCTTTTAAACTTTTCAAACTCTCTTTCCGTGTAATTACCCTCCACATCCCGCAACATTTGCTCCAAATTATCCTCCTCAAACATATCGATCGCAACTTCGTCATCCGGTTCCACCGTATCTTCGTTGCATATCGGAGTGGTACTACTGCCTCCCGTGATGGATCCAACATGTGTAATTCCTCACGAAGCCACGTCGAATCGGTGGTCCTCAATTTGAGATGAGTTGTTAAATCTCCTCAGATTGGTGCAATCAATGCAAGGACAATATATGAAGTTTACACCCTCCTCACCATGTAGTCTTCGCAATTTTTTGAACTCCTTAACACCCTCTGAAATTCAGCACTCACACGGCTTTTACGATACATCCATTCCTCACGGTCCATCTGCAATTAAATTTCGCACAATAAATTAAGGAAAAAGCTGGAGCGACAACTAGCTATAGCTATTTTAAATATTGAGACATCATTTCAATTAATATTACCTTTGCAAAATAGTGGGCGAGGTTCCAAGATATATAAATGTACTCACGATCGATACCTAGCTTCTTCCACGGTTTAAAGCTTCCGCCAATTCCTTCATAAGAGACATAAATTTTAACATCAACAACGATATCAAATAATCTAATTATATAGCTAGTACGGTAGCTTGCAAATCTTTCTACTACAACAAAACAAATCAAGGGTACCAACGATGACTCCTAATCTCTACATAGGTTAGGTCCTAATCCCATTCGAGGATATATGGTTGGGCAAGTTCTAAGCCGTTGTACAACTCGAGAGAAAATTTGGCGACATCTCCCATTGTTCTCCGGATACACGTCTCGACAACGAGGTCAAGAGGGTGTGTATCCGGAGAACACCAGAGAGACGCTACGAAATCTACTCTGAAGTTGTACAACACACTTCAGAACTTGCTCGAATCCATATATCCTCGAATTAATCAAAAACGTGGACAATTCGAGAGGCGCCGCTTATAAATATGCCCTTTCGTTCAGCATATTTATAAATAAGCACCCTCGAGCGGGAGGCGAGGTTCGTTGCCTAAACTCTAATAATAGTTACCACATGATAGCAATAATAATTCCATACATATAAGCAGAGATCGCACTACAAAAATTAAATAGATATGCGCTTGTCAAATAAAGAGTGTGAAATCTGAAAGCACGTACACAATTCGATTGCAACCTAAACTTTATTGACGACATATTGAAATTACGAGCAAAATTGAAGGGGTTGAAAGAATTGCTGCTCACATTTTGAAGAAAACCGCAATAGAGAGCAAAAGAGGGAATCTCCTCAAGATAGGGTTTCAATTTTGCCCTCTTAATACCCACCCATGAGGACTTCAAATTTTCTCACCCAACTATTGCTTCCAACCACACAATATGAGCTATTTTCTCGGGTGGCGGCGGAGAAATCTCCTCTGGAGCAAAAGCAGAGAAGAGTTCGGTCGAGTGGTATATATAACCTAGCGAGGCACATCGAGAATCGGTTCTTTTCAAAGCGATCTTGATGTGCACGCCATCGTTTATAAGCACGAGCACATCGAATCGGTTCTTTTCAACAAGTGATAGTGATGTGCCTTCGTTATCACTATCGCTTCTATAAAAGAATGATAGTGATAACCATATTCTATCGTAATCGGTTTTCTACTAAAAGTGATCTTGATGTGCATAATCATCGAAATCGGTTCTTTTCATAGAAGTGATAGTGATGATCACGTGCACATCACTATCACTTCTATGAAAAGAACCGATAGTGATGATCGTGCACATTACTATCACTTTTTAGTAGAGAACCGATTCGGATGTTCCCGTGCTACATCACAATCACTTATAATCTCAGAACCGATACTGATTATAACTAACACCTCTCCGAAGTTACTTATCACAATCGTTTTTTTCGAAAAACTTAAGAACCGATACAGATACAGTGATAGTGATGTGTCGTTCTGTAGTAGTATAATTAATTCATATGTGTAACATTCCAAAATTTGAATTTCTAAGTGCTTGAATTTCAAAATGAACCATTTGCCTTATTCTCGAATTAAATAAAGCTTAAATTGAATTTTCCAAGAATAAAAGGATTTAATTTGACTAATCTATCCATGAAACTAAAGATTTCTAGTTTTTTTGGGTTCCTTGTGCTTCAAGGAATTTTTCTGTATCTTTGGAGATTTTTCTGAATTTATTCGCTATTTATTTGAATTTATTTGCTCTTATTCAGATTTTCTAGATTTTTCTAAATTCAAAAAAAGGTTTTAATCTCTTTTTCCTCTCCTCGGGCCGAATCTCCCCCAGCTCGGTCCTGTTCCCGGCCCGCTCGGCCTGTTCCTTCTCCGCAGCCCACTCTTATTCTCCTTTGCGCCGGCCCATTCCTCTCAACCCAGCCTGTTGCCCGCTGAAACCCTAGCTCGCACCACCCTCCGCCGTTGGATCTTGATCTGGCGGCCAAGACTCACCCGCATAGCCAAGCCCAGCTGGCCATTGGATTATCGCCTCACGAATGACTCCGATCGCGCCACGTCACGCCTTAGCTGAAACCCTAGCCATCGCCGGAGTCCTCGCGCCGCACGCAGCCATCCTCGGTTTCCTCATTTTTCGCCTCCCAAGTCTATAAAAGCTGATGCCACGCCCCGTGCTGTGTTCCCATCTCCGCGCCGCCCCTGTTGCCCCGCTCCCCCAAGCTTGCCGAAGTTTGCCGCCACACCCGAAGCCTTCCGCCGCCGTTTTCTTCCTCTCTGGTGGGTCTCCGACGTCACCGCTTGCACCGGCGTGATGCCCGCGTCGCCCTCTCTCCGATCTAGGCAAAACCTTGTCCGATCTGGCCGTGTTCCACCATTCGCCGTGTTGTCTTCCTCGCGTCCGACGTGTTCTTGCCGCCGCTTCGCCGTCGCCTTGCCTCGATAGTTCTGTAATATCGCAAGTCGTTTTCCTGGGTTTTGGCCGGAATTGTTTTTTTTTTGTTTTCTTAAATCCAAGGATTTATTCGGAATTGCAAAAGGTTTGTTGTCTCGTAGTTTTAAGAATCTTAGCGCTAAATTTTGAGATTTTGCCGAATGCTTCTCAGAAGGGGGTGTTTCCTTTCGAGCCGTTTAGTTGGCGACAAGTTTGATTTTTCTTGTTAATTGTCATTTCGCGCCAAGGAATTAAATTATTTGGTTCGCTCTAAGGGTTTAAAGTTGGATTTTTGATTTCTTTGGAGGGTCTTCAAATTTTTTCCCTAACTTTATTATTTAGGGGTATCCTTTTGTTGGAGTATAAAAGAAGTATTGAGGAGATGGAACCCTAGTATTTTGCTCCTGAACACCACCTCCAGCCGCCACCCTCTTTTTTTTCCTCTGGCTGGCGATCTCCCTGGCGCTCCCTCTCTGTTGCTTCCCTGCCTGCCTGATGCTTCCCTGCGCCCTCCTGCCGGTATTCCCTGCGCCCTTCCCTGGGTGCTCTCCCTGCGCCCTCCCAGTGGCGTCGCCCTCCCCTCGGCTTGGCGTTCCCCTCAAGCGACACCGGCCAGCGGCCCGGTGAAGCGATAGTAGGGCTCGGCGGCGGCTCAAAGACAATGCCCTCTCCTCTTGTTTCTTGTGGTGAGAACTTCGATCGAAATTGTGGTGTTGGTTTTGCACGCATACCAAGTGTTTGATGAAATGTGTAGCTAGGTTTTCCATGAAGAATGAAGTGATGGTCTCCTTTCTCCCTAAATTGTTTTTGCAGTGAGTATGGATGTGGTGCATCCTTTATTATGGAATGGTGCATGTATTGAAATAGCCGAATTCTCGATGCAAAAGATGCCTTGAGTTCTTAACTATTGTAACTAAGATGTGTATGGTGCAGAGTGGATTGAGAGATGCTTTTCCTTTTAGGGTTAGAAGGTAGCACACACACATGAGTAGTTAAGATTGTTTTGCATGCACCGCCATTGTGACTTTGTAGTGCAAAACATTTTAATAAAGGAAGTTAGCTAAATTGTCGTATGTATGGGTTGGGTAGTGAATCATTGCCAAATATATGTGTATCAATCTTGAGTTTACTATATGATTTACAAAAGCATGCCCAGGTTGGTGGATTTAGGCAATTGTGCTTAAATAAATGCGAGTTCATTTAATTCTTTTTACTTCTTTGGGTTGAGCATGACTTCTTTTCTTGCAAACACAATCTAAAGTCATGAACTGCTTTGCCTTTGCAAAGTGAAGCTGCAGAATTGGGATCTTGCTATCATGCTAAATTTTGATATCCTTATGGTTGCTATAAATGCTTCAATCACTAAACTAAGTGTTAATCATGCATCCTATGAGTGCTTGCTCTTGAATTTCATACTTAAGATGATTGAATCTCATTTGAGCTTATTGAAAGTAGACCACGTGTATTGAGTTGTTAGCCAATTTAGGTGGTTTGTTGTCTTAAGTTATATTATGTGTATGTGTTCTAAATTCAGGCTTTTTTAATCTCGGGAAGCCATGCGAACGCTAAGATTCCAAATGCCACTCCATTCTTCGTCGGTAAAAGGCAAGTGCATTCCCTAGATTGTGGCTAGGAGGATTAATCGATTGGTTGCTCTTAGCGTATGTAATTTTCGATGAATACGCAAGAGGTAAGCTTTGCTTGGATATAACTAGAAAGTGCTTCGTTTTATGAAAATGTTTATGATGCTTAAAGGTTAAGGGAATGTATGCAAGTACACGTGTTATTGAGTGTGGATGTGTGTTCATATGTGATGCTCCTTAATTTAATTGTTGCTCTGTTAATTAGATGAACCCTAATTGAGACCGAGTTTTTAGTGAGGTTGATTATAGTGAGTATATTGTTCGAGTGATTGGGACTATCATGAGTTGGTTCCAACGATTAAGTCGCTTATAAAGTTAGTATATGCAGTATTTAAGCGCAAGTGTATTGTGTGAATATGGCTCATTGGCGTAGGATGTAGTTGCATTACGAAGCGTTATTATGAGTTGCCATGTCTTATGGTTGAATCTGATTATACTAGTATCGCTAGTGACTTATGAATGTGAGAAATTGGGCTATGTTTATATGCGTGTGTGTTTATGGTTATGAATGTGAGAAATTGGGCTATGTTTATGTCTGCATGTGTGTTTATGGTCATGAATCGAGAATTTTGGCTATGTGTATGTATGTGGTTATGGTATGTTAGTGTTGGCATTGAATGAAAAGTTGCATCTCATTCATGAAAATTGCATTTGTGCATACATAATGGAAGAGGCGACCCATCTTGATCACGGGCCTCTGTGTTCACACGTAGTGAACATGAAAGTCCTACCTCATAGTCCCATTCATCGAGGTGAATGGGAGCGAGCTCAGAAGTAGGCACCTTCCATCTCGAGATGGAAGGGGCGTGAGGGTGCACACCGACGGGTGGGCACTCGGCAGTACCGGTACATGCATGGCAATGAGCATTCATGTGCATTGCATCGTTAATAATGAGTGTTGTGGTAAATGGTGTGTCATATGGATTGTGATTATGGTAATTGAAGGGGGAGTCGTGGACTCAACCCAAAAAGGGGGGATTGAATTGAATTTGATGAATTAGCGCATTTCTTTTGCCTTGTTAAGTATGTTGTATGAATACCGTGGAGTGAAGTCGAGTTTTGAACTCAAATGCAATTGATGAAAATGATTTGAGTTGCAGCAAGGGGTAGTTGAGTCGGGAGGCGTTGTGATTTAGAATAAGTAATGCTTCTTTGGCGTGGAATGGGTTTATTACCAAGTTGATGACTTGATTGCGGTAATTTTGATATAGTCAAGTTATTGTTTTAAATGGGTATGAATGCTTATTGTCCGGATATTGTTTTATTTGCATTACTTGCTCTTTTGGTTAAGTTCTTGTTTTACGTGCGATAAATTGGGTTTATTATTCTCGTGTACTTTCTTTGAGTTTGAACTCACGCTTGTTATTTAATGTTTGTAGGTGTTTTGAAGCGGCATGCATGGATGGGGGTAGTAGCACATTCACGTTTGCATCATCACCATGCCATCATATCAATTATAGTTCTGTTCTTACTAGCTCGCGCAAAATTCTTGTAAAAGGTTGTTTGCGGTTATGTTTAATAAGTTCCTGTCTGTAATAATTTATGTGGTGGAGTTATTAATTTTATGGGATGTGTGTTTGGTTAACTAAGGACTGCTAGAATGATATCATATAATTGCATTTGTTTACGTCTGTGAGTGGATGTCCTACTTTCTAGAGAGGTCATGCGAAATTTTGTAAATTTCGTGGCTTAGTTTCTAAGCCGATCTTAATAGTTTAGAGTGTTGGTAGCATTCGTGGCGCATTTGAGCTCCAGGGTGTTACAGTTGGTATCAGAGCGGGCTTCTGGTCCGTGGTGCTTGAATGTAGTGAGTAATTCTAGAATGAATTAAAATTTTGCTGTATGAAAGTAGAAACATGGTTTAGGTTGAACCTTTAAAATGTGGCCCTAGGGCAATAACCTTAAAACTTGATGTAGAATGGTTAAATAATTTAAAATTTAACACACACTGATGCACAATAGGAAGGGATGGGTTATCGTTGCGTTGTGTTACAATGCTTATTTTTGTTTTGATGCTATGTTGATACTTGTGATTATGTTATATGTTAGACTTGATAAGGCTATGGTATTATTGATGCTATGCTTTTGAAGTGGTAGATTGCTTAGTAGGGTCCGGTGGGACTCGTTGTACCGAAGGTATGTCGGCCCTGTCGTAGAGCCGTGTTGGGCGGTGTGGCAGTTAAGAGCCAGCACCAGGGGATTCATAACCTCGGGTGAGGAGAGTTCCTGTTATTTTGTTGCAGATCGGAGAGTTGATGGAGTACGTTATTTGGGTGCTGTCTTCTTTGGTCTTTTTGGGTTTAAGTCAAAGAAAGGGGTTTTGGTGTTGCGTCTCATTGGTTGATGGCGGAGAAAGTCATGGATTTCTTCGTGTTGTCATTCTCCGAGTTGAAGTTTTGGATTTGGGGCTTTAAAGGAAAAAAAAGTGTTATTCGATCAATTCGCTTATCCTTTCCGTGAGTTGATTTGTGTAACTCCTTCCCTTCGTGGAATTTTGGAGTTTGATGATTGGTTTGGAGACCTGTTGAATGGCAAGGCTTGAGCCCTGTCATTTTCTAAGTTTTTGAGAGTTGAGCTTCTTTGGAAGTTTTCGTTGGCTTTTCTGAAAAGGAAAATTCGACAGTTAGAGTAAGTTGTGGGTGATTGAAGATTTTTCCCGTAGAGGATTAGTAAAATGATTGTGTGAAGGAAGTAATAACAAGTTTGGTTGAGATACTTGTTAAATAAGTTGATGGGGTTCAATTGTCTAAATCATTGAAATTGTAGATAGTTGATCTTTGTGTTCATCATATGATTGATGGATAGGGATTTTGAATGGTAAGATATTTGGGATAAAATTCCAACCTATTTTCTTTGATGGAGGAGAATTTGTTTAATGTTGGTGATAACATTTCCGAACGCGGATGTAATTAGTAAAAAAGGATAAATTCTGGAGATAGTGATCCAAGGAAGAGTGGTTATAAAAATTCTTGCTAAGTCTTGTTGGGGCTTCTCAAAGGCGATAAGTGTGATCATTGAAACCTTTATTGTTAAAGGTGCAAGAATTTTAAAGATAATGGGATGTAAGATGAACTTAGGTTTAATTACCTTTGGAATTGGGTTGTCGGTGTAATTATTTGGAAGGTTGCCTTTTGTTTAAAGCATTTTGTTGATGTGCAACTGAAATTGCCATATGAATTGTATTTCACCAAGTGGAGTTAGTGGATGAACGATTATGAGAAAGAATGCATACTTATGGAATGGTGTGATGATAGTCTTTTGACTCACCATTTAAACGAAATAAATAGATGCAATGGAAAATGTTGGAAGTTCTTGAATAGAAGCTATTGGAATCTTAGTTCTGTTGGGGTTGGTCTTGAATAAAAAGAGATTGATCTTGATGAAGGTTTTAAAGGGTGAAGCTTATGATTAAGTCATAAGTAATGTCGGCTAGTGAAGTGGTCTCTGTTGGGAATGAGTTTCCCCTCTTCTCTTTGAGATATTGTGTGTTGATTGTGGGTTCGGATGTCGGGTTTGAGAATCGATTTTCTCTTCTAGAGTGTTGATTTTGGTGTTATAAGCAGTTTTGCTTGGATGACAGCAAGTTAAGTTGTTTTTGGTTTTGAGAGCTTCTGTTAAAGAGTTGCGTGGAGTCTCTTTTATCTTGAGTACTCCCCGATGTAAATTTGATCGTCTTAATTTGAAAATGATAAAAGCGGTTCTTGAGATGTTCGAGATTTGAATTTGCCTTTGCGATTTGGGCTTAGGAAAGGAAATAGAACGATCATGGGTTTTTGTTGAATTTTTCTCCAAGGTGATGTATGTGGTTTATTGGTTTAAAGAGAATTGTATCTCTTTTGCATTTTAGATGGAGTTAAAGATTATGGCTGTTTGTGGTATCGTGTCGAGTATAGTAAGGATTTATACTCTTGGGTTGATTATGTGAGTGAAAGAATGTGAGGGCGAGACCCTCCTAAGAAGAGAACCGAGTGTAGGTTGGTATTGATTTTTAGTCCTAGCATGAGCTAAGCATTGACCTCAAGTAGTTTAAAGGTGGATTATGATGGAGCCTACTCAGTGTTGGTCAAACAGAAATGGATGGTTCAGTTATGAATCTTTTCTTTGAGGGTGTTACAGTTGAAATAGTGTTATGTTCGGATTTGGTTAGAAGCTTGTTGGATGGAAAAGCCTTGTGTGGCTCTGTGGTTCAAACTAAACGACCCGTGGTATAACTATGATATGGTGGCTAACTCGTTCGATGATATAGCTTGATAATGGTCATGTGGTTATAAAGGTTAATCATTGAGGAGAGATGTGAATCAGGGTTTTCATGGTTCTTAGGGGATTTGAGTTAAGAACCCCAACTGTTCAATTGAATAGAATTCAGTGATTCGGTGAGAACTGGTTAGATGCTTAATAGAGTGTTGTGACTTGCGGTAATTTATGTCATCATGACTTGATGATTTGTGGTATAATTTGGAAATTGAGCAGCCTGCCCGGCTCCAATAGCACTTCGTGTGTGATATGTGAATTCTCAAGTTGAAAAGAGAAGTGATCCGAGTTTTGGAGTCCTGTGCGTGGGAAGTTTGCAACTTTGTTCTTTTTGGGTGTTTTCGCTTGATCAGTCGGTTTCCGTTGTTCTTGTTGGAGTTCTTGTGGTGTTCAGAATTCGAGGTCGAATTCTGTTAAAGGGGGAAGAGTGTAATACCGCAAGTCGTTTTCCTGGGTTTTGGCCGGAATTGTTTTTTTTGTTTTCTTAAATCCAAGGATTTATTCGGAATTGCAAAAGGTTTGTTGTCTCGTAGTTTTAAGAATCTTAGCGCTAAATTTTGAGATTTTGCCGAATGCTTCTCAGAAGGGGGTGTTTCCTTTCGAGCCGTTTAGTTGGCGACAAGTTTGTTTTTTCTTGTTAATTGTCATTTCGCGCCAAGGAATTAAATTATTTGGTTCGCTCTAAGGGTTTAAAGTTGGATTTTTGATTTCTTTGGAGGGTCTTCAAATTTTTTCCCTAACTTTATTATTTAGGGGTATCCTTTTGTTGGAGTATAAAAGAAGTATTGAGGAGATGGAACCCTAGTATTTTGCTCCTGAACACCACCTCCAGCCGCCACCCTCTTTTTTTTCCTCTGGCTGGTGATCTCCCTGGCGCTCCCTCCCTGGCGATCTCCCTGGCGCTCCCTCTCTGGCGACTGCTTCCCCTACCCTGCCGATGCTTCCCCTGCGCCCTCCCCTGCCGGTGTTCCCCTGCGCCCCTTCCCTGCCGGTGCTCTCCCCTGCGCCCTCCCAGTAGGCGTCGCCCTCCCCTCGGCTTGGCGTTCGCCTCAAGCAAAGACCAAGCGGCGGCGTCAGTGAAGCGATAGTAGGGCTCGGCGGCGGCTCCAAGAACAATGCCCTCTCCTCTTGTTTCTTGTGGTGAGAACTTCGATCGAGAAATTGTGGTGTTGGTTTTGGTATGCATACCAAGTGTTTGATGAAATGTGTAGCTAGGTTTTCCATGAAGAATGAAGTGATGGTCTCCTTTCTCCCTAAATTGTTTTGCAAGTGAGTATGGGTGTGGTGCATCCTTTATTATGGAATGGTGCATGTATTGAAATAGCCAATTCTCGGTGCAAAAGATGCCTTGAGTTCTTAACTATTGTAACTAAGATGTGTATGGTGCAAGCTGGATTGAGAGATGCTTTTCCTTTTAGGGTTAGAAGGTAGCACACACACATGAGTAGTTAAGATTGTTTTGCATGCACCGCCATTGTGACTTTGTAGTGCAAAACATTTTAATAAAGGAAGTTAGCTAAATTGTCGTATGTATGGGTTGGGTAGTGAATCATTGCCAAATGTGTGTATCAATCTTGAGTTTACTATATGATTTACAAAAGCATGCCCAGGTTGGTGGATTTAGGCAATTGTGCTTAAATAAATGCAGTTCATTTAATTCTTTTTACTTCTTTGGGTTGAGCATGACTTCTTTTCTTGCAAACACAATCTAAAGTCATGAATCTGCTGCCTTTGCAAAGTGAACTGCAGAATTGGGATCTTGCTATCATGCTAAATTTTGATATCCTTATGGTTGCTATAAATGCTTCAATCACTAAACTAAGTGTTAATCATGCATCCTATGAGTGCTTGCTACTGAATTTCATACTTAAGATGATTGAATCTCATTTGAGCTTATTGAAAGTAGACCATGTGTATTGAGTTGTTAGCCAATTTAGGTGGTTTGTTGTCTTAAGTTATATTATGTGTATGTGTTCTAAATTCAGGCTTTCTTTAATCTCGGGAAGCCATGCGAACGCTAAGATTCCAAATGCCACTCCATTCTTCGTCGGTAAAAGGCAAGTGCATTCCCTAGATTGTGGCTAGGAGGATTAATCGATTGGTTGCTCTTAGCGTATGTAATTTTCGATGAATACGCAAGAGGTAAGCTTTGCTTGGATATAACTAGAAAGTGCTTCATTTTATGAAAATGTTTATGATGCTTAAAAGGTTAAGGGAATGTATGCAAGTACACCGTGTTATTGAGTGTGGATGTGTGTTCATATGTGATGTTCCTTAATTTAATTGTTGCTCTGTTAATTAGATGAACCCTAATTGAGACCGAGTTTTTAGTGAGGTTGATTATAGTGAGTATATTGTTCGAGTGATTGGGACTATCATGAGTTGTTCCAACGATTAAGTCGCTTATAAAGTTAGTATATGCGAGTATTTAACTGCAAGTGTATTGTGTGAATATGGCTCGGTGACCGTAGGATGTAGTTGCATTACAGAAACATTGTTATGAGTTGCCATGTCTTATGGTTGAATCTGATTATATTAGTATCGCTAGTGACTTATGAATGTGAGAAATTGGGCTATGTTTATGTCTGTGTGTGTTTATGGTTATGAATGTGAGAAATTGGGCTATGTTTATGTCTGTGTGTGTTTATGGTCATGAATGTGAGAATTTTGGCTATGTGTATGTATGTGGTTATGGTATGTTAGTGTTGGCATTGAATGAAAAGTTGCATCTCATTCATGAAAATTGCATTTGTGCGTACATAATGGAAGAGGCGACCCATGCCGATCAGGGCCTCTGTGTTCACGTAGTGAACACGAAAGTCCTACCTCGTAGTCCCATTCATCGAGGTGAATGGGAGCGAGACAAGAAGAGTAGGCACCTTCCATCTACGGGATGGAAGGATGTGAGGGTGCACACGAGCGGGTGGGCACTCAGCGATATCGATGCGTGCATGGCAATGAGCATTCATGTGCATTGCATCGTTAATAATGAGTGTTGTGGTAAATGGTGTGTCATATGGATTGTGATTATGGTAATTGAAGGGGAGTCGTGGACTCAACCCAAAAAGGGGGGATTGAATTGAATTTGATGAATTAGCGCATTTCTTTTGCCTTGTTAAGTATGTTGTATGAATACCGTGGAGTGAAGTCGAGTTTTGAACTCAAATGCAATTGATGAAAATGATTTGAGTTGCAGCAAGGGGTAGTTGAGTCGGGAGGCGTTGTGATTTAGAATAAGTAATGCTTCTTTGGCGTGGAATGGGTTTATTACCAAGTTGATGACTTGATTGCGGTAATTTTGATATAGTCAAGTTATTGTTTTAAATGGGTATGAATGCTTATTGTCCGGATATTGTTTTATTTGCATTACTTGCTCTTTTGGTTAAGTTCTTGTTTTACGTGCGATAAATTGGGTTTATTATTCTCGTGTACTTTGCTGAGTTTGAACTCACGCTTGTTATTTAATGTTTGTAGGTGTTTTGAAGCGGCATGCATGGATGGGGTAGTAGCACATTCACGTTTGCATCATCACCATGCCATCATATCAATTATAGTTCTGTTCTTACTAGCTCGCGCAAAATTCATGTAAAAGGTTGTTTTGCGGTTATGTTTAATAAGTTCTCGTCTGTAATAATTTATGTGGTGGAGTTATTAATTTTATGGGATGTGTGTTTGGTTAACTAAGGACTGCTAGAATGATATCATATAATTGCATTTGTTTACATCTCACGAGTGGATGTCCTACTTTCTAGAGAGGTCATGTCGAAATTTTGTAAATTTCGGTGGCTTAGTTTCTAAGCCGATCTTAATAGTTCAGAGTGTTGGTAGCATTCGTGGCGCATTTGAGCTCCAGGGTGTTACAAGTTCCCGGCCGTCCGATCAGTCGCTGACGCCTAGGATCGCGCCACGTCTCCAGCCGCCCGCACCATGTCTCGCCGCAGTCCGATCCCTCAGGCTCCTCATATGTGTGCCGCGTATCCATCCCGTCGGCCTTCTGCGTGGCGGTGCGTCGGTATACACCAGAGGTCGCCACCTCACCCTAACCCTCGCGTGGTCGCCACGTCAGCGTGGTTCGCCACGTCACGCAAGTCTCCTCGGTAATCTCGGTTCACGGTGAACCGTGTCTCTGACATGTGGCCCCCACACGTCAGTCGGTCCCCCTTTTCCTTTTTCTGATTTTTCCCAAAAACCCAAAATTTCATCCAATCACGTGCTGACACGTGTCACCCTTGATATTTTCTTTGATTTTCTTACCCGAGAAACTTCCAGGAGCCCGTTCTCCTCCGTCCGAGCTCCGATTCCAGTGATTCAAATTTCTAAATTCATATAAATTCATGATCTATCTTCCAGTACCATTCTTTTCAATTTTTGAATTTGTTTTATTTATTTGTTCTCGTTTCACGTGTAGACGACGCAATCGAAACGCAGGCGAATCATCCGGCAGAGGTAGAACCAGTGGGAGGCATTGAAGGCAAGTCTTCCTTGATCATGTTGATCCCAAATTTTATAAAAACATTATATTATTTTAAATTATGCATGCTTATTATTTTGCATAAGGTACTTTAAATGCAGTTCTAGGGTTTAGCTAAATTCCTGATTTGTTATACCCTCATTGACTTTAATCATGACAACCTTTGACACCCTAGGTGATACTAGCTACTGTATTTGATGATAACTATTAGTGTAGCATGGGAACGGTAGAATTGCTTAGTCCTGCTTAAACGTTTCGGTATCATGCCATTATGGAAAACCTTTTCAATCATTGTTCAAATTTATTTGTTGAGTTGTGGCAATTGGTATTGCTACTGTTATTTAATTGAATTAAAGTCAAAATGGCTTAGACCGGGGCGGATGGATGTTTGGTGGGTGTTGGACACACAAGATCTTGTAAAGTGATTGTTCCGCCCTAGTCAATTAAGAACCGAAGCATGTGTTACCATGGACCGAGCACTACCATACAACCACAAGTCTATATGGGTACAACCTGGCTAATTAATTTGTGCATCTCGTTATTGGCTTCGTCATTTGGTTGAACGTGTGTGCCGGATGTAGACACTCGCAAGGTGCAAGAGGGGGCTTCTGTACTGGGTGGATGGAACCCTAACAGCGGTGAAACCTTAGCGGGCGAAGTTAGTAGCGGCGTCGTGCATTGTAAAGGCCTTGTCATGATCTCTCTGCCGGCACACCAAAGGAAGTGCGTTAATTGCATGGCGACAAGAGTCGATCATGTCTTGTGGGTAAAGTTGTACACACTCTGCAGAGTTAAAACTACTTAAGTAGCCGTGCCCACGGTCAAGGGTAGGCAAGGTACGCTAGCACATTGTAGATCTTATGGTTTTGTTTTAAATGAAAATTATGGTTTGGGAATTCGTGAGTGGTTGGAACTCTCGGGTTTTGGTTTGGCAGTTGGAGCCAGTCAGGTGGTTGGAACCTGTGTAGTTGTTATATCAAAATTCAATTACTATTCAATTTCATTTTTGTTAAATGATGCTTGTGAAATTACTACTGGTATTTAAAGTTAAATTCTTCTTTACGCCAAATGAACCATATTATGCCTTCACTTGTTTAGCCTTGCATATAGTTATCATGCATTATGTTTCCAAGACTTGCGGAGTACATTTTGTACTCACCCTTGCAACTTCCCAACTTTCCACAGAGGAGTGTGCTGAAGCTGAAGGTGACTACGAGTTCTATGCTTATGGTTATGATGAAGGCGATCCGGACTACTAGGACGTGTACCCCAGTCAATTGCCTATTGGGCATATGGATTGGCTCATTCTGCTGCTATTATTTTATTTCCGCTGCTTCTTATTGAACTCAAGCCATTAGGCTGGTTTATTTGTAATAATCTGGCCATAAGGCTAATTTTTTCTGCTTAATAAATATTATTTGTTTCGTGATATGATTGTGTTATCATCACTGTTTCCACTGTGTGTGCTAGCTATTCCTGGACTAGCACAGTTATACACAGAGGGTTCGGATTTGGAAATCTGGTCTCGACAGAGGTGGTATCAGAGCCATATCGACTGTAGGTTGCCACCCAAGTAAGAATAGTCTTCTGAGCAAGAATGTCGGGACCCGAATTCACCAATTCGAACCCGCTGTGTTATACCGCACTAGTCCCAGGATCAACGCTAGTGCACACAACTTAACATCGGTAAGCATCACATCATACACAACGATAAGAATAATAAGACTTTATTTATTTAATATAACTAGTGTATGATCTTATGATCACTTACATTACTCAGCCACATGTAGCGAAAAATAGCAGAAAGACGTAGATGTCCCATCAGCACACCACAGGCAGCTGACAAGGCTTGGCCTAGTGACTCATATCCACCTGAAAGTCCTTCTCCAAAATCGGCGACGATTCCTCCACTGTTTGTTGGTTGTTAAGCAAGGGTGAGTACACCAACTCATACTCAACAAGTTGTGCACAGAATGCAATTCTACCATATCTATATGCAAGGCTTATTCCAAGGCACTACAACATAACCTGGATTTCCCGGCGTTTATTTTACCCGGCGTTTAATCTAAACGCCCCTAATAAGGCTAAAGCCGGCGTTTTTTATCATTCAAGGCATTTAATTCGGCGTTTATAAGCGCCGGTTAAAGTCTACCACGGCGCTTATAAATGCCGAGAATTCCATTCTATACCGGCGTTTATAAACGCCGGGTTAGAGTCTTCTACGGCGCTTATAAACGCCGGGGAATTCCACTCTATACCGGCATTTATAAGCGCCGTGGTAGACTTTATTCCTGGCGTTTGTTAATGACTTAAAAAATTAGATATTGTGGCACTTACAAACGTCGTGGTATCCTTACTGAGGCATAAATAAACGTCGTCGAAAACTCTTACAATTGCGGCGCTTATACCGTGTTTCGATGAAAAAAACGGGCGCGAAGATGGAAAACGGCGCACGCACCTATGTAGGTCCTATACCCACACGCGCGCCAGCATAAGTTAACCCCTGGAAAAATTCCCCATTCCCCCTCCATCTAAAACCTAGCCGGCTCTCGCCGGCTGGCCTCGCGTCCGCCCTCGCGACGATCAATCTCGCTTGATCGCCACGACGCTTCGACCTCTGCTGCCGATCGATCGATCTCCCACACATCTCCTTCCCGGCGGTCGGTTGGCGGCGTTCGCGGCAGATCTTCCTCTCGGACCCCACGCCGTCACGCCGCGCCCGCCCGCCACGCCGAATCACGCCGCCGCCGGCTCCGACTCCCCACACCTCGTCCTCTCGGGAACCCGTCTCCCCACGCCTCCTCTCGTCTCCGACCCCAAGGCCTCCGCCATGACGCCGCCGCCGTCTCCGACTCCCCACGCCTCCTCCTCTCGGGAACCCGTCTCCCCACGCCACCGCCTGTCTCGCTCATGCCGGCTCTTCATCCTCTCTCGGTGGCAAGGTGAGCTCAAAGGATTTGATAATCTGAGATGTGCAAAGTTTGTATGTTGTAGAATTGATAATCTGAGATGTCTTGTGGTAATCTGAAATTTGTCGAAAGCTCCTCTCCGTTAGTTGTGCGTAAGCATAGAACTGAGTTGATGGCTTGGAGAAATGTAATTTGTTGAAACATTCTCGCACTAGCTTAAGAACAATGTCGGCCACAGTTCATCCAATCCTATATAGAAGCCCATTAACTCATTATGGAAGAAAGCGCTGCCGTTTCCATTGCCGATGGTTTGGATGTTGTAGATTTGGCACTAAATTAGTCAATTTTCAGTTTCCATTCTGATGGTTTGTATGTTGTATGTTGTAGATTTGGCACTAAATTAGCCAATTTTCCATTCTTGATGGTTTGTAATTTTCCATGACACCTTTTCAATTGGAAAATTAACATGTAGTCAATCGGAGAGTAATCGGAGAGTGATGGTTTGCTAATGGTTTGCTTTCGTTTCCCAGTTTGGTTGGCTTATGAAATTTTGTTTGAAATGGAGTTGTGTCTGATCCATATTCAAATGTCTGATCACATTGAGTAGTAGCATGCTTTCTTTTGTGGTTGTGGTTTTGCTTGTGACATATGTTATGGTGTGCTTGATTTTTGCTCTTCTATGGATATAAGTAAGCGTAGGTTTGTATCTTCCATTCGTATATTATATTTGTAGAGCTGAATAATTAGTTGTGTACTATTATTTGTTAGATGGATATGCGGTTTATTTAAGAAAACTTCTTGTCAAACAGCCATACCGTATAGCTTAGTATTGGGCACCTATAGCCAAACACCATAAGAAATATTATCTATACTAGTTTATTAGTAAAAGAAAGTTGAAGTCCCCTTCAACTGAGCTCACCAAGAAATACCGGACTTAGCATTCATCAGCAGTTTTAGCATTGTGTACTTCATTTACATTTACCATGTTGATGTTGTTTATTTAGCTTCAGATCAAGAAATTTGACTTCATTGGAGAACTCCTTTGAGTAGTACTGCTGCCTTACGAGGAGTCTAGGACAATGCTTAAACACTTTTGAGTAGGACAATTTTCCCATTAGAAAGCACGATATATGCTTCTTCATTGTGAAACATAGGAGCGAAAAGCATAAAATTGTGCTTAAAATTTGAAGATTGGGAGATGAATAAATAATGAGAAAGAAGAAATAAAAAACAAATACAAAATTAAGTCTTTCTCGCTCTGTTCCTATATTAAGGCGTTCTTATATTTTTATCGATATTTTATTAGATTTTTCGTTTTATACCATTGAATGAATTGCAAAAACTTTGTAACTCTAGGGCCAGATATGAGTGTTATTTTTATAAATGGCTTGGTTTGGTCATTTACCATTCGACAAGCTGCTTTTAGCCTTCTACAAAATTCTACTTTAAGAAAATAGGCACCCTTTTAATTAACTAACTAATCATGTTCTTCATTATCTCTATTTTTTCGTGGTAACCCCAATTGCACCTTTGAGTCAGCGAGGTTTGTCCCAAAATCCCATAGGGTGTGTTGTTAGTAAATTATTTAGTTAAGCTTACTTCTTGATAAACATCTTTGGAATCATGAGTATAATTTGAAATTGTTTAGTTTGTTTTACTTAAGGAAAGTTGATGAGATATTATCGAAGATAATCTTGATATACATTCTAAGGTCTTGGCTATTACCTTATTTATCACCAATTGAAAAACCAAACTTTTGCAATGTTAAGCGACCAATGATTGAATTTGCTCACTCACCCATTAAATCGGTGGTTAAAGCATAATTATTTCTGGTTTTGGAAAACCCCATCTTTGTGAAGGTGAGAATTCGAGTTTAGCCGATTAGCAATCATGGAGAAAGCGTGGATGCATTCTCTTAGGTAATTAGCTCGAAACTCATGGTCTAAAATTATTTAATTCTAAAATGTTGGATGCAGTGTAATTAATTGTATCTTGTAATATAGGTACACAGACGATTACCAAAATGGTCTTAAGAATTTTATTGAGTTTGCTTTTTGCAATTCATGAGGGAGATAAAATTCTCATCCATGTAAAAAATGTGTGAATCGATTACGGTTAGAAAAATATTGTCCATGATCATTTAACTTGTGATGGTTTTATATCTGGATACACTACATGGATTTATCATGGTGAAGATTGGTCTTCTCTGATAGCCCACAATGAAACTCCACATATTCACAATGAACATGCTGATGAAATAGATCCCATGTTGAGAGAGGGGCTTGGTTTTTTGATGCCAACATAGATGTGACATATAGCGACGATGAGCAAGAAAAGGATGTGGATTCTGAAACATACTATAGATTAGCTAATGAAGCTAGCCAAGAATTATACCCAGGCTGTCAAAGGTTTTCTAGACTTCATTTCATTGTGAGACTCTTGAATATTAAGAATTTATGGAATGTGAGTAATGCTTGCTTTGATGAGCTTCTCTTACTTTTGAAAGAAGCATTGCCTAAAGGTGAAAATTTGCCTAAAATTATCATGGTGCTAGAAAGTTTGTTAGAGATGTCGGAATTGGTTATGAGAACATCGATGCATGCATAAATGATTGTATATTGTACAGGAAAGAATATGCCAACTGTACTTCTTGCCCAACTTGTAAAGCTCCTAGGTGGAAATCGAGAAAGTGGCGGTGATGGGAAGCGCATTCATAGAGTTCTGTAAAGTTGTTCGTCATTTCCCTCTTAAAGAAGATTGCAAAGGCGATACATGTCTTGAAAACAATGATCAACCACAAATGGCATAGTGAATGTCGAATTGAGGATGGGTTAATGCGGCATCCGGTGGATTCTCTTGCATGGAAGAACTTTGACTTTAGATTTCAGATTTCAGTTCAGATTGTCGCAATATTAGGCTTGCTTTAGCAAAGCGATGGCTTTGATCCATTTCGTACATTAACTGTCTCTCACAGCATATGGCCTGTTGTTTTGATACCATATAATGTCCCACCAGAGGAGTGCATGCAACAATCAAATTTCATTCTCTCTGTACTTATCCCCGGTCCATATTCTCCTCGAAATAATATTGATGTGTATTTACTGATTGACTATAGATGACCTTTTAGAATTTTGGCATAAAGGTGTTGAACTTATGATGCATCTCGTGCGAGTGGTTTCGATTCGTCTTTGCACTTTTACGGACAATTAGTGACTACCCGGTCATGCATATTTGTCGGGAAGAAAAACAAATGGGGAAGTTGGTTGTGCTAATTGTTTTCTTGAAACCATTTCATTGTATTTGAAGCATGGCCACAAAACATGCTACATGGGACATCGTAGATTTCTAGAGAAGGAGCATAAGTTTGGTTTGAACCACATCTATTTGATGGTCTTGTTGAGTGAGAGATGCACCTATTCCTCTAGCTGGATATGATGCATCAAACCAAACAAAAGATTTGCATATCACTTTTGGAAAGGCGCTAGAAAAGGAACCTAGAAAGAAGAAGAGCCTTGAGGAAATAAAGATGGAGCCTAAGTGGAAGAAAGCGGAGTTGTTTCTTTCAATTACCTTATTGGGAAACACTTCTAGTGCATACAATTTAGATCCAATGCATATTGAGAACAATGTATTTGCTAATATAGCGAACACATTACTAGGTATTAAAGATAAAACCAAGGACAACCTGAATGCTCGTCTTGATCTTAAAGAAATGGGAATAAGGCCAGAGCTTCATCCTGTAGACAAAGGTGGCAAGACCGTTCTACCTCCAACAATTTTTACGATGAGCACAACAGAGAAGAAACTTTTTTGTCAAACATTACAACAAGTCAAGTTTCCAGATGGCTATGCATCTAACTTGGAAAAAAAGGTTCTAGTTGATCAGAGAAGGCTAGTTGGTCTTAAGACCCATGATTGTCATGTCATTATGCAATTGCTCCTTCTAGTGCAAGAAGAACTTTACGAAAAGGTTTATGACCTTGGTTCGCTTGAGCAATTTTTTCAAGCAAATTTTCTCCCGATTATTTACTGTTAGTGACATGCAAAAGTTAGAATATGAGATTCTTTGAAGTTCTTTGCCTATTGGAAAAGATTTTCCGCCGCCTTTTTTTGACGTCATGGTTCATTTGTGTGTTCATCTTCCAACAGAGGCTAGACTTGCTGGACCTTCTCAATTTAGAAATATGTATTCTATTGAGAGGTATTGGTCAAAATTAAAATCTATGGTTCGTACTAGAAGTCACCCTGAAGGATCAATAGCTGAAGGATATATCCTTGATGAAAGTATTACTTTTTGCTCACGTTATTTGCATGGTTGTCAAACTAGATTCACTCGTGGGGAACAAAATGGCGATAATATGACATATTCTAGTGAAATGAAATACTTGAGAAGAGTTGGGCGTCCATTCTTTGGGCCATTGCATTGTTGAATTGGACCATATTTCTTGGATTCAAGCTCATCGATATGTCTTTGGTCAATTATGAATGAATTGCACCTTATACTCGGTATGTTCTAAAAATATAATTTCAATTTCATGTTTTTCAAGTTGACTATGTCACTAATGGTACCCAAACATGTGTAGAAAACATTGTCAATTACTTTATATGGAAACGTCTCTGAAAAGGGGCGTGGAACGCATTCATCATGAGACTTTTCACATATGGTTTGAGGATCATGTAAGTCTGTAGAAAGGATTACTATGTCTTATAGCAAATTTTTATAGAGTAACCAACTCACCTATGTATTTAAATATCTATAGAGTTACCAACTGACCAATGCATTCCAATGTTAGGTTCGGACCTTACTACTAAAGAAGAAATGAAGTTTCTAAGGAAATAGAAGTTTTGGCTAGCAAGCCACACAAGATTGTGTCAAAGTACAATAGTTATTATATAAATGGGTACAAATTTGAAACGGAAAGCTACGGCAATGGGAAAACCACACAAAATTTTGGAGTAACCATGGTTGCAAGAACGTCTAGCTTCTCTAGTGCAAAGGGCAAGAATCCAACTGTAGGTGATGTAACATATTATGGCATCATCAAAGAAATCATCGAATTAAACTACTCTAACAAAGGTTCAGTAGTGCTATTCAGATGTGATTGGGTTGATACTGTTCAAGGTAGAGGTATTCAGAAAGATAAGTATGGAATAACACTTGTGAATTTCAATCACCTACTAAATACTGGAGATAGGCTTTGTCATGAGCCATTCATTCTTGCAAGTCAAGCTACGCAAGTTTATTACGTGCAAGATCCTATCGACAAAGAGTGGCATGTTGTGGTATTTTCTAAGCAAAGAGGTGTTTATGACTTGGAATCTAGAGATGAGGAAGAACATGAGAATACAAATGCGTTCAGGGAGCCTATTGAACCAGTAAATGATGAATTGCTTGCTAGAGTTTGTGATGATAACACTTATGTTAGGGTGATATAAATGGTGTGACAGTTGATGAATCTCTACATAAAGCAACAAAGTCTAAGCGGTAAAATTTTCTAGTTCTATTTTCCTAAGCTGTATTGTATACATATGTTTGTCTAAAATTCCTTTTCTAATCCTAGTTCTAATATTATTCTTATCGTAACGGTTTATTGTCTTCTTGCGAAGTCAAAATGGCGAGAAAAAGCGGAGGTGGCGAAGTTCCATATGACATTATGTGCAAAAATCGGATTGAACGTAACAATGAACTACTTAAGAAGCTTAGCCTTCGTCCTATACCATTATCAACTAATGTCACGAGAAGCAAGACAAGAAAAGAAAGGTATTGTATTGAATTTGTACTGGATTCATTTTTTTATTTCTTGTATCTTGCTGCATACATATAGATAGCTTGCATTTGAAATTGATCTTTGTATATTGATCTTTATATATTAGCTGCCTTGGATTTTATGGAGCATGGTGCATGCATTTTTCAACATTCCAAAAATGTGTCATGCTAACTAGTTGCTACATATAGAGAACCACACTTGATGAAGCGGATGTTGATGGATTAGAAGATCCTGACTATGCAATGGATGATGAAGATGAAAGAAATGGTGACTACGATGACTATGGCAATGACTATGATGATGTGGGTGATGGCGGTAATGATGATGTAGAAGTTTATCACCCTGTGCCAAATATACATTCACGTATGCTCATTTCTTTTTTAATATATACTATCACATCAGCCGCATGTTGTATTTATATCCTAACTATACATTGTATTATTCAGCAAAGAAAAAGAAAGGTAGGGGCCCAACAAGAATGCTATCTATCTGGGAAGGGAATAAAGGTGTCAAGGTTGATGTTAAGGTCAATAGATATGGTCAGCCATGTGGAGTGAGAACTTGCAATTTCACTAACTTCATTGCTAGTCTAGTTAAGGGGGGACACTTAACATTGAAGAAATCAGATTGGAGATTGGTGGAAGGCAAACATAGGATATGGGACAATGTCCTTTGTAATCTTCTATTCTACTCATTTTGGTGTAATTTTCTTCTATCTTATTGATGTAATCCTCTTTTACATTTCACATTTCATTTGTTGTGCAGAAATTTTTCAC
Organism: Guadua angustifolia; assembly: GCA_036346375.1. Classification (NCBI taxonomy): domain Eukaryota; kingdom Viridiplantae; phylum Streptophyta; class Magnoliopsida; order Poales; family Poaceae; genus Guadua; species Guadua angustifolia. Next base: position 4,331,182 of record CM070506.1, read on the forward strand.
ATCAATCCAATATGTGAAGATTGGGTGTTGAGATCTCTTTGGGAAGAAATGGCGTGACTTTAAGTGCACTTTGAAGAAGGCGTACTATGATGAAAATCATCAGCGGAGGAGAATATTGCTAATGGATGTAAGGGAAGAATTCACGATGATGAGTGGGAGTGGCTTGTAGAGCATTGGAGTAAAGAAGAATCAAATGTATGCAAATTTTCTTGCATGGTCTATGTTTACATTGGTATCTACACTATTAAGACACTTAAGTTTCCTCATTTAGGTTAGAGCAAGAAAGAACAAGGAAATCCGTTCAAATCAAACAAATCTTTGTTCATACCTCTGGATCAAGAAACTATCTTTGTAATTAACAATATATTGGTAAGCAACATAGAAATTAAATAGGTTTAATTCAATCTGCTATGCATTAATATTTTTTGTGTTGTTAGGAAGAACAACTTGGGCGTGAACCATGTAGAGCTGAGACATACCTTGTTGTAAACAAGAGGAAAAATGGGGAATCTGTTAGTGCTGCTAGCAAAGAAAAGATAGTAAGTTCAGATTTGACATATTCTTATTATTTGTGCTTATCATATTCTTTTCTACATTTAGTGATTTAAATTTGTTCATTAGGATGTGATTGAAAGGCGGCGCAGAAGATGAAAACCTCCGCTTGAAATCAATTGATGATGGTGATGACTTGTATGGTGAAATATATCTAGAAGAAAGGAAAGGTAGAGTCGTGGCTTGGGGTCATTAGGAGGGTGCAAGTCAGTAACTATTGCAAAAGCTGTCACCGCGTTAAAGAATGTTGAAGAAGAAAATGCACAACTTAAAACAGAGTTTGCAGCATATAGGGATAAGTCTGAACAACGATACCAAGAACTTAGGAGCTTATTGTTGAGCCTTGAAGGAAGCATTCGTACTGGACAACAAAATGGTAGGGAACCAATCCAAAACAACTTACAGGTTAGCATCTCATGTTTAATTAATTTTTTTGCATGCTGAGTCATGAGCCTTTAAAGTAAATTTTGCATGAAACCATCAATTGTATTATTGAGCCATTCTTAGGTGGATGGTATGGAAACTGAGCAACCGCAAGAATCTTGTTCTGAAAGTAGAATAAATAATATTGTCCCAACAAAAGTTCATAATGTTCAAGAGAAGGAGAAGGTTCCACAGAAGGAGAAAGTTTCACATGAGAAGGTTCCACAGAAGGAGAAGGTTCCACAGAAGGAGAAGGTTCCACACAAGGAGAAAGTTTCACAAATGAAGGTTCAAGTTCCACGGAAGGAGAATCTTCCACAAAAACAGAAAGTTCTACCAAGAACACAATCATTTGGGGTATGATATACTTCCAATTTAGAATTATGATATGTAAATTCTTTTATGAATATGAAGTCATATTTTTCTATAGGGTGGAAAAGAAGTTTCTTTATGTTCTATTGGCGGTTCCAAAATAGTGGCACACGGAAGACTTCAACACACGGATGCGACATTCATATGTGTAGATGGATTGCCATTAGGAGAATACTACGAGGTTCTAGTTGATGTCGCTCTTGACAACAATGTCATACTCCCTCATCCACAACACAGAGTCACGAAGTTAGGTTCTGCTATTGGCTTGTGTATCCCTTGGCCACTTCACAATGTATGAAATTTAGCTCCATATTTTTATATTCATTTTCTTGTGTTCAGATTGTATATTGAAGACAATGAATTGAACTTTTGAATATGTAGGTAATGGAGCGTGATGGCTCACTTCTAAATGCACGTTCAATTCTAAATCGACCAAACGATCATTAGGTAAACTTCACTTCCCCACCTCATCAGCAACCATTCCATGAGAGTTGAATGTGAATTAATGAGATAACACTTTTTTTATACATATGTATGAGTATACATGTAATGTAATATAATGAGTATACATGTAATGTAATATAATGGGGTCGAACTTATTTAAGCTAATTCCATGGTGGTTAGGAATGCTAACTGAAGCTACAAATTCTAATTACTCTAGATGTGGAGCCGTATGAGAACAAAGAACAGAGAATTTGCTTGTTCTTGATACCTTTGTCGCTTGTCTTTATTTTATTTATATTTTTATGGAGGTTTATAATCACAATATTTATCATCCATGCAGTTGTCATATTTTTATATTAGGTATTTAATTGTCAATTTAGTACTAGAGTAGTTGTCTATTCATGAAACTATGCATTATAACTTTGTTTCATAATTTCAGATCTCATAAAAGGACATGAAGCTTGGTTCTTTGGATGCATGTGCAATATGAAGTGACATATTACTAACTAGCCTGTTGATATACTTTTGCTAGTGCTAGTGGGAAACTAATCAAAATACAAAGACCCATGTACTTTTGCTAGTGGGAAACTACTCAAACTACAAAGACCCATGTACTTTTGCTAGTGGGAAACTACTCAAAATACAAAGACCCATGTACTTTTGCTAGTGGGAAACTGCAAAGACCCATGTATTTATGCAAATGTATAACTGTGATGACCTATGTTGGCAACTTGGTATGTGTTTTTATATCTCTTTTGTTGACCCAAAAGCAAATTGGGATATAACTACACTTCATGCATGTCTTGTGCTTGTCTTAGGATGGTTCAAGGTCTACACTGATTGGAATATTTATCTTTACTTTCCTCGGTTAAATTCTAACATTTTCCTCTCCTATGTGATTGCATCGACACCTTGGATATTTACATCAAATTCAGCATCAATTAGATTTGCGGTAAGCTCTCCATCTTATTTTTGAATTAGATGAAACAATAAGGTAGAAGATGTACTATCTGAGGACTATATTAGATCCTTAAAGTGCCTATCCATGGCTCATTTCGAGTCACAAATCTGGAGCATATTTGGTCACAAGTATATTGCGACTTGGATAGCAAACTTCGATAGCTATGCCATGGCCTTTGCAAGTTTGCATGTCTAGTAGGTTAAAGATTTCGAGAGCACTTACAATTTGTATTTAACACTATAATAACTTTCTCCTTTTGGCATGTTTAGGATGAAAATGGCGATAAGATGGTCAATCAATATGTCCACCTCGGCAAGATTGGTCTTTGGAAGCTATGGCAAAGTGGTAAGATAGCTTAACTATACTATTAATTAACTTCCCATGGTTGATGGCTAAATCCTTTTTTCTTCTTCTTTGAAAAAGGTTTTATACTAGAAGCATGAAAGATGGGAAGCTATATGCGATGAAGGTAATGCTTTCCACTACTCTCTTGTGTTCTTGGAGAAGAAAAGCGTGAAGATTACCATATTGCATCCAGATTTTCTCTTGACAAGCTGCAATTGGAGTATTAGATTGAGTAAAGGAGAATTGTGGTGTGGTATCTTGGTATAATACCACCGAGATGAGCTCGCTTTTAGAGTGCATGGCTAAATGCAGTATGCCCGAATTAGTGTTTGTAGTTAAGTGTTATGTTGGTTGGTCAAATCCGAGAAGAAGATAAGCTAAAATAGGATTGGTTTTTCGTTTTAAAAGTTTTTCCCCAACCTTTCAAATAGTAGAAGGGGGCCATCAACAATTTTTTACCAAGGGCTTCTTGGTTTGGATTATTTGTTTCAAGTCTTAACTCCATAAGCCTTGGCCCTTTTCTTTTTTTTAAAATACCTTTTTGAAATTTTTTACCCCAAAGTTAAAAGTAATTTCTTTTGGTTTTATTCAAATTTTGAACCCTTTTCCAATTTTCTTTCCTAAATTATCAATTTTAATTTGGTCTTTTTTTAAATTGTTTCCTTTAAATTTTTTTTCCCTTCGAATTTTCAAAAATTTTTGTGAAATTTGTAACATATTTTTAAAAATGTTTTTGTCCCTTGTTTAAATTCCCCTTTGGTTTGTTTTGTTTGTTTCGGGAAAATTTTTAAAATTTTTTTTAAAAAATTATTTTTTTTTTATTTTAAAAAACCCCAAAAGTAGATTTTGATTTTGTTTTTATTTTCTTATTTATTTTGAAGGGCTTTTTAAAAAAATTTTAAAAATTTTGATTAAATTAATTTTCCAAATTATTAAATTTTTTAAAGGGTTTTGAAATTTGGTTTTTATTTACAATTTAATTATACAACTAATTTTCCTTTGAACATTGTGGTTTTTAAAGGCAAAGTTTTGGTTAAATTTATACTAATGATTGTTTTTTGGGATTTTGGATGGTTTTTTTTTTACAAAAAGGACAATTTTGAACCATTTTTTCCCGAAGATAGGAAGGGAAAAAAAGAAACCCTTTTTTAATTTTTTTATTTGAAAATTTTGGGCTAAAATACCTATTTTTGCCAAAGGCTTTTCAAAGTGAAATCCCGGGAAAAAAATTGAAAAATTTTTTTTAGAGGGCAATAAACTCAAAGCCTTTCGTTTTTGGAAAAAGATCAAAAGGGGATTTTGAGTTTTCAAATTTGGTGGAAAAATTTCTTTAAAAAACTTTTAATTTTTTTTACCCTTTCCCGATGAAAAAAATTTAACCCAAATTTTTGATGTAAAAAAGAAGAAGTTTGCAAAAAAGTAAAATTTTTATTTTGAAAGCCCTTTTTTTTTCCCGGAAAAAGCGATATAAGGTTGATAAACATTAAAAAGGGATTGAATAAACTTGAGTTGAAATTGGCTTTTAACTAATGGGATCTTAAACGTTTTGATAGGAATTGGTTTTTAAAGGTGGATAAGGAAACCCCCTTTATTAACATTTTGGAGGTTTTAGTTTTAATTTGACTGTTATTTGGGATGATAGGAAGGGGGAAAAATGATGGGGATTTGTAAGTTATTTTCGGAACCCCAAAAATTTGATTGAGGAATTTGCTTTAAGTTGAAATTTCCGAAAATGCTTTCCCAAATGAATTGTTTAGAAAGAGGGAATTAATTTGAAACCGGAAAATTACGCTTATAATCCAAGAAACCCCATTTAAAACCCTTTAAGGATTTTTTAAAGGCCATAATAGGGGTACATTAAGCCGACGGTTGAAACTCGGTCTTTAAACCAGAATAAGAACCCCCATAAAGTGAAAGAATGCCTTATAACCCATAATAGGGAACCCGGTTTAAAGCAGTAAAACCCCGGTTTAAAACCCATGAATCGGGATCCCTTTTAAACCCATAATAAACACCCGATTCGCTATACCGAATACAAAATTTTAACCCAGGGTAGGGAAACCCCTATAAACCCATGAACAAGGGTTATAAAGCCTAAAAGGGAACCTCTTAAAACCCAAGAGGGGAAATAAGGGTAAAAAAGGGGTTTGCCTTTTTTTTCGGCCCCTAACCCACAAAATCTTTTAAGGCTTTTAAATTTTAAAAGGCAATAAACCCATGGTTTGACGGATAGGGAAAGGCTCGGTTATTTCCTAAGGAATTTAAGAAACATCAATACTAGGGAAAAGAAAAAGCAAAAATCTGGAACTGTTCTCAAAGAACCAACCTCCTAAATCCAAGTTCCGATCCAATCATCCCCGCCTCCCAAATCCATTTTAATTAACACCCCTTAAATTTCGCATTGTCAATTTTAAACAGTATTAATAGTTTTACATTGCAAGGTTAGCATTTAAATGTCAACCAACCCAGGATATTATAACAAACCTTTAAATGACCCAACCGGTTACGGGTTTCAACATCAAGGGTTAACCCAAAGGCCCCTCTTCCCATTAGTTTTCCCCAAACTAAAACCACAATAGATTAAATTTGCAAATTTCATGGGCCCCATAAAGACATTGGTTGCCTTACTGTCGGCTCCAAAGTTGCCTTGGATTGAAAAACCCAGCCATCCCTCACCCATCAAAGATAGCAATTTCCCACCTTAACAAAAACCAATTAACCAAGTACCATTAAAAAATAACATTTGGGATCCTCCCAAAAAATAATTCAAGTACCAATAAAAAATTTCATTGTTATTTCCTTAATAAATTATTAAAACATTATGCATGTGAGCGTGGCGCAACAACATTTTGCCCAACCCAGGATTTCTTAAAAAACTAAGTAACCAACCTATACGTAATCTGGCATACTTACAAGGGGGTTTAATTCGGTACATTGCTTCCCAAAAGGTTAAAACCTTTATCCTAAAATAACTCAATGAAAAAAAAATAGCAATTTTTCCTAAAGGGTTCAACTGTCAAAGCCAAACGCCGCAAGCCCTGGCGCTTAAATTGCCGAAGAACCCCCCCCCTAACAAGTTGAACGGGTCAAATCCCAAAAAAAGCCCTCAAAAATTCAAACCAAACTCCTTGGAGATCCAATTTTCAAAAGGTTAATCCCCAATCCGAAATTAAAATCAAAAGTTACCAAAGAATTAAACAAATTAGAAATTTGTTTTCCCAATTATTTTTACGAAAACTAAAAATTTCAGGCGCACGGTGGCGCGGATGGCATGGTGACCTCAAAAGGATTAACGGCTAACCAATCAACGGCTTAATCCTGTATTTGACAACGGCCACACTACCCCCGCAATCGTTTCCAGGTGGGTTTACCTAACCACCACCCATTGGCGGCGAAAATCCGGCAACCGGCCTGAAAGCGTGGGTCCTTCGGCCAAAGTTTCCCGGGGTCCCTGGGGAAAAATAAAAAAAAAATTTTTGGGGGATAAAAAGGTGATTTAAATTCTATAAACTGGCGATGTTTATTTTGGCCAAATATTCCCAAAATCGCGGCAAAATTTAGTTTCAAATCCAATTCCAAAATCCGGGAATCCAAAACCCTCAAAAAAATTTATAAATTGGGGTTTCCCCCTTAAAACCTTAGGCGGAAACTGAAAATAGGGGTTTTGATCACGCCCCAAAGTTTGCTCGGGGAAAAGATTACCCCCATGAACCGGCGCGATCCCTTTTTATTTTGCAGCAAAACCCGTTAAATCCCCGGCCCCAGGGTTTCCTCTGGGCCGGAATTTTGATCAGACAACCCTCCCCTTTCAAGCCGGCCCTGCGGGTTAAGCCCCGATTTTTGGTTCCCCAGGGCTCCTGAATTACCTTTTTTTAAAAAATAAAATAATTCATTTATTTATTTGGGTAAAAAATTCGGAAAATCAAAATTTCAAATATCTTTCTGATTTTAAAAAAATTTTTGGGCAAAACTTTTTTTAAAATTTTTTTAAACATTTTTGCAAAACAATAAAATTTTTTGAAAATTCAAATTCCAAAAAACCAATAAAATCCAAAATAAAAACTAAATTGCTAAAATAATATTAAATAAATAAAACAAAATTTATTTCAAATTCCTTAAAAAATCCAAAGGTTAACTAACTAAAATTTGAAATTCCTTTCCCTTCTTCACCTCCCAAAGGGCCTTTCAATATTCTCCATTGAACTCCAAAACGGGGTTTATTTGGGTCCTCATCCGGCCCAAAATCTTAACCCTGTCTTTTTGTTAGTCCTCCCGCCATCAATTCTTTAATGTTTGCTTTCAGGATAGACACTTGGTAACTAACAATATGGACCCCCAATATTGGAATTTAACCGACGGCTTCCTGAATGAAATTTTAAATTCCAAATCCATCGACCCTTTAATGAAACCTTTCCCTTTTTGGGAGTACCTGAACAAACCCATTAGGCCAAACTCAATTTCCAGGCATTGCAAAAACTCTTGCTTGCCTTTGGGTTTTTCCGATATGGAACTTGTTCTCCCCTTCAGATCCGAAACTAGGCCCCTTCCTTAACAATGGGTCCGCCCACCAAATCCTAAATTCTTTTAAACTAGGGTAACTTTATTTTGGCTTGACCAAAATTTATCCCAAGGATAAAATATGCACTCTCAACAATCCTCAAAAGTTAACCCTTTCCGACCATCTTTCTGGTGAAACTTAAATTTAAACGCCCATTTTTGCTTTTCCCAAAATTTGATAAATTTATCTAACAATTTTCTTAGGCACCCTGCAAAATAAATTCTTGAAGATATTCCCCAACTTCTTTGAATGGTTTTTCACCAATAAAATGAGAATTTGGCAACCTATCTAGCCCATATTAAGTAACCCTCCATCTTGGGAATCCTATGGAAAATCCTTCCAACCTCCCTTTCCTTTGAAATTCAAAAACCTCGGGTTTTTGGGCATCCTATTACCACCCACATTGCAAATTTCGCATTACGCTTTACTCCCCAAAAACCTTTTTAAATCGCATTTCCTTCATGGTAGAGCTTGAATGTTTCCTCAAGAACTTGTTTAATTCCTTTTCATTTCCCAAAATTTATTTTAAACCAAGGGCCGCTTCAAGGAAACCCGCTAAACCTTTCTTTTTCAACCATTTTGTAACTTTCCATTTCCAAATCTCTTCTCCCAAAGTCTTTACTTAAGGGTAAAACCTTTCCACCTTAACCAATTCAAATTCTCCCAACTTTGGGATCGGTACCTAAACACAACTTTAACCAAACCCTTTCTTTTAATTATTAACATTTAAATCCTTAATCAATTTAGATCTTCCGTTATATTAAATTTTGAGAATTATTTCAAATTTTGGACCGGGTTATATTAAACTTTTCCAATGAATAATAACCATATCTTTAAACGAAGGTAACCCAAATCTGCTCGGATATTTCCTTCACCGCCTCACCCTTTATGCAAGGCCCAATTGCCCTTTTGATTAATTGCCTTTGGGATCCTAAACAAAAGGTCGGAAACAAATTGTCGATGTTCGTTTTTAACCCCAAAATTTCCTCACCGCGGGGAAATTTTTTCTTTCTTCCTTCGGAGGTCGAATCGCAAAAATCCCATAACCGGAAATATCCCCAAATTGAAAATCGGACTTAACCACTTGGGTGAATGTCCCCTTCCACTTTCTTGGGTAAACAACCTTTGTCATTCTGGCCGGTTTACCTTTTCTTTCCAAAAGTAACCTTTTAATTTACGATCCGCTTTTTGAAACTTTTCCAAAACCAATTCGATGTCGTCCTTTTTTGACTTAGATCTGGATATCCCTTAAAACCCCTTTTCCAAATACCTGTACATTCTATTTCTGGAATTTGAATCAATTTCCCGCAATCAAAGTTTAATTTAAAAACAAAATTTTACCTAGCCAACATTTCCTTATTACAAAAGTTGACCGGGTCTATCAAGGCTTTGGGTTGACTTAAATTCTAAAATTCCTAACCCAAACAAATCCTAAAGGCCCGAGATCCTCCCTTCCGTTCACCACAATGTCCCACAACTCGGGATTTTCCCCCTTCCGATTTGGAGCAAAATCCTTTTCAAATCAAGGTTCCCATGCCCTACCAAACCTTCCAGGATTTTGGTCCCGGTGTGGAGTCCTCCCATCATTTTTGTTTGGCGGCCCGATTGCCCCTTGATTTCCTTTCCTTTGGGCGGATAATATCTTAAATTGGCGGGTCACCCTTTGGAACTTGTTCAAAATGTCTGCCAGCGGGAAAGCTTTCTTGATATAGGGGACTTCCCATTGCCCCGTTTTTTTGAAAATTGATTTGGGGGAAGTGAATTGATGTTTGCCGAACAAAAATTAGGAAATTTAATCCTTAATTAAATATGTATTTTAAGCCTTCGGCTTGACTTCGCCAACCCGGGCCTTTTCCAAATTAAACCTTGGACCAACCCTAAAAATGGGTTGGGGTAATAATCCCACCGTCAGTTTAAACCTTTAAAAACCTTTACCTTACCTGGCCCAATCCCCCGGGCTCGTTAATTGGTTGAATTGTTCGCCGGGGTTTCCTTGTTTGACCCAACCTTCCCTTAATGCCTCATTCCTTCGACATGATTTGGTGAAAGGCGGTTCCTCCCAATTTCTCGGGGCTTCATTTTGAAATGTTTTCCCCCTTTCCCGTTCCTTCTAATTAACATTAACACCTTTCCTTTACACATGTATAGAGCTTTCCTCCTGGCCTTAGCCAACATCCCTCAAAATTTGGTTGCCGAAATTTGGGGGGTCCTTAAAGTCGAAGTTTGGAAGGGCCGCCCGATTTGTTTTTGTTGCCTTTAACTTGGTGGCCATACCCTTTTTACTTTCTGGATAGGCCGCTAAAACTCCTGTTCGAGTCACTGGTTTTTGGGGTTTGGCGCCCCTTCAAAAATTTCCAAGGCCCTTTGAACCCCCAATTCCACAAGATTCCCTCCCCATTATTTTGGGAGGAAATAGAAATCAATAAGATCAAGAACTTGGGGGAAAAATAGGTTTAACCCAAATTTTAAGGTTTTTTAATTTAACTTTATTTTTAAAAATATTGAACCTTTGAACCAAAAACAATAAGAAAAACAAAATGCAACCTTAACCCAACAAATTAACTTTTAATCCGACTGTCTTGGTTCAACAATCAAACTTTACCCTCAGCCATCCCCAAACCCGTGGGATATAGGGATTTTTTTTCCCAATTGATCTTGTCCAACCTTTAACTTCCTCCTGAAAAACTTATTCCCGGGAATGGGGGGTTCCCTCAAGCCCCTGGCCCATGACCACCTCTAGTACTGTTCCGTTCCTTCTCCCAAATCGATTTCTCCATCCTTTTTTTGTTGGGGAAAGCCCAAAGCCTCAAAAGGGCATGGCACTCCTCCTTTGGTACAGAAGGCCAAGCATTAAACCAGGGGTAGGAACACCATTCATTTAGTGGGAGTAGTGGGCAAATTAAAAAAGTGCAATGTCCAAACCATTCCCATTCCCCTTTCCCGGATCCAAGGTTCGCTTTCCCACCGCTTATAAATTAAATTAACCCTCCTTGGGTTTCCCTGCATCCAATTGCCGTATTTGGTTTGGGAAACCTCCGAATTGCCTTTCCAAGTCAAAACCACCCCCATTTAGTTTGCCTTTCATCTTTAAAAAAATAAAAGTTTCAACTTCAAAGGGACCCAAAAACAGGGTTTTCGGAAGGAGGGGAAATAAAGGATTAAACAATCCTTTACTTTTTTTTGAAAATAGTTTTGGCTCCCTAAGAGCCACCATTAACTAAGGTCAAGTCCGGTAGTCTAATTTTACCCGACACCAATTAACCCCTTTATCGCCATCCCGGGACCGCTTGCCAAATTATCAAAGATACTATACCACGATAAAAAATAAACTTTATTTATTTTAAACATTAATCTTATGATACAACATTACCACAAATCTGCTTGGGAATAAACTTAAAAATAAAAATAAAAATGTGATGCCCACAAACAATACTCAACTTCCAGTGATTTATCCACCAAAGTTTTCCCAAATTGGGAATTTTCCTGTTTGGGTTTTGTTGAAGGGTGGTAACCCAAAGTACTCAACAATTTGGTTAAAACAATTTACCATATTAATGCAATTATTAAAATAGGCATTTTCCTAACAAATTTAAGAACAAACAATCTGGTTAAAAATGTGCTTAAAAATTGATTTATTCTCCCCAAGCCTCCTAAATCAAGTTCCGATCAAGGATGCCAAACCCACCAAAAACCCTTTAAATTCACAGCTCAATAGTGACCCTTTTAAAATAGTTTGACACCCAATTTGATTTAAATGAAAAATACCAAAGTTATTATCAAATTTTAAAATATTCAAATTGATTTCAAAAAGGGTTACCCACCCCAAGGCCCCTCGGGCCAGTGGTTTCTGAACTAAACCACGGAACCTTACTAAACTTTCAAATTAGCACTAGGCCCCATAACAAAGGGTTGCACGTTCCAGTAAAGGCTCAAATTAATCCTTGGATTGATTAAAGCAAACGACAACTTTAATGGGCCCCCGATTGCCCTTCCACTTGCTTCCAAAGTATTCCAAGCCAGTTTCAAAATAACACATTGGGACCCCCGCCAAACAACCAATTCCGTTTGCCCCTGACAAAAAGCATTGTTCCATTTCCATTTAAGTTATTAAAATTGCATGAAAGGAGACCATGGCAAATTTCTTTCCCGTTCAACCTCCCATGGATTTCAAATCCAACTAATAAGGAACCAATAGGGTGCAAGGAACTGGCTGTTATAGTTGAATTCAAAAGGAATTACAATCCCAAATTTGGTTAAAACCATTTAAACTAAAAAAATCAAAGTTAAATAAAAATCAATTTTTCCTAACTGGGTTCAAATGACAAAGCCAAACCCGTAATATATTTTAATTTAGAATAATTCAAATAAATCTCGGAAAATCCAATAAAATCCGGAAAATTCACAAAAATCATAAATTGGAATAAAATAATATTAAATAAATAAAAATTCAAAATTTGGGATGTTAAAAAGAACTTCAAAATTATTTTCTAAATCAAACCAATAAATTTGTATTTAATAGTTTGTCTTCTCTCGTCTTATTCCTAGGTCCCTATTCCTCTTCTTTGCTGAAATACTATTTTGAAATTTGAATTTAATCTTATCTCATGAAATTTCTCAAAAGCCTTCTGCAAGAATCTCAATCAAGGAAGATGCTAATCCATGTTCTCTTGAAGACCATTGGAAACACTGCTGCGATGGATCAAGTTGGTAGAAGAATGCTTGAAAGGATTCCTATGTAGGATAAGTTATTAGTGCTCAGTAGAGTTAGAGCATATCAACCCTTCTTCACTTAGTAACGTGTAGTTTGAGTGTATTTGGATTTTCTTTCTTGTTGCTTGCTTGTTGGGCGTGTTGTACACTTGTCGATTTTACAAAAATTTAGAAATTGAATCGCCTCAATCGGAGTTCAGACGAAGGAGAACGGCTCGTGGAAGATTTAATTCAGAGAAAAATCCAAGGGGTGACACGTGGCAACACGCTATTGGCTGGAATTTTGGATTTTCGAAAAAATCAAGAAATGAAATTGAAATTCCGCTGACACATGGGGCCCACTTGTTAGTGAGACGGTCCACGGTGGCCGGGTTTCTTGAGGCTCCTGAGGCGGCGTGGCGGACCACGTTAGCCTGGCAGGCGCCCGCGAGATCTAGAGGCGCTGTGGCGGTGACTCGTCGGCAATGTGGTGGTAGCGCATTTGAGGCGCGTCAATCACCGTCGCGCGATGCGGTCGGATGGCCAAAGTGGAGATCTGGTAGGAGAAGCGTGGCGTTACTGGCGCGCAGGATGGAGATCGGACAGCTGCGAACTTGGGAAGGTGCACGACATCGAGGGGCGGCGCTATTCCGCCGGACTCGAGGAAGACGACCCACAACACGGCGAAACAGCACCGGATCTACCTCGGTTCAACACGGATCCGGAAGAGCACGACGCGAGCAACATGAGGGAGCAAGCGGCTGCGACGGAGATGCACCGAAGACGACGAACAAGGCGATGGAAAGAGCTTCGGGTGGCGGCGCACTCCGGCGAGGGAGAACTCGGCAACGGATGGGCCTCGGGTGACGGGAGAGGTGGCAGCGGAAGCAGCTCGAAGAGGGGAACCTCAAGATGGGGTCGGCGGCATTTTAAATAGCCCCAGGAGGCGTGTAGGGCGCGGACTCCAAGTGGCGGTGCGGCTAGGGTTTGGGGACACGACGGCGCAGCGCGGGGGCAACGTGGCCACATCGGGACCGCTCACGAGGCTTGGATGAACGGTGGCTATCTTGGCTGAACACGTCGGATCAAGATCGCGGCTATGGAGCATAGGCAATGAGCGAATTCTTTGGGCGGCGATGGCGAGGCTGGGGTGATGAACAGGAATGGGCTGGAGGAAGAATCGGCCCGAAAGCAAATAGGAATAGAAAATCATTTTTTGAATTAAATAAACTCTAGAAATTCAGATAAATCGAAAGAAATTCAAATAAATAGGAAATAAACTCAGAAAAATCTCCAAAAATGCAGAAAAATTCCTTGAAGCACAAGAAACCCAACAAAAACTGAAAACCTTTAGTTTGATGCATAGATTAATCAAATTAAATCTTGTCATTATTAGAAAATTCAAATTACGCTTCAATTAATTTCAAAAAATGCAAATGGTTCACTTTTGATTTTTAAACATTCCAAAACTCCAATTTTTGGGATGTTACACTACCGAAGGGGTCTTTATAGATGATCGAAGTAACTACATCCAAATAATGTGTCTTCACTACATTTGATCATGGCTATAACCGCATCCTTGATTTCCGCGACGTCCCGAGTAGCAAGACCTCACCCGTGAGGTTGATTCTGGTAGGCTTCCAAGATTGTATTGATAACTTCCACTCTTCATGATTTTGCTCGCACTAACGTTTATGTTGATCGGATGTAGCCCCGAGCATGGCCTGGGTGGAGAAGTGAGTTGCTGAAATGTTTGGCACTCCGAAGGGCAAGGAGCTTGAAAACGGGTGTCATGTTCCAAAGAACGTGCACTAGCAGGGTGACGCGGTAAGTAACTTTGTGATTCATGCTCGAGGAAAGACATCCCGAGAACCTTTGACGCTTTTTGTTGTTTTTGACAGGAGAAGGTTGCCCTTGAAGCCGCGGTGGCTGAACTCAAACCATTATTGTGCGACCAAGGGGGAGCCATCCCTGCTGCCAAGACTAAGAAGGCGAGGGGCAAGTGGCAAGCACCACCGCCACCGCCGATCACCCGACTCCTTAAGAGACAGGCGACTTCGAGCCAGAGCCCTCCTCAGTGACACTTGTAGTATGTCGATAAGATGGAGGTAAGGGATTTGAAGAAATGGCTAAAAGAATATACCGAGCAACACCCGAATTTGATCGCTCGCTTGCACCAGCTCACGGAGTGGGCGAGGCGAGCTAAGGCGGCGGAAGACTCTGTGCGCAAAGAGCTGGAGAGGAAGATCACGACCTCCAAACCAAGCTGAAGTGTGCAACTTCGGGTTCTTTGGCAAGAGAGCCTGAGGAAGAGGATGAAGATCCGGTGCCCTTTATTCTGAAGCCTTGGGACGTTGCAGTAGCCACCGAGGTGCGAGAAAACTTTGGAAGTGGTCAACACGGACGAGGTCGACCCTTTGATGGCGAGGGCCAGCCGTGCTGCTGTGGAGAGGTCCGAGCTTGTGGTCGCGGCCCAGGCTTCCATGGACATAATCCTTGTGGCAGCAACCGAGTCCATCGAGGATGGTGGTGAGGAGCTCAACAAACGTAATTCTTCTTCTCCATTTCTCCCCTTTCTTTCTTTTTGCTTTGCTTCATTCGTCTAAGCTAACCCCACTCCATTGGCGTGGGCGAAATAGCTTGTAGGAGCATTTTGGATTTTGGGAAAATGGCTGATGAAATCCTTGACCATGTAATAGAAAGAGAGCTTGCCCTCGCTGCCGACCTTGTGATAGCGGAAGGCATCACAGCTGAGGCCTATCAAGACCAACAAGCCGTGGAGCTTCAAGACCTGGAGGGACCAACTCTCCAGGAAGGCCAACTTCCCCGGGAGGAGTATGTGGCACCCTCGAGCACATCAGATGCTTGGGATCAAGAAGAAGACCCCGCACCACCGAGTGAAGCGCCTGCCCGGGAAGAATGCATGAAGCCCCAGAGCGAACCTCTTGCTCGAGAAGAAGGCACAAAGCCCCCGAGCGAACATCCTGCATAGGAAGAAAATAAAGAGCCCCCGAGCGAAAAGCATGCTTGGGAGGAGGATAAGAAGCCCCCGAGCGAACTTCCTAATCAGGAAGAAAATAAGGAGCCCCGAGCGAAGAGCATGCTTAGGAGGAGGACGAAAGCTCCTAGCCGAAGTCTACCGTAGGAGATCTCGCGGACCTTCGGTCGGAAGATGTCACCAAGGCCTTCCAGGAAAACATGAGTGATCGCCTCGCTAGGTAGGCATACTTAACTTATAAAGTTTTTCTCCTTGGTAGCGACCGATAACTAAGATCTTCAGGCCTGTAGGTGCTCTAGGCGACCATGGTAGATTTTGAAGCGACCACCGTGCCTCCTGAGTTCATGGCCAACCAATGTGCCGAGCAAGACGCTAAGATAGCGGAGCTCGAGCAAGCGCTGGTCAATCTCAAAGCTCCATATGAGGAGAATCTCGAAGCTTCACGCAAAGAGATGCGGCACAAATCTGAGGAATACACCATGGATTGCAAAGAACAAATCTTCCAAGCCAAGGCGGAGTCGAACAAAACGAAAACACTCCGCGGCCTTGGAGGAGAAACTGAGCCGGAGCAAAGAGGAGGAGAAACGACTCTGCCAGGAAGCTCATGAGGGATGTGACTCTCGACAGTGACTGCTCGAGCTTGAGGCTCAACTTGACGAGGCGAGGGAGGAACTCTCAGCCCTGCAAGAGGTGAAGCTCGGCGGAAACCCTCCTTTGTAAAATACTCCATGTAAACCTCTTGAATAAAGGGATGATTTTTGAGAAATTGTCTTGCTTCTTTTGCGATTTGTCTCCCAATGAACGCCTACACAAACAGACAAAACAAAGCGAGCAAAACGAAAAGATAGCGTACAAAGATAGTAGAGAACGAAACATGAGCTCGCGTTTTTTAGGAAAACATGGTAGTTCATCCCTACTGAGGCCTCGCTGTGAATGAAGGTTGTGCACCTAACTTGTGAGCACGAGCTCCTTCACAGGAGAGTTAGAAAAAATTGTGCATACAATTTCCCTTAATGACTACCACCGTATCTCTGAGTTGTGAGCATGGGTTAAGTCAAAAAAAGGAAATGCACGTGGCCTCACCCCCCCTGGGCGACTTAACCCATGCCCCTAATTTGCATGCATGGCTTCGTCGAAGGTGGGAAAACATGCGGTTGCCCGACAAAGCGTTCAACGACCGATTATGCGAGATTCAAACTAGAACTTCGGACCGACCGAGAGGGTGTCTGTATGTGATTGAAACTTGCAGCGAAGAACTATTGCGAAACAAAATCGGCTTATGTAGACTGAAACCTCTGGTGGTGAGTTTAGTGATCCAGCAAGCATTCACTGCTACAAAAACCATTTGTTCAAGCGGGTGGTAACCCATCTTCACAGGCGTTTTTGCACCCGCCTGTAACTGAAGGTCTGTATAAATCGGTATATTTGCATAGGCGTTTCTAAGAACCGCTTGTAAAATGCATTTGTACAGGTGGGTGGTTAAGCCGTCCGCCTGGCAGTTTCTTAAGTAGACCGCCTGTACAAATGCCATTTATGCAATTGGGTAACAAGGACCGGCCTGCGAAATAAATTTTCACGAGCATGGGCTTAAGCGTCACTACACTACAAAGCGCATATCTTCATTCGGTTGTAGCGAACACTGTATAAATAGTTATACCACATGCGGCACCTAAGGTGAACCGCCTGTACAGATCCAGAGAATCTTTTTTTAATAATATTAAGATAATTATATTATAATAATAATAAATGCGTACATTATATCAATCACATCGCTATTCAGCACAAATCCATACATAACAATGACAAGTTTATATATACAAAGCACATATAAATCATAATTGCATTATGTATATATATGTATATATACATCAGTGTTCACGGCCCGTCTATCCTCGTCTCCCAATTACAAAGTCTAGGATGCTTCGCCACTTCACCTCCCAAGTAAAAGAAACTGCCTCTCTCATGGATGACTTCACGACGAATGAACTGGCACATGTCCTTTTGCACATTGCGAAGGTCATCATCAGTGAGTGCCAAAGTAGTCTTTTCAATCTTCACCTGCAATAATAAAGTAGGCAATAAAGAGGTTAAACAATAGTGAAATCAAGAATCAGACAATAAATAATCTTGAATCACCAATTTGTATAGGCTTACATCCTGGGGGTTGCTTTTGTACCTCCCATTGATTACGAGGAACTTCATGAGGCGTAGCATCCACAAAGAACCTTTGCCTAGAGGTTGCTTGTGGCACTTCAAATCAAATAATAATGTATGGAATTAGTACAGTTGGTAATACCCTTCCTTACTAGTGCAATTATGTTGAAGCATTACAAGTGTCTTCTTACCCATGGGTGGACATAGCAAAGCATCTTATTTGACCCCTTCACAGGATCATGTTGCCCCCCTTTTTTGGTTGCGTAATGCTTGAAAGCCCTACTCGAAAGTCAACAACAATAAGTAACTATCATATCATAAAACAAATTACGTTATGTATGTTTGTGTATATATTTTTCTTACGTATTTAAGGTGCGGGTGAATTCATCGTAAGATTCCGGTGGGGTTCTAGATGAGTCAAGGACCATATATCTGCTCTGCTTCGGGTACAGCATGAAATAAATGAAGTGATCGCTGCAATGAAAACTTATGTAAGTTTCACGAGTAATCATGGTGCGAACTAAACTTTTAGCAACGATTGACGAATGAGAAGATTACTTAAAATTGTAGGGAACCATTATGACGTCCTTGTCTTGCATCTGGAGCATTGCTTTTAATAAGTATAGCTACACATCTTTTTGGCGTTCCTGGGTCAGGGTCTATCGCCTTTCTTCTATCTTCGTTTCCGTCATCCCCCTATCCTTCAACTCATTTTCATTGAGTCTGACTCTTAAGTTAATTTGGCTAATCCATGCAGGGTCAAGGAACTTCGACATGTTTTCCCATCTTTTAGCATCGTTATATTGCATTCTACACACACTACTGGCGAGGCTTATATCGGGCCTTACGATCACGAGCGGTTTTGAAAAACCGTCGTAATATCAGAATATCACAGAGCGGTTATGTACTCAAACCGTCGGTGCTAATATCCTGAGCGGTTTTATATTACGGTAAATGCGTGATGTAATAACTATCACGAGCGGTGTCAAAATATAAGCAAATGCATGATAGCTCTGATACTCATTACGAGCGGTTTCAAAGTAAAACCGTGCGTGATTTCCTGACGGTTATATAACACAACCGTCGTAATATCTGATAGTCATTACGAGCGGTTATATTTAGAAACCGTCGTGATATTCTTGCATCACAGGCGGTACGTAATATAAAACCGTCTGTGATAAAACTCTCGAGCCGTAAAAGCGAGCCTCGTTCCATCACTTTGTTGGTAGGGTTTGGTTTCTATCCTAAGTGGCGGTGCGGAAGTGATGCGATTTTTAGAAGAAAGCCATTGATTTGAAGGGTGATATTAGATTCCTTTGATTTTGGTGATCTAAGGTTAGTAATGAGTTCTCTAATTGCATGCATCAATTCAATATATATCTAGGTTGGTTAGGAGAGAATTAATTTAAAGATTGTTTGGTTAGATCTAGCTTAATTGTAGCTGGATCCATATGTTGTTTGAGATATTTGGTTAGTAATGTGTTTTAATTGCATTATATTCAACATCTAGCTTGATAAGGAAGGAATTTGATGATTTTTTAGATCTAAGCTTGTAGAACCATGTGTTGGTTTTTGATGAATAAGGTTAGCTAGTAATGGTTCTATTTGCATAATATAATATTCGATCATGATGTAGCTAGCTAGCTTGTTAAGGATAGAATTTAATGATTGTTTAGATCTAGCTTATAGATCAATTCAAGTCTTTTGGTGATCTAAGATTAGTAATGGGTTCTAATTTCATTATTATATTGAAGATTAATTTGAATTTTGTTAATTATTTCTTTGTGATGTAATTAAGGTATGTAATTGCATAATTAGTTTAAGAATGTGTGCATCGCTTTTACACAGTGCATAATATTTAACACTAAGTGTTACATGTGTAGCGTAGATGGATCGAAATTTGGATGTCTGTTGAGAACCGTCTGAGTCTTGAGTACCTTAATGGCGTCTCCACTTTCAAAAGAGCGCAGAGGAGGATATGTTTAATAAGGGGTGCAATTCATGTCATGTCAGGTGCATTGATTGCGAAAATCTGAAGATGTTTGAAACTTCGGTATGAATCGAAGCACACTTGATTGAAGGGGTTTCAAAGGGGCTATACATGTTGGACGGTCATGGCGAAGAGCATAATATCTGAGGAAGCGACAAGTAGTGTTAATATAAATCGGCGATGTCAATGATATGTCGGATGATCATATCGATTGTGCTTCCGATGAGGACAGGTTACCGCGATGACAATTTGGATCGGATGCTTTCGCGATGCGAAGAAACCTTGATGACGGGGAATATGGGCAGTTCGAGGGCTTAATGGAGGACTCGGAGAAACCTTTGTTCGCGGGGTGCAAGTTGAAATACACAAGGTTGTCATCCGTGCTTCAACTACTCAAATTGAAGGCAAGCAGCGGTTGGTCAGACAAGAGTTTCACGGTATTTATTCGTCTATTGGCGGACATGCTTCGAGAGGAAGCGAGTTGCCGACAAGCACCTACAAAGCCAGCGGGTTCTTTGTCCCTTGGGAATGGAAGTAGAAAAGAATACATGCATGTCCAAGCGGTGTATCTGTATCTGCATAAAAGTACACAAACTTGCATATATGTCGGTGTGCAGCGCATCCGGTACAAGCGTAAAGTTATTAGGATGATGATGGCGAGAGCATTGAGGTGAAAAAATTACTCTGCTAAGGTGGCATAGTATCTGCTGTAATTCCCGTTTGAAGCGTTTGTTTGCGAACCCAAAGGAGGCAAAAGCTGCTGCGTTGGCACTTTGAGGCGTAAGAATGATGGAATGCTAAGGCACCTGCTGATTCCATCGGTGGAGAAACATCGGCAGGAGCTTTCAAGAATTCGGTGCGGATCAGAAATATAAGGTTTGGATTAGTCTGAGATGGAATGAATCCTTTCGGTAACATGAGCGGCCGGCATAGCACTTGGCGTAAATCTCTGTATCTACAACCTTCCTCCTTGGTTGTGTATGAAGCGGAAGTACATTATGTTATGCATGCTTATCCAGGACCGAAACAACACAGGAGCGATATTGATGTGTACCTAGCTCCATTGGTGGAAGATCTAAAAACACTTGTGGAGTTCTAGGGTACGTATGGGATCGCGTACAAGCGAGAGAACTTTACTTTGCCTTTGCTTGTTGTTACGCACCATAAATGATTACCTGCCCTTGCTAACTGTCGGGCAGTACAAAAGGAACCAAAGCTTGCACTCCTTTGCTTAGATGATCTGAGAGTTTATGGTGAATCACTCCATAAAACCGTGTACATGCGTCACCGTAGGTTCCTTGGAGGAATCACCCATATCGCAAGATGAAGCAACTTTTGACGGAAGGAACAAAAATGGTCCAGCTCAAGGCGTTTGGCGGAGAGATGTTCATGACATTGTTAAGGATTTGGATGTTGCGTATGGAAAGGGGCGTAAATCAAGTACCCGTGAAAAGAGCATGTGGAAGAAGAGATCAATAATGCAGGACCTACCTTCTTTGGGAGCACCTAGAAGTTAGCCTTTGCATCGATGTCATGCGTGAGAAGAATGTGCGTGACGGCGTGATTGGTCTCTTACTCAACATTAAGGGTAAAACAAAGGATGGTATCAGCATGCGGCTTGACTTGGTCGATATGGGCATAAGACACGAGTTAGCACCGAAAAGGCGATAAAGGCGTGCGTGCTTGGAACACCTTGTTATACTCTGTCAAAGGCGAAAAAGCTGAAGCGTGCGATGCTTGCATGGTGTGAAAGTTCCGTCGGTTACTCCTCAACATGAAGAGACTTGTTTCGTTGGAAGATTTGAAATTGTCGGCATGAAGTCTCATGATTGTCATGTCTTGATGACCAGATGCTCCTATCGCAATTAGAAGTATTTTGCGGTCAAGGTCCGTGAGACAATCACTAAGGCTGTGTTATTTCTTTAACACAATCGCTCGAGAAGGTCATCGATCGAAGGACTAGATGCTCTGCAAGGCGAGGTGGTGATGACTCTATGTAATCTTGAGATGTATTTCCCTCCATCATTTTTCGATATCATGGTCCATCTCATTGTTCACCTTGTGAGAGATAAAGATATCGGGCGGTGTTCTCGTAGCATGTACCCGTTCGAGAGGTACATAGAATTCTCAAGTCTTCGTCTGGAATCGATCTCGTCGGGAGGTAGCATTGTCGAAGGTTATACAGATGAAGGCCGTCGAGTTCTGCGTCGATTACATGGCCCGAGTCGAACCAATAGGTGTGCCTCGATCTCGCCATGAGGAGGCTCGAGTATAGGGACCATCGGAAGGAAAGCAATCACGCTGATTCGGTTGATTATGCTCGAGCCCATTTCACGGTTTTGCAACACATGGCTGTAGTGTCGCCTATATCGTCGAGCACAAGCAATGGCTAAGGCAAGAAGAATCCGGCCTGGCGAGAGTCTTGGATCACGAGGCAGCATAACCTTGATTCAACAAATGGTTGAAGGCGACCTATCTTTGGGAGCTCGTCGGATGACTTTCTGTTGACATGGTTGGCAAAAGGACCAACTTTACGGTTGTCACATGGAAAGGATATGACTTAAATGGGTACACATTTTACGAGAGATCAGGATATGAAGAGCACAAACCGGAGCGATGGTGTCGCATAGATGCATTCAATAATACATTTGGGTTGACGAGGAGCTCCTACTATGGGTTCATAGAGGAGATATGGGAGCTCGACTCGTGCTTTTCAAGATTCCCTATTTGGTGCGTTGGGTCCACCTCCGGCCGCGTGAAGGTCGGCAGGAATGGCATCACTCTGTGGACCTCGAGCGTGTCGGATACCAAGGCGAACCATTACGTACTCGCTAACCAAGTTGTTCAAGTCTTCTATGTAACAGGCCGTCCAACAAGAAGCGCCACGTAGTTCTTGGGAAAAAGGAGAATTGTCGGAGTTGAGAATGTAGTAGATGAGGAAGAGTACAATCAATTTGATGAGTTGCCACCTATTGGAAATGACATCACGGTCCCGGAAGAACAACATGAGGAAGCAAGCTACACAGCGTCGATCATCATGAAGGGCTAATTTTCATACAAAAGAATAAGCATGTGGTGGCGTAGTTATGAGAAGGGTGCATTGTCATCATGCTTACTAATTTTCATGTGTAATAATATTACATTAATGCTATTGTAAAGATGATCGACCCATCATGCTTTGTACATATGATTGTGATGATCTTTGTAAGTAGCTTGTGAAACATCTCGAATTATGTATATATGATTGTGATGATCTTTGTAAGTAGCTTGTGAAGCATCTGGATTGATGGAAAAGATGCAAGTATAAGAACACGTATTTATTCGTTAATATCAATATGATTCCAAATACGATTCAAAGATGGCCATTCGGACATAATTGATGACAAAAACGAATCATGTCTACTTTGGCAATATGGAAATAGTTGTATGTGATTGCTCTCAGATTTTAGGGTTTGAATTGAGGATTAGAACCTCCACTTCAACCCGATCACGATCTATATTACATTAAAGACAACTTTCCCGGAAGATACAACAAAGTAGCACAGACAAGAGTCATTGGCCTGAGCAGACAAGTGAATGTCGATGAGCAGTATATATCACGAGCGGTTCTTTAACATAACGATGCAGTGATGTTATTTATCCTGAGCGGTTATGTTACCTAACCGTCGTGATATATCAACTATCGAGAGCGGTTCTATTATATAACCGTCCGTGATATCACCAACATCTGAGCGGTTCTATTATAGAACCGTCGTGATATTACCAACATCACGAGCGGTTCTATTATAGAACAAATCGTAATATCTAAACCTGTTGTTCTATTATAGAACCGTCATGATATATCATCCTGAACCGTTATATTATAGAACCAAATGCATGATGTTATTCTTCTATATATCTCCCCTTGCGAATCTCATTCACATGGCCAAACCCTAAACCTTTGAGGCGTTTTGCCTCCCATGGCCTCCCCTCGGCGTCCTCCCCTCCGGCGTCCCCGGCCTCGGCGTCCTCCCCCTCCCGGCGTCCTCCCGGCCTCGGCGTCCTCGATCCCCTCGGCGTCCTCCCGGCCTCGGCGTCCTCCCCTCGGCGTCCTCCCGGCGCGGCCTCCTCCCCCTCGGCGTCCTCCCCTCCGGGCTTCAGCCGTGAGTATTTACGGGGACTAGCCATCGAGCTAGAGGCCGTTTCTCGTCTGGAAACCTTTGCTGGCCATTTGCTCTATTTTTCGGTGTTGCTCTGCTAGTTAGTGAGTTACGGGACACTTTACGTGATTATTCTCGGACTTGCAAAGGGCGGTCGTCTGCGGCAGGGACCTTGCGTGTGGGCTTAATGTTCGGTGATGATTTAGGGGATGGAATAGACTAATTGTGACAACAAATCTTAGCGATCAATTTCACTTTCATATATATATATATTTGATTAGTGTGAGTTAAGGCGATGATGTTTGTTTTACGGTTGTTTAAACCTGATGGCGATAACTAGTTAAAATGTCTTTGTTACGGTTGGATAGGAAGCGATGGTCTTTGTGGTTGTACATGTTCATATGTGAGATGGTCTTTGTGGTTGTACATCTTTGTGGTTGTACATGGTCACAGAATAAAAGCAGAAACCTTTTGATCTAATATATATATATATATATTTGATTAGCTCTATTACAAACTGTCTTTATATGCTTAGTTAGTGAATATGCATATAAGATAACCAATTGAGTAGATTTATACTTAACTTTGTCAAGTATTAAATCATTATTGAGATAAAGTTGTCACAATCTAGTCTATTACTTGTCCATTGTGGCGAGGAGGGCCTTTTAAGGCAACTTGACATCGAGAACATTCAAACAATCAATATGAGCTTTATGCTAATTGCTTTATTAAATATCTGTACATGTTCATATGTGAGATCTGAGCTTCATTCAATTATTACATTAGCTGTCAAATGGTTGAATCCATATGTATTTTTACCTTATGCATTGTGTGGATGTCCTAGTTTTAGGGAGAGTCTTTTTGAAATTTTTATTAAGTTCGGCAACCTCCTAGTTAAACTTCTTTGCTAGAAGGCTAATAACAAGCCATCTAGGCTAGTTCTTTTAAAAGGCTAATAACAAGCCATCTAGGCTAGTTCTTTGAAAAGGCTAATAACAAGCCATTTAGGCTAGTTCTTTTAGATGCAAGTATAACAAACTCATTCACTCTAATGTGATTTTATTTGTTCTTCACTTTTAGTTACTTTGAAACTATTTTAACTTGTAAAGAAGATGTAGTCCTCTAATCCATAAATGCGAAGGACATGATGTGCCCTCAAAAGAAGGATGGGCCAGCGCTGCAAGAGGACCAAACAAAAGGCCAGCAGACCGATATACCATTACGAGATCGATCCAAATGATGGGGCCCTAGAAAGCCAAAAAAGCGGCGAATGCATTTGAATATGTGTGGGATAGTAGGCGGGAGCGGGTTCGATCACGCTATCTTCACGGAGGTTGGTGACTATTGAGGCTCGCAATGCCTTGCTAGCGGAAATATTTTCATCATTCAACATTCGGAAGAATCCGCTCCCCTAGTGCGGACGGTATGCCTTTGCTAGCGGCGGAAAGGCATGGAAGACCTTTAAGCATCGCTTCGTAGACTTCGTCAAGAAGGATCTGGTTCCATACTCGAAGTATGGGTTCATTGATGAGGACACGTGGGCGTTTTGTTGGGATGAAGACCCGCAGAGCGAATTAATGCGTCCGCGATGAAACAAACAAGGCCTTGCAAGCAAGGAACACTCACCCCCAGACTCGGCACTCGCGCTCTGCAGGGAAGAGAGCAATGGGGCGGGGAGGGCGAGGAGGTATCGCGCCATTTCCGCCGATCCGCAGATGAGCGTGCGAGGCGGCTAGAAGCGAGCGAGTCGGATGCCCGTCCTCATAGCCGTCTCCTTCGTAAACCCAGCGGACGAGGAAATGCATAGCGCACTGTAATATATAAATCGAACTACCAATTTTCGTAATTAGTCCATGACTTCATAAGTGAAATAACTTGTCCGGATCTTGCGGTGGCGTTGAGTACACAATCGTGCGATGGCTCTTTTTCCCGACGAGAGAGAAAGATGCGCATTGTCCATAGCCTTGGGAAACAAGAACACCACAGTCGTACAAGAGGCAAAGGGTTTTTGTTCCATGGAAAAGCTGGATTCCCAGACGACTTCCACATATCGAAATAAGAAGAGAACTAGAGCCGAGCGAGTCAAATCTTATAAAGAATTTGGAGGACAAGTTGAGAGGAGAGTTGAGAGAAGAGTTGAGGGAGGCGAGAGAAGAATTTCATGAAAGGATAAGAATCCTCGAGGAAAGGCTCACCAATCAAGAAAGAAATCTTGCACAAGCCCGAGTATGTCATAAGTCATTGCTTGCCGTAGAAGCAGGTGTGCATCCGTTCCTCAAGTGACATAGATGAACATAGCGGGACTTATCTTGTATGTGACATTAAGGTGGCCACAGCGGTGCAATCTCCAAGTGAGAATTAGCAATGGCACCATTCCTCGGCGGTTGCTTGGGGCATGGCGTATCCATCCCCAAAGGGACCATGGTGCAGTACCATCATAGCGCGGGTTTCACCAAGGTCAATGTGGGCGGGGTGTTTGATAGTTTCAAAATTGTCGATCTCTGAAGCCGCGAGCAGCGAGATCGTGAAACTTGGGGATGCCATTGGCACATTCATCCAATGGCCTAGCGGCGACATCTCCTGAGTCGGCCCTTACGTCATGCAACAACGCGGCGATCGATTAGCCTATTGTATCGCCGTCGATCGGTTGGCTACCAAATCGGCGATCGTAGAGCGGACTCCACTTGATGTACATAATGTTGACCTCTTTCCTGCCCATTCCTCTCCGTGAAGGGTTCATACAAAACAAAAGAAAGGCAAGGGCAAAAAGAAGAAAAAAGCGGCAAGAACAAGTTGACTATCCACTGTTGAGTTGGCTAAACAATACAAGCTAGGAGAGCCGTTACTAACGAAAGGCGGTGTAACTTCACTTAGTATATCTTGCCAACAATTGCATAAGTGGTACACCCAAGAAGCTGGAAAGCGAGGCGTGAGCGTACAACAAGTATCGGCGTTAAGTTCAAGTATGAACATCTATTCAACGACTTCGTGGGGGCTTCTTCACGGTCGATTTCTGGACTTGTTCCATCTCTACAACCTCGGCGCCATCGGCGCGCACTCATAAGATCTTTGGACCTTGTAAGTGTGTGCTATCACGGTCTACATTAGTCTAATAGTGATAAATGTCCTCCAATATATATATAATCCGCCTTTGTATATATAGATACATGCAACAGGCGACCACGAAGAAACTATCGATCGGTTTCCTCGACCCACATATAGTCTCAAAGCAAACAATGGATGATGATATAAACATGGTGAGAAATCGTGATAGCGGCATTGCTAGCACAAAAGATAAAGAATTCATACTTATACCCCATAACCCGGGGTAAGTGCTACCACATGCTATACTTTAGTGCATCTTGTGCACACAACTCTGTTTTGTTCATTGTCCATTGTGATATACTGTGTAGGTATCCTTTGGGTTCTCATTGTAATTGAACCGAGACACAAACCGGGTTAAGTATCTTGATTCGGACGTGGCGGAAACCACGACTTAGTACCTATCACAAAATTACTCACCGGTAATCACGTTTCCCTCGTATATGGTCGTGTAAGTTGTTCGGGTTTATATTGCTATTGGAATGGCTTAGGCTAACCTTTTGCAATCTTGTAGAAGCGTTCAAACACGTGAAAGATTGGACTAAACTACTGACATGATTTGAACTTTCCGGTATCAGCTATACACAACAATTCTATATCAAACCCGTAATAGTGACTCTAGAACTAACTAGTAGGTTTTATTTGCGATGCCACCGGCAAGGTCAGGAAATAACCTATGTGGATTTTATGTTTGCTACAACATGCAAACCATAAATAAGCTAAAAAAGTATATCTGATTAAAAGCTGCGTTGAGTCAAGCCGATTTGAGCAACATTAGAGGAGAGTTTGTTTCTTCACGCTCACAAAGTAATAAATAAAAATGGCGCGTTCCACGACCTTATAAGTTCTGAGTTGTACAATTGTCAAATGGTATTCATTAATTGGAAAATATGTCAAAAACTTGCGGTTATTCTTGTTTATGCGATGCATTGTATTGTCACATGATATTATCCTTAATACATATTTGCTCATCTTGAATGCAACAACTTAACAATGTCTTGCTTGTTGGAACTAGATGTTTTCCTACACCCTCGTGAGAACCTCCATTATTTATGGTTTGTTGTTAAAATTTCCATCTACTTAGGTATTCTGCATCAATATTTACGAGACACGGTCGAGTTATAGATGTTATAATTGAATATCTGCACTTCCTATATGCATTGAGGCAATAGTTTGTCCGATCGGGATAGACTTAAAATATAAACATTTGTAGCGATTTTTCTCGTTCTTACGATAATGTTGATGGAACTCGACTAATAAATCAACCAAGAGCATGAGCGGCATGGCGGCGGCGGCAACCACGGTCTTCTCCATCGAGCGGACACACTACGATGTGTGATTTGCTTCATGCCATCTGAAGTGGCTGCTTGAAGTCACCGTAGTGCCACGGTCTTGAAGCGACCAAGCGGCATGCTCTTGTCTTGCAGCGTCACCGTCGTGCCCACGGTGGGAGATCGAACATGGTACTTTGGTAAAAATTGTAGATGTACTTCATAGATTACTTTAGGTAGGGTAATTAAAGATTGAACAAATGTGATTGCAAGTCGGGTCTTCCTTGCGGAAGGACTTTGGAACACCGACTTGAATGGAGAAAGAAGGAGGCGAGGAAGCGGATGGGCGGTTAGTGCAGCGGAAGAAGCTGCCTTGGTTATAGATGCAGATATTCAATTATAACATCTATAATCGGTTGTGCCTTATAAATATCAAGTAGAAATATTGATGGAAATTTCAACAACACCATAACTAATGGAGGTTCTCACTGGGGTGGGAAAAAAGGTCATCCTGAGCGGTTCTTATTTGGAACCGTGCTGTGATATTTCATATCACTGAGCGGTTATAATTTGGAACCGCTGCAGTGATAATTCATATCACGAGCGGTTCTTATTTGAAACCGTGCGTGATAAGTTCATATCACGAGCGGTTCTCATTGGAAACCGCTGCGTGATAAGATCATATCACGAGCGGTTCTCATTTGAAACCGCTCAGTGATATTGAGTTATCACTGAGCGGTTGCAAATGAGAACCGTCTGTGATAATTAATTTCACTGACGGTTTATTAATACAACCGTGCGTGATATATATTTTCTCGACGGGTATAGAACCGTCTCGATGATCTCCTTCATCACAGACTTATTATTCTTGACGGTTCACAAAACCGCCTCTCGGCGACGTTATGACCAAATGTGATGAAGTTTTCTGTAGTAGTGACATAAGACAATGGTAAATGTGCCACTTTATATGCTGAATGCTGGGAAACATGACATTTTGGCAAATATCAGCTGTTCCGACTTTGCATGCTAAAAATGTATAGAAGTTGAGTGCCAAGGCCAAGTGCCATGGGAGGTGAGAGGCATTCTTAAGGCTGAACAGTTTCTCTTTATAGTAAAGGCTTGTTATATAGATCATTCATAAATTACCAGAATCCATATAATTTTCACTCAATCCTACGTTAGCTGATGTTAGTGGTTTTTCCTTTGATAAGTGAACACTCAAGCTATGTATTGATGTACTTTTAGATAAAGTTAATTTTGACGTTATCTGTCGAAAAAGATAAAGTTAACCTGGATGACGTACAAAAGGTATATGATTGGTGATTTCAGAACTTAATGAAACTCTTTTCGTGATCATGCATGTGTAGCCAATAATGATCTATGATACAATTCTTTCATGTCGACTGAAATTTCTCTATCCTGTGACTACTACTCCAACAATATTAATTGAGATGAAGTTGCTAGAGAAAATTTTAAAAAAATAGGCACTCGCTTTTGCACCCCCAAGCAAGACAAGTTTTGAACAAAAAGGTATACAGGAAAATATGTGGGATTGAGCTCTAAAACTATAATAATTCACCAGTTCATAACAGGTAACCATATACATAGCAAATATGACATACTGAGTGTCTCTAAATGTTATTTGCATTGTTGGGAAACAAAAATGCATCTTGTTCGACAAATTTGGAAAAAGTTAACTTTATTTAAAAGTTAACCTATTGAAGGATCGAGATGGCGAACAGAGGGGGGGGTGAATGGTCACAAATAAATTTTCCCCCAGAATACTCCAACTAAAACCTTGAAAAGATCGCGCAAACAAAATCGGTGCTCCTCAAATTCGCAAAACCCGCAAAAACCGGAACGACTAGACAACTATGTGTATCCCTAGCTTACATGGATGAGATCCATAAAATATGTGAGGGATTATCAATCACAATCCTGGTTGTCAAGTGTCCAAAATAAAGAGGAATCAATTCAAATACTTCTATTCTAAAGGAGATCAAGCCAAGACACAAAAGTCTCTTTTAGAAAAGCAAAAGCAGATATTTCCAGAAGCTGTCTTTAATTTGAACAGGTGGTTGGTGGGTTTCTTCTGCTCAAAAAATTATGAGAAATTTTCTCCCTATGAGAAGATGAGTCATGAAGCTCTCTACCAAATTTTAGATCAAAAATCCATGTATAAAAATCATCATAAATCTATGAACACAGACAGTTAGGAACTTCGAGCAGAAAAATTGGGGCTCGGTTTTCACCTCATGGCGCCCAAACAGTGCAACAAGTGAACTCCAAAATTTTTCTACAGATGTATAAAGGAGTCCCTCACAAGCTCCAACAAGAATCACTCAAAAAGGATTTTTCTATATTTGTCTAAAAATCAAAAACTAACTACTGCATGAAGAACAAGTTCTGGACAGAGTTAGAACTTGAAAGAAAAGATGATCTCTACTCAATCAAAGAGTGCAAAAGAGATGTAAAACCATATGAACACACTCAAAACATCCAAGATCAGTATTTAGAAGGAGGGGAGGCAAATCCAAATTGCATGAATGTAAATTGCGGGAAAGTAAATGCATAACATAAATGCTGAATTTAAATTGCGAAAAGTAAAGACATAATGTAAATGCGGAATTTAAATTCACAATAATGTAAAGAAATTTCTTTGTATTTCTGGTGGGAAGGTTTACAAAGCCTCACTTCATGTGGGCAAAACTCAAAGGAACAACTCAAACCTTCTAGAGGAGGAGGCCACCCCTCCACCCCTATTTATACTACTCTTGGACCACCTACCACCCTTGGATGAGTCCCTCAACCCTAGGACACTCATCTAAGGGCTAGGATTGACCCACTCACACAGCCATGCAAGGGCTAACCCAAAACCCGCACACATAATGGGTTTTCTTGCATGGTTTTCAAAGCATACTATCTAGACCCGCTAACCTATCAACTAGACCGCGATCCGACGGCCCTCATTGATCCACGCGGCATCTAGCTAGCATCATCTCCTTTCCTTGTCTTCTTGACTTGCCCGGACTCCGTCTCCGATCATCTTCCGGTGATCTCCCGACTGTCTGGACCTCCGACGCTCCTCGTCTAGTCCCAGTCATCCTCCACCTCACCATGACCTAGCACCGTTGCCCTGCAACCATCAAAGACAAGGAAAACCTTTCACATAGCAATGCCCACAAATATTTTCAATGATTATCCCAAAATCATTAATCACTCATAATTTCACTCAATGGTCCGGTGCTACCGCCCCTAGGCCAGTAGTACTCGGAAAAGCAACCAACACTCAAATTGCTTCAAAACGACAGTCCAATTCAAATCAAACTCAATTTCAAATCAAACTAAGCTTAAATCTCGTCAATTACTCATCACACACAAGGATAGACCTCCACATGGTCTTTCAATCTCCCCCTTGATGAGTATATTGACAAACACATGAAAAAGGCATAAGTTTTGAGTTTGAAGAAGAAAGAAGAAAGCAATTTGTATGCAAAGCCAAACTTGATCAAAGAAATGGAAATCAAGAACATGACCAAGTTGGCAACTAGAAATGCTTATGATCTATGAAAGATAGCAAGGATTAACAAAGATTATAAGAATTAAGATGAATCAAGATGCAAAATGATTCCTTTTCTACGATTTCTCCCCCTTTTGGCAATATAGGCATCAAGATGGCATTTTCTTTTCTCCCCTTTTTTTTGGTTGTTTTTATGCAAGTAATGCAGCCTAAGGGAGCTGTGAAGATTATCCATGTGACCAACAAGACAAGTTATGACACCAAGCTAAGTTATGGCAAAAATAGACTAAGCTAAGGCATGTCCAAGTGCAAATAATCATTTTGCTAGCAAGATTTAATGAAAACCTTGTCATTTTTAGCATGATTGAACATGAGCAACACTTGTCATTAGTTTCAAAATTAGAAGCAAAGCCATTTAAAAGATCAAATGGAAAGCCTAGAGTTCAACCTACTCAATACTTTGGAGAATCTAGAAGTTCATACAAGGTCCTTCGAGCTTATTTTTGTTTCTTGTATGCAAATTTTTCTTTGAATCTTTGAAGACATAGCGGGGTGCAAATGTTTGACATTATTTGCATTCTTTACCCACGTATGTTTTTTTTTCATTTTTAAAGCAATTGACTCAAGCCATAATCGATCATCTCAAGAGGGACTCTTAAGAGAATGATCTTGGTCATACACAGCCCATTCCAAGTTCATCTCAAGTGCAATGAGAAGCCGTCTTGTGAATGTGAGGTGTTGAGTCTAATGCGCACAAAAAGAGTCAATTTTGCTTCACTTTCATTTTAGCATTTTCATGGTTAAGCTAGTGAAGGACTCAAGTATGGATCAAACAAGATTCACCCAAGTTGCTATATGGACACTAGAGAATTCCAGAATTTCACAAATCATGGCAAAAACACCTAGAGAAGAAACTTAACAAGTAAAAGCAACATGTTTATCAAGTTTTTCTTTTAACGCTCATTTTTCAATTTTTGTAAGCTTAGCAAGATAAATGAACTTGGACATATCTAAGCAAGAAAGTTTCTTCATAACATAGCATAGTGTATAAAATGAAACATGGATCATTTGCATAATAGACAAAGCTCATAAAATGAAAAATCAAGTCTATATGCAATGCATGAGACAGATTCTTAAACTCCCCCTCAACATGTGATTCAATTTTAAGCACAAATCTGGTTTAAATTGAGTTATTTGCAGAATTAGGCAAATGAGAAACTCAAGGACTCAATCGAAGCCATAAATACAGAAATGAGGAGAGAAAGATTGAGAAACTGCAAACTGGGTGACTATAGAGTATAGAAAAGATAGCAGAGAACACTACGGCTCAGACTCGCTCTCATCTTCCCCAATGACTAACATAGGGAAGCTGCCTCTAGATCCCAAACTAAGGAGTGCACACAGACCCTGTCTACCCAGGGGGCCCAAAACCTGCTAGACTTATAAGGCTGTGAGGAACTCAACCTAGAGAGAAGAAGAACGACTAATTAAGCATGATAGCAACCTAAAGCACAAGATGAGAGGTCCATGCAAAGCATGCCAGAAGTCTAAGTGAGGTGAACTCATAACTTTAAGGAATAAAACCCATAAGCACCCAGAGCAATACAAAAGAAGGAAAAACTGAAATAAAATATAATACATAATATACAAATCAGCTCCCCTCACAAAAGGTGTGAAGGGCACACAACTCCAAGCTCACTCCTCAAGGCAACAAACCTAGAGCTATCCAAAGGCTTGGTAAAGATATCGACCAAGCTGGTGGTCACTCTCTCTGTTGGAGCACTATGTCTCCTTTCTCCACATGGTCTCTAAGGAAGTGATATCTAATATCAATGTGCTTGGTTAAAGTCTTTGACTGGGTTCTTGGCAATGCAAATAGCGAAGTGTTATCACGTAAAAGTGGAACACTCTCTATCTCTAACCCAAAGTCCCGAAGGTCGATCTCATCCGAGCACTGCTACTGATAAATGGCTGCAACAACATACTCGGCCTCAGCGGTGGACTGTGCAACTCTGGACTGCTTCTTAGATGATCAAGAAACAAGAGAAGTGCCAATGAATTGGCAAGTGCCAGAAGTGCTCTTCCTATCTATCCTACAGCCAGCAAAATCAGCATCAGAAAAGGCTCTAAGGGATAGACAAGAGGAAGAAGAGTACCAAATACCATAATCAATGGTAGCTCGAAGGTACCTGAAGATGCGCTTCACCGCTTTGGCGATGAGAGACGCGAGGAGAAGCTCGAAGCGGCGCACATACACACTGACAAAGTGTATGTCCGGCACAGGCGAGAAGATACAAGAGAGAGCCAATCATGCTCCGAAACTCCTTTTGATCAGCAGGCTCACCATCCTCATCGGGCTCGAGGACAGCAGTGGTGGCCATAGGAGTCATCACGGGCTTTCCATCAGACATATCAAATCATCTCAGGAGGTCCCGAGTGTACTTGCCTTGGTGCAGGAAAGTACCCTCCCGAGTCTGCTTGATTTGGAAGCCAAGAAAGTAGCTCAACTCATGTAACATCCTGAAAATTTCAAACAGTGAAATGCTATAGTGTGAATTTACATTTTGAGTATTTTTGAGTTTTATGGAGTTTGTGATTTTTCCTGAATTGATTTCTTGGATTTTGCATTTGCAAAAACAATAAAAGGAAATGGGAGAAGGTAAAAGAACCAAAGAAGAACTTGGAATAATTTATCTTCTAAATTCAAAGAGGTGTAGAATTCAATTTACACACTGATAAAAAGACACAAATACCAATTGGAATATTAAAAATGAAAAGAGAGGTCAGTTTGACTAGAAACAGTGCACCTTCAGAATTTGTGGAAAATATCTAGAGCTTGTATCCAGCTGAAAAATTTACCAAGTCACCTTTGATACAGTATTTACCATTGGTAAAAATATCAGAGAGTTATCAGGTGGGATAGAGCCCCAAATAATTCGAAATCAGAAAGCAACAAAAGCTGAAAAATAGAATGTCAGAATTTTTATAAATTACTGGAGCAATATCTTCAGCTGAAAATTTTATATAATAATTCTTGTCTCAAATACATTTGAAAAACAAAGTTTCAAAAATTCTACAAAATATTTGAATCATCTGGTAATTCAAATGCCGAAATAGAAATTCAGTGCACTATACCATATCAGAATTTCAGTAAATAATATACTAAATTTTTTAACCCCATTTTTCATCATGAGCTGGTCTACTGCCAGGAGAGAGTATGAGCAAAATATGAAAAATTTCTGGCAAAGCTTAGTGGGCAAATTAATGCAAGCTCAGTGCATTTGACCGAATCCCTCCTTAAGCTAATCTTTGCCCTCACTGCCATGTGGGTCCAGTCCCACCGGTCAGTCTCTTCTCCGATCGCTCTCTCTGGTCTCGTTGCATCTCTCGCCTGTTGTCGTACTGGAGCTCCTCCTGAGCCACTCAGAGCGTCATGGCGTACACTGCCTCGCCATAGCCCGAGACCCTTAATGCAGCGCACTTCGCCCGTGATTTCCAAGAGAGGCTGCGTAGGCGTTAAACTCGGGAGTCCTCTGTTGGCTCACTACAAAATGCATCATTTGCATCGCCTGGAGGCTTCCGAACCACTATCAACTTCCCATTGAGCCAGCGCTGCTTCTTCTCTCCCCTTTCGCCATTCCTTGCCAAGAAACAGAAGAAGAGGAGAGAATGGAATTCCCGTGACTGGGTGAGAGGTATCCCAAATCAGTTGGTCTAGGGCATCCTTAAGCACTCCTGAGTCCAATCCTTTGGTTAATTTCAGGCCATTCTGTGCGGAACGTCGTCGCCACGGGGTCCTTCTTCTTCGGCTCCGACGCACCGACGGCAGCTCGTTCCAGCTCATCTCCAACCCGAACTCCAGGTGAAATGGCATCCCCTACCTTCACTGATGCTCGCCGAACCTTTCTTCCCTGGAATGCTTCGCCGGCGGCGAGTCACCAGCGCTCGCCCGTGGTTCCGCCGCCCCTCACCGGTGGCGACCACCTTCCCGGCCACCACAGCTTGAATCAGTACCACCCCTGTGTTCGTCTCGTCGCGCTGATGCCGTAGCTGTTACCCATTCCGCCGCTTCGGTGATGCTTCGCCGGCGGCGAGGTAGAAACCGAAATGCCCTATTTTGAGTCACTGGCGTGTGGGTCCGGTCTGTCAGTCACAGCGGGATTTTTGAGCTGAGTGCTGCGCGCGTGAGAGGAGGCGTCTCCTGGTCAGTGAAAACGTATTTTCATTTAGCCTGGGATTTCAAAACCCAGTCAAGTTTAAACAGTCCTAATGGTTGAAACTACTATTCAAAATTTAGCTAAAGAAATTCCTAAAATCATATAAAATCCAATAGTTCCAGAATATACAAAAATATTCTTGAAAAAGTTTTGGTGAGAATATATGCGGAAATAATTAGAACTAGGTATTTAGATGCTAAGAAAAAGATTAATTTGGACGTCACCAAAATAAATAAAATCAAATATCTTTGAAATCCTTGTCCTGGAATGAGTTCAAATGGGTAAAAATATTTATGCTTAAAGATTAGTTGCCTTGTCAAATAAATCCAGGTTTAATTCGGCTAAAAAGAGAATGAATATAAAATAAAATGCTGCAAGAGGAAACAAATGGATTCCAGCAGATGTAGATGATATAAATTTCTGAGATTTAGCATGTGTTGAAAATGAATCAAGAATCATGCACAGTGTAGTTGGAAACTAAGTTGAATCTTGGCCGATTTTGATGTTAACAATATGATCATTTAGGCTGTTTCAGTGGTAGATAAAATAGCTTGTCCAAAGACTAAAATCAGTAAAACCAGTCTAGAAGCATTGTACAAAGTTTATACTATCATATTCTGTAAAAAGAGTTTTATTTGGTTAAGGTTTGCATATTAATCTTATCAATCTAAAACCCTTAAGTGTTAACCATTCACTTCGCATTCTTGCCGATTTTGTAAAACGTAAACTTTACAATGCCATATAAGCCTTTTCAACGATGAATATAAAGTCTCGTCTAACGTGTAAAACTTATGAAATTTGATCAGTGGTGCTGTCCAAAGTATAGACTACCCAAATAAGAAAAAAATAATCATATTCCATCATGT
Source organism: Guadua angustifolia (assembly GCA_036346375.1). Taxonomy (NCBI): domain Eukaryota; kingdom Viridiplantae; phylum Streptophyta; class Magnoliopsida; order Poales; family Poaceae; genus Guadua; species Guadua angustifolia. The sequence continues at coordinate 4,367,783 of CM070506.1, forward strand.
ATAGCCTATTAATTTTGATAGTTTAATAACCCTAAGTATTCACATATCTGAAGGCCGTAATAGAAATGAACGAACTGTAGGGGCAAATGAAGAAAGCTATAGTCAAGTCATTTGTATCACCAGAACCTTCTCAAAAATTATGTAAACTAAGCCAGTAGCCTAAATTTGAAGATCTAGCTTATGCAAAACAAATTCTAAGTGAAATCTATTTAAAATAAAAGAACTGATCACTCATGAACTTATATGATCACTTAAGACTTTTCATTAACTCGCAGAACAACTCATCTAAACCTGAACTTGATAAAGAATAGCCTAGAATTGATCCCTAAGATATGCTCTGCAATAATCTAAGGAAATAACCTTGCTTTGTCTTGCTTTGGCTCTAAGTCCTACTCAAGCAAAACACATAAGCAATAAGGTTCCGAATGCTTCTTTGGGGCAAGAAGATCAATATGCTTTGCAACTAATGAGTCCTAGAAGTCACTAATTGTAACTAAAAGTTTAAATAAACATTGTTTTGAATCTGAATCCTAAGGAAAAAGAATGAAGAATGTTATTCGAGCAAGCAATGAATTCATCCATATAAGTTTTAACAATCTTAGCATCTTGAATTCGGAAAGTATAATCAAAGGATTCATAAAAAGGCAACCCTGGATCTTGTGCAAAGGTATTATTCGTTTTCCTATTTGTTTCTTTCGTTCTTTCTTTGCAAGTTTGTAATTTGCAATTGGTCCTTTCGAATTCAACGTGTAGACGCAGATTCCCTCGAGGAGGAGGAGGCAGTTGCTGATCCAGAGTCTGACATTTGCAGCGAGGAGCAAGGCAAGCAATCCCTTGACCATGTTGAACCTACTAATTCACCTACTGTATGTTGTTTTTGCAACTGTATAGTGCATCCGGATAATTCTCCATAAAAACTGCTATCTTGGGTAAGGTTATTAACTATCCCTGGAATTTATGGATTTCCTTAATCTGATTGATCTCGTGAACCTTATGAACCTTAGTATGCTTAGACATAGTTAATGTCAGTTTGGGTATAATCGCTAAAATATTACAACTGCTTAGTTTTGCTTTAGATCGTCATGATGTTTCTAAAATGATTTCACAACTGGTTATTACTCTAGTAAAGATGGTGGATATGTTGGTTAAAAACCTGAAAACCCGAAAGACTATGCTTTGATGCGGGCGATTATTGGCAATAGCCGGTTGTGCAATAAGGGCTTTGCACGTAGTATAGGGTGGAGTGTCGCCCGTGTTGGATTAAGGACCGAGCAATGGAACGCTATCGATCCAAGAATTTTCGTGCAACCATGAGGGCTATTTATGGGGTAGCCTTAGCCTATTAAGTTGTTTGGGCATGGCTTTGTTCATTGGTAGGCGGGAGCTAGCACAGGTATTCCAGACAATTCTACCTGACAGGGTATTCCGGTTAGGTCTACTTGCTAATGCAACGGTGTACGCCCTGCCATGTTTAGAAACGTTGTGTTGTGTATGAAGGTGGATCCACGGCTTAGGTGTGTGTTTCTAGTTCTATGGCAGGGGTTAACGTCCCGAGCTGGATCAAAGCTATGTCTGAATAATGTAACGGCTATGTATGATCGCCTTGCCGGCACACCAAAGGAAGTGTGTCGTATGGCCTAGCAAAAAAGGTGTATCATTCCTTGTGGGTAAAGCTGTACAACTCTGCAGAGTGTAAATCTAATCGATTAGCCGCACCTGCGGTTATGGGCACTTGGTGAAGTCATTCCAATGTTAGCATTTTACATTTTTATAAAATGGGTTGGTTCTGTTTTGGCAACCATTTGTTTCAGTCAAAGGAGCGACTTATGTGGATCTTCGTCGTTTGGGATGCTAAGTCATGGAACTTGTTTATCTTCTGGTGGTTATACAAATCTCATGCTGTTTCATAAAAATGCGAATTGCAATCTATTATCTCATATGTTTAAATTCTCTTTGCTAAATGCAAAATAAACTAGAGCCTGTTCCTTTGAAATAGCCTGCATGACTAGTATTTGCATTTGCTATAAAGTCTTGCTGAGTACAAATTGTACTCATCCTTGCTATCTGTTTTGTTCAGAGGAGAATCCTTGCGAAGTGCCAGATGATGCATTTCTTCAAGTAGGTCTCGGGGAGTTCGTCGATGATTTCTCCTAGGGCTTTTGCCTAGTCAGATGCCTGTGTGGTTCGGTTGGGCATACTACCGGGCTTTTGGATCTTAAGTGCTATGTCGTTTCCGCTGTTTTATTTTCGCTTGTAACTAATGCTCTGTATAATTAAATCAGTGGCAAGCTTTGAAATTAAAGCGTGGCTTTTGGTTATGGTATGAATGTTGTAAACATGTGAGTGCTAGCTACTGATCCAGGGAATAGCACAGTAATCACATGGAGTTTTCTGTTCCTCAGAACGGGGTCTCACAGCATTGGTATCAGAGCCATAATGACTGTAGGAAACCTTGGGAGCTAAAATTCTTAAGGTAACTAGAAAGGAAAAATGGGGATAAAAATTGTGGTAATCTAAAAACCGTCCCCTACTAATAATGAAATTTAGCATAACTGCTAATTTTCTTATTTGTAGCATCTCAACTATCTGTTATTATGATTAGTAATACTATGTTTATGTCCTTGTAGATGGCACGTTATGTCCCATGTCATGAGTCTACGGTTCCTAAGCTTTCAGGAATGATGGGCACTTTACACTACTTGCTGGAAGAGTGCAATTTTAGGGTCTTCCACGTTATGTGGTGTTTCAGGCATACTTGAGTTCGGAAACTAAGGAGTACGCCACTCAGGTGTTTATTCCCCCCTAGGCCAATTTTCAATGAAGGGGAGCAGTGTTTTGAGGGATACGGCTCTTCGATCGATGCATCGATGAATGAAGCCGCATATCAGGCAGTGGTCCGGTTGCATCGTATGCTTTCAGATTTGAGTCCCAAGTATTTCTATTTTCTTGGTAGGCCCCTTATTGGGAACAATGTGTATGGGGATTCGAATGGGGTGCAGAACCAGAGTCTTAGAGTTATGGTGGACTTTGTGAATAGGTTGGATAGGCACTATGTCCAGTTGGCGCAAGAGCTTCTGGAGACGCGGAGGCGTATGGCATTTCTGGAAACTCATCTAGCCGTAGGAGTAGCCCATGGTTCAGTTTCTCAGGCGGTATTGAGTGGTGGAGAGTCACAGATTCCGGCTGCTTGTCGTCCTCCACCAGCTTCTTATGTTTTTACCCCGGGAGTGCGTCGTGGGGCTAGGATGTCTATTGTAGGTAGTCGCCCTCGACTTGTGAATGACAAAGGCATAAATCCCAAGAGCACTTGCACCTACCGACTGAGGCTCCTCGGTGTATAGCGCAAGGAATGCACCTCTAAGGCTTTTGGAAAGGGCGTTGAGCATGCTAAGTCATCTTCGGACTGCTATGAAGAAGTTGAAGGGTGTGGGTTTAGAGTAGAAATGTAGGAGGTAGAATGAAAGTGGAAGTTGTAAGCCCTTTTGTAGTATTGTGTAATATGGGATAAAGGGAGCAGTAGCTTGTGTAAGTATTAAGAAGTCTGTGAACTTATGTTATGCAAAATAATAATAGTAAGGCTAGTAGTCTGTGTGTGTCTTTTGTTCTAATAGCAAGTATTTATCACTACTCTTGCCTGCACTTTAAAATTTCAGATGGCAATTCCGGTAAACTGGGCAGTGCTAGTCAGGAGTTTAGCCGAAGAGTTGGGGCAGGAAGAAAATCAAACCATGTTTACAGTCAGGCCAACGAATGCTGGTTTCAAAGTGCAAGCGCATGCTACTACCATCTTGAGAGGTCATGTGTTGCGCCAACAGGTGAAGCATTGTAATCCCCTCAGGAGTCAAGCGGTTCAAGAAGCAGGAAGGAAATTGATGAGGAAGATTTGTCAGGCTCATGGGTTAAATATGAATACCTACATCCGGCCACAACAAAATCGCATAAGCCCAAGAGTTCGGAGGACTGGGAATAGGCGGGAGTATTTGCGTCGATTTCGCCCGGTTGGTGCAGTGGCGCCTCTTTCTAGTCCATCTAGCTCGGGAAGTAGCTACGATGCGGATCCACCTCCTCCTCATCCTTTGATTGGTGGCGGTTGGGTAGCCTCAAGTGATTCCGACTAGTAGATAAAACAGTCCTAATCCAAAATATTAGTACTAAAGTAAAGTAATTAGAACGTAAAAGCACTCTATGTATATGTGCGTACTAAGTAATCAGTATGTGCATTATGCAAGTAATGTATGGCTACTGTTGTGACTTTTGGATGTGTGCTATGTGAATAAATACTAAAGGATTTTCTCTCGCGAATGGTAACTGTGCTAGTGAAATTTTCGATGAGATAATCCCATATTTAGTGTTTTTCTGGATATGTTGCACTAAAAGAATAGAAAATTTCCTTTACAGGATGAGGTCGACAAGGTCGTTAAGTCAGATTCTTAGCAATGCGGAGGATCCGGATGCTCGTACTCCAAGAGTGGGTATCCCAACACCTTCTCAACCAAACCCTCAGCACCCAACGTATAGAGCTTCATCATCTCGGGCGGCTGGGAGTGATCCGCCTACTCCTCAAGAAACCCAACATCCTGGTGCTGGAGAACAATTGCCAGAGCAGCCAACCATGGCTCAAGTTCTGGCAATGATAGAACAAGGCCGGCAAACTAACACTTTGATACTTCAACAAATGGCTCAAACCTTGGCTGCGCTAGGTGCAAATCGTGGAGGAAATGGGGGACCACCACAAGTATCCAGGTTGAATGAGTTCTTAAGGACTCAGCCTCCTGTATTTTCCTCATCATCTGAACCATTAGAAGCCGATGATTGCTTGCGCGCAATGGAGAGCAAGTTAACTATTGTGCAATGTGATGAGAGGGAGAAAGTGTTATATGCTTCATATCAGTTGCAGGGAGCTACGTCTATTTGGTGGGAGAGTTATCAAGCAATCCTGCCAGAGGGTCATGTGGTGTTTTGGCCAGAATTTAAGGAAGCTTTTCGTCGCACTCATATTCAAGTTAGTATGATTGAGGTGAAGAAGAAGGAATTTCTTGATTTGAAGCAAGGAAGCATGTCGGTAATGGAATATTTGCATCGTTTTAATCACTTGTCCAGATATGCTACCTATGAAGTGGTGATGAAGCAAGAAAAATTGAGAGATTCAGGAGCACTGAATGAGGAAATTAAGTGGGCATCGATAGCACAAGACATAAATGACTTCCAATCCTTGGTGAACAAGGCAGTGAGAGTGGAGCAGGGAAGCAAGGAAGTGCTAGAAAGCAGGAAGCGCAAGTGGATGGCGCAGAAAACTGCCAGCTCTAGCCAATTCAGATCACCGAGTGTGTCATCGACAAATATTCGTCGACCACCACTCCAAGTTCAGAGAACCCAGCGACAAGCTCCTTAAGCTCAGCGGTTTGTGAGTCGAGCTCTTCGCACATCACAGCCGCAGCGGCAATCTGCCAGCTCACCTCAACAGTCTAGGGTGTCAAGTAGTGCTCAGAGGCAAGCACCTAGTGTCACCTGCTTTAATTGCAATGAGCGGGGGCATTATGCCAATTCCTGCCCCAAGAAGAAGGCAGGCCGGCCCCAAGTGCAAGTTCAGGGGCGGGTGCAGGGGTCTGGAATTCAGCAAGCCCAGAGGTCTTCCAACCCTCAAGTTCAAAGTGGGAATATTGGGCGTCTTCATCATGTAACGGTTGAGGAAGCCCAGGATGCACCTGATGTTGTGCTAGGTACGCTCCCCGTGCAACTAACTTCGGCAGTAGTGCTTTTTGATTCTGGAGCGTGTCATTCATTTGTTTCTAAGAAGTTCTCAGAACAAAATCATTTGGAAGTTTCTCTTTTACCTGCTTGTATGATTATTCAATCCCCTGGAGCCACTGCTAGAACTAAAAAGCTTTGTTCTAATGTTGGGATAACCATAAAAGGGGTACCATTTTGTGCTGACCTGATCATAATAGATATGACAGGGCTAGATATCATTTTAGGTATGGATTGGCTAGCAAAACACCAGGGTTGCATAGACTGTACTAATAGATCTATAACCCTTATAAATCGAGATGGTATTCATGTAGAATTCTTGTAACAGCCCAATTTCTTTTAATCCGGTAAGCGAGACTTGTCATGCTAACATTTTTCGTAATGTCATTACATCCTCACTTAACTATACTCATACAAATGCTAGGACCTTCATCTTGCATAAAAGGGAGCAACAAAATCCTGAAAATCAATTCTCCAAACCGGACACATGTTATATTGCCTTAATCAATGACATGTGGGCCATGTTTATAAGAGAGAGAGGAGTAGGCTGCACACACCTAACCTGCCATTTTTCACTTTACTCACCTTACCCACTTACCTAGCTACTCTATGACACATGGGACCTACTTTGCCTAGGAAATTGTGGCTGCACATCCCTCCATGACTTTTCTCACCCCAAATCACTCATACCCACCCCCTTTTCTCACCCTATGACATGTGGGACCTAGCCCCACATGTAAGGCATGAGTGGGCAGCCTATATAAGGCCCAAACCTTGGTTTCTCCTCCCTTTTTCTGCTCATTTGCACAGCCCCAACCCAGAAAACAGCAAGAGTGTTCTTCCTCACCTCTTGCCATTCCTCCCCTCAAATCCACTCCAATCTTGAGTTTGGGTTTGTGCATGTTACACCACCTTGAAGCCAAGATCAAGAGCTTCAAATCCATCCGAGTGGATTCTTGAGGCATCGAGTTTTGGGTGAGTGACAATTGATTTTCTTGTCCTTCCATGTTCTGAAATTTTGGCTATTGCAACTCATTTGTTCCTTCTCCATGGAATCCATCATCGCACTTGAATCGGGTCACGCATGTCGGATGGAAGCTTGAGGAGGAAGGTTAGTTGCCGTTGCAAGCACGAGCAAGTGAAGGCATTGTCGTCTACTAGAGCTAGGAGGAGACGAACCGTGAAAGTCGGCATTGTGACATTTTCGTCATCCCTCACCGAAACCAATCTTCACCACGTGCAAAAGTAACCCCATAGTGGTAAGATCCCACCCTAGTCCACCCTTTTAAGCCCTAGTGCATTGCTATGAAGTTTAGAAGCCAATAGCAAAATAGCCGTTTTTGAAACAGATTGCTCAGCCCGGATACTCCGGGGATTTAATCCGGATACTCCGGAGATTTAATCCGGATAGTCCGGGGATTTAATCCGGATAGTCCGGATATGCCAGAATTTGTGAGACCGAGAGGGTCAGCCCGGACACTCCGGGGTTTTTGTCCGGATACTCCGGACATAATTCAATAAAATGCCTCTAAAACATGAATTTTTGACATTCAAGTCCAAATTTTACAAGACCAAAGTGGTATTTCCATATTATAATTAGTATTGTGCACCATGAGCATTTCATACATCTTTTAATCATGTGCATCTTTGGATTCTTGATTTGGTGTTTATGGATTTGGATCTTCTCGTTAGGTGTTGACGCTTCGGAAGGCACTCTCGAGTACGACTACGTTTTCGAAGTCAAGAACGAGCAGCAAGGCACTATCTTAATCCTTGAACATGATTGCTCCTACTAATTGAAAGTTATACTTGAGAACTATTTTATCAATTGCATGCTTACTTTTAATTACAATTATGTTTGGGTAGAATTAAGTAGCTAGTACCTATAGCTGTACTTCATCCCTTTTACCATGTCATCAATTGTCGCCCTAGGATGTGGGTTTATTATTATGTATATGGGTTAAATGCGATTTGCTTAGCCATGCTTAGAACATCGTTAGAAAGCTGCGATAGATGGACTTAGTCCATCGGTGCATAATGATTGAGAATTATTATGATGATGATGGTTTCAAAGTTTGGCTAATGAGTAGAGATGTTGGTTAAGGACCCTAAGGATTAAATCGATGGCGTCTCTTTGAGTAACTATCGTGCGAACCACCGCGTTTATGGGACCGGCGTAACCAAGTACTTATGCATGACTAGGGTGTGTAAACCATGTGCTTTTCGAATTCCTTGAGCTTAGTAGAGTGTCAAGGAATGTCCGCGAAATTCCTTGGGCTTGGTGGAGCGCCAAGGAATGTCCTCGAGTCCCTCGAACTTTGTTGAGTTGGGGATGTCCAACAACGGTGTACTCCTTGATCCACACACACGAACCTTGGGCACGCGGGATCAAGGTCACGATCATCCGGGTGGTTTATACACACTACCATGCATACTGGAAAATGGTTTGTCACGTTCACCTCGGCCGACACATCTAAGGAAATGTGTTAATAGCTTGGCTCACGAGTGTGACGTGTCGTGTGGGTAAAGTCGTACCTCTGCAGAGTTTAAACTATTCGAATAGCCGCGTCCATGGTTAAGGACGATCTCTTGAATTGTCAGTCACTGGGCGAGTATTAAGGACTTGGTAAGAATGGGATGGGAGTGGGAAAGGAGACACAAGTATTGGAGTACTTGTGTGTGTAGTAGAACATGAGCGATGGAACTCATGGTTCGGAGTATGCTTGAAGGCATGATATGAATGTGATTATGATGATGTTATATTATGTATTAGATTTTGCAAATGTTGGCTAAATGCAATTCTTTTCAATCTATACATGCTTATGAATTATTCCAAATATTACTTTATGCTGAAATTGCCATTTTGCCTTCCTTTGATGTAGCAACCACATGTAGCTAGAAATCAGCATGTATTGTATACTATTGTGCGAGTACACTCTTTGTACTCAACCGGATTGTCCACTTGCTGCAGGTGAGGATGAGGCACTACCCGGTGACTTTTATCGGGCAGATTTCGACAATTCTAACGTTTAGTCGCCGTTCTTGCATAGTTTGGGAAAAATTCACGTCTCATTTTTGGGAAAAATTGCATCCGATCGTGGATCACAATTCACCCGGGAGTACCAAAAACGATTGTATCCGATCGTGGATCACAATTCACGTCTCGTTTTTGGGAAAAATTGCATAGTTTGCTAGGAACCATGTTAAATTTCAGTTCGGCCTATCATCCCCAAACCGATGGGCAAACTGAAAGGTCAAATCAAATCCTTGAGGATATGTTGCGAGCCTGTGTGTTATCATATAGCACTAATTGGGAGAAATGTCTCGCACTTGCGGAATTCTCATATAATAACAGTTTCCAAGCAAGTCTGTAGATGTCCCCATTTGAAGCCCTTTATGGCAGAAAATGTCGCACACCTCTTTTCTGGTCTGAAGTAGGAGAAAGGCAATTCTTTGGTCCAGATTTAATCCAAGAAGCCCAAGAACATGTGGAGATGATTAGAAGCCGATTGAGGGAAGCTCAGTCTCGCCAGAAAAGCTATGCTGATAATCGTCGGCGTGACTTAAGTTTTGAAGTTGGAGACTTTGTCTATCTTAAAGTCTCTCCTCTTCGTGGTGTTCGCCGATTCCAAATTCGGGGAAAATTAGCACCGCGATATGTTGGGCCATATCGGATTTTGGAGAAAATGGGAGAGAAAGCTTACTGACTAGAACTACCGCCCCAGTTGGCTAGCGTTCATAATGTCTTTCATGTATCACAACTTAGAAAGTGCCTTCGCCTTCCATCCGAACTCACTCAAGTTGAAGAACTTGATCTACAACCTGATTGGACTTATCGAGAACGTCCAATCAAGATTCTTGAAGAAGCGGAGCGCCATACTCGTAACAAGTCTCACAAGATGGTAAAGGTTCAATGGAGCAACCACTCCGAGGAAGAAGCAACATGGGAGCGCAAAGTTCGCCTTAAAGAAGAATATCCTGATTTCTTCCTTTAGACCGACCAAATCTCAGGGTCGAGATTTTTGTAAGGGGGGTAGATCTGTAACATCCTGAAAATTTCAAACAGTGAAATGCTATAATGTGAATTTACATTTTGAGTATTTTTGAGTTTTATGGAGTTTGTGATTTTTCCTGAATTGATTTCTTGGATTTTGCATTTGCAAAAACAATAAAAGGAAATGGGAGAAGGTAAAAGAACCAAAGAAGAACTTGGAATAATTTATCTTCTGAATTCAAAGAGGTGGAGAATTCAATTTACACACTGATAAAAAGAAACAAATACCAATTGGAATATTAAAAATGAAAAGAGAGGACAGTTTGACTAGAAACAGTGCACCTTCAGAATTTGTGGAAAATATCTAGAGCTTGTATCCAGCTGAAAAATTTACCAAGTCACCTTTGATACAGTATTTACCATTGGTAAAAATCTCAGAGAGTTATCAGGTGGGATAAAGCCCCAAATAATTCGAAATCAGAAAGCAACAAAAGCTGAAAAATAGAATGTCAGAATGTTTATAAATTACTGGAGAAATATCTTGAGCTAAAAATTTTATATAATAAACCTTGTATCAAATCCATTTGAAAAACAAAGTTGCAAAAATTCTACAAAAGATTTGTATCGTCTGGTAATTCAAATGCAGAAATAGAAATTCAGTGCACTATACCATATCAGAATTTCAGTAAATAATATACTAAATGTTTTAACCCCATTTTTCATCATGAGCTGGTCTACTGCCAGGAGAGAGTATGAGAAAAATATGAAAAATTTCTGGCAAAGCTTAGTGGGCAAATTAATGCAAGCTCAGTGCATTTGACCGAATCCCTCCTTAAGCTAATCTTTGCCCTCACTGCCATGTGGGTCCAGTCCACGGTTAGTCTCTTCTCCGATCGCTCTCTCGGTCTCGTTACATCTCTACTTTGTTGTCGTCTTGGAGCTCCTCCCGAGCCACTCAGGGCGTCATGGCGTACACTGCCTCGCCATAGCCCGAGACCCTTAATGCAGCGCACTTCGCCCGTGATTTCCAAGAGAGGCTGCGTAGGCGTTAAACTCGGGAGTCCTGTGTTGGCTCGCTACAAAATGCATCATTTGCATCGCCTGGAGGCTTCCGAACCACTATCAACTTCCCATTGAGCCAGCGCTGCTTCTTCTCTCCCCTTTCGCCATTCCTTGCCAAGAAACAGAAGAAGAGGAGAGAATGGAATTCCCGTGACTGGGTGAGAGGTATCACAAATCAGTTGGTCTAGGGCATCCTTAAGCACTCTTGAGTCCAATCTTGAGTCCAATCCTTTGGTTAATTTCAGGCCATTCTCGCGAGCGCCGCCGCCACGGGGTCCTTCTTCTTGACTCGGCGCCGAAGCGGCTGACTCGTTCACTCATCTCCAACCCGAACTCGGTGAAATAGCATCCCCTACCTTCACCGATGCTCGCTTGAACCTTTCTTCCTGGAATGCTTGGGCGGCGGAAGTCACTGGCCTTCGCCGAGTGGTTCCGCCGCCCCTCACGGTGGCGACCACCTTCCGCCACCACAGCTTGAATCGGTACCACCCTGTGTTCGTCTCGTCATGGCGATGCCGTGGTATTACCCATTCCGCCGCTTGATGATGTAGCGGCAGGTAGAAACCGAAATGCCCTGTTTTGAGTCAGCGGCGTGTGGGTCGATGCTGTCGATCCACCACGGGATTTTTGAGCCGAGTCTTCTGTGGCGTGAGAGGCGTCTCTGGTCGAGTGGAAAACGTATTTTCATTTAGCCTGGGATTTCAAAACCCAGTCAAGTTTAAACAGTCCTAATGGTTGAAACTACTATTCAAAATTTAGCTAAAGAAATTCCTAAAATCATATAAAATCCAATAGTTCCAGAATATACAAAAATATTCTTGAAAAAGTTTTGGTGAGAATATGTGCAGGGGAAATACCGAACTAGGTATTTAGATGCTAAGAAAAAGATTAATTTGGATGTCAGCAAAATAAATAAAATCAAATATCTTTGAAATCCTTGTCTTGGAATGAGTTCAAATGGGTAAAAATATTTATGCTTAAAGATTAGTTGCCTTGTCAAATAAATCCAGGTTTAATTCGGCTAAAAAGAGAATGAATATAAAATAAAATGCTGCAAGAGGAAACAAATGGATTCCAGCAGATGTAGATGATATAAATTTCTGGGATTTAGCATGTGTTGAAAATGAGTCAAGAATCATGCACAGTGTAGTTGGAAACTAAGTTGAATCTTGGCCAATTTTGATGTTAACAATATGATCATTTAGGCTGTTTCAGTGATAGATAAAATAGCTTGTCCAAAGACTAAAATCAGTAAAACCAGTCTAGAAGCATTGTACAAAGTTTATACTAACATATTCTATAAAAAGAGTTTTATTTGGTTAAGGTTTGCATATTAATCTTATCAACCTAAAACCCTTAAGTGTTAACCATTCACTTCGCATTCTTGCCGATTTTGTAAAACGTAAACTTTACAATGCCATATAAGCCTTTTCAACGATGAATATAAAGTCTCGTTTAACGTGTAAAACTTATGAAATTTGATCAGTGGTGCTGTCCAAAGTATAGACTACCCAAATAAGAAAAAAATAATCATATTCCATCATGTATATCCTATTAATTTTGATAGTTTAATAACCCTAAGTATTCACATATCTGAAGGCCGTAATAGAAATGAACGAACTGTAGGGGCAAATGAAGAAAGCTATAGTCAAGTCATTTGTATCACCAGAACCTTCTCAAAAATTATGTAAACTAAGCCAGTAGCCTAAATTTGAAGATCTAGCTTATGCAAAACAAATTCTAAGTGAAATCTATTTAAAATAAAAGAACTGATCACTCATGAACTTATATGATCACTTAAGACTTTTCATTAACTCGCAGAACAACTCATCTAAACCTGAACTTGATAAAGAACAGCCTAGAATTGATCCCTAAGATATGCTCTGCAATAATCTAAGGAAATAACCTTGCTTTGTCTTGCTTTGGCTCTAAGTCCTACTCAAGCAAAACACATAAGCAATAAGGTTCCAGAATGCTTGCTGGGAGCAGTAAGATCAATATGCTTTGCAACTAATGAGTCCTAGAAGTCAGCTAATTGTAACTAAAAGTTTAAATAACCATTGTTTTGAATCTGAATCCTAAGGAAAAAGAATGAAGAATGTTATTCGAGCAAGCAATGAATTCATCCATATAAGTTTTAACAATCTTAGCATCTTGAATTCGGAAAGTATAATCAAAGGATTCATAAAAAGGCAACCCTGGATCTTGTGCAAAGGTCTTATTCGTTTTCCTATTTGTTTCTTTCGTTCTTTCTTTGCAAGTTTGCAATTTGCAATTGGTCCTTTCGAATTCAACGTGTAGACGCAGATTCCCTCGAGGAGGAGGAGGCAGTTGCTGATCCAGAGTTTGACATTTGCAGCGAGGAGCAAGGCAAGCAGTCCCTTGACCATGTTGAACCTACTAATTCACCTACTGTATGTTGTTTTTGCAACTGTATAGTGCATCCGGATAATTCTCCATAAAAACTGCTATCTTGGGTAAGGTTAGTAACTATCCCTGGAATTTATGGATTTCCTTAATCTGATTGATCTCGTGAACCTTATGAACCTTAGTATGCTTAGACATAGTTAATGTCAGTTTGGGTATAATCGCTAAAATATTACACCTGCTTAGTTTTGCTTTAGATCGTCATGATGTTTCTAAAATGATTTCTGGCGGTTATTACTCTAGTAAAGATGGTGGATATGTTGGTTAAAAACCTGAAAACCCGAAAGACTATGCTTTGATGCGGGCGATTATTGGCAATAGCCGGTTGTGCAATAAGGGCTTTGCACGTAGTATAGGGTGGAGTGTCGCCCGTGTCGGATTAAGGACCGAGCAATGGGCAGCTATCGATCCAAGAATTTTCGTGCAACCATGAGGGCTATTTATGGGGTAGCCTTAGCCTATTAAGTTGTTTTGGCATGGCTTTGTTCATTGGTAGGCGGGAGCTAGCACAGGTATTCCGGACAGGTCTACGGCGAGGTATTAGGTTAGGTCTACTTGCTAATGCAACGGTACGCATACTGCCATGTTTAGAAACGTTGTGTTGTGTATGAAGGTGGATCCTGGCTTGGGTGTGTGTTTCTAGTTCTATGGCGGGGTTAACGTCCCGGTGGATCAAAGCTATGTCGAATAATGTAACGGCTATGTATGATCGCCCTTAGGCACACTAAAGGAAGTGTGTCGTATGGTCTAGCAAAAAGGTGTATCATTCCTTGTGGGTAAAATTGTACAACTCTGCGAGTGTAAATCTAATCGATTAGCTTGCGCTTACCATGATTATGGGCACTTGGTGAAGTCATTCCAATGTTAGCATTTTACATTTTTATAAAATGGGTTGGTTCTGTTTTGGCAACCATTTGTTTCAGTCAAAGGAGCGACTTATGTGGATCTTCATCGTTTGGGATGCTAAGTCATGGAACTTGTTTATCTTCTGGTGGTTATACAAATCTCATGCTGTTTCATAAAAATGCGAATTGCAATCTATTATGTCATATGTTTAAATTCTCTTTGCTAAATGCAAAATAAACTAGAGCCTGTTCCTTTGAAATAGCCTGCATGACTAGTATTTGCATTTGCTATAAAGTCTTGCTGAGTACAAATTGTACTCATCCTTGCTATCTGTTTTGTTCAGAGGAGAATCCTTGAGAAGTGCCAGATGATGCATTTCTTCAAGTAGGTCTCGGGGAGTTCGTCGATGATTTCTCCTAGGGCTTTTGCCTAGTTAGATGCCTGTGGGGTTCAGTTGGGCATACTACCAGGCTTTTGGATCTTAAGTGCTATGTCGTTTCCGCTGTTTTATTTTCGCTTGTAACTAATGCTCTGTATAATTAAATCAGTGGCAAGCTTTGTAATTAAAGCATGGCTTTTGGTTATGGTATGAATGTTGTAAACATGTGAGTGCTAGCTACTGATCCAGGGAATAGCATAGTAATCACATGGAGTTTCCTGTTCCTCAGAACGGGGTCTCACAACTCACCCATCATACCCATCTCAAATTCTGTGCTCATCACCTCAGAAAAATGAGACACAAGAGACTGAGATGAGCCACCAAAGATAATATCGTCCACATAAATCTGGACGAGAAGGAAATGAGAATCCTGGTGTCTGATGAATAGAGTTTTGTCTACTATACCCATTTTGAAACCATGACTGAGAAGATAGGACTTAAGCCTCTCATACCAAGCTCGAGGGGCCTGCTTAAGTCCATACAAGGCTTTGAAAAGCTTGTAGACATGGTTCGGGTATTTGGGGTTCTCAAATCCTGGAGGTTGCTTGACATACACCTCTTCCTCAATTAAGCCATTGAGAAATGCACTCTTGACATCCATTTGATAGAGCTTGAAGCCCTGGGATGCAGAGAATGCAAGCAGGATTCTAATCGCCTCTAGTCTAGCTACAGGGGCAAAGGTCTCCTCAAAGTCAAGACCCTCAACCTAAGTGAAGCCCTATGCAACTAGCCTAGCCTTGTTGCGAACAACAACTCCATCCTCACTCTGCTTGTTTTTGAACACCCACTTGGTCCCAATGACATTATGACCAGATGGGGGCTCTACAAGCTGCCAAACTTTATTCCTCTCAAAGTTTTCCAGTTCCTCATGCATAGCATTAATCCATGATTCATCAGATAATGCATGAGTAACATCCTTTGGCTCAAAAGAGGCAACAAAGGCGAGTGAAGGCGAGAAAGAAGATAAGCTGATTTTGGTAGCGTCACACACTCAAACAAATCACCAATGATCTGCTTTCGGTGGATGAGAACCTTGAATGTGACGAGGAGGACCGAAGCGAGTGGCCTCTACCTCTTGAGGAGAGGAGGTAGGAACAGAGCCATTCGAAGAAGAGTCCGAAGGCAAATTTGGTCTCCCGAGGTGTGAGAAATGGAAAGCAGGAGGCACCTCGGTGTAGAGGAAGCTGGATCGGGTGGAACACCATCATCTCCATCATCCTCATCCTCTACAAAGATGGTATCGGAGGGATAAGAAGAGCACGAAATATCAGGTCTAACTCTGAGGCTAGCCTCATCAAAGGTCACGTCCACAGTCTCTATGATCCTATTAGCATCACAACTCCAGACCCTATAGCTACGAGAGGAAGTCGAGTAACCCGAAAAATACCATCGAAGAACGAGGCTCAAACTTATCTAGGTTACGGACTTCAAGATAAAACACTTGCAACCAAAAAGCGAAAATGAGAAACACGGGCTTCGCCCATACCTCAACTCATAAGAAGTGCGATGCAAATGTGCTCTCAAGAAAACACGATTGGAAACATGACAAGCGGTAGCTATAGCCTCACCCAAAATTTCCTAGAGTCTTGTACTCGTCTAGCATCGTCACCGCCATCTCAACCAGGGTCCTATTCTTCCTTTCCACTACGCCATTTTGCTGAGGGACGTATGGAGAGGAGAACTGATGCTCTAACCCAGACTCCACATAGAATCTCTCGAAGTAGGAGTTCTTGAACTCTGTGCCATTATCACTGCGTATAGCTCGTAATGCACCTGGGAGCTCAATAGACAACCTACTAACAAGTCCCCTGAAGTGAGAAAAGGTCTCATCCTTCGAGGCCATGAAAAATACCCAAGAATACCTCAAAAAATCATCAACAATGACAAGGACATACCACTTCCCTCCTGCTGACTGCACTCTAGCTGGACCAACAGTGTCCATGTGTAAAAGCTGTCCTAGTGCATCAGTCATCACTACGGTGATTGGAGGATGAGAAGCAGTAACCATCTTGCCATGTCGGCAGGGAGAACAAACAAAGTCTTTGACCATCTTGAGTTTGGGCAAACCACGAATAAGATCACGGCTGCTAACTCTGGTCAAATGATCAAAACCAATGTGACCAAGTCTCCTATGCCAGAAGGAGAGATCACGGGGCTCAAAAGCAATCAAACACCGAAGAGAATCTCCAGAAGAAACAGAAAAATCAGCACGAAAGACTCTCCCAAATCTAGAAATCCCGCAAACTAACTATCCTGATGAATCAAGGATTCTACAAGCATTACTCTTAAAGCTTACCTCAAAAGAGTCATCGATAAGTGAGAAAGCGAAAGCAAATTATATTGCGACTTACTCACTAAGGCAACGTCCTTAAGAATAAAATTTTCATTAATGCAGACGGTACCTTTCACGATGACCCTACCTGAAGACGCATCCCCAAAAGTGATCAACTCATCACCGGGGGCTTGGACTAGGGAAGAGAACCAACGAGAATCTCCGGTCATATGACGAGAACAACCGGAATCAACAATCCAAACGTCTCCTTCCCCATCCAAGCGAACTGATCAAGTCAAGAAAGAGGAGATGACTTAATCTTGGGAAAGAGTGAAGTCACAGGAACCCAATCTTGAACCACACGGCCTCTCAGTACCGACCCACAGAAGAAGACTAGACTCGAGTGTTTCTTTGATGATCGTGACAACTCTAGTACATGATCTAGTAGCCAAAAGCGGGTTGGCTCCGTGGTGCAAAGGCGGACCATCCCAATGAGGTGCCTAGGTCTCCAACGAGAAAACACCTCACGCGTGATATCTACCTCGATGGGAAAAACAAGGAATATCAAGAGGGCGGTGGGTAGGCCGACCACGAACGACTCGAGGTTAAAACTCAAAAAGCGACATGAAAGCCAAGTCTGGATCTTTGTCCAAAATCGATGACTCTCTAACTTTGTCTAGAAGCGGTCGTGCCTTAGGATCACTTTCAGTGCAGGGATGACCACTGAATACCCTAAGAGCATCAACACGCTCACACCGAGTGATCTTGGCGCGCTGAGCGAAATCTACTAGGTGACCATCCTTCTTCTGAAGGTGCATGTGTACTTTGCCTTATTAGGCGAAGCAACAAGAAGCATCCTACGGTCGAAGTCCGTGGACCACACCGTGAGACCTAAACACAGTGGTGCTCAACACAGGAGCAACCACTATCTCTCCACTCTTGGAACCACGCACAATGGTAGGAGGATGAGTCCTAGCGTGCTCCAAGTAATCAAATCCTAGACCTTGATTGAATCTGCTAATCTTGGGTGGTCTAGAATGAGATTGAGCTTCTTCTTGCCTCCAACAAATTTCTCGAGAGTGCTCATAAGATCTTGATACTCTCGAGAAAAGTGAGGCGCATGAAGAGCAAGGGAAGGAGTAGAAGAAGAAGCAGAAGAAGAGGATCGAGCAGTAGCGTGCATATTTTTCCCTATACACGGCTGCCTCAAATTTGAGAGACTCACAAGAAGCACAAGAAGCATCTCTAATTCTACCTACCTGGGCCTCTAACTTCTTCCTAAGCTCTGCGTGGACCTTATCCATGTCATCCTCAACCCCAACACCACGACAAGCAACCAGTTTGTGATTTAACTAGTAAATCCTTAGCAAGTTGATCACACTTGACATTCAAAGCATCATTGTCAAGTTTTAGTTGCTTCTGACCCTCACATGAGGTTTTGGGTCCTTAGAAGCATGCATCTCAAGTTCATCATTTCTATAGGAAAGCTTTCTAAGGTGTGAGCTCATGGCATCAATCTCAGCAAGCAATTTAGGGCAATTATTACAGGAAGCATTTGTGTGGGCATGAGAAAAACTAGCATCAGCAGGAATATCAATAACACCAGGACTAGCATTCTTCGACTCCAGATTCTCAAGATCAACAAGCACACTATCATGCAAAGTCCTTAGGTTCTCCAGCTCCACAAGTAAAGCATCACATAGTGTACAGCTGTTAGAGTCTCGGGAGGAACATGATTTAAGTGAAGCTAACTCCGAGACAAACTATCTACCTCCTTCTCTAACTCGAACACCTCGACCTAGCCTTAGCATGAAACTTGCCTAATTCTGAAGGCATCATTTAACTTCGTCTTAGGTGGGTACCTCATCCGTGTCATTTGTCTGACTGAGTCGCTCACTTCAATGGCACTCGCCATGAAGCACATCTTAGAGAAGTCATCGCCGCCTTTCTTCTCTTGCGGATCATCCTCGCCTTCGATCGCTCCATGTCTCCATGTCGGAGAGGTTGATGTCGTCGAGGCGGCGAGGCGTGGTGGAAGAACTTCTTGTTCTTGGAGAAGTTGCGGTACTTCTTCTCGTCTTGGCGTTCTTAACCGAAGGCTTCTTGTTGTGGTTCTTGTCGGTGTAGTCGTTCTTGCCCAAACCGCCGGCGTCGTTCTTGCCCTTTTCGGCTTAGGGCAGTTAAGCTCGAATGTGGTTGGGGCCACCACACTCGAAGCGGTGATCATGCCACCTCTCTTCCTCTCTCTCACTCTTTTGTAAATATTGGAAAATTTTCGGCGACAAGAGCAAGCTCATTTTAAAATCGTTCGAATTTCATCGCTACGTCGCAAAGAGCGAGAGAGAAAAACCGAAGCAAAGTCAAGAAAATCGAAGAGGACCCAATGGGATCGGTGACCAAAGCCATCGACCGAGATTTCGTCTTCAGAAGCGACATCAATCTCATGAGTCTTGAGGCGGAATAAAGCCCATCAAGAGTCGAGTCGACGGATCGATGGTGTCCTTGATGGTGGTCACCTTCATCTCCCAAACCCGAAGGTCGAGTGCGGTCAAGAAATGCGAGCATTGTCCGAGTCGGGGTATATACAACCGGCTTTCGGAGGTCGCTCAAAATCTTGGTAAACCGACCAAAGCACTCATCAAGACTCTCACCGGTAGCGTTGTTCAAATTTGTTGTACTCGCTTGGCTGATCTGCCTCACGGTCTTGATTTGAGTAGTGCCCTCATGGTAAGCATCGAGGTTACCCAAATCTCGTGGGGGGAGCGAAGGTGAAAATCTGTCGTACTCACTGCGGCTAAGGCCCTATATAAGGATGTTCCTAGCCTTAGCGTTTGCCTCAACGTCGACCATATTTCGGCCATAGCGTCCTCATCGGCGAGAACCTCATACGGAGCTTCACCTTCGCCATATCGGGAAGCCACAGGCGATGATGTACGACTCCATTCGGGACTTCCAAAAAGGAAAATCAACTCCATTGAAAATGGGAGGCTTGGTGGAGTATTTGTCCATCGCCATGGCTCTTGAGACCGGTCAAGATCTATGGAAGAGCAAAACCGGCTCTGATACCAATTGAAGGATCGAGATGGCGAACAGAGGGGGGGGGAATGGTCGCAAATAAATTTTCCCCCAGAATACTCCAACTAAAACCTTGAAAAGATCGCGCAAAGAAAACCGGTGCTCCTCAAATTCGCAAAACCCGCAAAAACCGGAACGACTAGACAACTATGTGTATCCCTAGCTTACATGGATGAGATCCATAAAATATGTGAGGGATTATCAATCACAATCCTGGTTGTCAAGTGTCCAAAATAAAGAGGAATCAATTCAAATACTTCTTTTCTAAAAGAGATCAAGCCAAGACACAAAAGTCTCTTTTAGAAAAGCAAAAGCAGATATTTCCAGAAGCTGTCTTTAATTTGAATAGGAGGTTGGTGGGTTTATGCTGCTCACAAAATTATAATAAATTTTCTCCCTATCAGAAGATGAGTCATGAAGCTCTCTACCAAATTTTAGATCAAAAAACCATGTAGAAAAATCATCATAAATCTATGAACATAGATAGTCAGGAACTTCGAGCAGAAAATTTGGGGCTCAGTTTTCACCTCATGGCGCCCAAACAGTGCAACAAGTGAACTCCAAAAGTTTTCTACAGATGTATAAAGGAGTCCCGCACAAGATCCAACAAGAATCATGCAAAAAGGATTTTTCTCGATTTTTCTAAAAATCAAAAACTAACTACTGTGCGAAGAACAAGTTCTGGATAGAGTTAGAACTTGAAAGAAAAGATGATCTCTACTCAATCAAAGAGTGCAAAAGAGATGTAAAATCATATGAACACACTCAAAACATCCAAGATCAGCATTTAGAAGGAGGGGAGGCAAATCCAAATTGCATGAATGTAAATTGCGGGAAAGTAAATGCGTAACATAAATGCTGAATTTAAATTGCGAAAAGTAAAGACATAATGTAAATGCGGAATTTAAATTCACAATAATGTAAAGAAATTTCTTTGTATTTCTGGTGGGAAGGTTTACAAAGCCTCACTTCATGTGGGCAAAGCTCAAAGGAGCAACTCAAACCTTCTAGGGGAGGAGGCCACACCTCCACCCCTATTTATACTACTCTTGGGCCACCTACCACCCTTGGATGAGTCCCTCAACCCTAGGACACTCATCTAAGGGCTAGGATTGACCCACTCACACAGCCATGCAAGGGCTAACCCAAAACCCGCACACATAATGGGTTTTCTTGCACGGTTTTCAAAGCATACTACCTAGACCCGCTAACCTATCAACTAGACCGCGATCCGACGGCCCTCATTGATCCACGCGGCATCTAGCTAGCATCATTTCCTTTCCTTGTCTTCTTGACTTGCCCAGACTCCGTTTCCGATCATCTTTCGGCGATCTCCCGACCGTCTGGACCTCCGACGCTCCTCGTCTAGTCCCGGTCATCCTCCACCTCACCATGACCTAGCACCGTCGCCCTGCAACCATCAAAGACAAGGAAAACCTTTCACATAGCAATGCCCATAAATATTTTCAATGATTATCCCAAAATCATTAATCACTCATAATTTCACTCAATGGTCCGGTGCTACCGCCCCTAGGCCAGTAGTACTCGGAAAAGCAACCAACACTCAAATTGCTTCAAAACGACAGTCCAATTCAAATCAAACTCAATTTCAAATCAAACTAAGCTTAAATCTCATCAATTACTCATCACACACAAGGATAGACCTCCACATGGTCTTTCACCTATACATAGCTTGAGTGTTCATCTATGGAAGGAAAAAACCACTAAAATCGGCCAACTTATGATTTAGTGAAAATTATATGGATTCTGCTAATTTTTGAATGATCTAACAAGCCTTTTTACTATAAAGAGGAACTCATCTTGGCACTTGGCACTCAACTGCTATACATTTGGGGTTTTCTTTATTATGTGATCAGAATGCAATATAACGATATGCTGTCATAATTTGTTATATCGGCACTTGCTATTGCAAGAGCAAGATGAACAATGTAGGGGTAGGTCAATGGCCAACTTACAGGCACCACAAGCTGATCAAGTTGATGTCAAGTTTTCTAAAACGGAACATCTGTTGCAAGTCACCAAAATCGATCCAGACGTAGCGAGTATCCTCGTGTTTGTAGACATCTGGAGGGACGGCGGCTTGAATGCCCTTCACCCTAAGACGAGACGCCCTCAAGTACCAGTCATGGAGTCTCTTTAACTCCCATGGTTCTTCGTTGATCTGCTCCATGGGGAGAAATGGCTTGCCATGCTCATAAGTCTCTAGTGAAGGCATGGTCTGTACCCGAGTGGAGTTGGCACTTCTCTTTGACTTGGTGGTACTCCGTTGATTGCAATCTACTTCTTTGTTTTTCTTTGCAACCAACAACATCGCCGAAGATAAGGCGCATTGTGACGGTATGGTCAACAGAGGTGATGCATGCGGTGCAGAAGGCGCTGGCGACGGAGATGCGCACTGTGGTGAAGGTGTTGGCGACGAAGATGCACTCTGTGTTGAAGGCGCCACCGGTGGAGAAGATGCGGTTTGTGGTGTAGGCAATTTTAGAAGAGGTAGGACATCTTGACTTGCCGCTGGCGTCTCTGACCTCTCTTGTATCAATGCAATATCTTCCTTATACAATAAATGACCCAATTGCATCTTGGATGGTCTCTACGTCATCAGGGGTGCTGAATGGTAGCTTCCACAAGCCAAGGCACAGAACAAGCACGATGTCCACTTGCATCTTTGCGTGACCAATCAGGACAGGTTGGTTGTGTATCACAGTGCCCGGATATGCCACGCCCTCCGCAAGCTTGACAACCAAGCCCCCTTGCTCCAGATGTGCACAGAGCTTGCACTTGGTTGCCTCTGTGATATCATCCACAGGATATCAAGGCATTGGGACTGGCGCGGACCCGACACTACTCTGGATGTGGGCAGGCGCTACTCGAATGCTGACGAGGCGGTCTTGTTGTCTCGTACACCACACGTGCAAAGTTAAGACCTCCTCCTCAAAACCAAACATCTCAAGCAAAGTGGACTGTACACCCTCTAGGGTTCTCCGTCGTGCATGAACTGAATGTATCATGCTCTAGGTCGATCAAAGCTGTGGCATAGAAGTCTCTGACCCACTTTTCCACTTCTGTGTCGAACTCTATCAACAGCCTGGTAAGACCTTCAAAATGGTCAAAGTGTCTCTGAACGTCCACCCCACCCGCGGCCCTCTACAAAGAGGTGAAGTTGAGCATCCTGTGCATGCTCAACTAGACAATGAGCTCTCTATACGTAGCATAGAAGCTCTGTTGAAGAACCATCCAGAACCTCCTATGAACTCCAAATTCTCTGGCTAGCGAAAACCAGACATTGACATCAGAGAATCGAAGGCTCTTTACCCTCCGGGATGAGAGGTTTCGAAGGTCTCTAAGTCTTATCTCAGGGTCAGGATGTGGCACATGGCACTCCTCGTCCTCTTCCTTTTCATCGCCGGTCTCCGCCTCATGCGGAACTATGTTAGGACGAGCACACACCTGCCTAGTAGTGTGCTCGGAAGATGTCGAACCACCACGAGTGCGAACGCGGCTAAAACGATGAGGAGGTGCCGCACCACCCTCTATGAATTGAGTGGCCCCTCAATCTCTGACCCCTCTGCTGCTGACTCTGTGTGTCTCTAATCTGCAATTGGCGGCCACACCCTCATGCCTGAGCCAAATTCGCATCTGCAGCCATCTCGGCTCGCTCAGCTGCCTTCTGTGCCTTGGACTTCTTAGCCTGAGGCACAACAACTTCTTTTCCCTTCCTTTTTCTTGCCATTTGCAAGTTGCACGATTGAATGTCAAGAATTTGCGTCGTATTCATATGCATTTGAATAGAGTCCAAAGAAACCAGAGGGATCTGGATCTCACCGCTTACAAAGTGAAGGAGAGTCGATCGCCAGCCGAGGGCTCGGATTTGTCAGCGGCGACAAAACGGGTGGCGCGAACTGGCGTGTGGTGGCACCGAGGCCGGTGGAGGATTGGAGTACAACGTTGCAAGGCACGGTAATGGGCTGTGGTGCAAGGCGGCATGGAGGCGTGGAGGCGTGGAGAGAGGAGTAGTTAGGTGTGGTCAATATTAAAGCTCCACAGGCGGTTCTCTGAATGTTGAAGCATGTTTTTGGCGAAGGTTAAGATCAACATACCAGATGATCCGTTATCAGAAACATCAGTTGACCGGATTATTAGAGGATGATTGGTGCTGACACAATCGATGCCTCTGTTCGATTCGGTGGCAGGATGGTCCGGCCACCTAAGGAAAAAAGAATCGGATCATCTTGTGTAGCGGTGTGCTAGCAGACCTCGAAGCTAAGATTCACATACCAAACGTTCCGTATAGGAAAAGATAAAGACGCTCTCAAATGCAGACGAAGGAGGCCTCGAAGCTAAGATTCACATACCGGACATTCCGTTAAATAGAGAAAAGACCGTACCGGATTATTGTCCGGACAAATAGTGCTTAGCTTCCTTGGGCCTCTGTTGGCTTTAGTTTATAGGATGATCCGGCCTATTAGCGAATTACCTACCGTACTATCATGCACTTCCATGCAACAGTTTTACTCAAGTCCAATAAAAAATATAAGTTCTATTACATATTAAGTTTTTACACAACGTGTCCCTATTTGCCTTTAACAACTTTTCCAACACAATCATCACGCATATAGGGCATCATTGAAATATCGAGGGTTTCTTCTATAAGTTTGATCCTCTCCGGATCTCCGAAAGGTGGCAGGTCGTCGGCCGATTGTAATACTCGCCTCGTCGTGTACATTGTCAACTCCAACGATCCTTTGTTTTCCGGGAACAACTATGTTCCTTTTCTTATTACTGGGGTCAGCTATGTAGAAAACTTACGAGACTTCAGAAGCTAGTATCCAGGGGTTAGATTTGTGGCCTAGATTATTGAGGTCGACAGTTATGAACCCATAGTTGTCCACCTCCACACCATTCGGATGTTTGACCCAGTTGCAGCGAAATACAAGAATCTGCATATCCCTTCCATAGTCGAGTTCCCAAATTTCTTCAATGATTCCATAGTAGGTGTTCTTCTCCCCTGTTGCATCTATGGCTTCTACCCGAATGCCACTGTTTTGGGCCAACGTCTTCTTGTCCTTTCGAATGGTATAAAACATGTACCCATTGATGTTATACGCTAGCCATGATGTTACCAGACTTGATGGGCCATGAGCTGACATTTTCAATGTTTCTGTATCTTCATCCTCACCATTTGGTATGTTTTGGTTCTTGAACAATGTGGTAAACATGCGCTTATTCACTTTCAGGATCCAATCAACTTGGCGTCCTAGATTTTCTCTTTCAAGCTCTTCCAGGTGTTGCTCCACGTACGGCTCCACTATCTTTAGCTGTTGCAAGATGGTGAAATGTGCTTGGTCCACATTCTTGTACTCATGGTCGATGAATCTTTTCTTTCCCTTAGTCCCTTTACCAGTCAACCTCCCCTCATGTCAAGGGACAGGCACACCAATCGACCTTTACGTGGGCATGAAGTAATCCGTGCAACACTCAATAACTTCCTTAGTATTGTAGCCCTCAATATTGGAACCCTCTGGGTAAGCACGATTCCGTTGTAAGCTCTTAAGCAAGCCCATCCACCTCTCAAATGGAAACATCCGATTGTAAGAATCTTGGTCCCGTACCTTTACCTCCTCAACAAGGTGAACCAAGAGGTGCGGCATGATATTGAAAAAGGATGGAGGAAGCACATCTCAAGTTGGTTTATAGTCTCCACTATGTAGTTACGCAAATAACTTCATTTGTTCATCATCGATTACTTACGTGAAATCGCATTGCGAAATGACACAACCATGTGATGGCCACCTTTACAAATGTTGAGTTGATACCCCTGATTGCAATTGGGAGTATTTGTGTCATCATGATGTGGCAGTCGTGAGACTTCATACCACTTATCTTTAAATCTTTCATCGATACTAGGTTTTTGATGTTTGATGAATAACCGGACGGACTCGACCCCATGTAAGCACTTGCACTGCGATCTTTTCTCCTCGGTTGTCGAGTAGCTTGCTAGGAAAGGTAATACTTTCCATGTGTTCTTTCTTGAGGTTTAGTTCTTTCCGATTTTAAGTACTACTAAGTCTTCTGAGCTTTAAGACCATCCTTTGTCTTGTCTTGAATGTCCAACAAGAGACCTCACGCTTTCACGAAATTCTTTATGACATGCATGGCATCGATGCTATGGCGAATTTCCAAGTCCTTCCATTAGGGCAAATACTTGTAGAAAATTGACATCTTTTTTAACAGGACAATAGGCGGAGGAACCTCCTCATCGGTATTCTTCCTCTTTCGACCCCTCTTTTGGCCCTGCACCGGCTTCTTCCCGAAAACCACCTTGATGTTCTGGACCATTTCAAACACTTTTTTCCCGCCACGGCGCTTTGGAGCCACACCTTCCTCAACTGTATTGTCAAAATAGTTGCCCATCTTGCGGTATTTGTGAGTTTTCAGTAAGAAACGGCGGTGCCGCATGTACACTAACTTCTGTGAGCATTGTAACATCCCAAAATTTAGGTTTTCAAAAATTTATATTTAAATTAGCTTTTCAAAAATTTTACATCAATCTTATCTGATTAAAGAAGCTTAATTTAGAATTTTCTAAATCTAAAACAATTTAATGTGCCTTCTGTGTACATTAAGTAGTTTAAAATTTAGTTTGTGCAGTGTCCTTTGTATCTCAGGGAATTTCTCAAATTTGAGATTTGCTAAAATTAATTAAAAATATTAATTTAAGCATTTCGATGTTAATTGGATTTTTATTTGGATTTTTAATTGAATTATTAATTGTTAAGCAATTCTATATCCAAATTCAATTCAAACCTTTCCTTTGAAATTCCATTTAAATTCAAAACTTGGATTTCCTTTGGTGTTCTAATTAACCTGGCATCCATATTCTTCGAAATCAAAGTTCAATCCTTTCTGGTCATAAAGTCAAAATTTCAAATTTGGTCCTTATTAGAAATTTCACCGAGTTTCAAAATACTCGAAAAATATCAAAATTTATAGAATTAGGTTCCAAATATTCTATAATGATTTTGGGAATTTTTCTAAGATTTTATAGAATCTCTCTGGTATTTTATCTCTCGCGGTCATTCGTTAAATCCAGTATATTAGTCCCGGAATTGTCTAAATTCTAAAACTTATCAAAATTCAGTGAAACCAATTTTATTGGGTTCCAAATAATCTCTAATATTTTTAGGAATATTTCCAAGATTTTTATATTATTTTTGCTATTTTATCCCTCGCGCTTTTATCCCTCCATTTCTTTCAACCAATGAGAAAGTGACACGTGTCCAGCACTGTTCATCTTCCACCTCCAGCCGTGTGCACTGTTCACGTTCCAGCCCCATTTGCAGCCCAAACTTCAAATGCTCATAACTTTTGTAATTCTCAACGAAATTTAGTGAGGTCAGTTGTAAACGACCGTGCAATCAAGAACTTCATTTCTCCTACAGTTTCCCCCACTGAAATCAAGTGAAACGAAATCTGCAAGCACTTATTTGCCGTTTCTTGTTTTAGCCATAACTCTTCCGTTTCTTCTTCCCTCAACGTGTGCGAGTACTCAAAAGTTTCGTCTCGACGTCCTCCATCCCGTGCTCACCTTTTCCCTTCATTTCCAGAATGATTGCTCTCCCAAAAATTGAAGAAACGATCGCCGGACGTCCTCCGTTGGCATCACCGTGTCATCTTTTGATCCGGTAAGGCAAATCGACTTCCGTTCGCGTCATCCTGTGCGCATTAGTGTGTAGATCATAACCCCTCAAGAAAATCCAGGTTTCATCAAGAATTGCTCTGGGAATTTGCGTTCGTTCGTCGTCAAGTCGAGTTTTGTTCGTCGTCGATTTCTCCCAAACCGGTAATCCCTGATCCAATTCCTTTTAGATATAGCCTAGAATGGTAGTGCTCTACGTCGTGCTCCCGCTAGTTTTAGGAAAAATCGCGTTGTGACCTAGTTTTGAGCACCATGCCATTTGTGTTGTTCATGGCGTCGCCAGCCATCTCATGGCGTTGTCGCTTCCGACGCCTCGGCCTCGCCCGCCGTCTTGCCAAACACGCGCCATCTCGCCGCCCTTTCCCCCCCGTGGCCCTCCCCGTCGCCACAGGCCACGGCGCCGCGTGCCATCACCGCCACCTATGGGTGCTGGCCGCTGCCGCCTCTGAGTCGCTCCCGGCCGAGCCAGCTGCCTCCTCGCGCTCACGACCATCGCAGCACCCCATGCGCGCGTGCCCCCACTGCGGCCGCCGCTCCTCCGGCCGCGCCTCAGAGAACAAGCCGCGTCGCCCTAGCACCGCGCGGCGACCGCTCCGAACCACCGTTTGCCGAGCCGTTGCTTGCCTTGGTACGCATCGTCGTCCTCGTTCCATATTGTCACTCCTTGCTTGCCGCCATGCCCCAATCTCTAGTAATGTTTGTGCAAGGACTCTAATGGTGCTCTGTTAAAACGGCCCGAAAAGCGGTAGCGAAGCACGGTAGCGATGCTACGGTGCAATTTGAATTTCGGATTTTCTTTCTAGTCAAACCGTTTGATCTATTCTCCTCCATCGAACTCGAATCGAGTGATTCAAATTTCTAAATTCATCCTCTATCTGCCGATATTTTTATTATAATTTTTAGTTTTTTTTGATTTTATTCATTTGTATCTCGGTTATTTAAATCGTTGCTCCATTTTGCGTGTCTGTTGCCTCGGCGATACCCATTCAACCCGGCACAAATTTGCCATGTAGTTGCCATGTCATGACCTCGCTACCCTATCTATCGGTAAGCGGTCGCCACCTTGTTATTTCATATGCATCCGTCGCCGCTTCATCTCCGCCGTTAACGTTAAAATCGTTAACGTTTCGCCGATAACGTTCCGCCGTTAACGCCCGCCGATAACGTTTACGCCGTTAACGTTCCGCCGATAACGTTCGCCGTTAACGTTTACGCCGATAACGTTCCGCCGTTAACGTTCGCCGATAACGTTCCATCATTAACGTTAATCGTTAACGTTTACGCCGTTAACGTTCCGCCGTTAACATTCCGTCGTTAACGTCCTGCTGTTAACGCTTTGCTCTCATTGTATCGCTGTCATCGCATAGGTGCATGCAAGTGAAAGCTCTAATGTGATGTCCTTACCTTTTCTATTGTCCTATCGTGATCTAACCCCATTGCTTGTAAGTCTGGCTTTATCTTTCTATCATCTGCAAAGCTGAACCATAACCTAGCCTAAGACCGACTCGATGAACCAAGTTCATTGTGGGCCGTGTAATCGATAATGTGATGCCTCTAGTTGTTCAACTACAATCAAACCTAAACCTAGCCGAGTTATGTGCCATCACCACAGATGCCATGTCATCATCACTATCCTATTTCGTATCCTTGTTGTATATCCAAACCTTATATTAGTGCCCAAACCCGAAGAGTGTGCACCACATATGTCATTCCCTACCCAGGTCATGTCCGAGCCATGCTATCGTTCCTATCTGTTCATATCATCGCCGCTTCATCATCGTCAAGTCTCTTCATCGTCGTATGACCGAACCCTAGATCAAACCTTAGCCGATCGCTTATCGACCATATATATGTGTTTGTGCCCTACCTTATTAAACCCTAATTTATCGTTGACCCAAGAATTGTTCATGGACTTGGTCGATAGACTATTAGCCCATATGCCACCCTCTCGTATCAAACCCTAATCTCTTTCTCTCGCATTAGCTCTATCTATTCCATCAGTCAACAAAAGTCAACACCGTGCCTGAGCTTAGTTCATCGTAAATCAAATCATCTTCGTGGACCCGGTCTATAGATCGAGAGTCCATATGTCATCGGCTATCTAATCAAGATAATAACCTCGAAAGAAATATTCTTCAGAATATCATTCCTTCTTTCTCAGTTATTAATTTTTCTCTTCGGTGTATTTTTCGAAAGCCGTTCTCTTTTGTCTAATCATCGACCTAATCCATTCAAGTTCCTTATTTCATCTAAGCCGTTGTGCCCAATGTTATTCGTTCTTAAATTGGAGTTTACTTGATTTGCTTTTTGAGTTTTGTTGTATTTGTGCTTGTTTATCGTTAGCAGCGTTCTTTGGAAGTCGCTTGAAGGAGTTGAGAAGCAAGCAAGCGAAGATTGAAGATCGAGGATCAAGAATTGAAGATAAAGAGTAATAAAAATTGCAAGGGCCAGGCAAGTTGTGCTTTGATCATATTGCTCCTAGTTTTACAAATTTACTTTGATTCAAATTATTGCATGCTAGTTCAAGATTAAAATATTGATTTAAATTAATTTGGGATTAGATATTCAACCCAATTGCTAATATCACCTTGCCATGATTATTTGTATGCCACAAGTCATTTGTAACCCTAAGATGGTTGATTAATAGTTGGTTGTTATTACTTGCCAACGTGGGTTGGTTAGATCGTGTATAATTGCTTAGCCATGCCATGCAACACATGTCTTTTGAAAATAAAAGAATAATACTGATTAATGGATTATGAAATGTGTTTGTGAAATGGTGTGACGTGTTGCCACACGATGATGTTGATATGTGGAACCAGCGTGGTTCTACATGGATGTTGAGTTGTTGTTGGCATTGTGTTGCGCAATAATCAACTGGGGTGATAAAGGATTTAGACTGGGGCAAGTGGCAAGTGGCTTTATGCCAGGTGGGCCATCGTGGCATTTGGGAGGGTTGAGTGTTGTGAGGGCTATGCGCCAATTTTGAGAGAAGATGTCTTGCCCTGGTTAGTTAAGGACTTCACCTTGCAAGCCTTTGACTGAGTCACTCGTACAACCACATGTGCGAATGGGAAGACCTAGTTTAGTAGGATTACGATATCTCACCTTTGATACCTCGGGTGGCGGTCATCCGGGGTATTTGTATGGGGAGCGTACTGTCTTGCTGCTTGGTACCCTATCCAGCGGTGTTAAATCGGTCCTATACTTGACTCGGTGTGGGAAGTGATAGTGAAGGCAACCGGAGAGGTTCCTAGGTTGAGATAGAAGCCACGAAGGCTTTGTTATGATCACTCATTAGCATACTCGGTATGGCGATTCACGGTGACGTGATGAGTTGATTGTATCTTGTGGGTAAAGTGTACAACCTCTGCGAGTGTAAAAACTATTGAATAGCCGAGTCCGCGGTATTGGACATTGCTCGGGATTACAAATCAAGGGGTAGAGTTTTGAAAATAAAATGAGGTTGGGAATGTGAACAATGTGATATGGAAATTGGTTAAGGATGAGAAATGTTTTACGAGAATGATTACGAAATTTATTATGGGTATTATTTGTTTTTTGCTTTTCTATCTATTATGTTTATTTGTGAATCTTGATTTCTTGCAAAAGAACCATTCACCATTCCTTTGGAATAAGCCATGCATGTAGTAATAGGCGCATTACATGCATGACTTGTTGAGTACGGTTGTGTACTCACCCTTACTTTAACAAAACATCACCAGTTGAGGAGAAGTCTTTGTCTTCGAAGAAGGAGAAGTTCTGCAAGAAGGCGAATATCTAGGAGTTGAACCTTGTCAAATGCCTGTGGTATTTTGATGAGATTCACCGACGTTCTTCGTTCCACTACTGTTCGTTTTACTCTGAGTTGAAGCCATCTAGGCTTCACAATTGTAAGTTGACTTTATGGTTATTCAACATGTTATATTAATAGATGAATACTTTATTTATTATTCCGTTGTGTATGATTGTGATAGTCATCTTTGTTAGCTGTGGGCACTAGCTCTTGATCCTAGGACTAGTCTTTGAAAACCTGAAGGGTTTCGGATTGCGAATTGGGTCCGACAAGCATGGAAGAACGTCGACCGCTTTCATCCATGCATACTACAAGCTATCTTCCTTTAATCGACCCGATAGGGCGGTAGGGCGGGTAATCCTTGATGGTAACAAAAATAATGGCTTTTAGTGTGAAATCTTGTCATTGGAACTAATCCCACACCTGGACCCCATCGTGCCACAACATGGCCATATCTTCCATCAGTGGTTCGAGAAACACATCAATATCTACTCTAGGCTGTCTCAGACCTTGGATAAGAATGGACAACATTAGGTACCTTCTCTTCATACATAGCCATGGAGGAAGGTTGTAGATGGACAGGACTACTGGCCAAGTGCTATGTGTGGTGTTCCATTCACTGAAAGGATTCATACCATCGGTACTTAGTGCGAACCTTACATTCCTAGGCTCGTTGCTGAAATCTGGATACATGCGATCAAAATTTCTCCATTGTCTACCATTGGCGGGGTGTCGAATCTTTCCATCTTTTCTGCACTTGTCGGAATGCTAACCCATTAGTTCAGAGTCCCTCTCATTCGAGTACAAATGTTTCAGGCGGCCAATAACTGGCAAGTAGCACATCACCAACGCAGGTATTCTTTTCTTCTTGTCCATGCTTGAAGAAGTGTCTTTGTAATGCTGCAAGCTTCGGCTAGGGTTTTGGCCGGTGTTGTTTTCATCTTCTTAATTTTTCGGATTTGGTTCCGATGGGAGATAAGTTGTGTTGTCGTGAAAAGGGGTTTCTTCCGAGCTGTATAGTTTTACGGCAAGTTTGTTTGTCCTGACATTTGTCATTTCGCGCCAAGGATTAAATTATTTGGTTCGCTCTAAGGGTTTAAAGTTGGATTTCTGGATTATTTGGAGGGTCTTCATTTCTTTTCTCCTAATTTTTTTTCTCTCTCTTTCCTGTTTGTGGCTGAGAATGGTTTGGGGGCTGATTTGTGTTTGTCGCTGAGAATGATTTGGGGCCTTGCCAATTTTTCCCCATCTCCTGCCGACCCCCCTCTCTGGCTTTCTCCTCCACCCGAGCAATCCTCCTGCTGGCGAGCTCCTCACCTCCCCTGGCGATTCCTCCTCCTGGTTTCCTCCCTGCTCCATGGTGCTAAGAGCCTCCTCCTGACCGCATAGCCATGCTCTTGCTCCTCTGCGCCTCCAGCCTGCGGCTACCTCCCCTCTCCTTCTCTGGTTCGAGTGCTCCCAGGGCTGAGCCCTCCTCTCCAGCCGGTCAGCTACTCCCTGGTGCGCCGCCACTCCCTGGCGCCCTCCTCTCCTGGCCGGCGATGCCCCTCCCAGCAACGGCAGCAGCAGCAACCATTGGCAGCATCGGTAGGAGCAGCAGCAGCAACCAAGTCAGCTCCTCCCCTTATGGCCGGCGCCCCTCTCCTCCTTTCCCCTGCCGTGCAGTAGTGCCAGCAGCAGCCGACGATGGTAGTAGCAGAAGCAGCTAGCGGCAGCAGCCCTTGCCTTCTTGTGGTGAGACTTCAAGCAAGCTGAAATTTGTGGTGTTTGGGTTCCCTATGCACACCAAGTGTTTGATGAAATGCTTAGCTAGGGTTCTTGTTTTGAAATGTTTAGTTGAAATACTTGTACTGCTAGTTCCTATGATTCTGTTCAAGCCTCCCTCCTAAATTTTTGGTGCACTGGGATTCAGTAGAAGTATGCTCATTGTTTGTTTGGTCTATGGAGCTCATGGCATGATAGATGTGAAAGCTAAAGAGTAGAAAATTTTATGATGAGTATTGGGCCTTAGATTAATTTACATGACTTGGCAAGCTAACCTCTGTGCCTTTGTGATCATCAGGGTAGATATGTATTTATGAATGAGTTTGTGAATGCTGAATTACTTAAGTATTTTACCCTTGCAATGAACTATTGGAAGTGGAGCCTAAAGGGTGTACTGTCGTTGCCAAAAAAATAGAAGTTTATGTATCATTCTGTTACCCAATGTGGTATGGTTGTGAATCCTATGCGGTAACTTGATCCTTATTACCTTTTTGCATGACTAAATTCAAATGAGTGATTTAAGATTTGGAGGGTTACTCTTTGTGCCTTGGTAGAATGATACTTACTCATGCTCTGATGCTATTGAAATCTAGGATCAATGCATATGTTTTTGTGTTGCATCTTCCTGAGATTAAATGGCACTAGTTCTAGAGATTTCATTTATGTGGTTTGTTGTCATAAGTTATACTATGTGTATGTGTTCTAAATTCAGGCTTTCTTTAATCACAGGAAGTCATCTGACGCTAAGATTCCAAATGCCACTCCATTTTCCGTCGGTAAAAGGCTAGTGCATTCCCTAGAGTGTTAATAAGGCGTTAAATGCTTTGATTGCGATAAGAGTATGAAAATTCTAATGATTTGGTTATGTTTAATAGCATATCTAGAAGTTGTTCTGTCATGGCCCCAAATCCGAATTCGGCTCATGCGGCTAACATTAGCGCCAACCGAGTTTTGGCCGCATTTGAGATCAACTTCCGACTTCAGTCAATGTTCTAAACTGCCACTTAGAAGAATTTCCTAACTTAGCAAAATTTAAGAGCTAGAAATTTCAGAGTGCGAATATGGTTTTTATTAAAGTTCAGAGCCTAGTAACTTGAGATCTATAATGATCTAGAGTGTGCATGTTAGTAAAATGAAAATTAGGAACTTTTCTCTATGCAATGGTTGAGTCTTGAGCCCAATCCAACATCAAGTGCTAATTTAAACCTTAGCATCAAAATTGAATCTATGTGCTGAAATTTTTGGGGACTTAGCCACTTGCTTGCTAGTGGGGTCAAGTGAGCAATGCAAAAGGAATTGAGGGCTGCCCAAACCAAATCAGCACCAAACCAATTCAGCAGCAAAGCAAATGCAGCACCTCTTCATTCTGATTTCTCCTCCCCAACCGAAGCAAGCTCTCCTCCTCTCCCTGGGCGCCTCCCCTTCCAGCACTCTCCCTGGCGCCCCTCCTCCAGCAGCACTCCTCCATTGGTGGCGCCTCCCTCTTCCTCTCCAAGCAGCAGCTCCCTCCTCCTCTTCCTCCTCCACTTCCATGAGGTAAGGCTCCCTAGGGTTTTGGGTTGGTGTTTTCTGGTTTTGGAGGCAGCAATGGTGGTTTTGGGGGCTTAGGTGAGTAGAGATTTGGGATTTGGATAGGGAATAACCAATCTAGGGTTTGGAGCAAAGTCTGAATTTTCGAGCAGATTTCGTAGTTACTTTTTCAGGTTGATTTGAGCAAGTTCCGTGCATCTCCTGCTAGGCTGGATGTAGAGAAAGTTGTGGGTAATAAAATTATCTTTCATTTCCAACTAGAATCACTCAATTTCGTTAATCCAGCTGAAAGTTATGTCAATTTTAGTGCGTGCTGCTCTGAAAATGCTGA
Organism: Guadua angustifolia; assembly: GCA_036346375.1. Classification (NCBI taxonomy): domain Eukaryota; kingdom Viridiplantae; phylum Streptophyta; class Magnoliopsida; order Poales; family Poaceae; genus Guadua; species Guadua angustifolia. Next base: position 4,402,784 of record CM070506.1, read on the forward strand.
AAATGTGGAGCTGAAACTTGAGCTGCGAATTAAAATTAGTTAGAGGCCGAATTAGAAATTAATTTTGCCTGAGAAGTTGTAGGAAATTTCATGTAGATTATAAAAATGTCATCCTTTACTCAATTCCGTTAAGTATAGCAAATTATATGATGAAATTTGTGCATGCTGTTCGGAAACTCTGAAACTTCTGAACACTGAAACTGTTCTCTGTTCCTGGCCGAACTGGGAATTCTCCGAGCAGAATCTGGGTGATTGGCCAAAGCTAAGTGGTAGGCACTACAGGGAAAAATAGTAATTTCGACAGCCAAAACCGTCCACCCTAGAGACAAAGCCGTCCACCATACGTAGGGTCGACAGCTGGCCGTCCACCTTAAGCCGCCGAAAGTAAGTCGTCGACCATAATATTAAATTCGACGGGCGGGCTGTCCACCCTATTAGGGTCGACAGTCAAATATAGGCTGTCCACCATAATAAAGCTAAGGTCGACGGGAAAAAGTAGCTGTCCAGTCTAGACTAGGGTCGATAGCCTTTTCGTGCAGTCGACCATGATAATATTAGGGTCGACAGCTTTCCACGTGGCCGTCCATCATAATTTATTAGGGTCGACAGCTTTTACCATCTGGCCGTCCACCATAATCTATTAGGGTCGACGGCCACGTGTCAAAGGCTGTCGACCCTAACCATTAAACCAGGGTGGACGGCCAAAAAGGCGGTCGACCCTAATTATTCACCATTAAAAAAAACCCTCGCCCGATTGGCGATGCGCTGGAGCATTATTTGGGCGCTACTTTGGAGCATTCGCTGGGCGCTGGGCGCTTCGCTGGGCGCTGGGCGCTGGAGCATTCTTCGCCTCATTCACGATTGGCTCACTGCCTGGAATTCACAAAATCACATTCGCCTGGACATTCATATATCCATTCACACCCGATTGGCAAAATCGTGAAGCATTCATATATCCATACACATTCACATCCATACACATTCATATATCCATACATTCACATCCATACTGCCTAGAGCATTCACAAAATCACATTCATATTCATACACATCCATACTGCCTGGAGCATTCACAAAATCACAAAATTGCTAAAATGGCAATGGTTGTTAATGACCAAGTGTTAACCATTGAACGAATTTATTTCCATACCAAAAGTCCCAATGGTTGCATTGCTAAAGAAAGATTCATAGTATTTTTTTAATCATCAGTCAAACTAACTACTATCTCTGAATTATATAAGTTTCTTACAACATGAGATATATTTTTTCCGTATTTGAAGTTTTGAACTATATTTCCATTAGGGCTCAATGCTCCATCAAATTAGTATGCGACGCTTGATTAGTATGCTCGATCAAAGAACATACGCACTTATGCGATGATGTGATCGGCAAGAAGTATGTAACCACTAGGGACTTGTTTTCGCTATGTATTACTTGTCTTGTATGGCCCTTGACATTGTAAACTTCTATGCAGTTTAAAGAGGTCATTGTTTCTTACTATACTTTGATGGAGCAAGGAAAGGCAACTATACAAGTAAGCATGCCTACATGCTACTAACATCTATGCCATACTTCAATTATCCATATCCATCGTTTTCCTTCATTGCCTCTCATTGACATGAATGTTTTTGAAAAACAAAACTTATGTTTTCACTACATTTCCACCACATGCATACTTTTCCTGTAGTCTTGACTGTCTAATTACATAGGTCTTTCTCTATTTCATCTGAAACTTGACAGAAATTAAGTTACCTGAATTTCTCTGGACATCAGACTCTCTAACTTTCATTATTTCAGTGTGTGAGTATTTTTCTTGCTAATATGGGCAGAACAGCCTCACAATACAAGCTATTGAACGTTTTCCATCTAACTAAACTTTATGTGTTTAGAAATATATATGTTATTATGGAATTGTTTCTCGTGTAAGATTCATAATTTAAAACATGCAAACTCCAAGTAAATAGCCTCTCTACTGAGCTATAACTAATGCATTATCTTATCTAATAACTGAGCAGTGCTTGTATTTAAATATGTACATCGAACTTGTTCATTTCAAAATCGCTAACCCTTGGTTAGTCAAATTAGTATGCGGACGCAAATTGGGTTTGTTTAAAAGTGCAAGATGCACACATTGCAATATACATTAATCTGCATTAAAACTAGTCCCCCGATTGGCATTCAGTTTACACGAAACAACTAACATCCATTCTTCAGTTTACAGAAAAGACTTAAATGATCTCCAAAAAAAGAACCTAAACATCACAAATCAGCTCCATCAAGTAATACTTATCAGAATTTCTGTTTGAAGACATGCACATCATTTCAACATATTCTTTCCAACTTTAGCACTTCGTATGATGCCATTATTTCACCCTTATCGGTGGCTATTTTAAACTTATACAAGTCAAATGACGAAAGATCACAGGGATAAAAGTATTTCAAGCCACATGTCGTAATAAACCACACAATATTGGTAAGTGACTCATCTAAATCCCAACAAAGTTTAATTGAATGGTGTTGTTTATCTGACTCATATTTGTGATGCGAATCATACAAATTTCATATTAATACATCAGAAGCATGTGCTCTAGACATATGGTTGTGATTCTTACAACATATAGCCATTCTAACATCAATTTTGAGAATGCGTGTAGGTATACGATTGTTGTAATCAATACGAGAGCAGAACCAAGCGGACAAGAATAAAGACAAATCCTTATTTGTTGGTCTACCGAGAGAGAACAAAAAGCATATTCCATTAAAATTGAGTTCGCGCGCACTCTCAGTTTTTCGGACAACCTAGGAACATTTTTAAATAAGCAACCAAAAACATCACTTCAATTCTCTAAGCCCACTATCCCTATATGGAATAAACACTCCAAGGATTCACGGATATCCATTCATGTCCGTCCGAAAAATTTGTGTTTTTACCTCGGGGTGGCGGGCAGCGATCGAGGCTAATTCTTTGGCGGAGGCCGGCCAGACCCAGGCATTTCTTGGGCAGCGGAGGCCCTCGGGCGGCGGGAGGCGGCGGCCGAGGCGGAGGGCAGCTGAGCCACCGGCCGAGTGGCGACCCTCGGGCGGCGGCGGCGGCAGGCCCGGAGGGGCGGCTGGGCCACCGCCGGAGGCGGCCTCCCGGGCGGAGAGGGCGGGCAAGCCGGGGAAGAGGGCGGCGGCGGCTTCCGGCGAGAGGGCGGTCGGGCGGAGCGGTGGCCTCCACGGGAGGGCGGCGGCAGGCTGAGTGGCCGAGACGGCGACGGCAGTTTCGAGCCAGATCGAATGGGGATTGAGTAGGCCATGGAATTGGGGTACTGTAAGGCTAGTTATGGTCGACGGCCAAAAATGCTGCCCACCCTAGCTATGGTCGACGGCTATAGCCGTCCATCCTAGTTATGGTCGACAACACATAGCCGTCGACCCTAATTAATTAAGATCCACAGTCATAAAATCCCGTCCACCCTAATTTAGTTTGCCACTGCCAATTGGGCCCGGTGGCGACCATTGGGTGGACGGCCACATTTGGCGGTCGACCATAAATTATGGTGGACAGCTATTCTTTAGGTTGTCGACCCTAATGGCCCACAGGACCCCAATTCCAGGGCGGGATGGTTTGGCGCACTTTTTTCCGCTTAGGGTGGAGGGCTATTCTTTGGCCGTCGACCTTAATCAAGTTTTGGTCGACAGGTTATTTTGGCCGTCTACCATATATTTGGTCGTGGACAATAAGTACTTTTCCTGTAGTGAGGTTTATGTCTTGTGGTCGTCTAGGATCTAAGTTTGCTCAATTTGGTTAAGTGATCAAAAAGTTATGGCCATTGGTATCAATGCTGTCCTGAAATCAGTTTGTTCTGAAAATTTCAGACTTTGGGCTAAAGTTCAGAGTTTAGTTGAGGACTTTAAATCCATATTATGAATATTTGGATGTATAATAAAGTTAGATCATCCTCTTGTGGTCATTTAGAGTCCAAGAAATCAATTTTCGGATTAGCCACTCAAAAGTTATGCTTGTTTAGAGGAGTATGCTTGTTGTTTTCAGTTTTTGCTTAAGAATAGAAGTGGAGTTTAGCATTGTATATTCATTCTTTATTTGAGATGAATGTTTGCACTTTTTGAGCTGCCATGGGGTATGCATTTAGTTTTTCATTTCATATGCATTGCATGCATCTCATTCATGCATTGTAATCGTGTAGAGAACGAACACGCGGAGGTTGACGCTGTGACCGAGGGAGTTACCGGAGAGCCATTCATTCCCGAGAATCCGGCAGAAGCTCAAGGCAAGCACCTAAGCATGTTTAACCTTTATATGATTGTATTTTAGTGAATGAATTGCTTATTGGATGGTTAGGTTATGCATTAGGAGTTGAATTGCGGGAATGGTATTAGAACCTAATTGCTGCACATACACTCATTGATAATTGTCGAACATCTTCCTTGGAGCTAGTGTATGGGTAATTATAATGTGTCCATGCTTAGTTTTGCTTAGATGTCGGGTATGGGCCAAGTGGTGGATGGCTCCATCACTTGAGATTAATTACTTCACTCTAATGGGTTGCAATTGGTTATAATTATGCTTTGAAATGGAAAACTTGAGACCGGCGAGAGGGTTGGATCATTTGGGTGTGGAGACTCAAATGTTGTAGTCTACTTTGTGTTGGTTAAGGACCGATCCGTTGTTTGCCATGTTGATCGAGCACCCTTGTTGATCGCATGCCGATATAATGGTGCGGTAAGCCACCCTTTCATGGCATACTACTCGATGGGTCATGCCCTCATGCGATTGGGCGTGGTTGAGGCGAGGCCTAGGCTCTCTCGAGGGCTAAGCGAGGCTTGAGCCGCTCGAGGGAGGTTGCTAGGTGCTCGGGCCGCATGAGGATGGTTCAGCAGTAGATATGGATGGGAGGAGGTTGACATGAGGTTCCTTGTGGCACATGTCGTGCGATTGATGATCCCTGCGGGGTGAATAAGCGATTCGAATTGCCGCGCTCTCGGATATGAGCACGCTTGTATCATCCGACACTTCAACGTAGTAATAACTTAAATTGAAACTAGTTGGTATACTTGATGTTGGTACTTGTTTTATGATATTACTTGCTCTCTTTAATGTTTAAATTCAGCTCTCACTTTAGCAATAGGTGCTGTACATAACTGCTATAAAATTTGTAAATTGAGTAGTTGAATGTGAAAATGAACCAAAGTTAAGCTTTTATGCACTTTTACCTTAAGCTTATTCCTTGCTACATCCAAATGCATATTCCTTCGAGTCGGTCATATATGGACCACGGGTAAGTCTTGCAGTACCTACGTACTCATGTACGCTTTGTGGTTTTAGGTGAGGACCCGACGGTGAGAGTTCTATCCGTCTTGCTTCTCGATGGTCGGGCGGGGCACGAGTAAAAGCTAGCTCAACGATGTAACGCTTGGGAAGTGTTCAAGGCGAGGACACTTAGGAGATATCGACTTTTGGGTTGAATTTGGTGGTTGTTCATTTATTTTGTTGTAAAGCTAACTTTAAAACTTGTTTTGGCTGTGTTTAATTACTTAGCTACTTCCGTTGTTGAACCTTGATTTATTACCATGCTTAACTCTTGTTTAGGATGCTACTTCTATCCATGCTGATCCTTATGCTATGGTTGTTGTTGTTGTGCTATACTTGGTTAATTGCTCTTATGCCTGCTGAGTGGATGTCCGTACTTCTAGGGGCGTCATGCCGAAATTTTGTAGATTTCTGAGTCTAGGCAAGGTCTTGTGTGGTTGTCTGGTTTGTCTTTGTGCTTTGGTTTTAGTCGTTTTGTTGTGCTTCCGCGTTGCGTGTCTGGTCGTGAAGTTTTGGGTTCGTTGCCCCCTTTATGCGAATTGAATTGATATGGCAATGGAAACCGGTATGCGAGGCGATCCTGGGCGAGCTTCGGGTCGCATACCGGGGGAATACCGGGATTGTTGTCGAGTTATTCAAATGGGATCGTTGTTGCCCTAATTGGGCTTGGGTGTTAGCACTGTGAGCACCATCGGTGATCCGTTGCTAACCTCCAAATCCGATAAGGGCGACCGGACATTCAAATAACCCGAGGACGGTCTGGACGGCTCCTCACAAGCTGGTATCAGAGCAAGGTGCATAAAGACGAACCGTAAACTTGACGACCACTTAGGTGATTAATTAGGACTTGCTTAACTTTCTAGGTAGCAATTAGCGCTATATTACCCGCCCTATGTCTATAATTAAGGTTGTGCAGGTTGCATGGTGAGCGTGGGAGAAACGACCACGTTAGAACCGTGTATTTCATACCATGCATATGAGGTCCATGTCATACCATGCATGCATATGTCTTGCTGTGTCCTTTTTGCATCATGATCTATGCTTTTATGTATGTTAGACCTGTTGGATTCCTTTGTCTTGTGCTATTGTCTAGGTCATGTTTTTAATTCGAATTTTTAGCCAAGTCTAAGAACCTATCCCTTCCATGAGGAGTTAAAGTCCATTCCCGTGGTTTCTGAATACCCGGATGTGTTCCCAGCGGAATTGCCGGGGATGCCGCCCGATCGGGATATTGAGTTCGTAGTTGAACTTCAGCCCGGGGCTGCTCTAGTTTCCAAGCGGCCGTATCGAATGCCGCCCAATGAAATGGCCGAATTGAAGAATCAACTGAAGGAACTGATGGACAATGGATTCATTCGTCCGAGCTCCTCACCTTGGGCTGCTCGGCTCTCTTCGTGACCAAAAAGGATGGTTCTCTTCGCCTATGTGTTGATTATCGTCCTTTGAACGCAGTCACCATAAAGAACAAGTACCCTCTTCCTCGAATTGACATCCTCTTTGATCAGCTTGCTGGTGCACGGGTGTTCTCCAAGATTGATTTGAGGCTCGGGTATCATCAAATCAAGACTCGAGTGAAGATATCCCAAAACAGCATTCTCCACTCGTTATGGCCTATATGAGTATACCGTCATGTCGTTCGGTTTGGCGAATCTTGGCGTACTTCATGTACCTTATGAACTCCATCTTCATGGAGGAACTTGACTCCTTCGTGGTCATCTTCATTGACGATATCCTCATCTACTCAGCAAATGAAGAAGAACATGCAAAACATCTTCGCATCATTCTCGAGAGACTCCGGGAACATCGCCTTTATGCGAAATTCGGCAAGTGTGAGTTTTGGCTGAAGAAGGTATCTCCCCTCTGGGGCACCCATCGTTTCGGGGTTAAGGGAAAGTTAGCACCTCGATACATAGGACCTTTCCGAATCCTTGCAAGACGTGGTCAAGTGTCATATCAATTGGAGTTTTCTCCCGCTCTAGCGATGGTCCACAATGTCTTCCACATATCGCAATTGAAGAAGTGCCTCCGTATTCCCTTTGAACATCTCGAAGTGGATGAACTGGAGGTTCTGCCCGATCTGTCCTACCAAGAGTATCCCATTCGAGTTTTGGATGAAGCTGAACGCAAGACTCGTAGGAAGACTCTCAAATTCTACAAAATTCAGTGGAGCAATCCTGCATGAAGATGAAGCCACATGGGAGCAGGAAGACCGTTTAAAAGTCGAGTATCCCGAGTTCTTCCATGCTATGTAAGTGCTGCCATCCAATCTTTTCGCAATCAAGCCATAACATTTGTATGTGCCTGCATTGTCCATATGGGTTCTATTCATCTATGCTCTCATTTTTGAATCTCGGTGAGATTCCTTTATCTGGGAGGATTTGTCATGGCCCCAAATCCGAATTCGGCTCATCACTAACATTAAGCGCCAACCGAGTTTTGGCGCATTTGAGATCAACTTCGACTTGATCAATGTTCTAAGCGCCACTTAGAAGAATTTCCTAACTTAGCAAAATTTAAGAGCTAGAAATTTCAGAGTCTTGAATATGGTTTTTATTAAAGTTTAGAGCCTAGTAACTTGAGATCTATAATGATCTAGAGTGTGCATGTTAGTAAAATGAAAATTAGGAACTTTTCTCTATGCAATGGTTGAGTCTTGAGCCCAATCCAACATCAAGTGCTAATTTATGCCTTAGCATCAAAATTGAATCTATGTGCTGAAATTTTTGGGGACTTAGCCACTTGCTTGCTAGTGGGGTCAAGTGAGCAATGCAAAAGGAATTGAGGGCTGCCCAAACCAAATCAGCACCAAACCAATTCAGCAGCAAAGCAAATGCAGCACCTCTTCATTCTGATTTCTCCTCCCCAACCGAAGCAAGCTCCGAGCTCGAGGCCAAGATCCTGGAGCTTGAAGGGAACCTTGGGCGCGCCAACGAGGCGCTCGAAGCCGAGCGGGCCAAGCTCGAGGCGCTGGAGAAGGCTGCCGCGGAGCAGGCGCCCTCGACCAAAGCATCCCCCGAGCTCGAGGCCAAAGTCCTGGAGCTTGAAGGAAGCTCGGGCGCGTTAACGAGGTGCTTCAAACCGGCGGGCCAAGGTCGGTATTTGGAGAAAGCCACCATGAGAAGCGTGTCTTCCTTGGCGAAGCGTCCCCGAGCTCGAGGCCAAGATCTCGGAGCTCGAAGAGAAGTGTGGCGCGCCCGGCAGGGCGGCGAGGCGCCATGGCCCAACTCCAAGGCAGCGTCGCCGAGCAGCGGACACCTCAAGGAAGCCCTCCAAGCTGAGCAAGCTTTCGACTTTGAGGGCCAAGATAGCTGAGCTCGAGCAGGAGAAGCTTGCCCGCGAGTTGGCCGACCTGTAAAAAACAAATAAAGCCGAAAACTCTAATGGAGCATCATTCCTTTTGGGGGACAACAACCCTTTTGTGTCTAGTCTGTTAGTCAAAATTTTGTGGTGTACGTCCCTTCCGCCTTTTGACATGCTCCTTAGGTCGTTTTTAGGCTATCGCGCCTCTTATCCGGCCCAGATTGGGTCTAAGGTCGAGCAACGTCGGCCTTGGGCGCAAGATGTTAGACGTGAGCAAACGACCACGATCTGCAGTGCTAGGAAAAGGTTCAAAGAGATAACAAATGTGACATAAGCTAGCGAGATGGCCACACCCAGACCAACGTCGAATCACGACCACGACCCTGCGCATTGCTTAGTGGTCAAAGCGGCGAGGCTTGCAGTTCGAGCCCGAACATAGGGAAGAGCTGGATTGCGAAGAGATTTCGGCAAGTAGCTCGACCCTTCGAGGCGAACGCTAAGCTCATGGCGCTTAGACCAGAACAAGGCGCTAAACACGGAGGTCGCGTTCGAAGAAAAAGTCACGGACAACAATGGCATTGCAGTCACAAGTAGAAATGATATAAAGGGCGATGATGAAAGAACAACCTTTATTGAAATTTAAGGTAAAGAGGTTTACACATAAAACTTCCGAAGCTGATCTATATTCCACGAGCTAGAGAGCTCTCTGCCATCGGCCATCGCTAGCCGGTAAGCCCCCATGTGATCTGTTGAAACGACTCTATACGGGCCCTCCCACCGTGGGGATAACTTGTTGGTGTTGGACAGTGCTTGAATCCGTCTCAGGGCTAAGTCCCCAACAAGGAGCTCCATAGGTCGTACCGACCAAGACGCATGTCTGCGAAGAGGTTGCAAGTAGTGCATTGATCGTAGCAGTGCACGGCACCTTACTTCTTCTACGAGGGTAAGGTCGAGAGACCGTTCGTGCTCGAAGTTGACCTGGTCGACCAAAGGCGACCTGGCGAGCCAGCGTAACCTCGGGAGGCGGGGCGGCTTCCGTGCGAACATAATTTGGAAGGGTGTGGACCACAATGGCTCGGTTTCTTGATGGTGCGAATGGACCATAAGGCGGTGGGAAGTTCGTCCACCCAGGTCCTGCCGTAGCGTTCGAGCTCATCTGTGACTCGTTTCTTGACACCCTGGACGATCTGACCGTTGGCGCGTTCCGCCGCGCCGTTGCTCTGGGGGTGAGCTACAGAAGCAAAGCACACTTTGATGCCGAGGCCCTCGCAAAATTCCTGGAACAACTCACTGGTAAACTGAGTACCATTGTCAGTGATAATTTTGCACGGAAGCCCGTACCTGGTGACCACGAACAAGCGAAAAAAATGGACAGCCGCCCGAGCAGTGATGGTTGAGACTGGCTCAGCCTCAATCCATTTGGTGAAAGTGTCAACAGCCACAAACAGGAACTTCTTACCCTCGACCGCCTGAGGGAAAGGGCCAAGGATGTCCAGCACCCAAGTCGAGAAAGGCCAGGCGAGCGGGATGGTCTAAAGCGCGTACGCGGGTTGATGCGACTTCTGGGCGTGGAACTGGCATGCTCGGCAGATAAAACAGAAGCATCAAAATTAATTCTCCCAAACCAACCCCGTGCTCGTCTTCGACGGAGTTCACAACTCCACAATTAAGAAGCGTAACATATAACCTGAAAACATAAATCATATCTTGCAACCAGACATGAAAATACAGAATAGGCACAATCCATCATATGAGACATGAAAATACAGAATATGCATAATCCATCACAGACATGAGAATCTGAATCTGAATAATCCATCACACAAACATGAAAATACAAAATATGCATAATACATCACACAGACATGAGAATATAGAATCTGAATAATCCATCACACAAACATGAAAATACAAAATATGCCTAATACATCACACAGACATGAGAACACAGAATCTGAATAATCACACTTCTACAATCATGTAATGCGTCATGCATGCTCACCTGTTTCACTCCATTACTAAACTCTGACACATATCTCTTTAATCTTTTTGGATGAGGCCACGACTCGATTCAACTCGATGCCTTTTCATTTAACTCAAAATCATCGTTATAATGCAATGTAGATGCAAATATACCATACAAAAGAAGAGTCTCATATCCATACATCATAATCAACTCATAAAACATGATCCTTCATTGACAATGCAATGCAGGTTGCACAATTTCCATGCATATGATGCATCATGCATGCTCATCTCCTCTTTTAGCACATACCGGTATGGCCGAGTGCACACCCGTCGGTGTGCACCCTCATTCCCCTTCCACCCCGTGGTGGAGGGTGCCTACTCTTACTGACTCGCTCCCATACAACCACGTATATGGGACTACGAGGTAGGACTTTCGTGCCCACTACATGTGAGCACAGAGGCCCACATCAGAATGGGTCGCCTCTTTCATCATGAATGCACAATGCAATTTACAAGAATGAAATGCAACCCTTCAATCATTGCCACTCACTAACATAGCCATAACCACTCACATAAACCTAGCCAATTCTCACATTCATGAGTTGCCAGCGATACTAGATTAATCAATTCAACAATAAGACTTGGCAACCCATTCTGATTATACGTCATACAATTTCAATCATAAGGCCACCGAGCCACGCTCCCCACAATACACTTGCAAATTAAGACTCACTTTCCATTTGCTAACTTTCATCCACCCTCCTCATATCCATACGTGATCATTCGTACTAGCCTAATCAAACTCAAGAATAAAACCAGGGCAACATATCGCATAAATTAATAGTACAAAGAAATTTCTCAAATATACTAACTCTAAAAAAATGACTTAATCATTTAAACCTTAATAATGGGAGAACACGCTAACAGCTCTCTCTCAATTTGGGATCTTATGCTTAACCATTAATAAATCAAAATAATATACATTAGTATGTTTATAATCAAACGGCAGTAAGTAATTCTTAACTCACTCGAACAATATACTTACTATAATCAACCTTACTAAAAGCTCATTTTCAATTAAAGTACGTCTACTTAGCAGAGCAACCATTAAATTAGAGAGCATCACATATGAATACACAACCATGCTCTATAACACGATGTACTTGCACCCATTCCCTTTACCTGATAATCACCATAAGCAATGTTTCTTGCGTATTCATCGGCAATTAAGTGCGCTAGAAGCAGTCAACCAACTAAATCCTCCTAGTCATGATCTAGGGAATGCACTTGCCTTTTACCGTTGAAGAATGGAAATAACGAGAAGTTGAAGCCTCCCTCGAAGCTAATCCTCCTGAAATAACATAGGCAACCTCACTTTCCCATTCTAGATAGTTTACAACAATAATACACGCATAACACTGCTACCCCTTAGAGCAAAACAACCCCAAAATCTACCGGTTGGAAATTCTGGACAGCAAGCGCTCTAACGAGCTTAACTCCTAATTGGTTCAACCAACAATTGGGTTCTTTAACCCTATTTAGCTATAAGAGGCCAACCTACAACTACCTAACAGCCACTCATGCGAGAGATGACATGAAGGCTCCCAAAACATACACTAAAACTCAACCACAAAAACTGAGCTTGCTGCAAATTTCCAACTTCGGGACAAAACTTCCAAATAGCGTAACTTTTGATTGGCTCAACGGATTTTCGCGTTCTTATACTCAAACGACCACACGAGAATAAACTACATGAATAAAATAACCATGCATTTGGCCAACGCCCCAGCTGAACCCAGATCGACGAGGAACAGAGGGTATCCACTGCTTGACTGAAATTGGACAGCCTGCACAAAAACAGCCACAACTCCCAAATGGCTGAGCCAAAACACGACTTCTTGAGCCCTAATTAAACTTGAGGACACAAGCTTCGATTTCTATACAACCATCCGGTCACGAGGGAACCCGAAATTGCCCAAAATGTGACCGCAACCTCAGCCTGAACACAGCTCAACCATCAACCAAAGCTTTTCCCAAACCCTATTCTAGTGCAGCACATCCTTTACATCCCAAAATTAAGAGCACTAGACTAAACTCAACCAGCAGCAAGGGCCCCAAATCACAACCCTAAATCCTCACCTCACAAAACCACAAGGGGGAGGAGGATGGAGGTTGGCCGGCAGCAGAGAAGCGGCAGGGCCGGCGAGTTGGGGAGGAAGCGCCGCAAGGACAGGCAGGCGTCGGAGTGCTGGGAAGGAGGTCGCCGGCAAGGAAGGGCTGGAGGAAGTCGGCAGAGGATGAGAGGGTTGCTGGCGTCGGCGCAGGCGTGACGGCCGAAGAATCTGGCGGCGTCCGGGGAAGCAGGAAGCCAGTGCCAGGAACAAAGCCAGGAGGCTGGTGCTTGGGGAGTTTTTTCTTTGGGGAAGAAGGCAGCCGCACAAATATCAGCCACACATTTGAGAAAAGTGAGGTTAGGTGAGAAGGGGGTAAGTGGGGAGGGAAATTCCAAAAAAAAACCCTCCCACACAAAGTTATTCACCCTAAACCCCCCTAAATGGCGCAACAAATACTGGAGCGAGGTTTTGCAGTACTACACTCTCCCCTCTTAAAAGGAATTCGGCCCCGAATTCGAAGAATGCCAACTATGCAAAACAAAGACACAAAGGTCTTAACCTTCTTTACCACTTCACAACACACTCGCAAAAACTCCAACGGCTAAGAATGATGAACCAAAACCGCAAATCCAACGGTTTACAAAACGATTTAACTTAGCTCAATTAAGTGCAACTTCTCACGCAAGAACTCAGCCAAAAACAATCAATAGGTCAAAATCCCAAAGGACCACTGCCCAGGGTAAATGCTCACTACAGAACATTACACAGCGAATTAAGAAATCCTTTGCTACAACCATCTTAACCCAAAAGTGCAGTCACACGTTAGAAATGGTGACATAAATACCATCAACTTCCAAGTAATTCACTAATAAGGGTTAACGAGCACCACTGAAGAACCACATCAAAAAAAAATATATATATAATCCTCAATTAATATCCACCAAGGAAAACTCAACTTTCTTTATTATACTCAACACTATACCACAAGCTTCCATATCCATTAACTCCGGCTAGAACACAAAGGAAATACAATTCATGCGCTGACCAAATGAACCACATACATCATCTTGAACCCAAAGCATTAAAATCTACCTGAGAGAGGATTTTGATAGAGCCCAATCATAACTCATTTTCTTCTTCCAAAGCCAAATTTGCAAGAGAAGACCCGATTATCTAATATCATATAGATCGCCTTTAGCACTTTCAAATCAATGTAATAAAATCCACCTCAGGGAAACTCCAATTAAAAGAGAAACCCCACACAAATTGCTGACAGAAGCCCTCAGACCAAAACATTTCGACTTGCTTTTACCAAAGCAAAACCCCTCATTTTAACCAAAATCAACATTTTGGAAGAGAGAACCGATTCCCAGGTCAAACACCTGCACCTACAACCGCTACACAAACTCTCAAAGAGAAAAGGGAAACTCGTTCCCACCAGAAACTGATTCACCATCGAGATCATTTATGATACATTCGTAAGGTTCACATTGTTACAACACTCACCAATACCACCCACACTTTCAATCATCGAGCCAACTCCGCAACTTAACCAAAAAGGCCAAAGAGTCATGCAATCAACTTAATCCATAGATCCTTAAGAGTAGGTTCAACTCGAACCTCAAGATTTCTAGTGTTCCAATACGCTCTCTATTACAGATTTTCCTATTCACCACAGGTATCCTAAAAAGCCCAACAGGTTCGAACATAAAACACGCATTAACATTTTCCTTTGGTCCACTAATTATAACAACCATCAAACATACAATCATTTATTCCAAATTTTAAAACCCATCTTTTGAATATTGATCTTTGGCATGATTACCAATTAACACTCATGCAACCCCTAAATCAATAGTTTAGTATCCCCGGTTCATTCAACCAATGATTACCTTTTAACAACTCGATGCGATACCCACCAGTCATACTCCATAGGTAAACTCCCAAATAGACATTTGTCAAAGGCGAAAACACCACCATTCAAACAACCCTTCCATATACTTATTCTTTAATCTCGCAAAAATTAACTCATTGCGTGTTCAACTTTCACTTTAGAATCACCTACCATTTCAATTAATCATTCTCTACCAACATCAAAATTAAGTTGTCCTTAATCAGCCAACAATTTCATTCTAACACAATCCGTAGTTTACCTCAACCCCAAGCTCTAACTACTCATCAAGAACTTAAAGCTTTGAACACAGCCCCTACCCTTGAAACAATAGAGGGTGACTGCAACCTTGAGTTGAACAACAACTCTCAAGTATGGACAAACACCAATAAACACCAATAAACACCGGTCAAATCGTAACACTTCAATAAGTTCATTTAAACTCGAAGAACGGCAAACACGGGAACAATATCTGGCTTTTGTTCGCAAAACCACCAACCAAACCGAACGTCAAAACGGTAGAAATATCAATCCGAAAAAAATTCACCACTAGTCATCCTTTTTGTATCCAACCAACGAAGACAAAAGGAATCAACTTTCTCCAATATAACACAATAAACAACAACATCCCCTACAAGGGGTTTCTAAATATTGGGTGATGACTTTACCCGGCCACACCCACCACCATGGCCCTAACACGGCCAGAAGAGCAAGGCCGAAAACCCTTCGACACCACTTAAACACAAATACTCGTTTAACTCTTACATAAAAGAAATAGAGATAACAACATCATATTTAGTACTCATCAACAAGGCTCAAATAAAGCAGTTTAGCATAATGCAATGATTATCCAACCCAACCTATTGTGCATCTGTGTGTCAAGTTTTAAATTATTTAACCAATCTATTCCAGGTTTTAAAGTTATTGCCCTAAGGCCAAATTTTAAAGAGTATAAACCTATGCCATGTTTCTATTCTCACGCAGCAAAATTTTAGTTTACTCTAGAGTAAATTACTAAATTCACAGACCACGGACCTAACGCCCGCTCTGATACCAACTGTAACACCCCGGCACCCCGTGCCCCGAATGTTACACCCTCTAGCACCGACAATTACAATCACTAAGAATAAATATTAGCAACGCAAGCGAACAACTAGGAGGTTGTCGAATTTAATAAAAATTCCGGCAGCACCTCCCCTACAACTAGGACATCCACTCAGCAGACAGAAAACATTTGCAGTTATATAATATCATTCTAGCAGGTCCTTAGTTAACCAATCACACATCCCATGGAAAATTAATGAACTCCACCACATAATTATTACGAAGCAGAACTCATTAAACATAATTGCATATGACCCTTTACAAGAATCTTAGCGAGCTATTTAAGATCGGAACTATAAACCGACGTGATGGAAAGGTGATGTTGTAAACGTGATTGTGCTACTACCCCATCTATGCATGCACGATTCAAGGTACCGCACAATACAAACATCAAGCGTGAGTCGATGACTCAGCGAAGTACAACAAAGAATAAATTCATAGTCAATCGCATTGTCCTACTCAAGAGCATAACACCCATCCTTACATAAGTACAGCAAGCAGATAAAACAGAAGCATCAAAATTAATTCTCCCAAACCAACCCCGTGCTCGTCTTCGACGGAGTTCACAACTCCACAATTAAGAAGCGTAACATATAACCTGAAAACATAAATCATATCTTGCAACCAGACATGAAAATACAGAATAGGCACAATCCATCGCACAGACATGAAAATACAGAATATGCATAATCCATCACACAGACATGAGAATACAGAATCTGAATAATCCATCACACAGACATGAAAATACAAAATATGCATAATACATCACACAGACATGAGAATACAGAATCTGAATAATCCATCACACAAACATGAAAATACAAAATATGCCTAATACATCACACAGACATGAGAACACAGAATCTGAATAATCACACTTCTACAATCATGTAATGCGTCATGCATGCTCACCTGTTTCACTCCATTACTAAACTCTGACACATATCTCTTTAATCTTTTTGGATGAGGCCACGACTCGATTCAACTCGATACCTTTTCATTTAACTCAAAATCATCATTATAATGCAATGTAGATGCAAATATACCATACAAAAGAAGAGTCTCATATCCATACATCATAATCAACTCATAAAACATGATCCTTAATTGACAATGCAATGCAGGTTGCACAATTTCCATGCATATGATGCATCATGCATGCTCATCTCCTCTTTTAGCACATACCGGTATGGCGAGTGCACACCGTCGGTGTGCACCTCATCCCTTCCACCCCGTGGTGGAGGGTGCCTACTCTTCTTGACTCGCTCCCATACAACCACGTATATGGGACTACGAGGTAGGACTTCGTGCCCACTACATGTGAGCACAGAGGCCCACATCAGAATGGGTCGCCTCTTTCATCATGAATGCACAATGCAATTTACAAGAATGAAATGCAACCCTTCAATCATTGCCACTCACTAACATAGCCATAACCACTCACATAAACCTAGCCAATTCTCACATTCATGAGTTGCCAGCGATACTAGATTAATCCAATTCAACAATAAGACTTGGCAACCCATTACAGTGCTTCTGTCATACAATTTCAATCATAAGGCCACCGAGCCACGCTCCCCACAATACACTTGCAAATTAAGACTCACTTTCCATTTGCTAACTTTCATCCACCCTCCTCATATCCATACGTGATCATTCGTACTAGCCTAATCAAACTCAAGAATAAAACCAGGGCAACATATCGCATAAATTAATAGTACAAAGAAATTTCTCAGATATACCAACTCTAAAAAAATGACTTAATCATTTAAACCTTAATAATGGGAGAACACGCTAACAGCTCTCTCTCAATTTGGGATCTTATGCTTAACCATTAATAAATCAAACTAATATACAATAGTATGTTTATAATCAAACGGCAGTAAGTAATTCTTAACTCACTAACAATATACTTACTATAATCAACCTTACTAAAAGCTCATTTTCAATTAAAGTCGTCTACTTAGCGAGCAACCATTAAATTAGAGAGCATCACATATGAATACACAACCACGCTCCATAACACGATGTACTTGCACCCATTCCCTTTACCTGATAATCACCATAAGCAATGTTTCTTGCGTATTCATCGACAATTAAGTGCGCTAGAAGCAGTCAACCAACTAAATCCTCCTAGTCATGATCTAGGGAATGCACTTGCCTTTTACCGTTGAAGAATGGAAATAACGAGAAGTTGAAGCCTCCCTCGAAGCTAATCCTCCTGAAATAACATAGGCAACCTCACTTTCCCATTCTAGATAGTTTACAACAATAATACACGCAACACTGCTACCCCTTAGAGCAAAACAACCCCCAAAATCTACCGGTTGGAAATTCTGGACAGCAAGCGCTCTAACGAGCTTAACTTCTAATTGGTTCAACCAACAATTGGGTTCTTTAACCCTATTTAGCTATAAGAGGCCAACCTACAACTACCTCACAGCCACTCATGCGAGAGATGACATGAAGGCTCCCAAAACATACACTAAAACTCAACCACAAAAACTGAGCTTGCTGCAAATTTTCAACTTCGGGACAAAACTTCCAAATAGCGTAACTTTTGATTGGCTCAACGGATTTTCGCGTTCTTATACTCGAAACGACCACACGAGAATAAACTACATGAATAAAATAACCATGCATTTGGCCAACGCCCCAGCTGAACCCAGATCGACGAGGAACAGAGGGTATCCACTGCTTGACTGAAATTGGACAGCCTGCACAAAAACAGCCACAACTCCCAAATGGCTGAGCCAAAACACGACTTCTTGAGCCCTAATTAAACTTGAGGACACAAGCTTCGATTTCTATATAGCCATCCGGTCACGGGGGAACCCGAAATTGCCCAAAATGTGACCGCAACCTCAGCCTGAACACAGCTCAACCATCAACCAAAGCTTTTCCCAAACCCCATTCTAGTGCAGCACATCCTTTACAACCCAAAATTAAGAGCACTAGACTAAACTCAACCAGCAGCAAGGGCCCCAAATCACAACCCTAAATCCTCACCTCACAAAACCACAAGGGGGAGGAGGATGGAGGGTTGGCCGGCAGCAGAGAAGAAGCAGCAGGGCGCCGGCGAGTTGGGGAGGAAGCGCCGGCAAGGGACAGGGCAGGCGTCGGCAGGTGCTGGGGAAGGAGGTCGCCGGCGGGAAGGGCTGGAGGAAGCCGGCCAGAGGACTGGAGAGGGTTGCCGGCGTCGACTGGGGCGGCGGCCGGCCGAAGAATGCAGGGCGGCGCCGGCCGGAGCAGCAGGAAGCCCAGGCGCGCAGGAACAAAGCCAGGAGGCTGGTGCTTGGGGAGTTTTTTTCTTTGGGGAAGAAGGCAGCAGCACAAATATCAGCCACACATTTGAGAAAAGTGAGGTTAGGTGAGAAGGGGGTAGGTGGGGAGGGAAATTCCAAAAAAAAACCCTCCCACACAAAGTTATTCACCCTAAACCCCCCTAAATGGCGCAACAAATACTGGAGCGAGGTTTTGCAGTACTACATCAACCCCAGCAGACGCCCACCGCCCACGTCCTCTTTCTTGTTCAGCGAAACTGAATTCAAGTCTGCATAACAGTTCAAAGCATGTTTGGAGCACCTGTATTTCACAAAAATTTGTTAGGAATTTCGCGGGAAACCATCGCAAGTAGTGTGGTGTATGAGAACATTGAGATGATTGCGAGTCCTGTACTGTTCTCTGGTTGATGGATGAAGCATGGAGTGCAGCTACCAGAAGGAGACTGCGCCTTGATGGATGAATGCATGTATAAGCTCATAGTCATAAGCTGGATTGGTCTCATGCGCCCTGAGTTTTTGTTTCTTTTTTTTTGTTTTGCACACATCTTATGCTTTCAATCTGCTACTTGTTCTGATGCAAATTGTAACTGATAAATCTCTTGAGATGTGCTAATGTAGTAATTAAGATACATTTCTTTCATGTGAGGTGCCATAAGTCCTGTATATTTAAGCCCATTTGTATCCGTTTGTTGTCTGTAGCTCTTTTTAGCACTTATTCGAGCTCTATCTGGGAAAGCTTCAGTCTCAGCCTAAAGCCGCCATCAGTTTTATGCTCTAGAGGGAGCCCAAGTACTGTTAACGGCCTCGACTATGTTTATTGGTCATGGCATCATATAAGGTGCAATCTGTGCTACGAGGTCGATTGAGGCACAAAACCAGCTTGAAATATTCCGAAAAAATGACTGTATTTCTCGATTTACTCACTTCTATATAAAATTAAAAAGTTAAATTTATTCTATGTTATGAGTACCAAAATGAGGAAATTACGACAAAGAATAAATCAAAAGGAAAAAAATACTACTATTGACATCGTAGTTATTTTTTTTTATTTTTTTTGTAACACGCTGTGAGTTCGAAATTGAAACGTTAAAGGGTGCTACAAACTCCATGGACTATGCCATCATTTTTTAAATTTTTTATGTTGATTTGATGGCTCGACCAACCAAGTTATTAGGCCATCTCCAATAGCATTCTCTAAATCTGAATCCCTATATCCTCATATACAGAATTCTCTAAAAAGATTCCTTCTCTATATCTCTTCCCTCTCCAATAGCATTCCCCAAATCTCACTCTCTATTTTCTCCCTCCTATATTATAATGATATTTGATAACTGCCATATGAGCTATGTTTATTTTTTATCGGGAAAAATTTGACCGGCTATTTTTAATTGCGGGAATGTAAAATTTTAAATTTATTGTAATGGCTAGCATAATGGCTATATTGTAACGGCTATATTTTTAGGCTATATATACATAGCCATTTGCACTTCCAAACCTTGCCTATTTCTGAATATTCACTGTCTAGCATATCTCAATGAGTTGTCAGAACTTAGTTCAGCATTTCCTCTCAGAGGACTCATCGTCAGATGACGATGATGAATCTCTTCTTCACAGTATCTTTGGGAGAAAGGCTTCATCATAATAGGTAATACATCCCCAACTTCATGTAATTGCATATAGCCAATTTGAAAACTACAATAATAAGCTACCAGCACATTTGCAGACAAACCATGTCATTAGTAAACAAATTTACATATAGATGCACTATAATATCTTTTTCAGCTTCAGATCTAATGCTTTCTCATCGTCTTCTTCAAAGTCAGCTTCTGGAAGAATCAACTCCCTTTCCTCAGCCCACTTCCTTGCCTCCATGCACAGAACCTCTAGTTAAACGGAGTTCCTCACATGCTTTAAAAAGGATCTAAACTGGCACAAAATTCACCAGATTAGTATAAGCACAAAAAGATAAAACCTAGACATATAGTACCAAACATCAATGGACTAAACATAATTTATCCATATTGTACACCTCTGATCTTAAGGCTTGACTTTCCCTATCCGTTGATCTGGACTCCTCTTTTCTTTTGTTAGGGAATCTTTGTTCTGCAGCACTCAAAGGGAAATTTTCGTAGCTCTTTGGATTATCACGGTGTCTCTCATGCTCCTATCTTGCACTACTCTCCACCTTAGAGCTAGACTCAAGGTCGGGGCTTGGGGGGAGTCACCAACCGCTTGTGGAGAGAGTTTTCGATTATATGTATTATAGAATTTGTTCTTACGGTGTTTTTGTATATCGTTTTTGACCATAAAATTAAATATGAGTGGAGGAGTTTTTTGCGCAATTAAATATATATTACATATGCATACTCATACACATGTTCACAAGCTAGCTCACTACACAAAAAAACAAACTTAATAGTGTAAAAAATGGACAAGTACATACACACAACCGACGTTTACAAGTTTGAATGATTAAAAAAATGATTATCGAATTCATTTCTTACATGCATCACTCTTTAAGTCCTTGGTCGACGTGGATGTCGTCATCAGTTCAACGGTGTTCAATGCAGGAAACCTTATGTGGAACTCGCCATTTGGAGATACAACCTCGTCGACAATGAAGCCGATGAGTTGTTCTTGGAGTGCGCGCACCCGGTGAGGCGGGAGCATGTTAACGTGCTCATCGATGTTGGGCTGACAATTAATTAAGCGGGAAGTATATAAATATCCGATCACATGCAATTAATTAAAATGTAAGTTGTAGCTAACAAATTGACATGCATATACGAACCTCGGCATAATGTTCCAGCTCATCGCCATGGATAAAACTTTGAATATAGTGGAACACGTAGTAGCCACATAAGTTGTTTCCAGCCGTCTGGCGTTTAACCTTCACGGGGAGAAATTTTAGAATATCAGATGAAGAACTGATATGGCGCATGTATATTAATAATAGTTTTTGTAGTACGTACCTGAGTGCTTATTATGACTTCGAATTCTTTCTTGAATTCTCATTTTTGCTTCTTCTTGAACTTTGCAAATGTCCTGTTAAGGACGTCAATGAACCATTGGTATTTTTGGACTGGATTCCTTCTTGAGTCATGAACTATAATCCTGCTGTTGTCAAGCTCGATGACTAAAAGGATCCAGTGAAACCTATTCGTATATTGCAACATATGCGTAAGTAGCTAGTCGTACTATCAATGGCTTAAGAAATACAAGAACAAGAGGTTTGTGAGAACACGTACTTGAAGTTGAAGGGCAGAAGTATGTACGGTTTGTAGTGTTGTTTCAACATTGCATGCAAAATGTATGCCTCAACTTGCGGTTTTTGCTGGTCGTATGACCAGACTTTCTGGTTGACAACCTCTGGGTCGATGAAGCCAACGTTCTATTTGCCCAGTCTTCTACATCGTTGTATCTCCATTCTACATAAGAAGGGATAACTAAGTTAATTAGATTTTCAATTTTGTGGTACGAGAGGAAGCAAACGGTAAACATAGTAGATCGACACTTACAGACACCAGCAGGACATGAAAGACATGTTGACGACGTCTCCTTGGTATACATGGTACAAGTCCTCGAATTCCAGCCATATTTCTGTGTTGTTCCTACGGAAGAAATGCTCATCTTGGAAATTGAGGAGGAACATTTGCTCTCCTTTAGATGCCCTTTTCATGTACCATTTATGCATTTGACGCATCTTAGTTGAGAGATCTTTTATATCTTTTGGATCAATTAGCGGTTTGCCCAACTCATACTTCCATCTGGTTGGTGCCACTAGAAGATCCTGGTCTATTGATTTGAGTCCCGCGTCCTTCAGGAATGTCATTTCCCTCAAATGTTCAGCACTCTGCTCATCTTCCACTTTCTTCTTCTTTCCCGCCAACAAAGCCCGTATATTTTTTCACTGTGGCCTTTCTTATTGTCCTTTTGTAGTCGGTCGTCACAGCGGTGGCGCCATTCCACATGATTGAAAGTGCTTCATAGTTTTTATCTATTTTAACCTTGGGCTCGCTTCTTTGGCATAAACTACCCGCCACATCTGTCTTTACGGATCTGGCTAGCTCCTCATGATCGAGATCATATGGCCTCTTTGGCGGTTCCTTTGACATTCTCTATCTCGAGATCTTGACTTCGTGGGAGGAGGTGCGGTCTGGGATCCCTCCTTCGACATCGAGCTTCTTCCTCGGGGAGATGTTGGAGGTGTGGTGACTGGAGATGTTGGGTGCTTCTTACTTTCAGGCGGTGGCGGTGGCGTGGTCGGGCTTCTTTGTGGAGCGGGAGGTGGAGGAGGCGTGGCCTAGACCACCGGGAAGCATTGCGTCTGACGACGCCTGGGGAGTTGTGGGTTGTCGATGTGGAGGCGTGCTTGCTCCTGCAGCTGGCTCAAACTGTGGGGCCTCTCTTGCTGGAGATATAACCTCCACACCATCTGGAAATATGATGTACTTTGTGCGCTAGAGGATGAATGTGCCATGGAGGGCCTGTCCAAGCTTGGTCACGTCGTCGCCCCCAGCAATCTCGAGCATGAGATCTTCGAAGCCCCCCACCACCTCTTCCACCGTGACCTTCGAGTATCCGGAGGGTATCTGGTTGCAGTGGAACGTCTGGCCCGCCTCCACCGGATAAGCCATGCCGTAAGCCACCTTGTAGGAGAGGTTACGCATATCAATGTGTAGCTCGCACTGGCGGCGAACCTTTATGCTGTCCACGAGATGACACTGCTGGTCGTGCGCTATAGGCCACGCGGACGCCAAGAATCGCTTCTTTTTGCGTGGTCGGACTGATCACGGATTCCAGCGCCGCCTGAACATTGGTCGCACGTAGTGCTCCCTGAAGCTGGCTTATTGCTTCAGACACTTTTTGTGTGACCATATCTTCGATGGAAGCCTTCGTAGCTCTAAGCTCTTCCTCCAATCGGCACACTCTACCCTGATCTCTCCTCTTGCTTCTGTCCCGGCTCCTGTAACTGCTTGAGTCTTTGGTAAAGCTGTGCCTCCACGGCACCTTCCCGAAACCTCGTGTCCGTTTCGGGTGCTCAGGGTTTTGAAGGGCATATGTTAGCTCGTCATTCTCCCTGTCCGTCACCAAGGATCTGACCGAGGCCTTTCGATGGCTTGTACAATCCTTTCACCAACTTCTTGGACTATCGGTGCCATAACCAAGCTATCGTCATCGCAAGTTTGCCCCGTGAGCCAAGAACCAATTATGCAGCGGGCTCCCAATTCTCGGTTTGGTACAACATCCTCGCTCACAAGTTCCTCTTCCGCTTGTCCCATTTCTTTGCGGCCTTGATGTAACCACCGGTCCCGAGATGGTGGTGGTATTTCTTCTTCGGGCATTCACCTGTTTTTCTCTCTCGCGGCACATCACGCATCCGAGCGGCTTGTACTCCTCGAAAGCATCCCAATGATCCATGACTTAGGAAATTGATTGAAGTCCGGCCTTTCTCCTTTGTCGATGTACTTGCGGTGAGGACAACTTCCTTCTTGAAAGGAAGTTGTCATCTTCTTCAAAGCCCATCCTTGGCCTTCTATTCGTACCCTTCGGAAAAGTGAAATTTTCCTTCATATCATTCCAGAGCAGTTCCTTGGTAGCTGCAGGGACTTCGGCCCATTTCTGGATGCTGATTGGGACGTGATCCCTCATGTGGTAGCCGCAAGCGTTGTTGAAAGGGCCAATTGCTGATTACGGGGCTAGCAGACTCCGTCGTTGTTGACTTGGTTATTACGTGCTTTGTCGAAGGCTTCTTGTTAGGTCCTCGGTTAATTCGGTTGGGTGGCGATGATGTCTTTGGCTGGATACACAAACACATATAATATGAATGATTTTAGATTAATTAACATGTTTACGGTGATTTTATAATGGGTAAGAGTATACCTCGGTACCAGTGTTAACGGCCTCATCGACAGTGTTAGCAGCACCATCGTGATTTTTCGCATCAGTGTTAACGGCCTCATTGGCTAAGATGCTACCCAGCGCAATGGTCTCGAACATAAGATTTTCCGCATGATCGAAATCCGGGTCACCACGTCTTGGTGTCGCCATCTAGAGTAGAGCAAATCTCGAGGCTTAGATTACATATAAAGACAAGATTGTTGAGAACAATTCGAGTTTGACAGAGATGCATGAATGTCAAACAGCAAAGAACTAGTGATCCAGCCATTGACAATGATTGAATGCAAAACGAAAACAATGAAATAAAGCTGACAAATGGGACCGATGAGGTTGACATGAAGATGAAGACTCTAGAGTTGGGAGGAAAACTGATACAATGTGAAGCGATAGAAGAGGAAAACCGCAGAAAGGGAGTGCTGTGAGAAGAAAAGGAAGTCAAGAATTGAAACTATTTGAGCTAGGCAATTAATGAGATTGGAACTGTAAGGAAGTGATGAGATGGATTGTAATGTACTGACCTTAAACTGTGTGTTAACTCAGTTTCAATAAAAGAAGGGATTGGGGCTTCGGTTTTGACATTCTATTCATCTAAAAAAACTAGATAGCATCTTTTTAAGTAGGCTTCAAGGTAGTCAATCAAGAACCATATTGTCTTAACATCTCTGCAATTGATAAGTACTGCTTTGGATTATTGCACTAGTTACCTAGGATATGAGAGTTATTCCACGCCCCGTGAGATGGGCAGGAGGGAGCGGGCCGAAGAAACCGGGCCGGGTGCTGCTCTTTTTTATCGGTTGTACAAATCTTAAAGTATGAATGAAGGGTAGATGATGATTACTTACCCTTTCACTTACTTCAAGATTTGTGCAACTTGTATTGAAAAATTCTAAGAAAATAAAGGAAAAAACTTTGGAACACAAGGAACCCAAATAAATCTACTTATTAAGCTTTATTAATTCAGAAGAAATTGGTGAAAATTTAGTTTAGGTTCAGATTATTCATATTAAATCAATTTTATTTTTATTAAATTTTTAATTGGGCTTCATTGATTCATGGACTTCGAAATCTTGCCATAGACTAGAACCACTCATGCTTGTAGGTGATTCCTCTGCACTTCGAAATCTTCGACGATAGTGTCATGGATAAACCAGTGACAAAATCCATTCTGACTTGTCCTCATTTCCACTCAAGATTTCTCAAAGGCTAGAATAATCTAATTAACCTTTGCCATCCTGCCATGATGTTCTGACACACAACACACATGGAAACAGCATATATGATTCCTGACTTTATAGTGGCAACCAAAATTTATCTTAGGAACTCCAAACTATGTTGGTACTTTTGGAATGAATGGAGCACTTTCCTTTTGAGCTTCCTTGAATACCTTTTGGTCAGGTATGCAAATTTTTTCATGCATTCAGGGAGCATCCTGTCTTCGATGGAGCTTGGGGCTTTCTCTGGCTTCATAATAACTTCATCTCACTGAACTCATCGATTTGATTCCCATGCATTGGTTGGAGTTTTATGTTAACTTGATATTATTCCACATCTAAATAAAACTTCCATCTCTAGAATTCCTCATGTAGCTCTGGCAGATCCTTCTTAATCAACAAGAACTCATAACATATGCTAGCATGTTGATCTTGCCAGGGTGGTAGTGAATTCTACTCATCTTGTTGGTCTCAGGTTAAAATTTGGCTGAGCAAAAAGATACCTCAGGCCGTTGCCATCCATATAGATGTCATGGCGATTAGTATTAAGTAAAGGTCCCTGTCCTTTAAGCATGCAGTATAGCAGCTAAAATCATTCTACAGATGGAAAAATCTTGGAAATAACGTAATCACTAGCTGACATTTAATGAATGGCAACAACTTCTGATTTAGGCTTCTAAATGCTGATTTGCAGCACGTGAGTAGGTAATGAAGCCCAAAAAATATCTTTTCTTATCTCTGCTCTTACTACTACCCAGTCACGTAGAATCAGCTGATTGAGCATTTCACCGAACACCTTGTGGGCATGAAAACAGAGAGAGCAGGAGGGGGCGTTTTGCCGGGTACCTAGGCCCTCCGGGGTGGATTGGTTGGGGGCGTCGGCGCGGTGGCTGGGGGGCGTCGGCACGGTGGCGGTCGGCGGCGAGCTCGGCGGTGGCGGTCGACGGAGGTGGCTGTGGCGTGCGCGACAGAGAGGAGGCGATCGGGGACTTAGAAAATTTGAAGGTGTGGGAGAGTGCATGTGGGGACTTAGAAAATTTAAAGCTCTACCCACTTCTACAAGCGGTTCGTATTACCAACCGCTTGTAGAAGTACCATCTACAAGCGGTTGGTATTACAAACCGCTTGTAGAAGGGACTCTACAAGCGGTTTGTAGGTATTACAAACCGCTTGTAGAAGATCCTCTACAAGTGGTTCGTATTACTAACTGCTTGTAGAGGCACTGCTACAAGCGGTTCTTAGTACAAACCGCTTGTAAAAGTGCCGACACGTAATACTTAAAACAATTCGATGCCCAAACTGGTTGACAAGAAATCTCTTCTCCCCCTTGGCTGGCGCGGGTGCTTGAGTACAAACACTAAAAAAAATTTCATTAAAAAAAAATTTGAATACAAACACTAAAAAAAAAGAAAGGTCGGCGGGGCGCGAGTGGGGCTCGAACACACAACCTCACGGCAGGACTCAAGCCCGCACTCAAGCGCCCGCGCTAGCCAAGGGGGAGAAGAGATTTCTTGTCAACCAGTTTGGACACCGAATTGTTTTAAGTATTACGTGTCGGCACTTTTACAAGCGGTTTGTACTAAGAACCACTTGTAGTAGTGACTTTACAAGCGGTTGGTAATACGAACCGCTTGTAGAGGATCTTCTACAAGCGGTTGGTAATACGAACCGCTTGTAGAGGATCTTCTACAAGCGGTTTGTAATACCAACCGCTTGTAATCGGGGCTGCTCGCCCAACCCAGCCTAGAGGTCCTCTACAAGCAGTTGGTATTACAAACCGCTTGTAGAGTCCCTTCTACAAGCGGTTGGTAATACGAACCGCTTATAGAAGTGGGTAGAGCTTTAAATTTTCTAAGTCCCCACATGCACTCTCCCACACCTTCAAAATTTCTAAGTCCCCGATCGCCTCCTCTCTGTCGCACGCGCCACAGCCACTGCCGAGCTCGCCGACGACCGCCACCGCGCCGACGCCCCCGCCAATCCACCCCAGAGGACCTAGGTAGCCGGCGAAACGCCCCCTCCTGCTCTCTCTGTTTTCATGCCCACAAGGTGTTCGGTGAAATGCCCACAAGGAGTTTTGTTGATATGTTGATGTTGGAGTAATGAAAAAATATTGTATATATGTTTGTATATATAAATGTTATGATGCTTACTGCTTAGAGTATTGTCCCCTTGAATTCTTAGTTATAACTATTGTCTTATAATACGATGGAGATAGTGTGAATGACTTCGAGCAAGCATGATTTTATATGGAACCATACATGTCATTTTCCCACCATGCCCAGATCAGAATTGTTGATGCTAATTTGTTTCACTCTTTGTGCTTGAAATACTTCTTGTGATTCGGATGAGATTGGAAAGGTTTAAATTTGAAGCTATTAATTCTTGTCGATGGTTTCATCAAATGGAGAGACGAAGAGACAACTAAAGGCATTGCGGATGAAGCTATCGTGTCCTCGATGCGGAGATCCTGTAAATGTGTTCACCTCCCATACATCCAAGAATCCATCCCGAGTGTTCATGAAGTGTTCGAATATGTCGGTAAGTTTTTGAAGTTATTCATTTGTTCATATTCCTTGACTTTCACCTTCCGTTCCATTCTTTCTGTTTGAAGGGCACAGCATGTCGGTATTGGCAGTGGGCTGATAAAGCCAGCCATGGTGTTGAAAATCTTGCAATGCAAATTGCTGCATTCCAAGAAGATTTGCTGCCAAGTGATGGTGGGCAGTATGCTTGCAAGTAAACAAGTAGAATCTCTAGCATGCAGAGCACATGCAAGGAAAAGAATAGGAGAGAAGAAAGAGCACTTTGGCAATGGTGTAAGAAATCAACAGAAAGAGAAGAGAAAGTGAAGAAAATTTGTTGAAGAAATTTAGAAAATTAGATAGAGTTGAGTTAGAAGTTAAATATTACAAAATTAAGGGGGAAAATGTTAGAGATAATTTTGTAATTAGTTTAAAAGTTTGATTAAGAGTCCATTTAGGAAAAGGATCCGATTAGGATAAGGAAGTGGAATCCTATTTCGTTTGTGTGAGTTGAAGTTTTGGATATAAATATAGGGGTAAGCCCCAGTTGTAAAAGCGAATAGAGCGAAAAGTAATAAAGAGAAAATTGCCACAAAGTTTTTGACGTTCTGTTCCAACATATACTACTTTGAGATGGAACGACACATGCATGCTTCATTCCATATAAATTATAATTTTATTTAAGCCGGTACGCGAGCATATGTAGCATACGAGACACCGGATTAGAACTCTTCAGCTCTAGAGGCCAATTGCAATTGGGATTCGAACCTTATGACCACCTCCATCATGCCACGCAAGGCTACCAAATGTGTAGACACCCTGAATCTGTCGCGTCGCCTTGAAGTTCACCTTGAAGCTCTGCACACTCCTCTCCTTGTTGAACGCCAACACAGGCGGCTCCACGGACATCTGGACACCGGCAGGAGGCTGGAAGAAGGCCTTGTACACAGCATTCGGCTGGCCGACGTTGGTTACGGTGCGCACAACGGTCTTAGATGTCTTCAGATTAGGAACGGCGATCGATGGGAGGTTCAGGTTAGGTAAAGATGCTTTAGGAGTTGTGCATTTGCCGTTTGGACCTAATCCTCCCATGCAGTTGAAGAAGTTGAGGTAAGCCGATGCACTGATGTTGTATATGAGGCCTGGATCAGCTGCCTTGATTGGATTCACAGACCCTGCTCCGTAGTCAAATGGATCAGCAATCTTTGTGAGATGTGCTTGATATCCATCTGCTTGTATTGGGATCCCATTGTTGTCAGTGGTATGAGCTGCCAGCAAGACAGTTTTGAAAGTACTTCAGTCAGTTACATGCTCGTTTTTAATATTGGTGAAACAATCTCAATTATGTGTACAACAGGCAATTCCAACGTTCAAGAGAGGCCCGATTAACTAATTGTTACCGGTTGTCATGAGTGCAGATTTCAGGGCTGCAGGTGACCAGTCGGGATGTAGGGACTTGAGCAAGGCGACAATCCCGGATACATGAGGGCAAGACATGGATGTTCCAGACAAAAAATGGTAGAAAGCACCTAGACCCTTGTAAGGAGGAATTTGTGGTGCAGCAGCTAAAATGGAAACCCCAGGTGCAGCAATATCAGGCTGTAAATTTAAGAGTACAACATATATGTTAACTTCCTAAATAATTACCACCTCCATGTCAAAATATCAGTCGTTCTACGATCCATGTTGGTGCAAACATTTTTAGGTTTGGCCAGTAAAGAATTACCTAGATTGATGGAATAAAATCGATGTCACTAGATCCATCATGAAATATACTTTCGTATATAATTATTTTTATTTAAAAATATGTTTTGAAAGTATATTTTATGAAAGATCTTGTGGCATAAATTTCATTTCGCCAATCTAGGAAATTCTGTCCAATAGCAGAAGAACAGCACAAAGGACTTGGAATGTATGGAATGAAATCATCATCTGCATTAAGCATGCATGCTTAATAAATTACCTTGAGAACTCCAGGATAGTCAGGGCTAGGCCCCCTTGAAGAGAAAGCTGCTATTTTGGGGGCAGGAACCCCACTTCCAATCCTTGTTCGAGCAAAAGATATCTTTACTTTTGAGCTATTAGTGTACCTGTTAATTTTGCATAGTAAAAGGAAAATGATTATTAACTGAAATCTATAAATTATGGATGAGAAGGCATGATACTTGAACATTAGCTAGCATCCTCACATCCAAAAGAAAAGGAGTAGGAGGAAGAAGAAGAGAAAGTTAATTATGTATACATATACTTACCGCTTGTAGTACTGCAAAATCTGGTTGGAGGTCTCGACGTTGACGGCAACACATGGAAGCGACTGGCATGCTGTTTCCGAGATACTCAACAAGTCTGTGTTCGGTTGTGAGTATATGATTCCTTTGCCTCCATTTTTGGCCAGTACCGATGCAATATGTCCATAGTCGGGTGTAGATGGAAGATTGAAGCAGAAGACGACCACCCCCTCTATGTGCCTGCCAGCGCTGTTGATGCCATTTGCGTTGCACCGCGAGCCCTCAAAGGGGTAAAGGTCGTGGAAGTCATCATGTGGCCTCCCCATGGCCGCGAACAAGGATTGCCCCTGTAAGGATCGAACAATCATATGGAATGACGCAGTGGACACAAAAAGTACAATATCTCTATATTAAAAAATTGCAAAGCCATGGGAAAAAATGCAATCAACTGTGAACAAATGCAACTCCTTTCCGAAGGAAAAAAAAGAACATAAGCGACATCCCTCGACACGAAAATGATACCAACTAAAGAAGCACACACCCCCTCCGCATGACAAAGCAGGAGCGGCAGTAACTGGAACAGATGGAGGCGACGACGACCTTGTATTGTAAGTCTTTATTATAGCAACCGAGTTGCATCATGTTGTGTCCATTGCACGACAAAATGAGCTGATACATCTTATGAGCAAAGTATATATCCTCTGCAGAGAGTTACTTAAATCTACTTGAATAGTCGTGCTCTCAGTTATGGACATTTCGTAGAGGACTACACTTGAATAGGCTTTTCAAAAAAAGATTTGGACGGGATAAAATTATTAATTTTGAAGGGTGGATGTAACCCTCTGTGGTAAGATTTAGAGGAAATTCATTTCATGTTAATGTGAGTTGTTCTGTTCTCGGATTTACCAGACAAACTAGTTTGATTCCCTGTATAATACTGATTTTCAATTTTATGACCCTTCATGCCATTGTCGTCACCTCTGTAAGTGCCAGTTGCCATCAAACTTGTCATATTTTTCTGAAAATTCCTCTACTGCCCCTCCTCCTTCCTCTCTTTCTCCCTTACCATCTCTCTCTCCCTTCCCCAAATCTCCCACATGGTTGAGGAGGAGGAAGGGAAACCACCGACATGAATTGACGGTCACAACCAGAATCAACGAATGAAGATGGATGATCAGTGAACACAAAACCCACAACATCATCGATCAACCAAACATCCAATTTCTCAATTTTCATACAAAAGATTTCACATCCAAGAAAAAGAGAGAAGAGGTCAGGAGAGTGGAGCACACATTGGGACCTCAGTATTGAGTTCCATGCACCTGCCAGTTCACCCAAAAGCTTAAGTTGATGAGGAAATGTGGGCAATTCACATATATTTCAACACTACTCCTTACATATAGGCTCTCTCAGGTCTATAATGTGGAATAGAAGTGGGCTGTAATTATTTTTTTAATTGTGTGATACCATATTGAGTTGTATGCACCAGTCAGTTCACCCAAAAGCTTAAACTAATAAGGAAATGTAGGTAATTTACTTATACTTCAACACTCAGATCCCACCAATGGTGAGACTAACAAGCTGCCAGAGCCCAGCGATGACAACTGGAAGCGGCGGTGGGAGCCAGGAGTGAAAGAGAGACGGCAGCGGCAGCTAGGAGAGAGAGAGAGGGAGAGAGAAGGAGAGAGAGGGGAGGGAGGGAGGAGCACTGACTAGATCTATCTATCAGACTTGCAGATGGCGAACAGGCCATCAACGTTGTCTCCTGACCCCGTGGCCAGACCTGCCACCACCACTTCATCTTATCACCAGCGCCCAGAGCAAGGGTGGAGATGTCGCAAAGGCGACATCCACAAGGGAAGCGCCTTGCCATCCCTTTTGCCCTCTCCCTGTGTGGGTATGTGGAATCCAGCGATGGTAGTAGGCCACTGAGCAT
The DNA here is from genome assembly GCA_036346375.1 of Guadua angustifolia. Classification (NCBI taxonomy): domain Eukaryota; kingdom Viridiplantae; phylum Streptophyta; class Magnoliopsida; order Poales; family Poaceae; genus Guadua; species Guadua angustifolia. The sequence continues at coordinate 4,435,563 of CM070506.1, forward strand.
TGAGGAATAGGAACAAGGTGGAAGGGGAGGAAGAGGAAGAAGGGCAAAATTGTATTTTGACGTGCCACTTAATAGTGGCGCGAAGGGCACAAAATTGAAACTCAGTGGTATGCTGGTACGTAGGGAGTCAAACTCACTAAGCATTGAGGAATAGGACCAGGGTGGTAATTAATCTTGCTAGATACGCTGTTATTCTAGGTTCCTTAATTGTTGATCAACTTCTTGGCTTAGTTTCATCTGGTTTAGAGCCACGGTTTGAAAAGATGTGCCCATTTTGGTCTCGGGCTGCTGGTTTTTGTTGTGTGGATTCAGATCATGCGAGTCAAGATGGATAATCTAACTAAGTCTTTCTATAGCCCATGTTAGTGTTTGTCTTGGATTTTTGTGTGAGTTTCTACTATACCTAAACTTTATAGCTTGCCATAGATTCCAGGGTAAAGACTATATAGAATGCTGGAAAAATTTAGAGCCTTCTATTCACCATGGTCCTACAAAGGGCCCAACCACATGGAAGGAAAGATATCACTGAATTCACATTGTATCATATGTATTGTCAGTGTCCTGCACTCCTGCAAGTGAATTCTCTAGTCCTCCCGACTGTCTTTGCTGTTTTATGAATCCTGACTAGGCATGTTTGTCGTCTTCCCCTAGATTGGCAGCCGTGCACGTGATTGCTAGAAAAACCTTACAGCAATTAGGTACAGTAAATTACCAGAACGAATTAAGTAGGAGTATATATCGTTAGAAGACTAATAGTTACCACAAGCTTTTGGTTGTTCCCGAGAGTGATATCTGTGGGGAACTGTCGATCAACAGTGGTTGCGGCAACGGTGAGCAGCCACGGCGATGAGTTCTTCACTGTTCGGGCGGTAGGGCCTTCGTTTCCAGCCGAGTACACGACCGTGATGCCATTTGCGACGACGTGCAGCGTGCCTGGAATCTCCTTCGGGCCACCAATAGATAACGATAGGACATCAACGCCATCGTGGATAGCATCGTCCATGGCTTTTAGCATGCTAGCATCGGTGCATTGAACACGACCTGGGTATGCACCCCAACAAACCTTGTAAATGGCTATTCGGGCGCGAGGTGCGCCGCGCGAAACCATCATTTGCCACCCAAGGAAGCTGGCGTTGTGGACGATGTTGCCTCCAGCCGTCGAGGCCGTGTGGGTACCGTGTCCATTGGCATCCCTTGGAGACTTGAACTCTCCTTTGAACAAGCTTTCATTGACGTCACTTCCGCCATACCACCGCGCACCGATGAGCTTCCGATTGCAATTGTGGGGGCCAAATGAGATGCCGGCTTGGCAAGTTCCCTTCCATTTGGATGGAGGAGGACCATAGCCGTTGTCAGCAAAGCTTTGCGACTCAGGCCAAATACCTAAAAATGAAATAATCCAATGTTGGTGATCAAAGTTTTAATTGTTTGACTATATCTGTCATAAAACAACATCTACTTTGGAATGAACGATGTAGTAGTACTCCATCCGTCCAAGTTTATAAGACGTATGTCTTCTTGGCTATAGACCAAGAAGATCTCAAAAATGACGAGATTACCACAAATTATTATCACAAAGAACTATACTCGATTGGCACATGTATGCAGAGAGTATAAGGTAAAGATGGATATTTATTAGAGGTATAATGGAAACATCATATTAATTTTACATTACAATATGAAATACACTTTATGTTTATGAACAAGATCATTAAAAAAATATGCCATACTAATTTCGACGGATGGAGTATTTATTTATGCACGGAATATATAACCTGAGTCAAGGACACCGATAATGACGCCATCTCCATTTTTTGCTTTTGCAAGTAGCCCGTTTGGCTGCTTGTAGTCCATCCCAAGGAAATCCCAGCTTCGTGTCGTATGTGTACGGTGGATTTGGTTCTTCTGTACGCTCACCACACCAGGCAGTGCTATATATGTAACGAAAACACCAATCGATTGTTGTTTCAATGATTGTTGTCATGGCTGTGTGATAAAAAGGGAATTGGTTACCTTGAATCTTTCTCGCTTGGGATTTTGTGAGCCATGCAGAAAAGCCAGAGAAACTGTATTTGTAGCTGTAGACAATCGACCCAAGAGCCTCCTCCTTGCTTCAAAGACCATAAAATTGCAGTACATTATAATCAACTTGAGTAATGGTAAGGTAATATTTTATATATATAGTAGTATAGTGGGCATCCCCAATTTTAAGTGGAGATGTAGGACAATATTCTCTAAAGTTGAACAAGAGAATTTATAATTTTATATGGCAGGGACCTTCCTGTTTCAGGCTTACCTTAGAAAGAAAACACTAAGGGTATGTTTGGAACTATAATTTTCTAAAACCATGGTTTTGAAATACCATGGTCTGCAATTGCCTTGATATAAATACTATGGTTTTACCTAACTCCATTAAAACTATGGTATTTCTTGAAACTACCAACTGTTTGGATGCAACATCACAAACCATGGTATTTGAGTGAAAATAGACAAGAAGCTAGCAAAAACCATGAAAACTTTGGGTTGGAGTGGAGTTTTAAATACTCCAAAAATACCATGGTATCTACCAAACTATGATTTTTAATACAGAGTTTTTGGTATGGTAACCAAACACCCTATGGTATAAAATACCATGGTATTCTTAGAAACCATGATATTGCCTAGAAACTATAAAAATACATTGCTTCCAAACAGAGCCTAAGTTCTTAAGAGCTCAATTCCCCTTTTTGTGCGAGGAATTTCCCTTACTGTCATTTTAATCACTTCATCTGTTTCAGGTTATAAGCCCTAGCATACGAATTTCCTATCAGATCGTTATAAGGCAAATTTGTGAGAGTATTTGAATACAATTACCATAATTATTTATTTAATTGCAACATATGTGTATAGAAATACTATTATGCACTTGAGCCTAGAATAACTCCCCCCTAACCATATCAGATGACCCCGTGTCCCCACCCGCTCATATGCAGACCGATCGACAACCTCGACAATGACGTCACTTGGAGAGTAGAATAACTACTTATTCTATACTCAGTGCATAATAGCACAACAGCGTACATGCCAATGTAGAGGTAATAGCTGTGCTCTTATGTCAAGAAATCTTAATTAAATACTCCCTGTTCCATTTTGCGCTTCATCTTGTTTTGACGTATAAGGCCTCCAAGATAAGCTATGGTGCATTTGAGCAATATTTTCCAATAGTATATGAAAAGTATTATATTTATTTATATATGGTCTAAAATAGATACATGTCGTCTAGGAACGTGTGCAGTCAGCCTTTTGAATTTTTTACCGCTATCATATACAAATGTCCATATTGTTACATTTTTAATACACTTTCGATCTTCCATATAATCATCAAAGTAATGGTCGAAGAAGATCTGTATCGAGCAGTAGTAGTCCAGAGGGGACTCCATACCTTCCGAGAATGGAAGCGAGCATGTCGTGGTGTGAAGCAGTGACGAGATCAGCATCTTCATGTTGTCTCTCCCCGAGGTAGACGATGTATATCTGGCGACCATCAATTGCAAGATTGATAAGCATGCATATATTATTGTGCTTCGTCAGCAAGATTGATAAAGATGGCTATGGCGGCTTACTTGTCTTGGCTGATCAAGCCCGTGAGACCATTGCAATTGCAGCGAAAAGTGGAGAAGGAAGAGCACTACTAGGGACAGCGCTTGTAGCCTCGTCATCGATCTGCACTATTATTGCAGCATCAGATATCCTCTGTCTTGTGCACAGGGCTCTAATACAATTGTATGCCGTCCTTTTTATACTGAGCGAACCAGCGTAAACTCGACAGACGTCACATGGATGCGGTTACGAGAAGGGTTTATATATGACTACTGTAGAATGATACAATATTTTCTTTCTATCTAAATTGGTTCCTAACATTTTTGAAAAAAAAAATCAATAGTGATATATGATTTGGCTTGGGTGAGAAATATGGCACAAAACATCACTATTGGTTTAGTGATGACAATTATCATCATTATCAGTTCTTAGGTCAGAACCGATCGTGGTGTTTTATTATCGGTTCTGATATCAGAACCGATAGTGACGACTTGGTTATCACGATCAATTTCTGAGGTTAGAACCGATTGTGATAGTATACATACCGAACGTCCTCCTACTTGACCTCTCAGCTTCTCTTCCTGATCCATTTAAATACCAAAAGCCGAGGCGTCTTCCTCGCGCTTGACCTCTCAGCTTCCCCTTTGTTCTATAAAAATGAAGTTTACTCCTCTCTGCCCGCATTGCCCCTCCGCCTCCCCTCGCCCGCGTCGCCAATCTGCCTCCCCGAGCACGTCATCGCCTCCTCCTCTAAGCACGTCAGTGTCGTCTCCTCCTCCAAGCACATCCTTACCTCCTCCCCAAGGACATCGTCGCCTCCACTTCGAGCACGTCGTTGCCTCCTCCCCAAGCATGTTGCCTTCGTCTCCCCCCTCCAAAGCACATCGTCGCCTCCTCCCCGAGCATGTCGCCGTTGTCTCCTCCTGAGCACGTCGTCGTTGCCTCCTCCCTGAGCAGTATTAGCTACATTGACTTTTCAGTTGGTGTTTTGTGAGTATAATCATCTTTCTGTGATTAATTTCTTTACTGTTATTGCAAATGGGCTAAACAATTTACTTGTCTTAGGGATCTTGCATATGAGGAGGCAATGTTCGATAAGGAGTTGGGCTGGTTAGACTGTTTATGACAACATTAATTAATCCTTTACATCTTGCAATACATGATTAGTTCAATTGGTATCATCTGTTAAGTATTATTAGATATATGTTCATACTTATTGTGCTTACTGTTCTATTTGTTCTTGGTTGTTATTGTTTTATTCATGCTATTGTTGGCTATTTTAGCACCCTAAGCTGTTGCTAGCAACTTACATTTAATTGATTTTGCATTCTGCACTATTATAGTTTCAACTAGTATTGTTGAGTATTAATTCTTTTAAATATATCTTGGTCTAATTGATTAGGTTTTATAAACTATTTTTGAAAATAAGGTTGTCATAAATCAGTATAATATATTGTCCCTAGTGGTGAGGAGGCATTCTTAAGGCAGCTTGTAACATTCCAAATTTTACTTTTATTGGACTAATTGCGCTTTTTCTTTTTTATTGAATTTTTGGGATTTTATTTAATTTATTTTGAATTTATTGAATTAAGACTTTTGCTATCTTTTATTGATTCAGTGAAAATTATTGGTGATATTTTATTAGAAGTATTTTATTTGAGTTCTAAATGTCTTAAAGTATTTTTTTTTTTTGGATTTTTCTGAATTTTTCCTTGTATTTTTGCTATTTTATTGGCTTAATTTATTTTTCTGAATTATTTTAATTCAAAATCATTTTAAAATCTGGTGAATATTGTTTGGACCGAAACCCCATCGGTCCGGCCCATTTTTCTTCGCCACGGCCCAGCCAGTGCCGGCCGTGCGGCCCGCTTCGCTGAAACCCTAGGAGATTGGCCATTAGATTCGATCCAACATCTGTCGTTCTTCCGCGTCGTCCACGTGCTCCGAGCTGTCGATGGGTTGCCACGTGGATGGCCGTGATCATGCCACCTCGACTCATCGTATCTCAATTGAATTCGTCGCCACCGCTAGTTTTGTTTGGGTTTCTATGCCCTACACGGAAGCCGAAGTCCCTATTTAATGCGCCGCCACCACCCCTTTGTTATGCGTCGAGACTAACCCGTAGCCCCATCGCATGCATCGAGCATTGTCGTTTGCCGCAAGAGCTCCACGAAGTTCATCAAAGCCTCCACCACGGTTTTCAACCTCTTGAATTTAAAGAACATAATTAGGTACATAAAATCACCTCTGGCGCGGTTTGGCTGGAATTGGTTCTTTTCCTTGGTTAGTAATGTTTTCTTTCGGTATGGTATTGTAGCTATGATTTATACCATTTGTAATTATAACAATTTTGCATATAGTTATAATATATAACTTATTGAATGCTTTATGTACTCATCCTTGAATCAATAAATCTACCAATTGGAAAAAAAAAGAGTCAATTATAATTCGAGCCTTGTCGATTACCTGTGGCAGGTCGTTGGGTTGCCCGTTGAAGTTTATGATCCACTGTAGTTTATTTAATGAATAAAGCTCTGTGACTCTTAATAAATGTGAAGTCAACCATAAGGCCATCACACTATATATTTATTTATCAACTCTAGTCCTTTATTATTATTCCGCCATGTATGGAGTTAATATTACATCTATGTTACCACTATGCGTACAGCTATGATCCTAAATTAGTGCAGTATACATAAAAAATTTGAATTTATATATTCAGATTTGGATCGACATACACACAATGCTTGGACTATTGGTACCATAGGCTCATGCCCTGTAACGAGTTAGTTCAGCCATCACTTCGATATAAATATATGACTTTATAGAACCAATGTTTCCGACGCAACCACTATAATGTATCACTAGTTCTTGTCGATAATGCTCAATCGTCATCCAAATGATAAAGCCATACACTCTCTCTCACGCACACAAACAGACAAATAACGATGGATGCTTCGAAGTTCTTGCCGTGGAAGTTCTATCGAAAAAGACTATTTTAACTTTAACCAACAATGTCTTTACGAATATTTTGATCGGTCATATGAAAATGATATTATTAGATTTGTCCAATAAATACTTTTATAATATTATAAATTTATTAGGTTTAATTGTACGTTGGAATAAAAATTTATGGTGGAAGTTACGTCCCACGGGCCTTGTCAATATTGTTTATTACAATATTTATTTTTTTTCACTAGAGAGGGAGTGTTGTATTCATCTGCGATATTTAAAAGTGGTTGCACAAAACCCATTCAGATTCCTATTGCTATGTGTATTTTTTGTATGACTTAGCAAAATTCATATTAGTTAAAAAAAAATTCCTATGTTTTGAACCGGGGAAAAACACATATTATTATATGTGTGTCAATCCCAATTTGTACATCCTAGGGCTAAATTTCTGTTAAAAACGAAGCCAAGTAGGACAGTACTAACACATGCAGAAATTTGCATCAGCTTTGTCATACCATGTACAAAATTTGCATAAGCTTTGTCACACCATGTACAAAATTTGCATGTACAAAATTTGCATCAGCTTTGTCATACCATGTACAAAATCTGCATGTACAAAATGCATGTACAAAATTTGCATCAGCTTTGTCATACCATGTACAAAATTTGCATCAGCTTTGTCATACCATGTACTAACACATGTAGAAATTTGCATCAGCTCTATCATACCATGTAGGACAGTACTAACACATGTAGAAAATTGCAATAGTATGAGGAGGGGTGAGGCCGTGAGTACTACCATCTACAAAATGCTGCGTTTGGAACCTCATACATTAAACTAGTACTCCTCCAAACTTTTAATACGGGACTAACCCATCGCTACAACTGCTAAAATGTTACATGGGACTGTAACACCCTTGTACTTTATGTGCTTAAGATATTGCCATCATTTACATTTTTATAACTTTTAACTTGATTTTAACTATAATTTCTGCATGTATTCTAAAACAATTAACACCTGAAGGATCGAGATGACGAATAGAGAGGGATGAATTAATGGTCGCAAAACAAAATTTTCCCCCACAAAATACTCCAACTAAGACCTCGAAAAGATCATGCAAAAGAAATCGTGAAGGATTATAATATAAAACTGCTTTGAAGAATTTTCTTCGGACCGTTGCTCCTCAAATTCACTAATCCTTCAAAACCCGAACAACTAGACAACTATGTTTACCCCTAACTTGTATGGATGAGAACCATGGAATATGTGGAAAAATTTTTGATCATAATCCTGGTTGTCAAGTGTCCAAATAAAAAGGAATAATTCAAACCTTACTTTTATAAAGGACATTAAACCAAATCACAAAAGTCACTTTCTAAAAAGCAAAAGCAGATTTTTCAGAAATTGTCCTTAGTTGGACTAAGTTGGTAGATTTCTGTTGCTCTAGAAATTTTGAGAATTTTTGTCCAAATGAGCAAATGAGTTGTGAAGAACTCAACCAAAGACCACCACAAAACAGCTTGTAGAAAAATTAGGAAATATCAAATACCACAGACTGTCAAGAACTTTGAGCAGAAAGTTTAGGGCTTGGTATTCACCTCATGGTGCCCAAACGGTGGAACCAGTGGATTCCCCAATTGTTTCACACATGGATATGAGAGCTGCGCACCTTCTCTAATAAGAATCACTCAAAAATGATTTCTCTAAATTTTTCTAAAAATCAAACACTGACTGCTGTATAGAAAACAAGTTCTGGACAGAGTTGCAACTTGATGGAAAACTTGATCTCTAGTATATCCTACAATGCAAGAGAGATGTAAAATTATATGAGCACACTCAAGACATCCTAGATCAGTAGAATTTAGGAGGGGAGGCAAATCCAAATTACGAGAAAGTAAATTGCAGGAATTTAAATGCTAAATTTAAAACATAATGTAAATACGTAATGTAAATTCAAACATGAATGAAAATAATTTGCATTTTAGAAAGGGCAGGTGCCGGTGAACTTTGCACCGGGGTACCCTCTCCGCCGCAGATTAGTGGGCCCAAGAAGCGGCCTAGCCCACGTGGCGGCTTGGCGAGCAGGTGGGCGATCATGCTCTGCTCACCGGGCGGGAAGTCCACGTGGCGGCCTGGCGAGCAGATGGGTGATCATGCCACTTTCGTCGGGCGAAGCCCGTGGTGACTGGTGGCGGTGGGCGATCATGCCACTGCAGGCGTCGTCTTATGTGGCGGCCTGGTGAGCAGGTGGGCGATCGGGCCCCACTCGTCAGGCCACGAAGGCAACCAAAGGAATGAGGAGAAGGCTTCGCCTCGAAGTCTCCTTCCCTTGACACGCTGTGTCAGGGCCATTGATTGTAAAGAATTCTGCTATCAACATGATGACGGCCCATCCCTCTGACGCCTCTCACCAAACCCGTCGCAGGAGTGTCGTTTCCCAGGCGAACCGGACGAAACCATACAACGGCATTAAATGGGGTTTGAAGGACAAGGCTACAGTGATGGGTGTAATAAATGAGTCGTGGGTCGGTGTGATAAGACCGCAATGATGGGTGTAATTAATGAGTTGTAGATCAGTATAGCGTCACCTTCTCACCTGCCCGGGCCAACCCCGTCTATATAAGGGCGCTCTGGTGCATGGAGAAGGGGGGATCCAAAAGACTCGTCCAAACCCGAGATCAGAAGAACCATTGTAATTGCCTCCATATTTCCTCAACAAAGATTTAGTAGGACATAGGGCTATTACCCACGCTGGGGGCCTGAACCTGGGTACATCACTGCGTTCATTGATCTCTTGATCCCTGGAATCCCCCGTGTGAGAGTCATTAGGGTTTCCGGTCACGAAGACGCTGTTGACGATCGGGATCGCCTTAATTACCGCAAAAATGAAGAGGTGGTTAGTGTGAATGAGGGACCCAGGAAGCGCTTCACTCAATAATGGTGTGGACGTAGGTCGGTGCGTGGCGTCAGCGAGTAGGGGACAGCGGATTATACTGGTTCGAGCCCCTATGAGGGTAACAGCTCTACGTCCAGTCTTCTCCGGAGGCGGAGGAATTCACTAATTGTGAGTACCAAGAGTGGATTACAGCTCGAGCTTGAGTGCTCTATTTATCTTTACTAGTCTATGGCTAGTGTGTTGATCTCTTTTCTGCCGCTCTGCTTCATGAGACTTTATACCCCTCCTAGCCGTTGCCAGAAACGGCCAGGAGAGATTCCCGGAGATGAGCATGGTGTGCATTGAAGACATGCTACAACCGTCGTAGATCTGGCGCCCACGTCCGCCCTGACTCTGAGAACTTCGGCCTTGGTAACCGTCGAGTAAATGCACGCCCCTGAGCCAAGGTCGAGGTCGAGCGGAGATGGGACCTCCCACTGCCCAAGCTCGAGGTCGTGCGAGAGCCAACGTCGCTTAGGTCGTGGTCGAGGGCCCTCACTGCATTGTCCCGAGCTGGGGACCCCATTGACCGTGCATTGACTTGTCAGGGATTTTCCAGCCCTCGTCAGCAAGCCCCCCAGGCTCAAGGTCGAGGAGGACAACTGGATCGACCTCGAGCCTGCAGCCGCTGGGAACAGACCTTCGGACTCCTTATACCTTCGGTCGAGGTTGAGCGGAAATCACCAGGAAAGACCTCGGCTCCAAGACATATGGCGCCCCTCGGGCTTCACGATGTCAGTACGAATCTGATCGGTTAGGGGGTGTGGCTGCAACGCCTTGGAACTGCCGCCCGATCTTTAATTGCGCCTATCAAATCACCACCGCACACCTTTTGAGGCGCTTTAGCCTAAAATCGACGACGATCCCGGCCTATAAACCCAAGCCTTCTGCGACCTTTGAAGAATTCCTGATTTCCTCGCGCTCCTCGACTCCTAGCCCCTTTGCCCGAGCGACCCTCCTCTCCTCGACCAAGCTTGAGAGCGGCCGCCATGGCGAAACTCGGAAGAAGCACCATGTCACTGGCGAGGATGAAGGAGCTCGAGAGCCTGGGGCTGCTCGACCAGCCGATGTGGCGGTTGCAGACGGCGAGACCGAGCCACATCCCGGGGCAACGAGCTCGTCTGACCGAAAGCACTCTGGCGCTCTTGACTGCGGACACAGAGAGCGATTTCATGGCGGCAGTCCTTGCCCATTGTGAGATAGAGCTCATCAACCTGGTGCCCAATTCCATCCTCCTCGTCTCTATCTTCTCGCATTTGTGTGAGGGGTTCCTTGGAATCCTTCCCACCCCTCGCTCTTCTTTCGTTTCTTCGCTTTATTACGCTCCGGGAAGGACCCCGTGGTCAGATGCCTTTACTTCCGGCTGTGAACGGGAATCCCGTGGGCCTTCCCCAAAATCCAATCCCGGGACTCCCTTGCTCTGTGGACCGAGCGATGGTTTTACCTGAAGAAGGGCCGGACTGGGGCGCTATCGTTCAACGGAACCCCGATCACTGGGAAGAAGGAGACCCCAGAGCTGGACGACCCAGAGGTCAATGAAGAGGCCATCGCTGCCATACACATCTACGCCATGCGCGGCCTCACCGGGCAGGCAATCGCCTGCGACTTCCTGCGGAGTCGAGTTTTCCCCCTTCGAAAGTGGGAACACCCATTCTACGAGATCACGGGACGCGATGACATGACCCGCGAGGGTACGATTGGTGCGTCCTCTTGCCCTTGAGACTTGCTCGCATTCGTCCTTCGGGTCTTCTTGACAGTTCACTTCCTTGCAGCGCCGAAGGAATCCTAGGTCGCCGCCAGGATGAATGAGATGTTCGGGAAAAGGGCGCACGACTATACCCTCGGCGCTCCTGTCCCAAAAAACGTACTGCGCCGGAAGGACGAGGTAGGCACTCATAAGCCGCTCTTTAGTTTGCACACCGTCGGCGCCTTCCCTTGATCGTTCATTGTGCTCGCGAGACCACCATGAGCTGCTTGACCTGACCAGAGGTTGCTCCATTGCCCGTGACGGGCAAAACAAGAAGGGAAGAAGAAGCGCCCGGGCAAAGCAGGGCGGCAAGTGAGGCTAAGCCCCCACTGAATGGGCCGAAGCGCAGCAGTAAGGACTCCACAGTCGAAGCCCCAGTGTATGCTTGCACCTCTTCATCTTCGACATGTCTTTCTTTGCGATGGTAGCGCGATGGCATTGCTAGGTCCTCAGGCCCTCAAGCGGCCCAAAGGTCCCAAGAGGGGGGCCCTAGGATTTCTGCTGTGGGGAACTTAGAGCCACCATGAACTGCGTCAGGTGGGGGACCGGAAGGCGCCCTCGACCTCGGGAAGTCGGGGTCTTCGCCCGACTTCTGTGACGGAGACTTCCAGGCCAGGTTGGTTTCGTGCCCTTCATTTGCTCAGCCCTCCTTGTAACTTGTTAGCTTAGTAGTGGCTCTTAATTGCAGACCTTGAGCGCCCGAGCTCAACACCTGCCCATATTGACAATGACTATTGTCCAGGGTGAGTTCGAGTCTGAAGAGGAGGAGGAGGGCAATTATGTGTTGGCGCCCTGCCGAACTTCGGGCCGGGGGCGCATTCCGTCGAGCCCAGGCGAGCTCGTGGCGAGTTCGACCAAGGGCTCGGCGACCACGAGGAAGAGGTCCTCCCCGCGACCAACGAGGACTATGGCACAGACGAAGTAGACGTCGAAGACGATGTCGACCCGCCCGAGGCCGTCGAAGAAGATGGCACCGGAGGCGCCCTCGCCACAACCGCCAGGGCCGTCCCGACCGTGGCGGTCATAACTCCCCAAGCCACCGATCCTGTAGACCCCCCAGCCGTGGCAGGCGCGGAGGCCCGAGCCGTGGGCCAGGCCAGGAACACCGCAGAGGAGGAGGCTAGAGACCCTCCAGTTGCGAGGGACGAAGCCGCCACCGGGACAATGCGTGAGGGCAAGTCGAGCCCCCTCGAGGAGGAAGCTCGAGGCGGCCCACGACGGAGGCCTTGAAGACCTCACCCCAAGACCTAGCGGCGTGATGGGTGACACCGCCCAGGAGCGTCAGGCGGCGGTTCGCCGCATACTCCGTCTCGACCTTCGAGGCCGTCTCGCCTGGGTACTTGAGTTTTCTTCGAACCTTTAGCTCAAGTTTTGCTGTTTTCCTTCCTCTATCACTCCTCTAGCGTGTTCCGTGTTGATCCTTTAACCCCGCAGGCCATCGACTCCATCTCCCAAGGGCTACAAGGCCTTCAAACGCACTCCGACATGATGAGGGCCTTGCTCGATGTGTTGGAGGACACATTGACGGCACGCTCTAAGCTCGTGGAGGACCTGCAAGCCAAGCGGGAGGAGGCCGCGCAAAAGGCGGTAGAAGACTCCAAGGAGATCGCTGGCCTCCACAAGGTGGTGAAGACGCTCGAGGCCACTCATAAGGACGAGCTAGAGTGGGCCATCGCCTCGGAGCGGGACCATGCGTACAAAGCCGTCGAGGACGAGCGCACAAGGTCGGCCAAGGCGCTTGAAGCTGAGCCAGCTAAAGCCGAAGAATGAAACAAGACCGTCGTGGACCAGGCAGCCGTCTCATCGAGGGCCTCCCCCGAGGTCGAGGCCAAGGTGAAAGAGCTCGAGGAGAAGCTGGGTCAAGCAAGCAAGGCGGCCAAGAGCGCCTTGGCCCAACGGGAGAGGCTGCTTGCCCGCGTGAGAGCCTCTACAAAGCCCTCGACTTGAGGCGAGCTCTCGACCCTAAGGGCCAAGGTCACTGAGCTCGAGTAGGAGAAGCTTGCTAGTGAGATGGCTGACCTGTAAATAGGGCTAGATTTCTTGTAAGCAAGACTTTTGTAAAACCAAAAAGGTTTATTGGAACAACGTTATTTTGGCAAGAATAGCTCAATGTCTTGTTTTGCTTGTGTGAGATCATGTGATGAAAAATTGGTTGATTGGTGAAATTGGCATTGTAAAGTGATTTTGGTTATGGCATGTGTGGTGCTTGTGCATGTGCTATGTTGAGATGATTATCATGCTAGTGATAGCATGATGGAGTTTGCTTGATGCAATGCACTCATGTGAGTGGTTGCATGGGTTGTTTTTTAGGCAAGTGATGGACTTTTGCTCAAATGTTCATTTGATTATGTTGGGGATAGCATAATGGTTTTGCTTAATGCAATGCACTCGTGTGAGTGGTTGCATGGATTGATCTTGAGTCAAGTTGTGGACTTGTGCTCGGACGCGTTGTTTGTTACTTCATGTGCAGATGTTGCTCGAGGGCGAACGTGGTCGATGACGGGACCAGAACTAGGTTCATGGAGGAACTGAGGTTCGGGACTAGGTTCAGGGAGGAATCGAGGTCTTGGTGGTCGAGGATGTCATGCGAGACGTTCGGGCTAGAGAACATGCACATGGAGGCTGGTTAGTCACATAATTACTGCGGGGGAAATTTGTACATACGTGCAAGAGTTATTTTTGGTCACGTTGGGCCAAGTTGAGATGTATACAGACTCTTTCCATGTTGGAAGTGGAGTTGTATCCTATCTCGTTAGGATTGCTCTGTATAAATAGGGAGGGTGTCCCCTGTTTATTCTTGAGCAAGATTTTAGGGTTGTACTCTTTTGTTTGAGTACTGTAACCAGATCAAAAATAAAGATCTTCTCACAAGTTCTTGACTCCGGCATAGTTGATCGATCGCTTGAAGTTTTGTTCATCACAGCAGTCACGAAGTTCATCACGGAGTTCGGCTCTTTGCAAAGGTATCATCTTGCAATGGAAATATCTTTTGATCCATAGATACGATCGGATTGATTCTTATTGGGTTTGATTCGTAATTGAATATAGTTTCTACACATAAAATTTCATATCAATCCAACGATTAGATCTTTGGTAATTCGTGGTCGCCCAGATTGCTACCTGGTCACCCAGCTGTTAGATCGCTAATTGTTTCAGTCATCTTGCAAAAGTCATAACTTTAGATCCGTATATCTGATCGACCTGATTCTTTTTTTGTTCACTTTGGAATTGAATATAGTTTATATAGTTAAAATTTTACGTCAATCCAACGGTTAGATCTTCTGTAATTTGTGGTCGCCCAGATTGATGTCCTGCTCGCCCGACTGCTCGCGTGGTCGCCCGGGTTCAGTCATCTTGCGAAGGACATAACTTTAGATCCGTAGATCTGATTGACCTGATTCTTTTTGTGTTAGCTGCGGAATTAAGTCTAGTTTCTACAGTTAAATTTTCACATCATTCCAAAAGCTGGATCTTCAGGAATCTCTATTTTAGTGGATGTGTATTGGTCTGCTCGCCCAGACTATCGTGGCGTGGTCGCCATTGTCCTTGTGCTCGCCCAAGCTGCTCACGTGCTCGCCAGATTGTCCTTGTGGTCACCCAAGCTGCTCACGTGGTTGCCCAAGTGGTCTCTTGGTCGCCCAAGTGCCCAAAGCGGTCGCCCGGTGTCCTCTTGCTTTCGCCGGGTGATTCTTGATCGCCTAGGTACCCAAAGCCCAGCCCAAGTGTCCTCTTGGTGGCCAGGTGCTCTCTTGGTCATCGGTGGTCTCTTGGTCTCCCAAGCTGCGTGAGATGGTCTCCCAATTTACGTAACCTAGTCTTCAAGCAATTTGAGTTTTAATTTGGGGTGTTTGAAAAGATCGAAAATTTGATTTTAGCTTCCGCGCAATCATTCACCCCCCCTCTGATTGCTACATTAGTATATTTCGATCCTACAGCTTGATCGAAAGATTTTTCTTAATCGTGCATTTAGCCTTTTCTGTCCGTGGCATATCCTGTCCAGCCCCCGTTGGGCTCAAGGTCGAGCAACGCCGGTTTTGGGCGCAAGTTAAAAAACGTGCATAGATCAAGCCCTGCACAAGCGAAAAAGGCCTGCAGGGAGCGTAACATGGGTGCACGAGGAAAAACTTAGGATCTAGAGTGAGGATCTCGAGTCATGACAACGATTCGTGCCTTGCCCGTTGGACCTGGTCACGGGCTTAGTTCAAACCCTGGCGCAGGGGGAGCATTGATGCGAAGAGGTTCGGCTTACAAGTAGCTCGACCACTGGGGGTGAAGTTTAAGCCCTCGACACTTGGGCCAAGAGCAAGCGCGCTCGTCCACAGGTTAGACTCAAAGAGACCTCGAACTCGAGCCGACACAAAATATAGAATGAAAAATTTGCACAAAGACCAATCATAACAATTGAACAAGAGCTTCATTGAAAATTGAGGTAAAAAGGGTTACACATAGAATTTTTGAAGGTGATCGATATTCCATGAGCTAGAGAGCTCTCGCCATCGGGCAATGCTAGCCAGAGTAAGCCCGTGCGATCTGTTGAAACAACTCTATAGGGGCCCTCCCATGAGGATAACTTGTTGGTGTTGGGCCAGAACTGAATCGCCTCGGGGCTAAGTCCCCAACAAGGAGCTCCTAGGTCGTACCGATCGGGGCGCATGTCTGCGAAAGAGCTTGCGGGTAGTCTTGTGCGTCGTGGCGATTGCATGGCATCTTACTTCTTCGCGAGGTAAGGTCAAGGGACCGTTCTTGCTCGAGTCGACTGATCGACCAAAGTGACCACTGGGGAGCCAGTAATGACCTCTGGAGGCGGGACTACTTGATCTCCGAACACGGCCGGGAAGGGTGTGGACCCGTCGCCACGGTTGGTGGTGTCCGAATGGACCATAAGACGGTGGGAAGTTCGTCCACCCAGGTCTAGCCGTGTCGTTCGAGCTCATCTGATACTCACTTTTTGACACCTTGAACGATCTGTCCGTTGGCGCACTCCATTGCTCCATTGCTCTGCGGATGGGCGACCGAAGCATAGCATACTTTGGTGCCTATGTCTTGTGATACTCTGGAGCGACTCACTAGTAAATTGTGTTCCATTGTTAGTGATGATTCGCATGGAACCCCATACGATGACCACGCATAGGCGGAAGAACTTGATCGCCCGCCCGGCGTGATGGTCGAGCGGGTTAAACCCGATTCATTTGGTGAAGGTATCGATGGCAGCGACAGGAACTTCTTTCCTCCGATAAACTGCGAGGAAGGGGCGAGGATATCGGCCCCGGTCGAGAAAGGCCAGCGAGTGGGATGGTGCGGAAGCGCGTAAGCGGTGATCGACTTTCGAGCATGGGCGGCAAGCTCGATAGGTGCGGACAATGTTGCGTGGCGTCTGGAGTCTTAGTGGGCGATAGAACCCCATACGAAAAGCCTTCCCGACCACGGTCCTGAAAGAAAGTGTGCCCCACACAGACCTGAATGAATGTCGTGTAGTAGGTACTTACCCTCCTCTGCGGTGATACACTTCGTCAGGATGCCGAAAAGATTCCGATGATAAAGCTTGCCGTCTATGAGTTTATACGAGCTCGCTCGGTGCTTGATCCTGCTCCTTTCCGCTGGCTCGGCTGGGAGCTCACCCGTTGCTAGGAAACAATGGATCGGCTCCGCCCATGAGGGAATACCTTCGATGAAGGCGGCCAAGGGCCCTTAATTACGGTGATTGAAAGCGATGCCGAGGTCTCGGGATCACATTTGGAGGGACTTCATCGTCAGACAACCCGAGCTTGGAGAGGTAGTCTACGTCGGAGTTGTCCTTTCACGCCACGTGAGTGATCTCCAGGTTCTAGAACCACTTCTCCATCTTGCGCCTCGGTGAGGTACTTGGCCATGGAATCCTCTGAGCATTGGTAGCCCTTGTTGAACTCAGCCTGTCGCCCTGTGGGGTGATAATGAGGATTCCGGCCCTCGAGCGCTTGAACGACCGCGAGCCATCGAAGTACATGACCCAGGGCTTCTCCTCATCGACCTCGAGCTCAGGAGCCGGCTGCGAGGTCTGTTCGACCACGAAGTTGGCTAGCACCTGCGACTTGATGGCCGTGCGCGCCACGAACTGGAGGTCGAAGACGGTGAGTTCCACGGCCCACTTAGCGATGCGACCTCCGGCCTCCAGGTTTCTCAAGATCTCCCCGAGCGGAAAGTTGCTCGGGACGACCATGGAATGAGCCTGGAAGTAATGCCGAAGCTTGCGTGAAGCCATGAGGAGGGCATACAGGAACTTCTGAACCTGAGGGTAGCGCTCTTTTGGCCCATGAAGGACCTCACTAACATAGTAGATCTAGTGCTGCCGTGCGTCTCGCTCGGCTACCAGGACGGCGCTGACAGCCTGGGTGGTGGCTGCGAGATAGAGCAGCAACTTCTCGCCTGGCTGTAGGGTCGTAAGTAAGGGCGGGGTTGACAGATATACCTTCAATTCATCGAAGGACCGTTGAGCCTCGGGCATCCACTCGAAGCCCCCGTGCTTGCGCAAAGCCTTGAAGAAGGGCAGCCCACGCTCGCCAAGCCTCAAGATGAATCGGCTGAGGGTAGCCATGCGTCCGGTGAGGCACTGCACCTGCTTTACCGAACTCGGAGGAGCCATCTTCTCTATTGCCTCGATCTTTTCCGGGTTCGGGCCGACCCCCGAGCCCCCAATCATGTAGCTGAGCACCTTCCTAGAGGCGGCGCCGAACACGCACTTCTCCGGATTCTTAATCTTGTGCTTGTTTAGGTTGGCGAAGGTCTCCTCAAGATCTTGAACGTGGCTGGCTTCGGCGGAGCTCTTGACGATGATGTCATCCACGTAGACCTCGAGGTTGCGGCCGATCTAGGGCTCGAACATCTTGGTCATCGGTATTTGGAAGGTCGGCAAGCGTTGCGGAGACCAAAGCGATATGGTGCGTGTAGCGATGGGTCCCCAAGCGGCGTGATGAGCGATGTCTTGCTCTCATCGTCGGCCGCCCGACTTGATCTGGTGGTACCCGAATAAGCGTCGAGGAAGCTCAACGACTTGGCATTCGCCGTGGAGTCGACGATCCGGTCGATCTGGCGGGAGAGGAAGTTGTCGCCGACACGCCAAGTTCAACCCGTGTGATCCGCGCATCCTCAACTTCGCCCTTCTTACATGCGATGGCGAGATTGGCCAGCCACTCGGAGTAGTCGATCTCACGAATGAAGCCGGTCTTCAACAACTTGTCAAGGTTCTCATTGATTATAGCGACCTTCTCGGGGAAGCGTCGCGACTTCAGCGCCTGCAGCGGCGGTGGGGCGTACACTGCAATCGTGCTCGACCACCCCCTCGGGACACTGGCATGTCTGCGGTTCCCAAGCAAATATGTCTTTGTTGGCGCGGAGAAAGTGGCGAGCTCGAGTTCCTATTGGAACTCAACTCGGCGAGACTGGACGCCTTGGGCGGGTCCCCCTCCTCGGCGGCCTGACCTTTGTAGCTCATTGCTTTGGATGACCGTCTTCGGTGGGCGACCTTGGCGTGTCGCCGGGGCCCTCTTGAGGCTGACATGCGGCGGGCCAAGGCACAGGTCTCATAACCGTCGCCGCCTTGAGGTCGCCCACTGCGGTGATGGCGCCACCAGTCTGGGAGCTTCATGCGGCGGTGGCGTAGTGGTTCGCCGCCATGAACTTGACCAAAGCCGGGCGGCCAAGGATGGCGTTGTAAGGAAGGTCTCCTTCGACCACCTCGAAGGTGATCAGCTCACTGCGGAAGTTGTCCGAGGAACCGAAGGTGATGGGCAGGACCACCTATCCCAAGGGGGTGGTCAAACTTTCGGCTACGATCCCAAAAAATGGAATCGCGATATTCTTGACCTTCGACGGGAGATCGCATGCGGTCGAGTCGCTAGCTGGCAGACAAGTTGAGGCTGCCCCATCGACCATGACCGCTGACCATGGTGTTACTAATGGTCGAGGTCACGACCAGGGCAGTCTTGAGATCTTTAGACATACCTTGGGGGGCATCCTCTTGCGTAAAGGTGATCGTTGCCCCCGCCCACTTGCAGGGCTAGTCCGCGGGCTTCCCGGTGGTGTCCTGGTAGACCACGCGTGCGGCATCCTTGATCTCGTGCCGGGACAGGTACGCCGAAGAGCCGCCGAAGATGACGTTGATCCGGCGGTCGCCTTGCTGGAACTCCAGGTCGAGGTCGGCCTGGTCCTCTCTGGTGTTAACCCTATCAGGCTGATCTCCCTCCTTTGGGAGCAAGGGCATCTCCCCGCGTCCGTCATAGAAAGCCTCCAGCTTTGGCCTGCTAGGTCCTGCAGCCTTGCAGGTCGTGGCCCAGAGCCCTGTGGAACAGACAAAACTTGCCCTCGTCAAACCGAGGTCACCCCTCGGGACCCTGCGGCGGTGATTTGCGTGATCACCTGCAGCGTCGTCGTGCTCACGACGGACGGATGGCCCTTGGGGGTGAGAGTTCCTCTCACGACTCTCGCCTTTAGAGCGAGGAAGAAGTCCGCTCCTCCGACTCTTTGGGAAGTCGCGATCCGTACTCCTCGGCACGATCTCGGGCGGGGTTGAGTGAACGGCGAGATTCCCCTCTGGCGTCGGATGCGGTGTTTTCAGAGCGGTTGCAGGTGTGGCGTGGCAGCGAGGTTTCGCCCAGCCTCCATCAAGAAGTACAACGGCACCACCAACCTAGAGGAGTTCTTGCAGATTTACACCATGTGGTGCGTGCCGCTGGCGTGTCTGAGAAGGCCATGGCCAACTACATCCCAACGGCCTTGATAGGGTCCACTTGGTCATGGCTGTTGAACCTCCTCGGGGATCAGTGCGCTCGTGGGAGGAGTTGTGCGGCCTCTTCGTCACCAACTTCTAAGGCTCCTTCGCACAGCCGGGCGTGGAGGATGATCTCCATGCCCTCGAGCAGGAAAAAGGGGAGTCGTTGCGCGACTTCATTCTATGATTCTGCCACTTTCGCAACACGATCCCCCAGATTTCAGAGCAGTCCGTTGTCATCGCCTTTCGAAGAGGTGTTCGAGACCACGAGATGCGGGAAAAGATATCGACCCGCAACATCGCCACCACCTCCGAGCTCTTCTCCTGGCGCTGAAGTGCTTGGTAGCGAGGCTCGAGGGCGATGTCTCGCGCCGCACAAGGATCTTGGCGGGGGCAAGCCGGACATCGAGGTCCTGCCTGCGAGCAAGAAAGCGCGGAGGCGCGAGGCGGTTGAGACCAGGCGGGTCCTGACAGCTAAACGCGAGCATGAAGACGCTCGGCCGAGAAGGCGCGACCGCCGTGACCGGCGTGGCGACCGCTGCGGTCAAAGGAATGACCACCGTGAGGAGAAGGAGGGCAAGCTTTTCTGCCTGATCCACAGGACCAACACTCATGACCTGACCAGTTGCCAGGTTGTGAGCAAGATGGTCGAGCAGCGGCTCAAGGAGCGCCGCCCTCACGACGACGATCAAGATGAAGACCTTGCGCTGCTGGCCTTCCAGTAGGCAGACCACACCATGGCGTACATTCATGGTGGCTCATCCACCTACCCCTCCAACGCGTCCTATAAGCGGCTGAGGAGGGAAGTCTGCGCTACGGCGTCGAGTTCAGGGGCGTGTCGGATGCTGAAGTGGTTGGAGGAGCCGATCACCTTCAGTCGGCTGACCACCCTGAGAGCATTACCGGCATAGGTCACCTTCCGGTCGTAGTTTCACCCATGATACGGAATGTGAAGCTCGGACGAGTGCTCGTGGACAGAAGGAGCTCCGTCAACCTCCTATCCTTCAAGGCATTTCGGGCGCTCCAAGTATCGAGCCAAGAGCTGCGCCCGGCCTTGCCCTTCTCTGACATAGCTCAGGTGGCTCGATCCCCTAGGCAGTCGCCTCCCGTCACCTTCGGGGAGAAAGCAACTACCGTCTGGTGATCGACTTGAAGTCGCCGACTTGACCTCCGTCTAGCATAATACTTGGCCGACCGGCGTTGGCCAAGTTCATGGCGGCAACCCACTATGGATACATGGTGGTGAAGATACCAGGGCCTGGTGGCCCCATAGTCATTCGGGTGGACAGGCCAGAAGCTTTGCGTTGCCGCAAGCATGCACTGGACCTGGCCGGTGCCACCTGCGTGAAGCCAGCTGATGCCGCCTTTTCGGGAGCCCCTCAAGCGCAGACCCACGCCTCGCCTGGCTCGGCCGACGAGGTAAAGATGGTCTCCCTTAGTAAGGGCGAGCCCGGGAAGACCGTCTTCATCGGTGCCAGCCTCAGCGCCAAATAGCAAGACGCGCTCGTCACCTTCCTCCGGTCTAATTCCGACGTGTTCGCCTGGCAACCGTCCAATATGACTGGGGTCCCTAGTCAGGTGATCGAGCACCGATTGGCAAAGCTCCCCGAGGTGCACCGGTCGCCCGGATGGTCGCGACGAGCACCGAGGCGGCAAGACGCCATTCGGGAGGAGGTAGAGAAGCTGCTACGCGCAGGAATTATACGGGAAGTCTCTCACCCCGAGTGTCTTGCCAACCCTGTGCTCGTCCAGAAGTCCAACGGGAAGTGGCGGATGTGTGTCGACTTCACCGACCTCAACAAGTCCTACCCGAAGGATCCTTTGTTGGTGTTATGCCCTTGAGGCAGTCATATAGATGATTGTAACATGACTATGCTTATGAATAATAATATGATTATTGGTCCAATGAATGTATATCATTATATTGATCGGCAAGTATGTGACTTGCTTATGAAACTCTCTACTTATTGATATAATTACGTAAGTATCTCGATCGGGTATCATCGTATAGGGCGACGATGAATAGATCGGCACATGTATTGATCGATGATTATATTTCATAGATCATAGGATATGGAGATATCATCAATACATTGTGAACTCATGATGAAGAACATGGGTTAGATAGACCCGCAATGGGACAACTGCGAGAATGTTACACTCTTATGTGTCATCGGTTGCATCTCATACATAGTGGATGTATGATCCTTAGACTGAGATTATCGCATTCCTACATGTGTAATAGTTTACCTTGGGGCCACCAAACGCTATTTCCTAACCGGATAGTTATAAAGGTAGCTTTCATGTTTGCTATGAAACATGCGAGAGGAAGTGAGCGATCAAGATGGAATTTGCCACTCGGTTAGCGGAGATATATGTCTAGGCCACTCATGTGATATGATTAAGGAAGTGCATGGCCATGCCGTGATTGAGAAGTCAATCACAACTTATTAATATATCACGGATCACGAGAGATGGATTGAACTATCAAAGAATGACATACTTCTCGTCTTGAGTTCGATCTTCATATAGTTTGGCAAAGGATTATTACATGAGTACTTTTGAAAGGTTATATCGATTTGATCATATGCGTTTGGGAGTTGGCATGCTCGCAAGAACCACTACCGGCTATTGGATTGGAAAAAGGGTTTTTCGAATCTATGTCCAAATGTACATGAACCTCTGGTCACACACTTAAGGTGGGGCGCATTGGTGGATTGGATCCGTAATTAATGGACCTCGTGGGCTTAATCTTGTTGATGGGCCTGGCTTAGGGTTTCGTCGCGAGGCTATATAAGGAGAGGGAAGGGTGGGCGTGCAGGTTGTTGTTCACGTCGAACCCTAGCCTCCACCTCTCATTGCCCTATTTGGCGACTCGGTGCTTGCACAGCGCCGCAGCGTTCCATCCGGGGCGTGTGGGCTGTTGTGGTGATCTTTGCGCTCTTTGCGGCGTGGTGAGGACGAACCGCGGCGAGGGCGATCCGCGTAAGGGCGATCCGTATGGACGATCGCGTGAGGGCGATCCGGCGAGCGATCTACTACACCAGCGCGAAGGATTCCGCAAGCTGCGCGTCTAGTGGTAATCAATCGTGATCCCTTTCTTGCGAGTAGCTTTTCTGGTTATGCGGTAGAAATTTTAATTTGTGCTAGCGTAGCATACCACGTTCCCCAACATCCTTACCCCCTGCCGCGCGTCGATCTCATCGTCGACTCGGCGGCGAGGATCTGAGCTCTTGTGCTACGGATGCATACTCAGGGTACCACCAGATTAGCATGACGGTGGAAGACGAAGAAAAAACTGCTTTTGTAACACCCATGGGTGTTTATTGTTATATCAGAATGGCTTTTTGGTTAAAAAATGCTGGTTCTAATTACCAACGTGCCATGCATAGTACTTTCCGTCCACAGATAGGGCGCAATCTTGAGGTATACGTCGACGACTTGGTTGTGAAAGTTAAAAAGAGCGAAGAACTGATTGAAGACCCGGAGGAGACCTTCGCCAACCTCTGGAAGAATTACTTAAAGCTCAACCTCGAAAAGTGTGTGTTCGGCATGCCCTTCGAAAAGTTGCTAGGGTTCCTCGTGTCCAGTTGGGGCATTGAGGCCAATCCTGACAAGATAGCAGCCATTGAACACACGAAGCCGCCGGTTCAGCTCAAGCAGGTGCAATGCACGGTGGTCGCTTTGGCCTCCTTGGGCAATTTATTGCACGGTTGGGAAGAAAGGAGCACGCCCTATTCAAGCTCTTGAAGAAGGCAAACCACTTGAGTGGGTGAGGAGGCTCAACGAGCATTTGAAGACTTGAGCGATACCTCTCCTCCCGCTAATCTTGAGTAGCCCCAAGCCGTGAACCATTGCTCACAGACATCATTGCTACCCAGCGGTGGTGGCGTGGTCTTGGTGGCGGAGAGGAAGGCGTCGAAGCCGATCTACTATGTTAGCAAGGTGCTACGAGGCAAAGACGAGATACCATAAGCCTGAGAAGATGTTGTACGCCGTCTGGTGGTGTCCAAGAAGCTGCGGCACTATTTTTAGGCGAGATTACGGTGGTCACTTGCCTACCCCTGCGAGAGATCCTTCACAACCCGAAGTGAAGGCGCATCGTCAAGTGGCGGTGGAGTTAGAAATTGGTCTCATGTTTATACCCGTCATCGCCATCAAGAGCAGTGGCGGAGTTTTTGCCGAATGGACTCCGCCACTCCTGGTGAAGAAACCCCCGCGCCTTCCCCCTGGACTTTATTCTTCGATGGCTCCTTCAGGCTCGAAGGCGCGTGGGCTGGGGTTGTCCTGGTCTCTCCGACCGGTGACATCCTCCGGTATGTGGTCGCCCTCGACTTCAAGGCCACCAACAACATTACCGAATACGAGGGCCTGCTGGCAGGGCTGCTGTAACATCCCAAAATTTGGGTTTTCAAAAATTTATATTTAAATTAGCTTTCTAAAAATTTTACATCAATCTTATTAGATTCAAGAAGCTTAATTTAGAATTTTCTACATCTAAAACAATTTAATGTGCCTTCTGTGTACATCAAGTAATTTAAAATTTAGTTTTTACAGTGTCCTTTGTATCTCAGGGAATTTTCCAAATTTGAGATTTGCTAAAAACTAATTAAAATTATTAATTTAAACATCTGGATGTTAATTGGATTTTTATTTGGATTTTTAATTCGAATTATTAATTGTTCGGGCAATTCTATATCCAAATTCCAATTCAAACCTTTCCTTTGAAATTCCGTTTAAATCGAAAATTTAGATTTTTCCTCGGTGTTCTAATTAACCTGGCATCCATATCCTTCCAAAACTCGGAGTTCAATTCTTTATCGTCCGCAAATTCAAAATTTCAATTTCCGGTCCTTATTCCAAATTTCACCCGAGTTCCAAAATACTCCAAAAATATCAAAATTCATAGAATCAGGTTCCAAATATTCCAAAATAATTGTGGGAATTTTTCCAAGATTTATAGAATCTCTCCGGTATTTTAACTCTCGCGGTCTTTCGTTAAATCCAGTATAATAGTCCCGGAATTGTCTAAATCCTAAAACTTATCAAAATTCAGTGAAACTAATTTTATTGGGTTCCAAATAATTTCTAGTAGTTTTAGGAATTTTTCCAAGATTTTTAGATTATTTTTGCTATTTTATTCCTCGCGCTTTTGTCTCTCCATTTCTTCCAACCAATGAGAAAGCGACACGTGTCCAGCACTGTACATCTTCAACCTCCAGCCGTGCGCACTGTTCATATTCAGCCCTATTTGCAGCCCAAACTTCAAATGCTCAGAACTTTTGCAATTCTCAACGAAATTGAGTGAGGTCAGTTGCAAATCGACGGTCTAGTTAAGGGCTTCAATTCTCCTGCAGTTTCTCCCTCTGAAATCAAGTGAAACGGAAGCTGCAAGCACTTATTTGCCGTTTCTTGTTTTAGCCATAACTCTTCCGTTTCTTCTTCTCTCAATGTGTGCGAGTACTCAAAAGTTTCGTCTCGACATCCTCCATCCCGTGCTCACCCTTACCCTCCATTTCCAGAACATTTGCCCTTCCGAAAATCGAAGAAACCATCGTCGGACGTCCTCCGTTGACATCGCCGTGTCATCTTTTGATCTGGTAAGGCAAATGGACTTCCGTTCACGTCATCATGTGCACATTGGTGTGTAAATCATAACCCCTCAAGAAATTCCAGGTTTCGTCAAGAATTGCTCCGGGAATTTGCGTTTGTTCGTCGTCAAGTTGAGTTCTGTTCGTCGTCGATTCCTCCCAAACCGGTAATTCCCAATCAAATTTCTTTTATATATAGCCTAGTATGATCATGCTCTACGCCGTGCTCCTGCTAGTTTTGAGAAATTTTGCGTTTTATGGTGTTTTTGGCCGCCATGCCATTTGGTCGGTTTTGGTCGCGTCGGCCGTCGCCCTCGCCGTTGCTCCGGCCATCCCCGCCATCGGCCATCATGCCCACGGGCTTCCCCTCACCTCTCCACCCCATCCCCACCACTGGCTGGCCCTCAATTGGCCAATGTCACCCCGAATTGCGCAGCGCACGCCAATTGCTCGATAAAATGCCTACGAAGCCGGTTTTTGCGCTTTTCTTTGTTTTCTTGACCTAGCCGCCGCCTCAACCTTGTGTAGAACTCCCATGACCTCTCCCACACGTCCTCACCTCAGATCAACTCATCCAAACTGAGAAACTTTGCCTCATCCTCCGAAGCGCCGCCGCACGTCGGCCATACTTTGAGGCACGTTCCCCGTCAACTCGTCGACTCTTTTCAAGATCCGTTTGTGTCACCTCGTGTCTCATAGTACCCTCTGTCTCCCTTTCAAATTTCATGCAATTTGGTTTGTAGAATCAAAAGTTACGGCTGGCCAAAGATCAAATCTTGCCGGAGGTTGTTCTCCCTCGTTTTTGCGAGTTTGGCCGTGACATTTTTATGGTAGACTCCCCTTGATGTCCCCTACGCGGTGCTCGCCCTAACTCAAGGTTTTACCTGCTGGATTAGTGCAGAAAAATCAATCTTCCCCGATCAGACTGCGTACGAACAGCAGGGAATGGCATCATGCGTTCCCCGTTGATCCAGAAGGTAAAAATCCGATCTCTTCGCGTCATATCGTGTTCTAGGATCTCAGTAGGCTCTCTGAATTTGTTTGTAATTTTTCATTCATTATTCTAGTAGTTATGGCTATTAGATCTATTAGCTATAACAACCGTTAATCGGCAGTTTGTGATTAATCCAGTGGGTCGCCGCCAAATCCGCCTATACCGTTGAGTTCGTATCACCACGTTCTACACCGTGCTCACCCTACCTTTGCTATTCCACTGTCCAAAAATTTTAATATTCATTTCGCCGTCGGTTTCGCGCCGTGCATCGCCTTTTTGTCGCTAAACATCTTAGTTCGCTTTGGCGAGTCCTTCCGTCCGATTGGTGCGTTACCCTCTTGTTTTGGCCATCCTTCGAGTTTATTTGGTCTCTATTTGCCGTCAAAGCCTTAATCTAAAACCTACCCGTTATCGCTTTGCCTTCGCCGATAGCGTTCCGCCGTTATCGTTTCGTCGTTAACGTTCCATTGTTAACGTTCCGCCGTTAACGTTCCATCGTTAACGTTTCGCTGTTAAAGTTTCGTCGTTAACGTCCCGTCGTTAACGCTTTGCTCTCATCGTAGGCGTGCATTCAAGTAAAGGCCCTAATGCGATGTCATCATCTTTTCTATCGCCTTGATGTGATCTAGCTCTATCACATTGAGTTTAGCCCCGTCTTCTTATCATCGCCGTCTTGTCATCATCGAGCCTTTTCATCGATGTATGACTGAACCCCCTTATCGAATCACAATAGATGTTGACCCCACTTGTCCTTATCTTATCGTTGAGAATCTAATCTGCCATTGATTGGAAAATCATTCATGGACTTGGTTGATACACCATTGACCATGTGTCATATCCTTGTACCCATATCTAATCTATCAGCTTATCTTTTTTTGTTTACTGTGTATCTGTTCAGTTAACAAAAGTCAACTTTTGCATCAGCTTAGTTCATCATGAACTAACATATCTTTATGGACCTGGTCTATGGATCGAGAGCCATATGTCATTGTCTGTCTAATCAAGATAGCAACTTCAAAGGAAATATTCTTTGGAATGTTATTCCTTCTTTCCCAGTTATTAATCTTTCTCTTCGGTGTATTTTCCGAAAGCCGTTCTATTTTGTCTAATCATCGACCTAATCCATTCAAGTTCCTAATTTCATCTAAGCCGTTGTGCCCATGCTATTCGTTCTTAATTTGGAGTTTACTTGATTTGTTTTTGAGTTTCGTTGTATTTGTGCTTGTTTATCGTTAGACGCGTTGCCAGAAGTCGCTCGAAGGAGCTGAGGATCAAGCAAGCAGAGGTTGAAGATCGAGGATCAAGGATCGAAGATAAAGAGTAAAGAGTAATATAAATTGCAAGGGCCAGGAAAGTTGTACTTTGATCATATTGCTCCTAGTTTTACAAATTTACTTTGATTCAAATTATTGCATGCTAGTTCAATATTAAAATGATTTAAATTAATTTGGGATTAGATATTCAACCCAATTGCTAATATCATATTGCCATGATTATTTGTATGCCATAATTCATTTGTCACCCTAAGATGGTTGATTAATAGTTGGTTGTTATTACTTGCCAAATGTGGGTTGGTTAGATCGTGTATAATTGCTTAGCTATGCCACGCAACATATGTCTTTTGAAAATAAAAGGATAATACTGATTAATGGATTATGAAATGTGTTTGTGAAATAGTGTGACGTGTTGCCACACGATGATATTGATATGTGGAACCAGCGTGGTTCTACATGGATGTTGAGTTGTTGTTGGCATTGTGTTGTGCAATAATCAACTGGGGTGATAAAGGATTTAGACTGGGGCAAGTGGCAAGTGGCTTTATGCCAGGTGGGCCATTGTGGCATTTGGGGGGGTTGAGTGTTGTGAGGGTGTGCCAATTTTGAGAGAAGGATGTCTTGGCTGGGTCGGTTAAGGACTTCACCTTGCAAGCCTTTGACTGAGTCACTCGTACAACCACATGTCCGAATGGGAAGACCTAGTTTAGTAGGATTCGATATCTCACCTTTGATACCTCGGGTGGCGATCATCGAGGGTATTGTATGGGGGCGTACATCTTGTGGCTTGGTACCCTATCCAACGGTGTTCGTCGGTCCTATACTTCGGCTCAGAGTGAGGGAAGTGATAGTGAAGGCAACCCGGAGAGGTTCCTAGGTTGAGATAGAAGTTTCTAAAAGACTTTGTTATGATCGCTCATTTGCATACTCTTGTATGGCGATTCACGGCTGACGTGATGAGTTGATTGTATCTTGTGGGTAAAGTGTACAACCTCCGCAGAGTGTAAAAATTATTCGAATAGCCGAGTCCGCGGTACTGGACAATGCTCGGGGATTACAGTCAAGGGGTAGAGTTTTAAAAATAAAAATGAGGTTGGGAATGTGGACAATGTGATATGGAAATTGGTTAAGGAAGAGAAATTCTTTACTTGAGAATGATTACGAAAGTTATTATAGGTATTACTTGTTTTACTGCTTTTCAATATATTTATGATATTCATTTGTAAATCTTTGTTTTATGCAAAATAGCCAATTCACCATTCAATTGGGATAAGCCGTGCATATAGTTATTTAGACTTGCATTACATGCACGACTTGTTGAGTACGGTTGTGTACTCACCCTTGCTTTAACAAAACATCACGAGTTGAGGAGAAGTCTTTGTCTTGAAGAAGGAGAAGTTCGCAAGAAGGCGAATATCTAGGAGTTGAACCTTGTCAAATGCCCGTGGTATTTTGATGGGATTCACCGACGTTCTTCGTTCATTCTTTGTTCGTTTTACTCGAGTTGAAGCCATCTGGGCTTCACAATTGTAAGTTGACCTTAAGGTTGTTCAACATGTTATATTAAAAGATGAATTCTTTATTTATTAATCCGTTGTGTATGATTGTGATATTCATCTTTGTTAACTGTGGGCACTAGCTACTGATCCTGGGACTAGTGCTGAAAACACAGAGGGTTTCCGGATTGCAAATTCGGGTCCCGACAGCTGCGTGTCGCCTCGACGTTAGGCGTTCGGCGCCTACAAGTCAAAGGCGACTCCCTGCTGGTCATCAATCAAGCGCGAAAGGAATTTCAATGCTCTGACCCTACCATGGCCGCCTACTTGGCGAGGTCGAGAAGATGGGCGCCACTTGAAGGATCGATATATCCATATCCTCGATCACGACAACCATATGGCGACCAGCGCTTTCAAAGCTCGCGTCATAAGAACCTCTGTCGGTTGGGGTCTTTGAACAAAGACTATCGCGATTGTCGTCGCTGCCCCGATTCAGGCGGGACGACGGTGCGGCCGTCGCGACCTCCGACTTCAGTGGGGAGGCGGTCTGCATTGTCGCGCCTCAGTTCAGGAGGGTAGGCGGCGCACCGCCTCGGCCCAGTGCAGGAGGGAAGGCGGCGGTGCCGCCGGTGCGGCACCTTGGGAAAAGCTTGGCCAAGCGAGATGCAGGCGATCACCACGTGATCGCCACACTTGTCCAGGAAGGTCAATGGATGGATCCTATTCTAGCCTTCCTACGAGACCGAGTGATCCCCGACGATGATGCCTCAGCTAAGAAAATTGCACGCAAGGCCAAGTGCTATACTCTGGTAGGTGGGGACCTATACCGCTGGAGGAAAAACGGAATTCTACTGAAGTGCATCACTCGGGAAGAGGGGAGCAACCTGCTCTCCGATATCCATGGAGGCATGTGCGGGAGCCATATTTTCGGCCGAACGCTTGTCGGCAAAGCGTTCCGCCAAGAATTTTATTGGCCTACTGCCCTCTAGGATGCTTGTGAGCTGGTGAGGAGATGCGAAGCATGCTAATTCTTTGCCAGGCAAATCCACCGACCAGCCCAAGCTCTGCAAACCATCCCGCTCTCTTGGTCGTTCGCGGTCTGGGGGCTAAATATCCTAGGCCTGTTCCCGGGGGCCACAGGGGGCTTCACCCACCTATTCGTCGCCATCGACAAATTCACCAAGTGGGTCGAAGCTGAAGCAGTACGTGCCATCACGACTTCCGCTGCCATCAAGTTCATCTACGGGATTTTCACCCACTTTGGAGTCGCCAATCACATCATCACCGACAACGGCACTTAGTTCACCAGCGCGGCCTTCCTGAAGTTTTGTGATGAGATGGGCACCAAGGTATGCTTTGCTTCGGTCGCCCATCCAAGGAGCAATGGCCAAGCTGAGCGTGCCAACGCGCTGGTGTTGAGGGGCTTGAAGACCAGAGCATTTGATCGGCTCCATAAGTGGGGGGCGCGGTGGACGGAAGAACTCCTGGCTGTGTTGTGGTCGCTCCGGACCACACCTAGTCAGGCGACTGGAGAAACACCTTTCTTCCTGGTCTACGGCACAGAAGCTATCCTTCCATCTGAGCTATCGCTCAGCTCACCGTGCGTCTCGGCGTTCAGCGAGGAAGGGCAAGAAGACCACCGCGGAGAAGAAGTCAACCTTCTGGAGGAGGTGCGTGACCGGGCGGCCTTGCGTGCCGCTCGGTACCAGCAAAGT
Organism: Guadua angustifolia; assembly: GCA_036346375.1. Taxonomy (NCBI): domain Eukaryota; kingdom Viridiplantae; phylum Streptophyta; class Magnoliopsida; order Poales; family Poaceae; genus Guadua; species Guadua angustifolia. The sequence goes on from CM070506.1 coordinate 4,466,590, forward strand.
CTCAGGCGGTACCACGCCACCCGGGTCCATGAGAGAACACTAGCAGTGGGCAACCTGGTCTTGCGCAGAATCCAAACGCATGTCGGGCTCCACAAACTGTCTGCCCGGTGGGAGGGCCCCTTCAAGGTGGTCTTAGTATCTCGACTCGAGGTGGTCCGGTTGGCCATTGAGGACGATCAAGAGCTGGCCAACTCCTTGAACGTGGAGTTGTTGTGAAAATTTTACCCCTAAGAACTGTAAGTACCCGGTAGTTCGCTCTGATCAGCTGTATGGGCGAGCTCTCCCCTGGCTGATCAGCGACTACTGGTGGTCAGTAAAGTTGTTTGCCTTAAATGCTTCTGCTTTATTCTCCTTACTTGTACCCTGGTGGGTAATATTTCACTAGGGTGTCATGGGTACCGGCGGTTTGACCGCTCCTTGTCAATCTGTGGTAACACCCGGTGTTTGCGTCGTGCGAGGACAGGCAACCAGGGGCGTGAGTGCGGCACGGTGGCTCAAACGTGGCTCGCACACTTCGGGTTGGCTCTGCGAAGCACCACTGGTTGTCACCGCGAGCACCGCAAGCCCAATACCACCCCTGGGAACCTGCTGCCTTACCACGCAACGCTGTAGGCTGGTTCCGAGTCACAAGGACCTAAGTTCCAAAGAAAGGGACCATGACAACCTCCCGCAGGAACTTGCATTCTTCAGTATATTTCCTGCATGCTTTGCGTAACGCCTACCCGTGTTATCAGTAGCCACGTGCAATCGCAGATGAAGTGCTGGAGCACTGACCAATTTCAAACATCCAAGGTGGCCCCGTGGTGACCTGGCGGGCCGGTGGGCGACCACGCCCTGTCCGCCGGGCGAGCAAGTGGCCAACCACGCCCTGCTCGCCGGGTGTTGGCTTCTCTGACCAGCCTGGGGCTGGACGCCCAGCGGTCTATGACCAAGATAAGTTGCTCGCCTTAGCAGTACCGACTTATCTTTTGCATCTGTACCCTGTTGGGTCGAGTTATGTGTGGTTGTCACTGGCCTTGCTAACCTGATGGCTCTTCATTGATAAAAGGAAATGCCCAGCGTTTGCGTCGCAAGGACGGGCGACCAGGAGTGCGAGTGCAGCACGGTGCTCAAACACGGCTCGCACACCTCGAGTTGGCTCCGCGAAGCACCGCTGGCTGTCACCACGAGCACCGCTGGCGATCTGACTCCGAGCTCTGCTTGCTTTGTCCTGTGACAGCTGCGGTCGAGTTCAAGAGATCATAAGGATATAAGTTCCAAAAGGGCAGGAGTTAGTGACAACCTTGCGCAAGGACTTGGGATTTTATTTGTCTACATCTAGCATGTTTTGTGTAACCATTGTTCGCGTTATAGCAGCCGCTTGTAGTCACTCAAGAAACACCAAAGTATCGACCTAACCTAAGTGTTTGGGTTCGCATCATGGCGAGGCTGGGGGCATATAAAACTGCTCTGAAGATTTTTCTTCGGACCGTTGCTCCTCAAATTCACTAATCCTCCAAAACCCGAACAACTAGACAACTATGTTTACCCCTAACTTGTATGGATGAGAACCATGGAATATGTGGAAAATTTTTTGATCATAATCATGGTTGTCAAGTGTCCAAATAAACAGGAATAATTCAAACCTTACTTTTAGAAAGGACATTAAGCCAAATCACAAAAGTCACTTTCTGAAAAGCAAAAGCAGATTTTTCATAAATTGTCTTTAGTTGGAGTAGGTGGTTGGTAGATTTCTATTGCTCTAGAAATTTTGAAAATATTTGTCCATATGAGAAAATGAGTTGTGAAGAATGCAACCAAAGACCACCACAAAACAGCTTGTAGAAAAATTAGGAAAAATCAAATACCACAGACTATCAAGAACTTCAAGCAGAAAGTTTGGGGCTTAGTATTCACCTCATGGCGCGCAAACGGTGGAACCAGTGGATTCCCCAATTTTTACACACATGGATATGAGAGCTGCGCACCTTCTCCAATAAGAATTACTCAAAAATAATTTCTCTAAATGTTTATAAAAATCAAACACTGACTGCTGTATGAAAAACAAGTTCTGGACAGAATTGCAACTTGATGGAAAACTTGATCTCTAGTCTATCCTACAATGCAAGAGAGATGTAAAACTATATGAGCACACTCAAGACATCCTAGATCAGCAGAATTTAAAAGGAGGGGAGGCAAATCCAAATTACGAGAAAGTAAATTGTAGGAATTTAAATGTTGAATTTAAATGCTGAATTTAAAACATAATGTAAATACGTAATGTAAATTCGAACATGAATGAAAATAATTTGCATTTTAGAAAGGGGAGGTTCTCAAAGCCTCACAACAAAGTGGACAAAGCTCAAAGAAGCACAAAAACCTCTACAACCTTCAATAGGTGGAGGCTACCCCTCCCTCTCTATTTATACTACTCTTAGGCCACCTACTACCCTTGGATGAGCCTCTCAACCCTAGAGCACTCATCAAAGAGCTAGGATTAACCCACGCACATAGCCATATAAGGGCTAACCCAAAATCCACACACATAATGGGTTTTCTTGCATGATTTTCAAAGCATACTGCATAGACTTGCTAACATATCAACTAGACCATGATCCAACGGCCGTCATTGATCCACGTGATATCTAGCTAGCATCATTGCCTTTCCTTGTCTTCTTGGCTTGCCCGGACTCTGTCTCCGATCATCTTCCAGTGATCTTCGATTGTTTGGACCTCTAGCGCACCTCGCCTAGTCCTAGTCAACCTCTGCCTTACCATGACCTAGCACTATCATCCTGCAACCATCAAAGACAAGGAAAATCCATCATATAGCAATGTCCAAAAGATATCAATAATCATCACAAAATCCTTAATTAAAATATTAATGCTCAGAAGATCCGGTGTTGCCACCCGGCCGGTAGCACCACTCTACCATGACCGGTAGCACCAGAAAAGGCAATCAAATCTCGAATTGCTCCAAATTAAAAATCCAATTCAAATCAAACTTAATTCCAAAGCAAACCAAGCTCAAATCCAGTCAATTACTCATCACAAACATGGATAGACCACCACATAGTCCTTTAACACCTCTCCTAAACTAACAGGAATTATATTTACATAACAATATTGTCGACGTTTGAGAAACATGCCCTCACCGAGCTTACTTGTTGATTGAGGGATCAACCAAAGCCCTTTCATGTGAAGGGTTTGCGTCCGAAGAATGCACTCGAAGTAACAGGGAATGCGCACAGGGTTTATACTGGTTCGGGCCTCTCACGATAGAGATAACAACCCTATGTCCAGTAGTCTTGCTATTGCTTGCAAAAACTCTTACAGAATGGCTTGTGTACGTGTGCTTTGTTTGCTTGCTATTCTCATGCCCCTTTAACAATCTACTGGAGGGGTCTTTATAGATGATCAAAGTAACTACAGCCAAATAATGTGTCTTTACTGCATTTGATCATGGCTATAACCGCATCCTTGATTTCCGCCACATCCCGACGTGGGTATAATGGACCCGAATCGTGGCATGATGGTCTTAAACTGTAGCGCAATTATCGCCACATCATCTTTATGGGCCGAGCATGATCTTTTGATCATGCTCAAGATTTCCCTCAACTCTGACCGACTTCTGCGCACCTCCGAGCAAGCATGCTTGGGGACGAGCCTAAGCATGGTTAGGGCGAACCCGCTAGCTGGACTATCCGAGGATCCTCCTTGGAAACAACATCCAAAGGTATGCATGGTCGGTCGAAAACCGGTTGCTAGGGTATTTTGGTCTTTATGGAAATTATCCAATCCCTGACAGCTAGCCCTCGAGGCTCAAGTGGAAAACTACTTGGCTGGGCCTTCCCTTTGAGCCTTCAAACTCAATGGAGGGATTGGAATCTTGCAGCGAAGTATTACTGCAGCATTCGAGCAATACCCGCTCGCAGACGAGCATGGTCGACAAGGACCGAACTATAAGCTCGGCCCTCGACCAAGGGAAGCTCGGGCAATCGAAGGTTGCAGCGGTTCCTTCCTTGCGAAGCTTTGCGGGAGCAGTTTGGACAACTTTTTGGGAACCGTGCTTTTATTGGACAGTCTCTAAGATTGCGCCGCCGCGCATCGGTTGCGAACAGGCAGGAGCTATTTTGGCCCCCGAACGGTCGTGTCTGTTCGACTTCTCCACCTATATATATATAGGCGAAAATAGTGATGAGAAACCCTTCATCCGCATCTTGCATTCAAGCCCTTAGAATCTCCTAAGTCCCAAACTTTTTCGCTCTTGCATTTTCTTCCTTGATCCATTCCATGGCGAAGTTTGGAGCAAGCAAAATCAGCAAAGAAAGGCTACAAATGCTTGAGGATCTTGGCTACCTTGATGTGGGCTCCTGGTGAGTTCCTGATGGCGAGGGAGCTCTGGTGCCGCACAACGATGAGATCATCTCCTACAACCTCTACACCATCAATGGGTTGAGGATGACTGAGAGCGAATTCCTTGAATCCGTGCTCGCCCAATGTGAGTGCGAGATTTCTAATCTTAACCTTAATTCCATCCTTGTTCTGGCCATCTTCTCACATCTTTGTGAGGGATAAGTGGGCACCATGCCCACGACGAGCCTTTTCTTTCATTTCTATTCCTTGTTCCATACTGGTGGACTTCTCCCGCCGGTTGCATCTACATTCGCATTCAGTCCAACCGACCATATGAGTACCTTGCCTTCATGCTCAAGGACTTGGTGTCGGGCTGGGCGGATTTTTTGGTTTTACTTGAAGAAGGCGGAGGGAAGCTCTTTCCGCTACACCGGAATGGTGACTCCGAATGTCGAGACTCTGCGCCCGCCCGTGCAAGCCGAGGAGGAGCGGACGCTGATGACGATCAGTGAGCTCACTAGTATGGGGCTCACTGGTTGCGACATTGCTCAGAATTATCTCAAGAACCGGGTGTCTCCACTGAGGAGGAGGGAACACCCTTTCTTTGAAATCTCCAAGTAGCTGATTCTGGTAGGCTTCCAAGATTGTATTGATAACTTCCACTCTTCATGATTTTGCTCCCACTAACGTTTATGTTGATCGGATGTAGCCCCGAGCACGGCCTGGGCGGAGAAGTGAGTTGCCTAAATGTTCGGTACACCGAAGGGCAAGGAGCTTGAGAACGGGTGTCAAGTTCCAAAGAACGTGCACTAGTGGGGCGACGCGGTAAGTAACTTCGTGATTCATGCTTGAGGAAAGACATCCCGAGCACCTTTGATGTTTTTTGTTGTTTTTGATAGGAGAAAGTTGCCCTTGAAGCCGTGGTGGCTGAACTCAAACCATTATTGTGCGACCAAGGGGGAGCCATCCCTGCCGCCAAGACGAAGAAGGCAAGGGGCAAGCGGCAAGCGCCACCTTCACCGCTGATCACCCGACTCCTTAAGAGTCGGGCGACTTCAAGCAAGAGCTCTCCTCAGTGACACTTGTAGTATGTCGATAAGATGGAGGTAAGGGATTTGAAGAAATGGCTAAAAGAATATACCGAGCAACACCTGAATTTGATAGCTCGCTTGCACCAGCTCGCGGAGTGGGTGAGGCGAGCTAAGGCGATGGAAGACTCTGTGCGCAAAGAGCTGGAGGGGAAGATCGCGACCTCCAAACCAAGCTGAAGCGAGCAACTTCGGGTTCTTCAGCAAGAGAGCCTGATGAAGAGGATGAAGATCTGGTGCCCTTTATTACGAAGCACCGGACGTTGCCGGGTGCACAGCCGAGGTGCCCGAGGAAAACTTTGGAAGCGGTCGACATGGACGAGGTCGACCCTTTGATGGCGAGGGCCAGCCGCGCTGCTGCGGAGAGGTCCGAGCTTGTGGTCACGGCCCAGGATTCCACGGACATAATCCTTGTGGTAGCAACCGAGTCCACTGAGGATGGTGGCGAGGAGCTCAACAAACATAATTCTTCTTCTCCATTTCTCCCCTTTCTTTCTTTTTGCTTTGCTTCATTCGTCTAAGCTAACCCCACTCCATTGACGTGGGCAAAATAGCTTGTAGGGGCATTTTGGATTTTGGGGCAATGGCTGATGAAATCCTTGACCATGTAATAGAGAGAGAGCTTGCCCTCGCTGTCGACCTTGTGATGGCAGAAGGCATCACAGCTAAGGCCTATCAAGACCATCAAGCCATGGAGCTTCAAGACCTGGAGGGACCAACTCTCCAGGAAGGCCAACTTCCCCAGGAGGAGTATGTGGCACCCTCGAGCACATCAAATGCTCAGGATCAAGAAGAAGACCCCGCACCACCGAGTGAAGCACCTGCCCGGGAAGAATGCACGAAGCCCCAGAGTGAACCGCTTGCTCGAGAAGAAGGCACAAAGCCCCCGAGCGAACATCCTGCTTAGGAAGAAAATAAAGAGCCCCCAAGCGAAGAGCATGCTCGGGAGGAGGATAAGAAGCCCCGAGCGAACTTCCTACTCGGGAAGAAAATAAGGATCCCCCGAGCGAAGAGCATGCTCAGGAGGAGGACAAAAGCTCCTAGCCAAAGTCTACCGCAGGAGATCTCGTGGACCTTCGGTCTGAAGACGTCACCAAGGCCTTCTAGGAAAACCTGAGTGACCGCCTCCGCTGGGTAGGCATACTTAACTTATAAAATTTTTCTTCTTGGTAGTGACCGAGAACTAAGATCTTTGGGCCTGTAGGTGCTCCAGGCGATCATGATAGATTTTGAAGCGACCACCGTGCCTCCTGAGTTCATGGCCAACCAATGTGCTGAGCAAGACGCTAAGATAGAGGAGCTCGAGCAAGCGCTGGTCGATCTCAAAGCTCCATATGAGAAGAATCTCGAAGCTTCACGTGAGGAGATGCGGCACAAATCTGAAGAATACACCATGGATTGCAAAGAACAAATCTTCCAAGCCAAGGCGGAGCTCAAACAAAAGCAAAAACGCTCCGCGGCCTTGGAGGAGAAACTGAGCCGGAGCAAAGAAGAGGAGAAACGACTCCGCCAGGAAGCTCACGAGGGATGTGACGCTCGACAGCGACTGCTTGAGCTTGAGGCTCAACTTGACGAGGCAAGCAAAGAACTCTCAGCCCTGCAAGAGGTGAAGCTCTGCAGAAACCCTCCTTTGTAAAATTGAAGGATCGAGATGGCGAACAGAGGGGGGTGAATGGTCGCAAATAAATTTTCCCCAAAAATACTCCAACTAAAACATTGACAAGATCGCGCAGTGCTCCTCAAATTTGCAAAACCCGCAAAAACCGGAACGACTAGACAACTATGTGTAACCCTAGCTTACATGGATGAGATCCATAAAATATGTGAGGGATTTTTCAATCACAATCCTGGTTGTCAAGTGTTCAAATAAAGAGGAATCAATTCAAATACTTCTTTTCTAAAAGAGATCAAGCCAAGACACAAAAGTCTCTTTTAGAAAAGCAAAAGTAGATATTTCCAGAAGCTGTCTTTAATTTGAACAGGAGGTTGGTGGGTTTCTTCTGCTCAAAAAATTATGAGAAATTTTCTTCCTATGAGCAGATGAGTCTTGAAGCTCTCTACCAAATTTAAGATCAAAAATCCATGTAGAAAAATCATCATAAATCTATGAACACAGACAGTCAGGAACTTCGAGCAGAAATTTTGGGGCTCGGTTTTCACCTCATGGCGCCCAAAAGGTGCAATAAGTGAACTCCAAAATTTTTCTACAGATGTATATGGGAGTCCCGCACAATCTCCAATAAAAATCACGCAAAAATTATTTTTCTATATTTTTCTAAAAACCAAATACTAACTGCTGCATGAAGAACAAGTTCTGGACAGAATTGGAACTTGAAAGAAAAGATGATCTCTACTCAATCAAAGAGTGCAAAAGAGATGTAAAACCATATGAACACACTCAAAATATCCAAGATCAGCATTTAGAAGGAGGGGAGGCAAATCCAAATTGCATGAATGTAGATTGCGGGAAAGTAAATACGTAATGTAAATGCTGAATTTAAATTGCGTAAAGTAAAGACATAATGTAAATGCGGAATTTAAATTCACAATAATGTAAAGAAATTTTTTGTATTTCTGGAAGGAGGAGGTATACAAAGCCACACAACAAAGTGGGCAAAGCTCAAAGGAGCACAAAAACCTCTACAACCTTCAAGGGGAGGAGACTACCCCTCCACCCCTATTTATACTACTCTTGGGTCACCTACCACCCTTGGATGAGTCCCTCAACCCTAGAGCACTCATCTAAGGGCTAGGATTAACCCACACACACAGCCATGCAAGGGCTAACCCAAAACCCTCCCACATACCGGGTTTTCTTGCACGGTTTTCAAAGCATATTACCTAGACCCGCTAACCTATCAACTAGACCGCAATCCAACGGCCCTCATTGACCCACGCGGCATCTAGCTAGCATCATCCCCTTTCCTTGTCTTCTTGGCTTGCCCGGACTCTGTCTCCGATCATCTTCCGGCGATCTCCCGACAGTCTGGACCTCCGACGCTCCTCGCCTAGTCCTGGTCATCCTCCGCCTCACCATGACCTAGCACCGTCGCCCTGCAACCATCAAAGACAAGGAAAAACCTTGCACATAGCAATGCCCACAAAGATATTCAATGATTATCACAAAATCATTAACCAATCATAATTGCACTCAACGGTCCGGTGCTACCACCCCCAGGCCGGTAGCACTAGCAAAAGCAACCAACACTCAAATTGCTTCAAATCGAAAATCCAATTCAAATCAAACTCAATTCAAACCAAGCTCAACTCAAACACGAGGAGGGACGCACAAGTGGTCTACCAAAACACAACAAAACCTAAGCGTAAAAGAACGGTGGCGGCCACATATATAGCGGCGGCCAGGAGGAGTAGCATAGCCAAAACAGTGGTGGCCACCAAAACCCTAAGATACATGGGTCATAAGCCCAAAGGTGAGGTGATGCAGCACCCTGAATTTCTGGCCCGTGACATTGTTCCACATTTTTCCGTCATTTTGGAGTGAATTTGGAAGTGGGGCTAGATCCGTTGGAAAGCTTATCTCCTAAGCTTTCAAACGGGTGGTCGCACGCTGAAAACGAAGTCCGGGAGCCCAAGTTATGCCCGTTTGAAGTTGGCATGCTGTTGGATGGCCGAACCGGACTTTTTGGCATCTTGGGCTTTCATATGGGCCTTCCTTGACGCGTGGACTGTTCTCGGGGTGTGTGCTTGAGGCCCTTGTCTGTTGATGTGGGCTTGAATAGCTGAGCTTTTGGATTAAGGCCTGTTGGCAACGAAGATGCTGCAGCGTCGATCGTATGTGCCGAAGATGGAGCAGCGTTGGTAGTCATTGGAGAAGCTAGAGAGGAAGGAGGGGCAGCGGTCACGCTGGTCGTATCCATGTTGGTGATGTCCTCATCACATTCCATCATCAAGATCATGAGGAAAAGAGTGTGCCCTTGTGCGAGACTGAGTCAGCTTACCAACGGGTAGGGACTTCAAAGACATTCACAAAATCTTGGAAAAAAATGGAAATCACAGGGGCGAAAGAACCGATTTTATAGAAACAACTTGCTAGTGCTGCATAAAACAAGCGGTAATGAAAACTAGATAAAGAACTTAAGTAGCCGTACTCACGGTCAAGGGCAAGCAAGGTACGCTAGCACATTGTAGATCTTATGGTTTTGTTTTAAATAAAAATGATAGTTTGGGAAATCCGTGAGTGGTTGGAATTTTCGGGTTTTGGTTTGGCGGTTGGAGCCAGTCAGGTGGTTGGAACCTATGTAGTTGTTATATCAAAATTCAATTACTATTCAATTTCATTTTTGTTAAATGATACTTTATGAAATTACTATTGGTATTTAAAGTTAAATTCTACTTTATGCAAAAGAAACTATATTATGCCTTCAATTGTTTAGTCATGCACATAGTTATCATGCATTATGTTTCCAAGACTTGCGGAGTACATTTTGTACTCACCCTTGCAACTTCCCAACTTTCCACAGAGGAGTGTGCTGAAGCTAAAGGTGACTACGAGTTCTATGCTTATGATTATGATGAAGGCGATCCGGACTACTAGGACGCGTACTCCAGTCGATTGCCTGTTGGGCATATGGATTGGCTCATTCTGCTGCTATTTTATTTCCGCTGCTTCTTATTGAACTCATGCCATGAGGCTGGTTTATTTGTAATAATTTGGCCATAAAGCTAATCCTTTCTGCTTAATAAATGTTATTTGATTCGTGATATGATTGTGTTATCATCACTATTTCCACTATGTATGCTAGCTGTTACTGGACTAGCATGGTTATACACAGAGGATTCGGATTTGAAAATCCGGTCCCGACATTCTTTCTTCAATATGTGCAGCCAGGGCTATTCCGCCGGTCTCGAAAAATAAATTCAAGAAACGCATATTGCAGTTTTTAATGAATTGCTGTGGAAAATTCAAGGATTTTTCGTCTCGTGTTTTTACCGATCCCGCGCTCCAATATTTGAAGTGTTAATTACGTTCCTAGATATTGTTGCATTTTATATGGTGGAAAGTTTATTTACCCTGCAAAAGATTTTAGGGGGGCTTAAAATGAAGTTGACGGCCCCGGTGCGCAAAAAAAATCTGTTGTCTCAAACCAAAAAAACGGAGAAATGAATCTCACGTACCGGACAAAACAAGGTTAATTAGTGCAATAATATACTCTCCCCGTTCCTAAATACATGTTATTCTAGTTTTTAAATTTTATTTCTAAAGATATGTCATTCTACAATTTCAAGTTGGCTTTTACCTTCTTTTTTCCTCCCATACCTCTCATCTTTAGCTATTTCCAACAGTATTTACTATTTTAGACTAGAGTAAAACATGCATTGGTATATATCTAAAGATGTAATGAAGGGTAACGTAGTCTTTTGTAGATGTGACTTGGTTAAATGTAAGAATCTAAAATGACATCTATTGAGAAATGGAAAGAGTATATGTTTTATGACATATAATTTATGTCACTACTTTCCTATTTACTTTATGCGGTCACAAATATATGTTATTATAATATATTATAATATATTTATAAAATTAAATAAACTTATAATATTTTGAAAAAAAAATTTCAAGGCAAATATGGAGATATAATTTTCATATGTCCAATATAAATATTTAAAAATATATCGATCGCTAAAGTTTTGAAAGTTTGATTGGGCGTATCCCAAAAGCGACATGTATTTGTGATTGAAGGAAGTAACTAGAAAGTACTTTGTATTGTCACAATTTAATATAGCTGTTAACAATATACTCCCTCCAGTTCAAAAAAAAAACTAGTTGGTTTGGGATACATGTAGCCAAACTTTTAAAACTTTAGCTATCAATATCTTTTTAAATATTTAAATTGGATGCATAAAAATGTGTAGATTCATCTCGAAAGGTATTTTCATAATATTATAATTTTATTAGATTTTTAAATATATTATAATAGAAACTAGTGGTCAAAATTGAGTTTTGAAGACTATGTAGATATCCAAAACAACAACTATTTATGACCGGAAGGAGTATCTAAGAAATTAATTAATGTGGTGACGTTCGATTTTATAGGCCGTGCCAAGTCAACATCGAAGCAAGTATTTAACCTGTGTCAAGGACACCAATAATGATGTCTTCGGGTTGTATGCAGGCGGTGCATTCGGTTCTTTGTCACACTGATGACACCAGGCAGCGCTGTCACAAATAACAACTAACTATATATATTTATCATCTGTAAAAGAGCAACTATTGCAAGACTATTTTGACAGTCAATTAATTACCTACTATCTTTCTGGCTTGTGAATCCGTGAGCGTTGCAGAAAATCCAGAAAAACCATGTCTGTAGCTGTAGACAATCGACTCAAGAGTCTCTTCCTTGCTTCAAAGGCATAAAATTGATAGAAATTAGCTTCACCGTATTCTCGTTTTCTTTTCTTTTCTCTGATTATCATCTGTGCGAATTTCTTTTGTGCTTTGGAAATTAGCATGATATGGCGTGCATAACTATTGAAAACACAATTTTTTTTATACAATCGAAGACACAGCTTAATTATTACTTCTGACAAGAAGCAAATTCTTTTCTTCTGTTTTAATTACCTCCCAAGAATTGAAGCAAGCATGTCGTGGTGTGAGGTGGTGACGAGGTCAGCATCATCATGTTGTCTCTCCCCAAGGTATACGATGTATAACTGAAAAGAGCTATCCATGGATTTGTTAATAATTAGTGTAACGCTGTAACAAATATTCAGACCGTGGGTAAAATCCCTAATCCCTCTGGCCTGTCATAAATTCTAGTCCAAGGTTTTGAAAATCGACCGGAACCAGCCTTAAAACTGATTTCGCGCAATTTTAGGGGAAAAGTTAAACCGCTCAATTTTTGTTCGGTGGATTTTTGTACTTGTGTCTCTTTTTTTAAATTTTTTTTTATGTTTGGCATAACTCCAGTAAGCAGTACTGTACTTCCAGGTAATAGCATGCAGTTTTTATTTCTCAATCTAGAAATGTCACTGCAACCTTGATCCTTCTCCAAAGTTAAAATACGCTTTATATTTGTGAACAGAGTACTAAGTATGAAGGCAAGGGGGATTAGTGGATTTGTGGTTTGATTAGGATATTTAATCAAAATGCGGTCATGATTTATTTTGAACATACAACATTAAATTTGAGAGATCTGAGGATCAGGAATGTTTAGAGTATGTATAATAAGGCTACCTTAGCTTACTCTTAACTTATACACATCAGATTTGTCCTATATGGAAAAGTGAGAAAATAGAAGAGAGAAGAAAGCCAGCTCTTATGCAAGAGCCAGCATGACATAAAAAACAATATAGATTAGTTATATATAAGAGAGAAGAGATAGTTATTTGCACAGCATTTAGAGACAACTTTTAGAGATAGTTATTGTACAAACTGACTTTAAGCTTACTCTAAATGAGAGATAGAGTAAGTAGTAGGCTTTGTTATTGTACTTGCTCTTAGTGCCACAAAGCTGGGGAGACATTGTGACTAACAAAGATGAACCCAACTCTCTATTTTATCAGTGGTAAACAAGGTTTTAAATAACGATTTTCACAGCAATGTCTCAGAAAAGCTACAGCAGCTATCGCTAGTGATCACAGAAGTTATCATTCGTCGTGATTTTAGTATTAAAAAATTAAATATGTATACAATATAATTCACCACCAAATAAATCATTAAACCATGGTACTTTAGAAGGTATTAATTAATATTTTTATAATAAGAATATTAGTCAAGTTTGGAATAAAAAAGTATGCTAATACATGTTAAAAATCATAACTGATCGACAACTATATGACAATGTTCTTAACAATAAATACTTAATCATTAAGAAATTTGAATGTTGGTTTATTGAAAAAGGGTGATGCATCTATTAACAACAAATATTTTACTAGGTTTTCTCTTAATTCAGGCTTATAAGGGATGCATTTGAGCTTTTTATGAATGTTGGATTTCAAAATAAACCTAATTTTTGACCCGTGGGTACCTACATAGGATAGCGGAGCTATCGCTAGCTACAAGCTAGGCATATGATGGAGCTATTGCTAACTATAGCGTCTGTAGCTAATATAGCAGAACATTGATCCGTAGCTTCGCGTTTAGGTTCTAAAATAGCTATAACTCGCCATTTAGAACATGGGTGGTAAAGAAAGAAGCGGCTTACTTGTTTCTTGTCTCTCTCTAGCCCATACGAGCATGGCAATTGCACTGCCAATTGTAAAAGGAAGAGCAGTACAAGAGGCAGCGGGTGTAGTTTTGAGAACCTTGCCATCTAATCTCGATTATTGCAACACAACAGATAGATCTACATATCTTGCAGAGTGCTCAAGCAGCAGGCATATATATAAACTCTTCAGCTCTTGGATAAAATGCCAACGCAGGCTAGCTAGCTGCAGACATCACGCCTGAAGCAGTCAGGAATACTTCTTCTTTTTCTTTTTTCCCTCCAGTTTTCTACGTCTTGCATAAACGAAAAGGATGTCAAGGCATTGTTAAGAACTAATAATGTTGAGTTGTTGATATTCCTGAAAGGTGTACACATTAATTTGATGAAGTAAACGGAGACCTTGCCCATCTTCAAGGATCACAGCTGGTAGATGCTTGGATCTATCTAATTGACTTTGTCAATTGTAACTATGGAAGTTTAATTTTGTCGGTAACTGTTCCATGCACACATCATGGCTGAAAAAAAAGAAAGATATCAACATAGACCATTATGATCAGTGGCGTAGCTGAACTAACTTTACACGTATTATGGCTAATTATCAAATATATGTATGCGTTGTCTGAAGTCTATTCGTCTTTCGTTCTTTTTTTTTAGGACAGCTCTTAGATTCACGGTAACTTGTGTACAGAAAAAGTCACCAAGCGTTCAGACTGCAGAATGAAGTATTTGCAGGTTGCAGATCGCAAGTGATTAGACTGAGATCTTTTGAGTTACAACGGTTTTACTATCCTTAAAGTGAATACATACCTGCAGGCAATCACAATTTATGAGAATTGAAGAAGAAAGAAATTACAAAAAAGCTGTTCAGATACCCTACGAGATTGTTCACCTTCATATTTTTTAATCATTTTCTTCTTTTGCAATCAAAAGGAGATATTTTTATTGGATTTTGCAAAAACCAACATGCAAGTGGGGGAGTTCATAAAAAACCCAACAAACATATCAAAGTTTGTCAAAAATTCTCCCGCGCAACATTGATTATCCCTTTGTCCCTCTATTCTCCAACTCTTGCGTCGCAATTTATTCTTCTCGTACTTTACTACCCTGTGCTGGCACGTCTTCCATGTTCAAAGTTCATAAGACCGGTCCACTAGGATTGAGCAGCAGGAGGAAAGTGAAGGATTTTAACAAGAGTTCTCGCATATATGTGCCCATAGCAAGATACCCTTAAGCATTCCTGAAATTGAATTCAAAATCGAACATTAGAGTACTTTTTCAAATCTTATCCTTAAGCTATGTTGAGACAGATGATGCATTTTTGACGAGTGAGGTGATTTTCAACGACATAGAAATTACGGGTGAGTTTTTTATGAACATTGGTATGCAGGTGGGTTTGTGACAGACTCGCCCACTTATAGGTGGATTTTGGTAAAAAATCCCTATCTATATTGATTAGGCCCTGTTTGTTTCAGCTAGGGATTGTGGAAAACAGCTTTTAAAAGCTGAAAGGGCAACAAACAGCAAACTTTTAATCTAGATTATAACAATCTGGAGGCCAGATTGTAGCAATCCCACAATCCACTCTTCCCCATCTTTTCCCAGCTTTTTTTTTGCAAAAGACCATAATACCCATACAACTTCAACCAAAATTACCCACCATTGCCCCTAACTATAATCTGGGTTACCAAACAACTATGAGCTTTTCAACCTCCAGCTTTTTAACAATCCAGCTTTTACAATCTAGTTTTTAAAAGCTGCTTTTCACAATCCCCAGCTGAAACAAACAGGGCCTTAGTAAGGAGGGGTGGGCATTTGGTTTTTTTTCTAATTGGTTCGGTTTTTTGTTTTAAAATAATTCGGTTTTTGGAAACTGGCTACTGTAAAATAGATTTACCTTGATCTTCAATTCTCTTACTTCTTCTTTTGCTAGGAATTGGACCCCATTTCTTCAACCTCTTGTTCACCGGGTGATCCACAGGAGGCTTGATAACATCCTCTTCTTGAACATTAACAGATAAATCACCCATGAAGTCATTCACATTGAAAACATTATCCTGCTGATCAGCCATGCTGCCAATATCTTATTTCGAAGCCAAAACATCAGGAACATCAGTTTGCTCAGCTTGCACTTCACCCAACCTGTTCAAGTGATCTTATTCTCCTGCAACAACCTCCTTGAAATCATCCCAATCTTCATCTGAATCCACCATTTCTAGGTCCTTAAGAAGCTCAAAGCATTTCTCCTCATCAATCACCTCTTCTTTAAAAGCATTACTCATATTTTCCTAGAGCATTTGAACCCAGGTTTTCTTCACACTCCAGCCAGATCCAATCTCCTCATTATCCTTACCAATAGCATCATCCGAACCCAGCAAACCAACAAATTTTTCCGTTTGGTCAGTAGTATTAGCATCTTTGGGCTTGTTAAGAGAAGACCTAGAAAGATTAGGCTCAGTCCTCTCATTGTTCTGATCAAGAACCATGCCATCCTTTTTATCCTCCTTACTCATAGATTTATCATCAAAATCATCCAAACTATCATCATTATCATCATTTTCATCATCCAGCCCATCCACACCACCTGAGCCAATGGTTACATTTTTTTCAACCTCCAAGGTAATCAAGAACAAAAACTTTTCAGCACCCATTAACCTTTGTTGCAGTATCTTGGAAGGATCTCTACAAGCAATCTGAATTCTAGCGACTTCATAGAAACTTTTAAACAGCCCAGTCCAATCGACATTGAGTAATAACCCAAAACATGAAGCAATCTGATCAAAAACCTTCCAAGTACACCATTTGGGTGGGACACCTCTAACTTGCACCCAAGTTTCTTGAAGTTCTTCGAAAACATCAATTTCCCCTTTCCAGACCTCAATGTACACAGTCACCCCAGGTTTAGACAGATTGAAACTAGGAAGAAGAGCTAAGTCTGTAACCTTCTTATGAGGAGGAAAGCGCACAAGGAATCTGAAAGAATCTAACTGCCTAATTTGCCAAGGCCATTTAGAATCGAATATATCAGCTAGGTTTTTCTCCAATTCAGCCAAACTGATTTTCCCTTGATCTATGGTAAGGATACCACAATTGTTAAACCTAAATGAGGCACACCGACTGGACTCAGGGACTTCCAGATAGAAAAAAACATAACCCAGTAGCAGCACTAGCAATATATTTAGCAGGTAAATGAGTTTGCAGCCGAACAGGACAATGATCAACATGATGGTTTGGGTCTTAACAGATAAAACATAATTTCGGATTCTTACAACTTCCTACCAAATGTCCAGGTTCACCACAATTGTAGCAAATCGAAGGAACGCAAGTAGCCTCAGATCCAACAGGAGTATCAAGAGTAGTACCTTTAGGATGATTAATCTCAGCCCGCTGAATACCAGTGTTACCTGCTGTACCCTGATTCTGTTGATAAAGACCTTGAGGGAATCGAATCGGAGCCTGAGCTGGTGGAAACCAATGCTGCGGAGCTCTATGTTGATGACGATCCTTATGGTTCCTCTGACCCCTCAAAGGCGGTGGTGGTGGACGCCATCCCCGACCAAAACCCCGCCTCCACCTCTTCCCCAGTGATTCCAACTCCGATCTGCCATCTTCAACAACTCCGCAAAAGTTGGATCCCCTCTTCCTTTGCCGCAGAAATCCCTGGCGAAACTTAAGGAGCGGGGATTTGGGGAGAAGTAGTCTCGAGATGAAGCTGGGAAACAATCAATAACCGAGAACTCTCCCTGAAAACACAGTTGGGGCAAACCTTAGTGATGGAGCTTGGGACATACAATTCAGAGGAACATTTGGTTCAGAGGAAATATCCGGATGGAATGAACTAATGACATTATGGGAGGGAGTTCAGATAAGCCAAGATGAGGATCAAGTGACATGGGATTTAGAAAAGAAAGGATTATTTACAACTAGATCTCTATACAGATAGGTCAGTTTTGGGGGGGAGTAATCAACACAAGAATGATGGAGATTTGGCGAGCTAAACTGAAGCTAAAAATAATTTTTTTCTTGTGGCAGGTAGCTCTGAATAAAATTCAAGTTGGAGAACAACTGAAAAAGAGAAACTGGCCAGGAAGAGGAAATTGCAGACTATGTGATGTTTTGGAAAATGTTGATCATCTGTTATTCCATTGTCCAGTAGCAATCTATTTCTGGGTTTTTTTGAAAGAAGCCACAGGCTGGAATTCAATCCCCATGTCCTTTTCTGACTTCATCTGGGAGCTAAAAGAGAGTAAGGGAGCTAGAGAAAGGGGGTAATTTGGTTTTGTCTGGCCGCAACATGCTGGACAATTTAGACCACTAGGAACAAGATGGCCATAGAAGGAAAAATCATGAAACACTCTTCTCAGATTGTGTACAAATAGTTACATTCAGGCTTTTTTTCACTGATTGTGTGTGTGTGTGGAGTTGAATGGAGAGTTGTAAGCACTAAAAGATTCGCTACTCTTCCGCAACCATATTCCGTGCCTGTCGCTGATCCGATCGCCGCTCCCGTCGCAGACGCCGTCGCCTGGAGTGCTGCCGATCCCATCGCCGGCGCCGTGCTGCCGTGCCGATCACCCGCTCGTGCCGATCTCCTCGCCGGGTGTGGTCGCCGGTCTGCTCCATTCTCCCGATCGCCCGCCCCGTCGTTGACATCGTCACCGGGCGCGGTCGCTGGTCCTGTTCCCGATGGCGGCCGATGACGACGCCGCGGCCGCAGCCAAGGCGGCCAAGGAGGACGCCACCCGCGCTGACGCCGAGCGTCGGGCCGAGGAGGCTCGCCTCCGCGCTGCCGCCCTCGATGAATACGAGAAGGCTCACGAATCTCTCTGGGCGCAGGCCACCGCCGTCGTCAACGTCAAGGCCCTCATCCCCGTCGTCCTCGACAAGGCCACGGACACCTACACCAAGTGGCGTGGCATTTTCCTCACCGTGCTTGGCAAATATGCCTTAGCACGCCATGTCCTCGAGGATGAGTCTTTTCCCACGCGCTCGGCCTGGGTCCAGGCGGACTGCTGCGTCCTGACATGGCTTTACGGCACCGTCTCCGGCGACTTGCAGCAGTCCCTGATGATGCGCCAAGGTCCAGCGCGCAACGCATGGTGCTACCTCGAGGATGAATTCCTCGGCCAGAAGGAGTCCCGTGCTCTTCTCCTCGAGACGCAGTTCCGCAACTTTCGTCAGGAATCCCTGAGCATCACCGACTACTGCCGTCGCCTCGAATCCATGGCTGCATCCCTCGCCGAGTTCGGCGACCCCATCGGCGATCGCCAGATGGTGCTCACGCTCCTCCGCGGCCTCAGCGGCAAGTTCCGCCACATGGTGTCCATCCTCAAGATGCACCGGCCGTTCCCAACGTTCGCGGAAGCCCGGACACACCTCCTGCTGGAGGAGCTAGAGATCGACGCTCGCCCTCCGTCCCCGCCGGCCGCCCTTGTCGCTGCGACGCCGTGTCCAGCGGCACCCGGCGCACCCGCACCTCCACGACCAGGGGCTGTACCCTCTCCGCGCCCCAATGCGCCCACCGGTGGCCAACGCAACGGCCGTCGTCGCGGACGCGGTGGACGCGGCGGCCCCTCAACCAACACCGGCGCCCCCTCAGCACCTCCCGCTGGTGCGACCCATGGTGGTGGCGGTTTTCACCGAGCATGCACCGCGTTCGCCCATCCTCGGCGGCACGTCGCGCATGTGGCCGTACGACCCGTCCGGACGCCCGACACCGCCACCTGCGTTCCACGCCGTGCCGCACTATGGTGGTTTCGGTGGCCCTCCCAGCGCCTCCAACGGCGCCTACGGCGTCCCACCCCCTCAGTACGACGCGTACTACGGGGGAGCAGCACCACCAGTGTTCCAGGCGCCCGCGCCGGCGTATCAGCGCATACAGAACCCCACTCACGGCGGGTCCTGGAACCAGGACTCCCTGACGCACTCCTTCAACACCATGACCCTGACTCCACCGGCCTCTGAGTGGTATGCCGATTCTGGTGCTGGCTCACACATGACCTCGGATGCTGGTAAACTCTCCACCATTTCCCCGCCTTGTTCATCTACTCCTTCATCTATCATCGTGGGAAATGGTGCTTTGCTTCCTGTCACTGCCACTGGATCACATACCTTTTCTTTACCGCATCGTAATCTTGTTCTTAATAATGTTTTAGTGTCTCCCAACATCATTAAGAATTTGATTTCTATTCGTCGTTTTACCACCGACAATAACTGCTCCATTGAGTTTGATCCTTTTGGCCTTTCTGTGAAGGATTTGCAAACCAGGAACGTGATCGCCAGGTGCAATAGCTCCGGTGACCTCTACCCGTTCTATGCACCATCCACCAGCACCTCCGCCTTCCTCGCCGCACCCACCTCCCTTTGGCATCGCCGTCTCGGTCATCTTGGGCGTGAAGCTTTGTCCAAACTTATTAGTTCCCGTGTCATTTCATGTAATAAAGATGACATGGTTCACGTCTGTCATGCATGCCAACTTGGTCGGCATGCACGTTTGCCTTTCAGTTCATCTAGCTCTCGCGCCATTCATAATTTTGATTTAATACATTGTGATTTATGGACATCTCCAATTGTTAGTGTGTCGGGATACAAATATTATCTTGTTATTCTTGATGATTGCTCCCACTACATTTGGACTTTTCCGCTCGCCTCAAATCCGAGACATTTTCCACTCTTTCTAATTTTTTTCGCTTCAAGACGCAGTTTGCTACCACCATCAAGAGCGTCCAGTGCGACAACGGCCGCGAATTCGACAATTCTCAGGCCCGCACGTTCTTTCTCTCCCATGGTGTTGCCCTCCGCATGTCATGTCCATATACATCTCAACAAAATGGGAAAGCGAACGCTCTCTTCGCACCTCGAACAACATCCTGCGCTCCCTTTTGTTTCAGCAAGTCTCCCCCAAGCATATTGGGTTGAGGGTCTTCACATCTGCGACATATCTTGTGAATCGCCTCCCCACCAAAACCCTTGCTTCCTCCACACCATATCGCGCCTGTTTTCCACCGAGCCCTCCTATGATCACCTCAAAGTTTTTGGGTGCGCTTGTTATCCTAACATGTCCTCCACAGCGCCTCACAAACTTGCCCCTCGCTCCTCCCTATGTGTTTTCCTTGGCTATTCCTCGGAGCACAAAGGCTATCGCTGCCTCGAGCTTCAGTCGAACCGCATTCTTCTTTCTAGACACGTCGTTTTTGATGAATCCTTTTTTCCTTTCTCCGACATGTCTAGCACACCCATGGCACCCTCCGCCCTAGACTTTCTCATCGATGATCATGATCTTACCGCTTTAGTTCCTGGAGCTCGTTTTGTGCGTGCAGGTACCACAGCTTCCTCGGCGACACACCCCGTGCCCGAGGCCACCCCTGCGCCGTCGAGCCCTGGTGCAGGGCCGTGGTCGCCTGGGTCCAGCTCTGCTGCCCATGGCGCCACCTCCACGCCACCATCCGCGTCATCCGGTGCCGCTTCCTGTGCCCCGCGACAGTCGCGCCAGCCGGCACGCCAACCACGTCTTGCCGGTCCTATCGCTTCGCCTCGCAAGACGAGTTGTTGCCAGCGGTACCGGTCGCACAGCTGCTACCCGACCGATCGTCATCCCTCCGGTCACTAATGTGCACTCGATGCGCACGCGCGGCAAGGCTGGCCTCGCACAGCCCGTGGATCGCCTCAACCTCCACGCTGTGCCCATGTCGCCTCTTCCTCGCTCTGTTCGTGATGCCCTATCAGACCCCAATTGGCGCTCCGCTATGCAGGCTGAGTATGACGCTCTCATTGCAAATGACACCTGGAGTCTTGTGCCTCGCCCTCCTGGCGTCAATGTTGTGACTGGCAAGTGGATTTATCGACATAAATTGCTTGCCGATGGTTCTCTTGATCGCTACAAGGCTCGCTGGGTACTACGGGGTTTCACACAACGGCCCGGTATTGATTATGATGAAACTTTCAGTCCTGTTGTCAAGCCCGCAATACCGAGTTATTCTCTCCCTGGCATTATCTCAGAACTGGCCCATTCATCAGCTAGACGTGAAGAATGCATTTCTCCATGGCACTCTCACTGAGACAGTGTACTGCATGCAGCCCTCTGGTTTTGTGGATTCTTCTCGCTCAGATTTTGTATGCCGGCTCAACAAGTCCTTATATGGTTTGAAGCAGGCTCCTCGTGCTTGGCATCACAGGTTCGCCTCTCACCTCGTGTCACTTGGATTTGTTGAAACAAAGTCAGATACTTCGCTCTTTATATATCGCCGCGGTCCAGACACGGCCTACTTACTGCTCTATGTGGATGACATTGTACTCACTGCCTCCTCTGCCGGATTTCTCCAGCACATCATTGAGGCTCTCCAACGTGAGTTTGCCATGACGGACATGGGTCAGCTGCATCATTTTCTGGGCATTTCTGTGACACGCTCTGAAGGTGGCCTGTTCCTTTCTCAGCGGCAGTACATTCTGGATATTTTGGAGCGCGCCGGGATGAGTGCGTGCAAGCCGTGCAGCACGCCTGTTGATCTACACTCCAAACTATCTGCTGATGGACCGCCTGTTGCTGACGCTACACAGTACCGCAGCCTAGCTGGCGCCCTGCAGTATCTGACCTTCACCCGACCAGACATTGTTTTTGCAGTTCAGCAGATATGCCTCTATATGCATGATCCTCGGGAGCCACACCTCGCTGCTCTCAAGCGGATCCTGCGCTACTTGCAGGGCACACTATCACTTGGGCTGACCATGCGCCGATCTTCACCTGCAGAGCTTGTTGTTTACACGGATGCCGACTGGGCTGGCTGTCCTGACACTCGACGGTCGACCTCTGGCTACGCAGTATTTCTCGGGGATAACTTGGTGTCCTGGTCTTCCAAGCGTCAAGATCGGTCTCGGATCGAGTCTGAAGCTGAATATCGTGCTGTGGCGAATGGTGTTGTTGAAGCCACTTGGCTGCGTCAGCTGCTTCTTGAGCTTCACCACCCCCCTCGCCGTGCCACCTTGGTCTATTGCGACAATATCGGTCAGTATATCTCTCCAAGAACCCAAAGGCAAATCGTGACGAAGCATGTTGAGATTGACCTCCATTTTGTTCGAGAGAAGGTCGCCCTAGGTCACGTTCGGGTTCTACATGTTCCTACGACATCGCAGTACGCCGACGTCTTTACCAAGGGCCTTCCTACCTCACTATTTCAGGAGTTTCGATCCAGCCTACATGTTAGCGATGCTCCCGATTAGACTGCGGGGGAGTGTTAGCCTATTATAATTATAGAATGTGTAATTATAGTAGGCCCTTGTTTTGTGGCATGTATCACGCCTGTGCGGTTGGCTCCTAAGCCACCCCGGCTTCTATATGTACTCACGCATATTCATGGAATACAATCAATCATTCCTGTCTAACAAGTTTGCTGTTATTGATTGTGTGAGCAGGGAACAAATGTATAGCTCCAGATTGCAACCTGGCACAAGCAAATGCATGCATTCAGGCTTTCTTTTCACTGGTGCATCAATATCAATGCACAAACTCATCGATACAATTTCAATCAGTTCAAAGCCCTTCCAGAAACACGTTTGGTACTGCCATTTTATGGGCAGATAGATGGTATAATTTTTTGGGCAGCAATTTAGTTTCACAATTAAATCACACAATCTGAAAAGTCACCGTAACATCCTGAAAATTTCAAAAATAGGAAAAATAAAAAAATTGAATTTAAAAATGAAATTGAATAAAAAAATTTAATTGGAACCAAGAATTTGATTTAAGATGTCACCCTTTTTTCTGGTTTTCTTGAACTTAAGTATAAGTTGCAATATAAAACCTTTTCTTTTAAAATAAACAAACTATAAAAATGAGATGGAAATAAAAATTTATTTTGAATTTCCATCTATTCTGAAATTCTCTTAGCTTTTTGGTTCTTAAGAAAATCTTTTATCATAATTGTTTTCCTATTCTCTACAATGTAAAACCTAAAATACTTAAAGAAAATAAAATCTGGAAAAATTTATATAAATCCCAAATCATCATAATGTCATCTCCAAAAACTTTTAAACCAAGTTGAACTCATTTATAGCTAAAAATAAATCCAAGATAGAATTAAACTAAATACAATAATATCAATGTCAGAATTTTATAAAAATAAATATAACTAATCAGTATGTGAAAATTTTATGGTAGCTTTCAATAATAATTATTATTTTACAAAAAAATTAATATAAAATTAAGTATATTTTTTATCTAATAAAAATAAAATCTAAAAACTAAATTTTAATGAAGCAGCCTTGTTAGAATTACTGTGATTTTTCTGTAGCATATTTTAAGTCCAAAATTTTTTTGGTGCCCATCCATACCCCAGGACCGTAGCCAAAAAGTTTTGAAAATTTTCAATGAGATTTGTTAAGTCTTTAAAATGTAGACCACATGTCGCACCCAAAAATCCAGCCACACTTCTTTTTCCCATTTCGCTTACTTGTGGGCTTTTTTACTGTGCGACTAACCTGCCAGCTTAACCAAACTATCTCTCTAGTCCCTGCTGGTGGGACCTCGGTCCTACCGAACGGCCAAACTTCCCTTCGTCTGTCCTTTTCTTCTCCAGCCGAACGGCAGCCCAATATTTTCGATTTTTTGCGCGGCTCACCATCCCTCATGAATTCTGTTCGTCGGCGCCTCTGAATCTTCACCACACCATTCCCTGCCGGCCGAGCTCGAGCTCTGTGCCTCGTTCCGTCGCTTCGCACATGCCGCCCGAGGCGCGCAGCACAACGTTTGCACCACGCGGCCGTCGTGACCTGAAGTTTCGCCGGCTCCGCCCTGCCCATACCGCGCATCGCCCTCTCTGCTGGGCTGTGTATATAAACTGTCCGAACCAGTGCGCCATTGTCTTCTCCGTGAGCTCCCGAACAGGGCAAAGTCTAATCCGACAACTCGGTGGAAACCGGTTCAATTCTGTAGAACCTTAGCACCTTGGGCACTCACTGACTCCTTCCCAACCTTCATTTTCAGCTTCTGGAGTCCAAGGTGCCGCCGCACCAGCCACGTTCTTCTCCAACTCCGGCGCTTGGTGGTGGTCCTCTCCGGCCGCCCTCCGCCTCACAGCGGTAGCCGAGCCGCTTCTCTACCACTCACTGGTGCTCCTTCCCCACAAAGCTGAGCCAACGCCGCCTCCTTCTTCCTCTCCAGCGATCAACTCCACCGAGTGCCGCCCCCTTCCGCCGCTAGCTCGCCTCGCCGCCGTTCAACCCCAACCGATTGGCCCAGAAGGTTTGTGCAACCTCTCTTCCGCTCACCAAGCTACCCATTCACCGCCCCGGCCATCTTCTGCCGCCGGCGACCACCGCCATCACCCTCCTGTATTTTGTCCCCATGACAGGCGGGCCTAGTCGATCAGAGATTCGGCCCTCACGCGTGAGCACAGTCACTGACTGGGGGACCCACCTGTCATGCGCACTGGAGACTTAAAGCAAAGCGCGATGGCGCCTTCGATCACAGAAGGCGTAACCTATATTTTCTAGTGCATTTTCTAACCGAATCAAGTTCAAACATAAATATCTTTTGCATTTTTCAGAAAATTTCAATAAAATAAATTCATAAATTCATGTTAAATCATTATTTTCAGAATATAGAAAAATAGTTAATATTTTTAAGCACAGTTAATTTATTTGAATTAAAATTTATATAAACCCTAACATCATTGCAAATATAAAAAATAACTACTAAGAATATGAAATAAATTTCTAAATATTCCTGATACCATAATAAACTCATTTATGTAAAAATATTTAATTTTCAAACTCATATTGAATTATTTGGATTAAAACTTAAAGGAAACCCTAGAATGGTCACTATTAAAAGTACATAAACTATTACTCCTAAAATCATGAAATTTATTCTAAAAATTATAACACCTAAAGTATTCTATTTCTGTATAAAATATATCAATTTTAATCTAGGTTGTATCAAATATGAAAATAGATTGTATTTCAATGCATAGAAATCAAAATAGTTAAAACTTGAATCATATAGGTTCAAATCTTGATAAAACCAATTCCTAAGACTTATTAATATCATAATACCCCTGTTTATGCAAAATATTCCATATATGTTAGGTGTAACATCCCCAATTTCGGGTTTCTGCTAAAAGCTAATTTAAATTAATTAATTTTAAAATTTGATTTTTCCATGGTGTTCTAATTAACCTGGCATCCATATCCTTCTGAAATTAAAGTTCAAGCCTTTATCGTCCACAAAGTCAAAATTCTCAATTCGGTTCTTATTCGAAATGTCACCCGAGTTCCAAAATGCTCCAAAAATCTTGAAACCTATTGAAATAGGTTCCAAATATTCTATAATAATTTTGGGAATTTTTTCAAGATTTATAGAATCTCTCTGGTATTTTATCTCTTGCGGCCTTTCATCAAAATCAGTATATTCGTTCCGGAACAATCTAAATTCCAAAATTCATCAAAATTTAGTGAAACTAATTTTATTGGGTTCCAAATTTTCCAAGATTTTTAGATCATTTTTGCTATTTTATTCCTCACGTTTTGTCCCTCCATTTCTTCCAACCAATGAGAAAGTGACACGTGGCAGGTACTGTTCATACTTCTTCCACCTCCGGCCAGCCACTTCCAAAGAGCACGATTCTTTTTCCTTTCATGGCTTTCCAAATTCAAATCATTATAACTTATCATTTCTTCCACCAAATCATACGTGGTTGGATCCATTGCGAAGAGGGAGACAAGGAGAACCTATTCCCCATGACCATTCATCCTTTAACCCGCCGAAATTGGATTAATTGAGTAGAAACCGAAATGCACTCAAACATCAATAACTCGGCCGTTTCTCCACGAAATGATGAGCTTCCACTTCTCAAATCATCGTCCCGGTGTCCTCTACCCCGTGCTCACCTTTCCCCTTTGATTCCGTGCCGTTTCCATTTCCAAAGCTCGAGAAAACCGACGCCCGACGCTCTCCAAAGACACCGGCGAGCCATCTCTTACTCCGGTAAGTTTCTAGGTAAACCAACCGCGTCACTTTGTGCCCCTTGCCTCCGTGATCACAACCATTCAATCGGATTTGATTTTTGTTGCAGTTTGACCCCGAATTTTGAGTTTGTTCATCGTCGGCCGTCGTTCCGTTCGTCGTCGATTTCTCCCGTTTGGGTAAGATTCAATTCAATTCCTTGCACCCGTAGACTCCCCTTGATGCTAGCTATCCCGTGCTCACCTTAGTTTCTAGAAATATCGCATTTTCGAGAGGTTTTAAACGTTGTGCCGCCGGCTCGATTTTTGACGTCGTGCTCGCTGCCGTTCTGCCTCCGCGTCCGGTGTGTGCAAGGCTCCGCGCCGTCGAGCACCCGCCGGTCCTCGCCTCCCGCCGTGTGCCGTGCCTGGCGCCGCCCGTCTGCCGCCTCGCTGCCGTCCGGCCGGTCCCCTCCTCCCTGCGGCGAGTGCCCTCCCACTTCTCCATTTCTTTGCTCTGTTTCTCTGTTCTTTGGTTCAATGGAGAAGAAAGCAATACCCAATGACGAGTGGGGCCCGCGCGTAAGTGAGGGAGGAAAATCAGAAAAATGGTGAAAACGAAAAGATTCCGCGGAATATTCCTCGGTTTTCCAATTTTCAGGATTTCTAAAATTCAAACGCTTATATCTTTTCCATCCGAACTCGGATTGACCCCATTCAAATTTCTAAATTCATCTAAATTCAAGATCTTTCTGCCAGTACTAATTTTGTAATTTTTAGATTTATTCTATTTTATTTTATTCATTTGGTTGTACCATTTTGCGCGTAGCCGAAGAGTTTGCCGAATCCGCCGACGCTGTCGTTGACCCTCAAGACTTCGACGCCTTCACTGTAACTGAAGGCAAGTCTCCTTGACGTATTTTGATCCCATGTTTGCAAATGTTTTACAAAGGTTTTACAACATGCGTTGCTATTTATATAAAGATGATGTTAAATATAGGTTGGTAGTTAACCCGAATTGTTATTACCACCTTGATATTGAAATCCCTGTTTATTTGTAACCCTAGGATTGCTGTGATATATCATGATCATATTAGGTTGTGATATACTTTGTTTAGTGCGTTAGATGAGCTCAGTTGCGGAATTGATTAAAATACCTATGGATGGGTTGCTTTGAAAATATTGTTTAAATGTGTTTTATCAAAACTGTAGCAAGGTGATTGCTGTTGTGATTGTAAAATAAAAATAAAATAAAAGTGGTTTAGATTGGGGCGGAATGGTTTGTCGGGCGGGTGCAGATGGAGCACTAGTTCTGGTTTGTGAAAGCCGCCCTAATCAATTTAAGGACCGACGCTTATGACTATCCATTCTAAGCATTACCGTGCAACCACAAGTCAAATAGGCTCTGACCTGGCTGAATAATTTGTAGAAATCTAACTTAGACTCACCAGATGGTGAAATGTGGGTGCCAGATGGAGGCAAGTCGTAATTCCAACACGGCGCAAGAGGGGGCTTCTATACTGGGCAGATGGAACCCTAATAGCGGTGAAACCTCAGCGGGTGAATCAGGTTAGATGTATACATTGTAAAAGCCTTGTCATGATCTCTCTGCCGGCACACCTAAGGAAGTGTGTTCATAGCGCTTGGCATCAAGAGATGATCATGTCTTGTGGGTAAAGCTGTACACCTCTGCAGAGTTATAACTATTCGAATAGCCGTGCCTACGGTCAAAGGCAAAGCGAAGAATGCTTTCATACTGGTAGACTTGGTTTTGGTTTTAGAAATAACTAATGTTTTGTTTTGGGATTCGGGAGTGGTTAGAACTCTTGGATGTTTTGTTGGCAGATTGAGCCAATCAGGTAGATGGAACCTGTTTTGATCATGACAGATAGAGTCATGAGTTGGTTTACCTTAATCTTTTAAATGTGGCGGGTAGAGCCTTTATACTAGTGATAGTGGATAGAACCTTCACTAGAATATTAAATAATTCAATTGTTAAAATGTGCATTGTGAAAATTATTATTATGTATGGTTTGATGAAACTTGGCTTTAGCAAAAGAACCCTATTAAGCCTTTCCTTGGAAAGCCCTACATGTTGCATTTTCCCAGACTTGCGGAGTACGTTTGTACTCACATGCTACACAAAATTTTGTCATCAGAGAATTATCAAGATGCAGTCGAAGACAATGAGTACTATGATGAGGAGTTCGTTGAAGATCGCCAAGATAACTAAGCGCGCGCTCCTAGTCGTCGCCTGTGGTGTCGTTTGGGTTTTATCTTTGTTATTTATTTTCGCTGCTGTGAACTTTGGTCATGTGACCAGAAGATGTAATAAATAGCCATGTGGCTGGTACTTTAAATCTATGCTATTACTTTGTTTTGTTCTGGTTGAATATCACCGCTTCACTGTGTATACTAGCAACTAATCTGGGACTAGTACAGAAATACACAGGAGATTCTGGATGGTAAATCTAGGGTCTCACATTAGGTGTCTTTGTATAAAAGCAATCTCTACAAGTTGGATCTAGAATTTTTAAGTTATTGGTTGCTGCTACATGATTATATAATGATTCTTGCACTGCGGGTACTTTGGTCAAAGACTTCTAAACTCAAATATTCATATAATATGGTTCCAGCAACATTATCGTTTAGGGTGTTTACGCTATCAGTTTTTATATGATAAGCAAGTTGTCATTTTGATATTTTCCTATAACTTAGTTGTCAATATACTAAAGTGTGTTTCTGAAAAAATTACCTCAAAATTTTCATTTAGATGAGTTGGTTTCTGGCCGTTGAAAAGGCTTTAGTGATATAGATTTAGCGCAGCTTGTAATCATTTAGGGTTTTTGTTGTGATTGGATTCAGATGCAAAACAAGTTATAAATAATATATTTTTCTAGATCATGGTAGCATATATATCATATAATGTTTTTAGGCTATTCTTTCTAATTTTTACATTTGTCCGAGGTATTTTACAAACTGTCGAAAATGCTTCAGTGATTTAAGTTCTATGCGTTTTGTGTCCTGTTTTTCATTTCTAGATTGCGACTACACCTTACAGAATATTTTGACCATTCTTTAGTCATTAGTTGGGGATAGCTCTATTAGTGTTTTAAAGCTAGTTCTGAGATATTTTGCTTTTATCCGCGATAGTTTTCATGCATATAGAAAAATGAAGTATTTTATGAACTTAAACTAAATCAAACATTAAAGCCTTTTTACATATTGAGATGGCTTGACCTAAGGAATGTTTTGAAACTAATATTATAAGACCAAATATTTATTTGAAATACTTATGCATATGCTAATCTTTCATATACGAAAGCAAAACTATAAATGAACTTGGTTCAAACTATACTAAACATTATTTATTTTTGCAAAGTTAGCTAACCTGGACTTAACATGATCACAGTTTGATTTCTTTTACATAAACACTTATTTGTGCTACATGGTTGCATATTAACTAAGTGTACTTAGCACCTAAGGTCTCTTACCACTTAGCGCAAACTAAATCAATTGTGAACTATTCTGCATAACTAGGTATATTATGGTCTTAACGAGATTTAGGAACTGATTTTTCTCAATTCTAAGAGATTAATGGCTATAGTTACTACCATATGAATTTTTGTGACTAGAATCTAACTTATGAATAGAACTAATACAGACCAGGACCAAATCTAATCATTTTAGCAACATTAAAAGGTCATGCCCTATAGATAATATAAAAATAGGTTTTACATGTATTAATACTCATTCATGAGATTTAGCTATATTCTACTCATATGTCTATTAAAGCAAGGTTATATACAACTTGATTCAACCTTAACCCAACATGAATTATTTTTGCATAAACAGGAGTATCAAACTTACTTATTGGACAATAGGTGCAAAACATATTTGTTTTTACCCATTTTTACAAAGATACTAGATCGTGATTTTTGTGAGTTTTAGGCACTGGTTTTACAAATTTTTGAGTTGGTTTGCACAAGTTATTGAATTTTGAATGTGCATGCATCACTGGTTTTACAAATTTTTGAGTTGGTTTGCACAAGTTATTGAATTTTGAATGTTGCATGCATTGAATAATAACCCTATTTAAAGCTTAGATCAAATGTGGTTTGAATTAAAATGTTTTTGTAGAAATGGTGTCCTGATGATCTCTGGAGTCCTCAGAAATTTTTCCTTTAAATTTTTGAGTTAAGGTGAAATAATTTATAATAGTACATAACCTTGGTTATATACAAATTTTAAATTCAGAATTCAAAACTTAGTTCAATATTTAAATATTTTTGGATATTCAGATAGAGCATGATTTAATACAAATTTAGAAACTAGTTTGACTAAATTTGGATTTAAAACGCAGGAGATATTCAAGTTTGAAGTTGGCGGTTTGAGAAAAAATGCTGAAAATAGAAATTTGGGAAAGTAAGCTTTCAAGGTGGGAATACGCTTTCCGGTTTTGGCTTGTCCCTGTGCTATTGTGCTGACATGTGGGACGGAAATGCAGTGACATGCCTGCGAGGACAGAGACTAACGGTGTGGACCCACAAGGCAAGAAGGTAAGCGCCAGCGATGTCTTGGTCCCGTGGTCGGTAAAACAAAATTCAAAGAAGACATGGGCTAATGGGACCCACTTGTCTATCTCAGCGAGCAGAGGAGGCCATGGCGGAGCTTGCTGGCGGCGAGGGAGGATCAGAGGGGTGGAATGGGTAGCGGATCTAGCTAAAGCGGGTTCGGGCGCGTCTAAGGGAGATGTCAATGTGGCTGGAGGTGGTCGGATTTGGCGCGCCACCGTGAGGAAGCGGTGATGACCATGGCGATGAGCTGCGACAGTGCTAGGGGAGAGCTTAGCTTCAGAGAGGTTGGGGATGAGCATGAGGGCACAAGGGGGATCTCATTTTCTTACTTTGTAGAGGCGACGAATCGCTGAGGAGGTCTACCAACGGGCGCCGGCCGTGGGGAAGAAGGGGGGAAGTGGCGGCGGTGCTCCGGGCATTGAGGGCTACAACCAAAGGTTAAGAGGTGCTCAGGGCATCGAATTGAGGCTACAAACCAGAATAATCAAACTGAGTCTCATCATATCATCACAAATTAGTTTTGGCCCCCTTCTTCGAAGCTCATTGTCAATGGTAGCAATGGCCATGCTCGAGCCTCGGCCAAGGGCAATTAGAGCTTCCAGAAGAGGGCAACGATGTAGGACTGAGCTAGGCAAGGGTTTTATAGCCAAGAGGGTGGAGCTCGCCGATCGATCAGAAGTCCCGACTGGGTGACACAAAGGAATGGGCTGGCTTGGCTTCATCTCCTCCATGGAATTCATGCGCACACGAGCTTAATGGAGAAGCAGGGAGTTGACAGGAAGTCCACAGAGGGGCAGCATGGGCAGTGGCATGACATGGTTGGCTGTGACCGGATTAGGGCAGCAGGGTATGGCACATGGGAATTCGAAGAATTGGTGTGAGCTTAGTTCCTAGCAAGGAGAGGCGCTTGCCAGGCTTGTCGCAGCCAAGCATTGGCAGAGGAGGGCGGCAATGGCTGGCTTGGTGTGAGAGGTCTGTGGCCGAGGTGCTGTCGGATGGCTAGTGGCGCAAGTCCCAGCGCGTGGACCTGGCGTTGCCATGGCAGGGTGGAATGGGCGCGCGCTAAGGGCAGAAGACGGAGCTGCTGAAGCTTAGTCGAATCGCTATCACGACAAGGCTTCGATCGGGAAAAAGCTGTCGTGACGGGGATTGGGCAGAGGTGCGGCAAGGGCTTCATGGCGAGACTGCCAAGCTTGGTCCACCCCATAGCCACGGCGAGAAGTTCAGCTCGGATTGCTTGCCACGGCAATGTTTTTGGCTCCGTTTCCTTGCCATGGCGAAGATTGGGCACAGAGGGTAGTAGGTGCGGTGACTTTTTGGAGCGGCACTGGGGAAAGGCTGGCTGTCCAGGCGCTACCACAGCAGGAAAAGACTAACGAAAACGCTACCATGACAAGGATTGGGCAGCGGGGCAGTGTAGCTCTGAAAGGCTGGCTTTGCGGTCTACCGAGTGCTGCCGTCGCAAGGAAACGCTAGCGTAATTGCCGCTGCGGCAAGGTTTTGGTAGTGGGGTGGCAGCCAATTGGTGCGGTGTAGGGAAGGAGTGGCTGCCCGGATGTCGCCACTTGGTGGCGAAATCCTGGCGTAAACGTTGCGCTGGCTGACTTCGGTAGGGAGTTTTGCACACGCCTGAAGGAAAGGAGGAAGAAGGAGCAGGCGCTGGCAGGTGGGGCCAAGGCTCACGGTAGCTGCCAATTGGGCCAGGGAGGTCACTGAGGCAAGCAAATGGCAAGGGGGCCCACCTGGCAGGGAGAGGCACACAAGAAAAGAGAAACCAATTTTCTAGATCTTGGGCTGCATTTCGGTTTCAGGTTTAATTGGGCATACAAACCAAGTTGGATATTTTTAGGACTTTTTGAGTTGAAACCTGATGAGCTAATGATTCTACGATAAACTTTTCAGATTAAGACCGGACACAAAAAATTTTATAAAATTCTAACAAGCCTACTGTTTATTTACTGATTTCTCGGTTTTTGATTTTCTAAAGGTAACAATATACATCAAAATATTATGAAAATTTTACTGAATATTTATAAGATACTTAAAATGATACTATAAAATTTTCAGATCAATATACTTCCTAATTATTTTTAAAAATTCTGATATGTCTTCTGACTCAATTTCAACTTGCTGATTTTAAATTTTTTGTAAATAATAATTGAGTTAAAATTTTTATTAATATTTATAGAGATGATAATGCGAGCACTTAGGGTTTAAAAAATTAATTACAAGGTCTGTTGCTATTGGATATTTTGAGTTCGAAATTTTATAGCCCTTGTTTAAGATATTTGAAATGCTTTTGATAATTTCAGAAGATCCAAAAATTCCAGAAAAATATTGAAATTCAAATGCAACCCAACAATATATTCGACCATTTATATTTTACTGGTATTGAGTTTTGGGATGTTACATCTATTCGGATACTAGTGCTCACAGTATTGGGTATAGCTCGGGAATTACAGTCAAGGGTTAGTTAATAAAATAGAAAACTAAATGGAATGGCAGGTTGCCATATAAAATGATGAAACTTGACTTAGGGTTGGAAACTTGGTCTATTTGAGAAAGTGTTAAATCTACTTATTACTGCTATTTGTTTTACTGCCTTTTCAATTTATGTATCGTATTTGTTCATAAATGCTGCTTTACTACAAATAAACAGTGTTAGCCATTCCTTTGGAATAAGCCATGCATATAGTTATATTAGAGCTGCCTTCTGTGCACAACTTGTTGAGTGCTTTTGTACTCATCCTTGCCATCACCAACAAATCAACAATTGAGGAGTCATCGCCTTTATTAGAGGCTGAGTTCCAAGTGGACGTGAGTCACTAGGCCCAAGCCTTGTCAGTCGCCTGTGGTGAACTCATGAGTCACCAACATCTTCTACTTTTTCTTCTACATTTGTCTTAGTCTTTATTTTCAGTCTAGCCCTGCGTAGCTTATTATTGTAAGTTGGTCATGAGATCATACACTTAGTTATATCAACAACGGAGTCTTATTATTCTTATCGCTGTGTATGATGTGATACTTGACAATATTGAGTTGGGTGCACTAGCGTTGATCCAGAGAATAATGCGGTAGCGTTGATCCAGAGACTAATGCGGTAGCATTGATCCAGAGACTAATGCGGTAAACACAGTGGGTTTGATTGGTGAGGAGAGCTACCTTTTAGATTGGTATCTAGGAAGCTTCACAACTTGTCCTGAGGAGGATCTGCCATGACTACTCCCGCGAGCTTGACGACACCGTGTTCCAACTTCACCCTTCAGGACAAGCATCGTGGTGACAGAGGATCGAGGAGGAGGACACCATAGTTATGCACCTAGCACAGTTGGCAGCCGCACAGGACACTCACACGTGGGATACAGCAGAAGAGCTGAAGATAGTGTATGAGGCCCTTAGAGTCACAGAGGATGAGCTACAGGACACTCATGTTATTTTCACTGAGAATATTATGGATCTCGAGGAGGCACTGTAGGAGGGTGGCCAAGCTGCATCAACACCACCAGACATTGAGGAGGAAGAGGAAGACCCAGAGGAGGTCGAGTTTGAGCCAGAGGAGCAGGATGTGCATGTGGTGATGGAGCACCCAGTTGCAGGGCATCAGGACTAGTTTGCACCCATGCCAACCCACCCACCGGTGTATGCATCGGGTCAGCCTCAACCAGGGTAGCTTCATGAGTGAGAGCCTTAGTGAGTAGGTTGAGACTCGAGTGTTGAGTCGTGTCTTTAAGATAGTCTTACCTTTTGTAATAGTCGTTAAGGTTGAATGCTTAGTTTGATTTTTATTGTTTGTTGAGTGTGCAGTATGTATTGCATAACCCTCAGGATTTTGTAAGCAACCATACCAAGTTTTATTAATAAAGTTGTTTAAGTTTAGGTTTAACCTATTTCCCCCGCCATAGGAATTCTTGCATCTTATCTATGCAACATCTATCTTTTATAACCCAAGAAGCAATCAGTAGATGGTGAACACCCATGAAAACAATGGAGCTTCAGGAAGTGGTTTGCACCCAAGTGACAACCCCAATGATGGAGTACCACCGCAGCCAGCACCGCTAGTGGACATGCAAAACTTGGGAGCTTTTCTTGCAGCGTAGACTCAACTCATGCAAATGATGATGCAACAGATGCAATGTGTGACAAGTCAAGCTGCAATCAACAACAATGCTCAGCATGGCAGCAATGGGCCGTGTCCCTATTCCAAGTTGTTAGACTTCATGAGGACCTGCCCATCGATATTTTCAGGCAATGTCAATCCTTTGGAAGCCGATGATTGGCTGAGAACCATTGAGAGGAAGCTGCACATCACTCAGTGTGAGGGTAATGAGAAGGTACTGTATGCCTCTCATTAGCTAGAAGGAACTCCCGCAGAGTGGTGTGAAAACTACTGTGCCACACATGAAGCCCCACAGGAGATCACCTAGGAAGAGATCTCAACTGTTTTTCGTCAATACCATGTGCTTGAAGGCATGATGGACCTAAAGAAAGAGGAATTCAGAGCTCTAAAGTAAGGAGGTCAGTCAGTGGTGGATTACCTGAACAAATTTACTCTGTTAGCACACTATGCTCCTGAGGATGTGGCTATAGATAAGGCCAGGCAGTCTCACTTTCTAAAAGGACTAAACTCTAGATTGCAAGTGGGATTGATCACCCACAATTTCCCTAACTTTCAAGAATTACTCAACAAAGCCTTAATCCTCGAGGACAAGCGCAAGGAGCTAGGTGAGGATCACAAGCGCAGGATGGCCAGTCAAGGAGGGCAGGTAAATTAGTTCAGATTGAGGATGTCTCTCTAATTGTTTGCTAAGATTTAGCCATAGTTGGCAAGCAAGGCATCAACCCCAGCACCACGCCCTACTAACCAGAATTTTCAAACACTAGCACAAGGGAGCAATGCACCAGCAGGGAGTCAACAGTCCACTGTCAGGCGATGCTACTCTTGTAATGAACCAGGGCATTTTGCTAACAAGTATCTGAAGAAAGGAGGAGTTACACCAGTTCGCTTCAACTTGGGAACTACTCCAGCCAAGACACCTGTGACAGGAGGAAACCGTGTACTAGTACAAGCAGGAGCAACACCTCAAGCAATAGTGTGTGGTAGAATTAACTATATCACTGCAGATGAAGCTCAAGAGGCATCGGATGTCGTATTGGGTAAGTTCTTAGTTAACTCAATACCTCCTATAATTTTATTTGATTCTGGAGCTTCACATTCATTTGTTTCTTAGAGTTCTGTAATGAAGAATGGATTTGATATTAAGAATCTTAAATGTGTGCTTTTAGTCCAAGCCCTAGAATCTGAACTTCGGTCTAGCCTTGGGTGTTTGGGAGTTAAGTTGCTTATGAATGGAATAGAATTACTAGTGAATCTTATCTTATTGTATACCCAAACCTTGGATGTCATCCTTGGAATGGATTGGCTATCCAAGCATAAAACTGTTTTGGATTGTGGTCAAAGATGGTGTCTCTAGAAAGCTCTAGTGGCAAAAAAGTGGAAATTCATGCAACCGTAGTTCGTGATGGAGAGTTACTAGTCAACAGTGTAAAAGTTGCTAACATGGAGGATGTGCTAGTGGTCAGAGAATTTTCAGATGTTTTTCTGAATATTTACTGGGCAGGCCGCCAAATCGGGATATCGAGTTCGTTATTGAGTTAGTGCCTGGAACAACACCAATAGCAAAGAGACCGTATCGAATGCCAACCGATGAGTTAGTCAAGATGAAGAAGCAGATTGAGGAATTGCTCGAGAAAGGTTTCATTCAACCAAGTTCTTCCTCGTGGGGAACGCCAGTTATGTTCATCTGGAAGAAGGACGGAAGTTTAACGATGTATATTGATTATTATGCACTTAATGAAGTGACGATCAAGAGCAAGTATCCCTTGCCCAGGATCGATGACCTGTTTTATCAGTTGAGAGGAGCAGGAGTTTTCTCCAAGATAGATCTTAGATTAGGATATCACCAACTGAAGATTCGAGCAGAGTATTTTCCTAAGATTGCATTTTCTATCCGATATGGACACTATGAGTTCACAGTCATATCTTTTGGGCTGACAAATGCCCCTGCATATTTCATGAACATGATGAATAAGGTGTTTATGGATTATTTGGATAAATTTGTGGTTGTCTTTATAGATGACATTCTTGTGTACTCTAAGATAAGAGAAGATCATGCAAAGCACTTGAGATTGGTTTTGGAAAGGTTGCAAGAGCAACAGCTATATGCTAAGTTCAGTAAATGTGATTTTTGGAAAGAAAAGATGGAATTCCTTGGCCATATACTGACAGCTAAAGGAGTTGTTGTGGATCCAAGCAAGGTAGAAGCTGTGTTACATTGGGAACAACCGAAGTCAGTTATCCAGGTCTATAATTTCCTAGGAATGGCGGGTTATTACCGTCATATCATGAAGGATTTTCAACAATTGCTAAAACTCTGATGCTATTATTGAGGAAAGAGAAAAAGTTTTCATGAGCGCTAGAATGCGAAAAGAGTTTCCAGGAGTTAAAGATGTGGTTAACATCAGCACCTGTGTTAGTATTGCTAGACATGCAGAGCAGTTTTGACATATATTGTGACGCTTCAAGGCAGGGTTTTGGATGTGTGTTAATGCAGAATGGCAAGGTTGTGGCCTACACGTCAAGGCAGTTAAGGCCACACAAGGAGAATTATCTGGCGCGCGATCTGGAGTTAGCTGCTGTAGTGCATGCGTTGAAAAATATGGCATCATTATCTCATTGGAAATAGATGTGAGATATACATGGACCATAAGGGTCTAAAATATATATTCACCTAGTCGGATCTTAATATGAGGCAAAGAAGATGGCTGGAGTTGATTAAGGATTATAATGTTGGAATCCATTATTATCTTGGAAAAACTAATGTGGTAGCCGACGCATTGAGTCATAAAAGCCATAGTGTGAATATGATGGTAGTGAGCAATCAATCGGAATTGTGAGAAGAATTTCAGAAGTTAAGATTGGAAGTTGTCCCACAAGGAGTTGTAGCTGCTTTGGAAGTAAAGCCAACGCTCCAAGATCAAATCAGAGATGGGCAAAAAAATGATGAGAAAATCAGCAAGATCAAGTCCAAGAAGGTGGAAGGCTTAGCGAAAGAATTCACTGTGGACGATCAGGGAACAATGTGGTTTAAAGGTCGAATTTATGTACCAGATAAGAAAGAGCTTAAACAGTTGATTCTTGAAGAAGCTCATGATTCTAAGTATTCCATTCATCCAGGAAGCGCTAAGATGTATCAAGATCTTAAAGGAAGATTTTGGTGGCCTAATATGAAGCATGAGATAGCAGAGCACATTGCACTGTGTGATGTATGCCAAAGAGTAAAAGCCATGCACCAAAAGCCCGTTGGTTTGTTGCAAGCACTAAAGATTTCAGAGTGAAAATGGGAGGAAATCGGAATGGATTTCATCACTAGGTTGCCCAAGACTCAGAGAGGCTATGATTCCATAGGATCATCATTGATCGATTAACCAAAGTTGCTCACTTCATCCCGGTGAAGATGACTTATTCAAGGGACCGATTGGCGGAGTTATATATGCGAAGTATTGTGTGTTTGCATGGGATACCTAAGAAAATTGTGTTAGATAGAGGTACCTAATTTACCTCAAGGTTTTGGAACAAGCTGCATGAAGCAATAGGGACTTGCTTAAATTTCAGCACAGCATATCATTCGCAGATAGATGGTCAAACAGAAAGAGTTAATAAGATTTTAGAGGATATGTTGAGAGCTTGTGCGTTAGCTTACGCTATATCATGGGATAAATGTTTGCCACACATAGAATTTAGCTATAATAATATTTATCAGGCTAGCTTGCAAATATCACCATTTGAAGCTTTATATGGTCGTGTCTGTCGGACCCTGTTGAATTAGAATGAAATGGGAGAGCATTCGGTGTTTGGGCCTGATATTCTCAAAGAAGCTAAAGAGCAAGTTGCCATGATCAGAGAAAGGCTAAAAATAGCATAGTCAAGGTAGAAAAGTTACGCTGACAATCGCTGCCGTGATTTGAGCGTTGAGCTAAATGACTTCGTGTATCTCAGAGTCACTCCCCTTAAAGGTGTAAAAAGGTTTCACGCCAAGGGAAAGCTTACACTAAGATTCATTGGACCATTCAAAATTTTGAGCCATCGAGGAAAGGTTGCTTATCAGTTGGAGTTGCTGTAGTCTTTGGCAGGAGTGCATTATGTGTTTCATCTATCACAGCTCAAGAAGTGTCTCAGAGTACCAACCGAGCAGACGCCATTAGAAGCAATTGAGTTGCAAGAAGATCTGACCTACAAGGAGCAGGCGATCAAGATTCTCGATGTGATGGAGCACAAGACTAGAAATAAGTCTGTTCGCTTTTGCATAGTTCAATGGAGTAATCACTCAGAGAACGAAGCAACCTGGGAGTACGAAGAAGATCTGAAGGCAGAATTCCCAAACCTGTTCCCTAGATAGCCCTAAATCTCAAGGTCGAGATTTTGTTAAGGGGGAGATTTGTAACATCCCAAAAATTGCTCTTTATTATTGGTTATTATTTTTTTATTTCAATTTGTGAGTTTTGTGAATTTTCTAGATTTATTAGATTTTTCTGGGATTTATTTGAATTATTTCAAATTAAGTATATTGGCCTTTTGTTGAAAACTAATTAAATATAGATAAAATTTAAATAAAGTTTTACCAAAAATATTTTATTTGAGTCCAGAATGTCTTAAAGTATTTTTGAGATTTTTCTTGGATTTTTCCCTGTGTTTTTATTACCTAAATAAATCAAAGTATTTTCTGTCATTATTTTAAAAGAAAAACCTTGGAAAACCGTCGTGAATAGTACTAGGATGAAGCCCAGCACTGTGCGTGCTCGATCCATTCACTGTGTGGCCCAACGGGCCCATCTTCTAGAAGCCCCGAATCAGCCATTGGATCTCAATCGAGTGGTTCACGTTATCGCAAAACCCTAGTGCCTCATCGCCGTCGGATCTGAATCTAGTGATCGTCAGCTGTCGTACCAGATTAGGACTCTCATCAATCCTGGCCGTTGGTTGTTATGAGCGGTTCGGATTAGATCTCGTCGAGCGAATCTCACGTGTCCGTCAAACCACGTGGACAGTCGTGCTTCGTCGTCTCCGTTGAGCCGCCGTCGTCTCGGATCTAGACTGCGCTGCCGTGTGGGCCTAGGGCTCCAGTTTGTGTGCATTCTGCAAGGCTATTTAAGGGGGGTTTGGCTTCCAAGAATCACCAAAGCGTGCCATGTCTTTCGCCTGAAGCACCGTCACTGAGGAAGCGCTAGAGAACCTACACGACCTCGCCGAAGTCCG
Organism: Guadua angustifolia; assembly: GCA_036346375.1. Lineage (NCBI taxonomy): Eukaryota > Viridiplantae > Streptophyta > Magnoliopsida > Poales > Poaceae > Guadua > Guadua angustifolia. The sequence goes on from CM070506.1 coordinate 4,507,004, forward strand.
AGCTTGCACTGCCGTTGTTTTCACCAAGTTGCGTCATTGTCAAGCTGCCGCTCACCGTGTCGGTTCCAGATCCGAGGACGCCGCATCAAGCCAAACCGAGCTAGTCGTGTTTCATCGCCGTTCCATCGCTGAAATGTCATTGCCGTGACATCTTCCCCAGCTCCGGTGGAAGTTCGTCACTGCACTGCCATCGAGAGGAGCTCGAGTTCTTGACCGTCGGATCAGAGGTGGATGTTGGAGATCACACTGCGTCAATAGGGAACTCCATCGATAAAAGGTAGTCGTAGGATTAGATCGGGCGGTCGTCGCTTTGTCGCGTGGCCCAAGATCCCCAGCCGTTAGATCTCATCTGGATGGTGCAGATCTGGTAGCGTTGTGGACTGTTGGATCGTGGTGGCTGAATTGGATTGCATCTCGGGTCGGACCAATCAGGTGTCGACGTGTAGCACGTGACGTCAGTAGTGACATCATTTGGTGCACGGCACAGTGCCGTGGGTCTACGGTGGACCTACCGTACGGTGCACCGTATCCACAGAACAGTGTTGAGCCACGTGGCACTTTTTGATTCACCCGATTCGGAGCTGACATCAGCATGATACCATAAATCGAATTTCCTTTATAAAAATAATTCGTATATTGTTTGTTTGCCAATTTTCTGATTATTATGATTCTTGAATATTCCGAGAGCTCATTCTCCCTCATACAAACTCCGATTGAGGTGATTCAAATTTCTAAAAATTTATAAAATTAAGATCTATTTAATAGTGAATTTTATTTGATTTTTGGAGTTCATTTTCTCTCTATTTTGGCTATTTGTTTGCTTTTCTCTCTCGATTCGCATAAACGTTGAGTTGTGCGATGCACTGGAGGAAGATTTGACAACGCAAGATCAGATTCTAGAGCCCAGAGCAAGACCAGGACCCTTGCCAAGGCAAGTTATACTTTGATCATCTTGAATCAATGTTTACAAAGTTGCTATTTTGTTTTACCACATCGCATACTATTTCATGTGTACAAATGCTTTTGATCTAAATTGGGACTTAGCTATCATACCCTTTGATCTATACCCTACATTGTCATTTCTATGCCATGATCTATTTGTCACCCTAAATTGATTCACTATAGTTGAATGATATTAAAGTCAACATGGGATGGTTAGATCTTAATAGATTACTTAGCCATGCCATGTCATCACATGTACTCGAATCATCGATAATTAATCTTGACTAATGGAATATGGAACAATGGTATGAACTTGTGTGTCATGTGTGGTCACACAATGAGATTGAGTTGTTGTGACGAGAGAGGTCACGCAATGATGTTGACTTATGGATACCACGTGGTGCTTGGTAATCAACTGGGTTGGTAATCACTTAGATTAAAGCAAGTGGCAAGGGGCAAGTATGCCAAGGTGGGCCCAATGGGTAGAGGGTATGTGGAAGTCTTGCTTTGATCATCTTAAGGACTTAATCTTGCGAGCCTTTGACCTAAGTCAACCATGCAACCATATGTCTGTTATGGGGTAGCCTAGTTGACTAATTTGCAATATATTAACTTTAGTACTACTTGTGGTGGTGTGAGTCAGAGTTCACGGATAAACTCATATGGCGCAAGAGGGGGGCCTGTTGTGGTGGTTTAGCCCTTCAATGTTGAAACCTCAGTGGGTAGTACTACTTAAGGCAGGGCATTGTAGAGGCTTTGTTATGATTACTTGCCTGTGTGGTGTATGGTTGTATCATGTGGGTAAAGTGCATAACCTCTGCAGAGTGTAAATCTATTCAGATAGCCGAGCTCATGGTATTGGGCATAACTAGGGAATTACAGTCAAGAGTTAGTTAATAAAATAGAAAACTGGATGGGATGGCAGGTTGCCATATGGAAGGATGAAACTTGACTTAGAGTTGGAAACTTGGTCTACTTGAGAAAGTGTTGAATCTACTTATTACTGTTATTTGTTTTACTGTCTTTTCAATCTATGTATCGTATTTGTTCATAAATGCTGTTTTATTGCAAATAAACCATGTTAGCCGTTCCTTTGGAATAAGCCATGCATATAGCTATATTAGAGTTGCCTTCTGTGCACAACTTGTTGAGTGTTTTTATATTCATCCTTACCATCAGCAACAGATAAACAGTTGAGGAGTCATCGCCTTTATTGGAGGAGGACTTTCGGGTGGATGTGAGTCACTAGGCCCAAGCCTTGTCAGTCACCTATGGTGAACTGATGAGTCACTGTCTTCTACTTTTTCCGCTACATTTGTCTTAGTCTTTATTTTCAGTCTAGCTCTGCGTGGCTTATTAACGTAAGTTGGTCATAAGATCATACACTTAGTTATATCAATAATGGAGTCTTATTATTCTTATCGCTGTGTATGATGTGATACTTGCCAACATTGAGCTGTGTGCACTAGCGTTGATCCAGGGACTAGTGCGGTAATCACAGTGGGTTCGAATTAGTGAATTCGCATCCCGACGAAAACATATAACTCAGAATTAAATTTTTTTAAAAGACAAATACTCAAAGTAAAAGGTATACAATTACATACCCGCATTGAATTTCTAAGTCTATCTCCCACGACAGTAGGGGATAGAAGCTTCCAGGGTAGAGGTCTTCCTCTATCTTCTTATGATCAGAGGAACATTGTTCTCCGAATCCTCACTCTCGCCCTGAACAAAGGGGAAAGTCGGAAGATGCCAAAATTGACGATCCCAATTGTGATTGAACCATTTTTTGGGATGCCCTTGGGAAGAAGTTCTTGTTTGTGTCCCCGCAGCAAATGATACCATCTTGCCTTGTGTAGTGTTGTGAGCACGCTTGGAGTGTATGGCTCTGGTCAGCACCAAAGCCTGACTAGTGTTTGTCGGGTCAGCACTAGTCTTAGTAGCAGTAGAAACTACTACCGCTGGAACACTTCTGGTCTTCATCTTCTTGACCAGAGGGGCTGAGGTCAAAACCTCATACTGTTCAGTAGGTCTCTTTCGACCATGCATCTAAAAATAAAATTCATTTGTCAATCAGAAAAGAAAATTAGAACCAAAAAAATCTTTGATATTTACCATGATGCGTTCATTTATGAACTCATCTGATTGCCCAATCACGCTAGATGGCTAATTGTTGAGAGCAGACAAATCAGACCCATTAGTGGAGATGCACAGCATAGATGCAACTCTCGACCAGGCCTCTTTAGCAGTTAGCACTGATCGGAGAAATATAATTTATTATATAGTCCTCCAAATCGAAATTAAAGTGGTCAGTAATGGAGAGTTCACTTACCTCTAGGCTTGTCCTTAGTTGAATCCTAGTCGCCTTTGAGCCTCTATGCGAACCGGCACTGCCTCTTCAGAGGACTAATTTTATGGAACAGAAAATCGTAAACAATCTTCTACCCCATCAAGCATTCATCACCATTTTTCCAATTATTTTCTCAATGTCCTCCTCATCAGTAAGGACCAAGGAGTCCTTCTCCCTCTTCATCTTGATCTTCATCCAACTCGAGGTCGGTTTCTCGGTGAAACGGAGATGGCTTCCTCCAGGAATTTCTGTGTAAACTCACTCCTTTCAGTAGTCATGCTAGGTACCCTTGGTAGGAAGAGGAGCATATTGGGAGGCCATATTGTCATGGAGCTTAAAATAAGTGCTCCCGAATAGATCTTGGATTTTGCTATTTTTTGTATATTGATAGAAGAAGCGAAAAATACGAAGTATAGGAGGAATCCCTAATAAAGCCTCATAAAGATGCGAGAAAATGCTTAGAATGACGATGGAATTGGGAGGAAGATGATGTAACTTAATCGCATAATGATCGAGCACATTAGCGAGAAACTCACTATCTGAGAGGCAAAACCCTAGCCTCACTAGAGTGACAAACAGCAAGAGGTGCCCTTCCTGGGGCATTGGCTTCACATCATCCTCGCAAAGGATCCCACCGCAGCATTGCGCGAGGAGGGATCAAATCCTGGTCTTCTAATTCCTTAATCTTTCCCTCAGGAAAAATGGACTTATCCATGGCCATTGGGTTCAGGAAGAAGAAGAAGATGAAGGCTTGAGGTCGTGAAAAGGCTTAAGATAATTTTACACTTGAAAGCAGTAAGGGTGTAAGAAATCTAAACAGATTTACCCCTTTTATAGCCTAACAATTAACAGTTTCAGACACTATTTTGGTTTCTAAGAAAAAGTAAACTATCTTTCAATCAATGGCAACTGACACACCAGATTGATATTCTTGACAATGACTTTCTTGAAGAAACCAAGAGATCTTATTCTCAAAATATCTTCAATTATCTATGCTTATCACCATCCTCCCCTTTATCGCAAAGGAAATGAGGAAGGATGGTGGGAAGCACAAACAGTTGAAGAAGTTTGAATTCAATTTACTCTCCGGAAGTCTAAAAAGTGTGAAGAAATCAAATGTTATCCACAAACCTCTTTAAGTATTCTAGCTTTTCACCTTTTTCCCTTAAGTCATAACCATTATCGTCATTGATGAGGAGAAAATAAGAGTGGGTGATGAAAAGCTAAAAACATTCAAAGAAAGCTTGAAAGTAACATTTTTCTTGAAGGAGACTTTCATCCCCTTTATATACCACATGCATTAAAAATGACTAGGTGACGGTTCGATTATCAAGAGAATAATAAAGATCTCCTAAATATTCACGCCTATATCGGTCAAGTAAAGGGCACATAACCCCATATAGTCACAAGAAACGAAAAGCCTTGAATAATAAATTCTTATTTCTCAAGGCTTGGGGGCTAACTGGTGAGGATTAAACCCTATTTTCTATTTGGGCCCTTTCTATATAAGTTTGTGACTATGCGCTAACAAATGGGCCTAGCATACCTAAGCCCATATAAACACCAAGAAAAAAGCCCATCTATATTCAGATGGTTAGGTCTCCGACCAGTGCAGTCAAAGATGATCAAACTCAGCTTCACACTGGTCGTCTCCCACTAGTGACATGGCCACCTCGACCAACAAATTGGTCAGGGCAAGCGGTTTTTCTTGCACAATTCTCTGTGCAAATAGTTATCTAATAGACCATATAACTACTTAGAAGTTATTAGCAGAAAAGGCACCCTGTCGGCATGTTTGTGCCAGACAATATTGGTTCGAGTGTATAACCGAGTTTCGGTAGGGGGTCTTTGCAGCTGCGTCACTCTCAGCTCTCCTCTCTACTCTCTTCGCGTGATGAGCTGGATAGGAAGCTCAAGAACACAAGGGAGCACACAAGGAACACACAGGATTTACCCAGGTTCGGGCCCCCAATGTGGGTAACAGCCCTACATCCTGCTCAAGCTCGTGTTGCTCTAGTATTCTACTTGCTCCTCGTTGTGAGCTGATCGACTAAGCGACCTCAGTGATCCTATCTTTTGAGTTTCGACCGACCTCCCTGCCTCATGCACACTAGCACCCTTATATACTCCCGGGACCAGCTAGGGCAAGCAGAGGGGGTAGTTTTACATTAATTACATTGAGTGTGTCTAGTCTTGTCACTACTGTCCCTCGGAGCCTCTTTGTCTACGCCGTATCTTGAGGCCGCCTATCTTCGGACCGCCCGAGAGGAGGGGTTCAGACGCTGTGTGATGAACGCCTGGTACACGCGTCACCCCGTCTGGCCTGGGGCGGTGTAGATGGAACGAGAGTTGGTGAAGCTAGCTCAATCGGAGGGACAGGTCATCATGGCGTCAGGGAGCCACCCACATTTAATGGCCTTCAAGCGTACTGCAATGGCTCCCTGCGCATTGAATGGCCTCCATGTGCATTTAATGGCGATGATACATTGTGATCTTGGCGATTGCTTCGGGCAGAAGCCTCCCAGCCCTGTCTGCGTGGTCGGCTGGTAATGGGCTGGCTGCTCATCTGGCAGCCACGTATCCTGGTCTTCAACGGTCGCGATCTGGTCGCCTGGGCCTGGGACCTAGTCGGCCAGTAGCCCACCGAACGGCCATGTGTCCTGGTCGCCCGGGGCTGGGACCTGGTCGGCCGCCAAGCCTTTCTTCAGCATGTTGAGTCCTTTGCATAGGACCTTCTTCTTCCTGTATCTTGTGTGCACGGTCCCACCTGGCAGCGGTGGAGAGAGTACCCCGATGTAGAATACACCGACACGCCCCTTTGGCGAGAAGACACCGTTTAGTAGGAAGACATCTCTTGGTTAGAAGATACCCTTCTAGAATTCAACTGCTGTCTCTTCATCAAGTAGCAAGCATCACCCACAATTTTGCCTAATACATCATCTGTAATACGCGATTTTCCCTTTGCAATCACATAGATCATTTTTGTATTTAAAAAATTCTGTCATAGCCGCTTGGCTAATAAAGAAGCATTCTCATTATTTCCATTCTGTCCATTTCAATATCTAGGGGCCCACACATAATAAAATTTACGTAAGCTTGGTTAAGAGACCCAAGGTCTTGGACATTGACACCTGTAACATAATGAAATTTTCATTGTTGTAGTCCCTAAGAAATTATATTTTTTAGAATTAGCCCACGTGCAAATTTTTTAGAAATGCCCCATAGCCTGTAATTCTGCTCTCCCCATGCGCTGCAACGCTAATGCCGCTCACAGGAAGTGCTGCATAGCTAATTATATAATGCAGCGGACGAGGAGCACTGCAAACTAATGACTGCAACACAAAATTCAAAAAATATAAAAATAAATAAATAAAAATGCCATGGTACTATAGCAAGTCATTGTTACAGTAACACAGATGATTTTTTTATGAATTTGGATTGCCACTAAAAAAACTTTCTTGGCCGCATGAGACGGTAAAAAATATTGCCCATAAAAATATTATTGAAGGCCTATAGAATTATTGATGGTAATAGGACCAACAGAATTATTGATGGTAATTGAGCTTGTAGAATATGGGTCCTCAAATATATTGTGTTATATTCTGCCCTTCGCAGAATATGGCCCTAGAATATAGGTCCTCAAATATATTCTGTGAGCCCAATTATGCTATATTTTTACCACAAATATGGGCCTGCAAATATGGGTCTCACAAAAATATTATTTACGGTTCAGGTCAGTATTATTTTTTTCAAAATTATTTTGGCCATGAATTGAGCCCTTGAAAAAATATTTTAGAATTATTTGCAGGCATTGCTAATGCTATTGCTAATATTTGCAGGCATATAGTCCCAAGAAAATATTTGCGGGCATATAGTCCCCGTGCCCTATTTGTGGGCCAGGGGCCATATTTGCCAAGTAATTCTAAAAAAATAATTCCTTGGCAAATATGGCACTTCTTAAAGAAGATTGTGAGAAGGCTCGGCAAGTTGTGAAAGCGGAGCTCACCTACCCAGAGGGGGAAAGAGCTACTGCTAGTGGAATCGAAGTGCTTGGCTAATTCATGGAATCGGTCCAATTTGGCAAATTGTGAAAGCGGAGCTCACCTACCCAGAGGGGGAAAGAGCTACTGCTAGTGGAATTGAGGTGCTTGGCTAATTCATGGAATCGGTCCAATTCGTTTAGGCTTACCTCAATGTAGATTAGGGGAGACCGGTAAGTCTTTGAATACCACGATAAAAAGATTATGTGCCAATCTTGGTTTACTTTGTATTGCTCATTTACATTATTGCAATTTACATTTATAGAATTGAATTACTTGCTTGTCAACCTAAGATTACAAATCTTGATCATAGACTTAGATTGTTGATGCACATAGTTGAGATTAGTTGATTTAGGCTTTAATTGGACAAAACCTTTTTAATTTACGCTTTCGTACGTAAGCTTGGTTTTGGCCAAAGAGTTTTTAAGAGAAAATTTTCACTCCCCTCTAGTCAACATCCTCGATCTTACACGTGTGCCATTGCTCTTGCCCTTTTTCTTCGTGCAACTCTTGCTTTTACCTGCAACACAAAAAACACCTAATGTTTGATCCCCTGATGATTAAGATTCTGATGGCTTTTTCAAGGACTCTGTCTCCAATAAATATGCAACTGTCTCGTTGAATTTGATATTGCTTTTTTTTATGAGAATATTCATCACTAATTGCACTTAAGATGGTGGTAGAGATAATGCTAATATGATGACCTTGCCATTCTCCTCAATCTTCTCATCTACACTAATCTGCTACGTGATAAGCTTGTTGAAGATATTGAGATGGTCAACGAACTGCATACCTTCCTCCATACATAACCTATACAATTGTCGCATTAGGACCAACTTGTTTATTAGCAACTTCTCCATATACAATTCTTCTAAGTCCTTTCATAGTTGTGAGGACCTGCCATTAAAGACGGAAGGCTCCATATGCCTATAGTACTAGTTTCATGATCAGTGGCTAGTACACACATATTTACAATATCGGCATCACATCCATACACAGAATATATTATATGATGATATTTAAAAATTTAATTATACAGAGTTCTTACAAACTGAATTACATAGTAGCGAAATAAACACAAGAACCAAAAGTCTTGTGGTTAGCCATCCAAAACCGTAGGCAACTAACAAGGTCAACCCTAGAAATGATCGTTATCGAAGTCCCCATATCCTGCGTTGAAGTAACAATCATTGGGAATCTCATATTCTTTGTCCTCTGAATTAACAATTTAAGCAAGTTTGAGTACTTGTGTACTCAGCAAGACTTATAGTATTTCACAAATGCAAATATAATTAAAATATAGGTTATGACAATAAAGAGGCTCTACGGTTATTTTGCATCAGCATAAATGAATCGTAAGCATATGATAGATTGCAAACAAAATTAGTAAAACCTAGCATGAGTAATATTAAAGTATTGACCGAATAATAGATTTCACAATACAGTCTACCCAACTATTTCAGGCCACTTCAATGTCAATCGCTAACATGAAGTACAGTTCACAAACAATTTTTCCAACCAAAATCAGTTTTAGAAAATACCAAAAACTTCTAACTAGTGTTAGCTCACCAAGTCTCTCATAACTGCAGGAACGGCTTTTCGAAAATATTTTTACTCTACAGAGGTATACAACTTTACCCATAAGAAATAATAAGCCTCTTTTATCAGGCCAATAACACACTTCCTTTGGTGTATCAGCAAAGAGATCATGACATTACCATTATATTACCTAAACAAGACTTTGCACCAGTCTGGTGACGATAAACCCTCGCTATGGTGGTAGAAACACGCACCCATTACATAATATCATTCACACAATAATCTAGGCAGTTTAACCCTGCCTATACATGTTTCTCTCTATAGCAAGGTGCACACTATTGTGTTGGTATGCATTTACCCACACCTCAGTGTGGAAGCCCCTACGAGCAAACCTAACTGGAGAGCCCGTACTATTTCAGTTTTCTAATGCGCAAAGCCAAATCTAAGTAACTTAATAGGTTAAGACTGTCCCATACCAACAGTTATTGTTGTACGAGTTTTCTTGGATTTAGTGAACACTACATTCGATCCTTAATGCGATTCAAGTGATAATGTTCCCCTGCACTACGTACAAACCACATGTACAACCAGCTATTGCCAATAATCGCCATGTCTAAGTCTTAGTTTTATTTTTATTTTTAAATAAAATACCAACAACCTTAAAAGTCATATCCAATCTTTTTAAATTATAAAGAACAACTAGGTTCTTTACTAAGCATGTCTAAGCATGATTATTAGGCTATCAAATATATCCAAGTTGACATCATGTATTGTCTACCTTATCCTAAGTTAATCAAGGTTTTCATTTCAATATTTAGTAAGGATGTTCTATGAGTCTTCGTATATCTACTAGTACCCCAATATAGCCATTTTATATAAAAGTATGCATGCATAATAGTTTGATAAAAGAAATATAGATTAATTGAAATAGTAGGTCCAATATGGTCAAGGGGGTGCCTGCCATGTGTTTATTATCGGGCATGTAATCTGGGTCATCGACGAGATCGTCGTCAACAAACTCGGAAACGACAGAGTCTACTCGTCATACATTGGTAACATAGCAAATAATAAACACAAAAAGAAGATAGATTGTAGAGCAAATAAAAACTTGCTATAGAAAACATGCGTGGTTTAGGGTAGGAGTTTATGATTTTATGTGTATGTACTTAGCTTGTCTTTTATTCTATATTTACCTCTAACAGTTTTTAGGTTAAGCGATATTACAGACTTTTGTTTTCTATAGATTGTTTATCCTTATTTTATGAATTCAAGAGGATAAAATTATATATTTGCATATACAAAATTTCAAATTCAAGAGGCTAAAATTATATATTTGCATATATAAAATTTTGAATTCAAGAGGCTAAAATTATTTGGATTATTATTATTAAGTCATTTAATCACCACTTGGTATAACATGTGTATACCCGATAGATCACCCAAAGTATCTTTGCAAATTTGGGTAGGTTATTGACTTAACAGCATGTAGAAATTGATTGCACTCAATTTGGAGTTCTTTTGATTAAGATATGGTCATTTGAGTATTTAACACATTAATTGAAATCTTTATTAGAAAAGGGGGTTGAAGCGCAAATGTTTTTATAGATTTAAGTTTCTTATGATCTAAGGATTCAAAAAAAACTGGTTTAATTCATTTTTGAATTCATGTGCAAAAATTATTTACATAGTATATTTCAAACCTATACTTTAAATTTAAATTTTAAATTTAAACATTGATAATTTTAAAATATTTTACATATTCTGAAACTTTAGAATTTTATATGATTTAAAAAAATCACTTTATTTGGATCTATAATACAGTAGTTATAAAGGGTTGAATACTTTCCAGGTATTGAAAAATCTTGGAAAAATAGGAAATACGCTTTCATACTAATGAAAATGGATTATACAATTACGCGGGGTTTATTTGAATGTTGTTGCCATCACTGACATTACGGGCCCGTGTGACAGAGAGAGTGGAACAGAGCATTTTCTCGATAATGGAATACAAAATTCCGGCTTCATCCCACCATTAGGGAATCAGACCAAACTTATTATAGATTGATAATCAAAACACCGTTTCTCCAAGCGAACCAAATCAAGCAGGAAAATAACCAATCCTAGACACAAAAGGCCAGCCGAACGAAGTAAATAACTCCAATGCCACAGTCTCCAACCTACGGCACACATCTAAGAGGCTCGCTTTGATGACTTCACACCGCTGCAATTTGGCCCAAGTTCGAAGCCAATGAGTCCCTCTGAATAAGACCTGCAAGAAAGATTTCAGTATCGCTTATCAAAAAGCAGATCATTTCTAGTTAGCCATAAGGCCCGACAAATTCGGCACACACAGTAAGTAATCTGAGAACATTGGGTGACCCACCGCTTCACCCACCCATTAAATAAATGATAAATAGATCTGAGGAAGGAATACCCAAAGTTATGTATACAACTCGCCAAAGGAATTTAGCATAACAACACTCAATAAAAAGATGGTGTATATTTTCAATAGAACTACAGAAACAACACCATTTATCCCCACGCCGATTGCTTCAAATAGATTATCTTTAGTCAATAACACCCCCTTCTTAATGTACCACATAAAAATTTTAATTTTCAAAGGTAACCTCGTATGCCAAATCTCCTGGGATACTTTAATACCATTGTTAACCATGTATCTGTACATAGATTTAACGGAGAAGACCCCATTAATGTGAAGATGCCACTTGAAACGATCAATTCCCCCTATTAAACTAACATTCATCAAACGTGCTACTAAAATCCCCCAGTCTCTGAGTGTATTTCCCCGTAAAGATCTCCTAAAAGATACATTCAGCGGGGAAGCCCCAAAGACCTGAGCCACCGTAGCATGTTTCTTCCGGACAATATTAAATAAGGAAGGGAACTGAATTTTCAAGGGAGAATTTCCCAGCCAAGTATCCTCCCAAAACCTAACCTGGGTTCCACCTTGTAAAATATAAGAACCTAAGTTAAGGAAATGAGGTTTAACCCACATAAGACTACTCCAAAAATGGGAGTCACTGGTTTCTTCTCAACTTTGGCTTAGAGTTTTGCCTTTTAAATATTTGTTTCTCGGCAAATCTCGCCACATCCCTTGCTCATTACACAACTTGAACAACCACTTGCTCAACAGCTTCTATTTTGGAGATCTAGATTAAGGATCCCAACTCGCCTTTGATCTTTAGGTTGACAAAGGAGATCCCAACGAGCAAGCCGATATTTCTTCCTATGATGGTCGTTTTGCCAAAAGAATCGAGACCTATAATAATCTAATTTCTTCAGAACGCCCCTAGGAATCTGAAAAAAGGACATCATAAATATTGGCAAACTAGACAACACAGAATTAATCAAGACTAGCCTCCCACCAACCGATAATAACTTTCCTTTCCATCCACTTAATCTTTTCTCAAACCTATCCTCAATCATCCGCCAATCCGAATTTCTCAGCTTCTTATAATGCATCGGAATCCCCAAGTATCTAAATGGAAACGTACCTAACTTACAACCAAACAGCTCGGAATATGTTACCTCATGATCTCTTGCATTACCAAAGCAAAAAATCTCACTTTTGTGGAAGTTTATTTTGAGACCTGATAGTTGTTCGAAAGCACAAAGTAAGAATTTCATATTCTTCGCCTCTTCAAAATCATGGTCCATGAATATTACTGTATCATCAGCATATTGAAGGATAGATAGTCCCTCATCTACGAGATGAGGAATCACACCCTTAATTTGACCATCTGCTTTCGCTCTAGCCAAGATGATAGCCAACATATCTGCAACTATATTAAAAAGTATTGGGGACATTGGATCACCCTGACGGAGCCCTTTCCTAGTCTGAAAAAAGGATCCCATTTGAGCATTGACCTGAATTGCAACATTCCCTCCTTGGACAAACGAATTAACCCAATTACACCACAGGGGAGAAAAAGCCTTTCATTCGCAATAATTCTGCTGCAGAAATCCCATCGGACTTTATCATAAGCCTTCTCAAAATCAATCTTGAAGATCACGCCATTCCTCTTTCGCTTATGCAATTCGTGTAAAGTCTCATGAAGTATTACTGCACCCTCCATAATGTTTCGACCAGCAGTAAACGCCGTTTGGGATAGCCTAATGATTTTTTGAACCACCTAGGAACTTCTATTAGTAGCCACTTTTGTAAAAATTTTAAAGCTGACATTCAACAAACAGATGGGCCTGTATTGTTGAATCTGCTTCGCATCATTAGATTTTGGCAATAAAATGATGTTCCCAAAATTTAGCCTAGAGAGATTTAGGAAGCCATGATGAAATTCCTCGAAAAGAGCCATCAAATCCGTTTTGATGATATCCCAGAAAAATTGATAAAATTTCGGAGGAACCCGTCCGGACCGGGGCTTTGTTACTTTCCATCTCGAAAATAGCCCTCTTAACCTCTTCTTCGTCAAAACTTGAAGTTAAGAGGTCATTTTCCAACAAAGAGACTGAGGAATATCATCAATTCTTGTTTCATCTAGCGTTAAGCTGAGCAGGTCGGGGAGGTCCAAACAATTTTTATAATATTTAGTGATATACTTTTTAACTCGGCATCACCGCTATTAATCCTCCTCTGCTCCGGTTGAAAAATTCGAGCCTTGCGATGCTTAATGTTAGCCACCATGTGAAAATACTTAGTATTAGCATCACCTTCTAGCAGATTCTTGACTTTTGCTCACGATACCACTTGATTTCTTCTTCCCGTAATAATGAGCTAGTCTCTCATGTAAAGAGTGTTTTAAATTCAGCTCTTCCAAAGAAAGAATCATGAGCTCGGCTTTTTATCCAAAACATCGAGCTTATCAAGACAACTTTTTTCCTTCCGATATATACCACTCTCACTTTTAGCCCAACCCTCAAATCTTGCCTTAGGCGTCGAATCTTAGATCGCCAAGCGATCTAAGGGATCTACATGTTAACATTTGTTTCCCAAATACTTTTGACCATGTCAAAAAACCTCTCTAGTCAACTGACTAAGTTCAAATTTGAGCAATGGCGACTTAATCGAGGTAGACGAGTCACCAATATTCAAAAAGAGGAGTATGGTCGAGAAATATCTCAGTCGAGCAAGTATAGTGGATCGTGGAAATTTTATTTCCACTCCGCACTACTCTGACACCCTATCCACTTCTCAAAAGTCGATTAACTAAATTGTTCGCCCAAGTATATTTTCTACGACATCTCCGGTTCTCGAAGATTAAAAGCGTCAATAATAGCATTGAGCGTAAAAGGCCACCTATTATTATAGTTAGCATTACTCTTCTCCGATGGTCCCCTAATGATATTGAAATCACCACCTATCATCATAGGTAAAGTTTCTTTAGTACAGAGCTGAACAAGCTCAGTCAGGAACTCCTCTTTCGCATGTTGCTGAGCCAGCCCATACACAGACACCAATAACCATTGGAAACCATCGTTTTTGTTTCTGACTTTAAATTTGACATAAAAATCTCTATCCTCAATCTCGCCTATATCAAAAGTCATCAAGTTAACTCCTACTAACATGCCACCAGACCTACCAAGCGGAGCTTTACAATGCCACAAAAAGTCTTTACCCGCACACAGATTTCTAAGGAAACCCTGTGAGCACTCACTCCTACCGGTTTCCGATAAGGCAATGAAGTCCAAATTTTTTTCCAACGTAAGATCAGAAAGAAATTTAAACTTTTTTGGATCTGCTAACCCATTACAATTCCAAAAAATCCCTTTCATTATTACACCTCTTTGGCAATTTAAGTGTTGTTACCTCCTTTTTTTTCTTTTTTTTACCCCCCTTCTTAACCTGAGTTTTTTTCACACGGGTATGAGCTTGTTGATCACTATAATAATCAACCTCACCCTCACTAAATCCCTCAGCAACCTCCTCACATAAAAGATTTGAAACCCTCATGTCTACTTCACTGTCACTATCTAAGCAGGCCTCACTGTCCTTACCCAAGTTTGCCGAACTAGGACAACCCCCCACAGATACAGACTTAACAACATTTCTAGAAATTAGGTTATTAAGAGTTCTAGCAGTTCGACTGATCTCCAATTCGGATTTCCCCATACATATACCCACCGACTGCAAATTCTTTATAATACCAACATCATGAAAGAAATTAACATGAGAGGGACTGTATTACCTTCACCATCGAAGCTTCCAAATTAATTCTCGCTTTCAATCACATGACCCGTTCCAAGGTATTTTGTTCATGGCCGCCGCGATCCGCTTACTTGAACGAGCTGGAGAGACTATGAGCCGAGTAGAGTCCTTTACCACCAGAGGTAGAACCTTTGTCACCTTGGATGGAGAAGACTCTGACAGTGAAGACATAACAACTGGAACTGCAGTATTCAACTCTTCCTTCCGGTCAACCAAGCTATCATCTTCCATATCACTAATTGGAAATGCTAACCCATTTTCTGGAAGCAAACCGACTGGCTGCTGGACAATGACAGAGTGAGCCTTCCGATTGGAGCCATGAACAGAACTGACTTTAACAGAATCTCCTACTGAGTTAACGTTTTTATTGTCCATTACTTTAATCGCCACGATCCTTAAAGTCATCCAAGAGATCCTCTTCCATGTCATCATCGCCGAATCCTCTGGATCAAGGTCCATATTAATAAGCACTGGATTATCCGAATCCATGTTCTTCTCCACCCTGAATTGGAGTTCATATACATAATCCCCAACCACCACACTGACAAATTCAGGGATTAAGTCTGGATTGAGACAAGCAATCTTGACTCTAGCCATATTGTTTTTCTTAGTGAATTTCATATCCACCTTTCGAGTAGCCCCCAGTATAGAACCCACAGCCCAGATGATGGAAAACAGCCGTAGTTCTTGAGTGAGACCTCTGAACTGGACCCACACCTTGGGAATCTCATACCTATATACATCTGAGCTCGCCTTCTCCTCAATACTCATCGTAGCCTTAACACTTTTTGCGACAACCGGACCCCATTCCACAAGCCGCTGCAAATCAGCTTTAGATGGGAGCGTTGTCACAAAAGTGTTAGAACCTAGCTTCCACCTTCCATTCCCAATTGCACGAAGCGACCTCTCCACTCGATCTCACATTTGCCCCAACCATAGAAGCCTCAATGACCTTGACCACTGCCAATGTAGAATCGGATACAAACTTCTGGGTGCCAGCAAACGGGATGTAATAGAAGCCCAAACCCTCCACAGCATAACCACTGGGAACAGCCATCGACCTAAATTGCTTACTAGTTGTACAAGCCTTTTCAACATGTTCATCAGAACCACATATTCACTACAAGGAATAGGGAAAAATTCATGGGCCAAAAACCCACGAATTTAGGCCAAAACCACTTAATTTATGTTAAATTAGGTAGGCAAACCATCAATTACTTCACTTAATTTAACTCAACGAATTTAATCAATTAAATTGTGGCACTACAATTTAAATTAAATTAGTGAGTTCAAAATACCACAATTTAACTTTTAAATTAGTGGGTCCCAAAAACCACAATTTATTTAAATTAGTGGGTTAATCAAGCTCACAATTTATTTAAATTGCATGCCAACAAAAGCTCACAATTTATTTAAATTAGATGCGTAAAAAACCCATAATTTAAATAAATTAGTGGGCGGAAAACTCACAATTTATTTAAATTCGTGGGCCAAATAAAACCCACAATTTATGTAAATTAAGTGGGCGATCAAAAACCAATTTAGTTAAATTGTGGGCCCATAAAACCATTGTGATTTATAGATTAAATTCGTGGGTTTTATCAAACCTAATTTAATGAACATTTAATACAAAAAATATATATATCCACATATGGCCTAAAAATGAATATTAATTTATGTATTGTACAGTCAATATTAATTTATGAGATGCAAATTAGGCCAGCTGATTAATTTAAAAGCTCCTTGCATTAAAATGCACAAAGAAAATGAGCTTCATTAGCAGCCTTTTCAGGAGTGGGGAACCTGCAAAATAACAAAATAAAGCAATTAGCAGCCTTTCATTATTCAAAGATCTATACAATATTCAGACTTAACAAAGCAATCTAGTCAGTGGAACTAAGGACTAACAATATATCACATATATTGCAAGGTATGGCATATAGTCAGTGGAACTGGATATCTGCTATACCAATTTCATATGTGTTGCTCTCATTTGCTATGGCAGTTAACATCTCAAGTTTCAGCTTCTTCACGTAAGAAGGATCACTAAACTGGCAGTAGAAACTTTTGTAGTCGGAGGAAAATAACATCGGAGCACGCATCACCAGAAGATGCAAATGACATAGCACAGAGTATGATTGTTCAGGACTCCCAGCACCTACCAGAGTAAGCAAATTAAGTAAGTAACTAAGTATGTTCTTAATACCTAAATCCAACAATGCAACTCAAAGTTTCTTGGAATACCTTGTAGAAACTATTTCCAAAGAGTTCAAGGACTGAGTGCGGATAATTTTGGATCAGTTTTATTTTTATCATTGATGGCGGATAAGAATAGTTCTAGGAGGAAGCTGCAAGCATCTGCACTGTAATATAAAGAGTAATTGTACAAATAAATGACATATAAGCACTAATAATGCTTCCTCCAAACTCATGAACAGAAGCTGCAATCTGTCATATACTATACTACATCACAAAAAATACATACCGCTCATCAGTACCACTGTTAAAGCCCACAAAATCTCTTGGAACTTTAACGAAACAAATGGTTCCTGCGTGTTGAACATATTTAGTAAAACATACAAGTTTATGGCTGCCTGTTTGTTAGCAACTTAGCATCCATACAGGTGTTGCTATAGTGCCGTTGTAGTGTCCTGAAGAACTCTTGTGACCGAATAAAAAGCTTCAAGTGACCTCTCTTTGCAGAGAATATCTTCAGAAAAGACTACAGCACAGAAAAATTATAGCAGCACTGAGTGCAAACAGCTAAATAGGAAACAAAAAATAGAGAGAACAAAATACAAGTTGCCATGCAGCAGTAAAAAATATCTTCTCCACTCAAAGATTGATAGTTTTGCTAGTAGAACAGAATGAAGATCCACCAATGTCCATTAATGTCCATTAACGAGACAGGGCCATAGTGCAGCTTATACCTTTTCTGTCCTTAACGATGTCAAAACATAAAGACTCATGAATGGTCAGCTCTTGGTTGTGGCTAAAACAGTTCATGGTAAAGAAGAAAAAAAGCTTCTTCATATGACCAAATGCTATTCAAAGAATGAGTTGCTAAAACTTGAAACTAAATGCTGTAATCCCCTTTTTAACATTACCAAATCCCATCTTAATGTTGAATTTGCACAGGGTTATGCGGCCGAAATCACGTTCGGATCGCTCGCACGTCACAGGCCCCACGCAACAACCAACATTCTCGGGCTGTCCAAAATCTGTTGGACAATTCGAACGCGCACCTCACAAGCAAATGTGAGATCGCTGTTCTAACGGGTGACGCCTATGCTCTCTCTTGCTCGACGCAAACCCACTTAATTTTTCACTAAGGATATAAAAGTTGTTGAAAGAAATATTAATAAACAAAGGCATAGGCTAGTAGAAGCAAGATCTTTGTGCATGAACACAGAAAAATAAACCAGAAATCAAGCAAAATGTAATGACTTCAGATGACTTAGGTTTACAACATCCTTCAGAACGAAAAAAATATACCAAAATTTCTATAAAATCTCAAAACCTGCATATGTAAATGTAATCCCATCTAGAATCAGAATTCAGAAATGCTGCTAGCCTTGGCCCTCTTCAAAAATGCATGTTTGATACTATCATCGTAAACTTACTCTCCGTTTTCAGTAATAAATAAGAGCATGTGTGCTTCTATACCTTACAGTTCTAGGACAAAATCAGTTATTGCATTTTTTTTTACATGTGCCTAGCAAGAGATCCTATGTACCAAAGAACATGTTAATGACAAGAGTTATTGTAAGTTACAAAATAAACAGTTCAAATGGTCCTATATTTAACCAATAAATAACCAAGAGAACATTGGTAGTGAGTGTTTGTGTTTCATGTGAACGACTAAAGTGACATTCATTATCGGTTATCAAGACATCTTCATGCTTGAATATTTAAATCACCCTAGTAAGAAAATATTACCATGTTGTTTGCAAGAGAAAAAATCATGTCATAAACCAATGAAATAGCCAAAGTCATTGAATTATGACTTTACCTACCACTCCATTCACAAGAAAAACACTGCCAATGGATCTTGTAGCGACCCTTGTATGTTTTTGAGAAAGAATCATGCCCACTACGAGGAAACCTCAACATGGTATTTAAAAACAAACAAAAGGCAGCAATACATAACTAAAAGAAAGCAACCCTAAAGCATTTTAAAAATTTCGCCATGACCTCCCTAATGATCACGGACATCCACTCGTGAGACATAAGATTACATCACCCATCAAGCATCATATATAACATATTACCACAGAATTACCAACCAATTCATAGTCATGAGCTAAAACCTAGGAGCCACCACAAACTTTTCAAGCGATAATTAGACAAAAGCAATCAAACGAATTACCTTGCTCAATTGCTCGGGTTGCTTCTTTGCCGAGGGTCGAGTCGGAAGTGAGAGGAGCCGAGGAGCGGGCGGACGTCCGGAGGAGGACTACACCGGTGAGCCGCCACAGAGGAGTGGCCGGCCCGCCACGAGAACGAGCGCGCCGCGCCCTGGAGGAGGAGAGCGCCGGCGGTTGGCTGAGCTCGAGGGACGGGAGAGCGGTCGGAGTGTCTTGGCCGATCTGGGGAGGGGCAAGCGGCGTCATGGGGGTTGAGGGGGGCGCTGGCGTGGCGGCGCAGCGCTGGCGCCGCCCGGCGAGAACTCGAGGGCGGGCGGTGGCCGGAGAGGCGAAGCGGAGATGGCGCTACACGGCAGGGCGAAGCGAAGGCGAAGCTGGCCGGAGGCGGGCTATGTGGTGTGGTGTGTGGCGGCTGGGAATAGCGCTAGGTCATGAGACGCTAAGAGAGAGAGGCAGGAGACGAGATGGCAAGGGTATTATTACTTAAATTAAATTGGGCCACGTGGCGCGCAATTTATAAATCGTCGGTATGTATGTAAACCCACAATTTAATTAATAAATTCGTGGGTATTTCTTTTGCCCATACAATTTAATTAAATTCGTGGGTTGGTTTATAAACCGACGAATTTATATATATAAATTCGTGGGTTTTGGTTTGGCCCACGAATTTAAAAAAACCCACAAATTTTTCCCTGTTTCTTGTAGTGATTTCAAAGTTCAACTCCGTGCTGCATTCAGAGTTAATATGACCCTTAGTAAGACACCTATAACAATATGGCTTATTAACTTTGTTTTTCACTACTCCTTCGCAAGTGACCCCAATTCAGTACCTTGCACATCAACTATCTCACTTGACGAAGAAACAATTGGCTTCTGGATAACGGGTTTCTTACGAGAGCCATTCTTGGGAAGGTGGCGAGTATGCGATTTTGGCGAATTCACCCCTTGGTCCCCCGATCCTGATTACTTTGAGATCTGGACATCAGCGACAACCCCATCATTCCCATATGCGCCTCGATGAAGACTCCATCGTTGGGAGCACCATAACCCCCTCCTCCATAGCCGTTCAGACCGTAAGCACGATCCTATCACGCGAAACGAAACCGAAACCGAAGCGAGCATGGGCTAGGGCATCACACCGGCGACGATGGCGTGGCGGAGCCGGTAGGCCGAGGGTCTAGCGAGCACTAGGATCCTATCATACGTCTGCCAGTGGGTCTTGTTGCCACCAGCGTCGGCCGGAACACTCCACCACCGTGGGCCACATGGCGGTGCCATGGCCGAATGTTGGCGAGCTAGCTATTCGTCGCATTTTCATTGGACGATGCCTTTTTTAGCATCAGTGACCTAGTGGGGTTCGTTTTTACATGAAAAAGAGGTCGGGGATTGGCCGAGGTGAGCTACCAACAAAGCGCCGATCGAGGGAAGACAAGCAATGGTGCGACGGCACTTTTATCGTTGAGGTGAAAATGAAGTCAGATTATTGCTTCTGGTGTACTTGGATGCTTTGGTCTCAATCAATTAGAAGATGCTCACGGTGGCTTAATTTGCTCTGCCCCTTTTTTCGGAGTTCTTGAGAGATGGGTAATTTGGTGGAGTCTGAACATGTTTGCGAACAAGCTCGGGTTGAAAGGGTTTAGTGGGGTATGATGGTTGCTATGGGAGCCTTGGAGCCAGTTCTATATGAGGTTTAACGAGGTGGCAACAGGAGGTTCACTCATGTCTTCACGACAGGGGAAAGAATGGGGACTAGTTGTTCATCGGCGCATAGCTCTGTAGAGTCAAGACCGATGATTGAAGTGGCCTAGACGAGCTAGGGAAGCAGGGCATGGATAGGCGATAATGAGGAAGCGATGGTGTGATTAGGTATGGCCTCGTCATCTCGCCATTACTTGCGCCCGATGGAGCTTGCGACTTGGCCTGGCGCTTTGCCGCCAGCGAGAGGAAGAAAGGTTGTTCGCCTGTCGTGGTGAACATCGGCGTGAGTGCAAGCCACCGAAGAAGGCGCCAAATGTGAACACGAAGGAAATTGTGGCGCTACTCTGAACCGTGCTTGATGAAGCACTAGCGCGAAGATGTTTCGATAAGCGATTCACTTGCCGTGAAAGCGTCGCGGTTGATCGGGATGTAGAACATCAATGTGAATAGAGAAATGATCCGGTCAAGCGTGCGCAAGATTGACCCGATGAGGTAAGGCATGGGAAGGGTGAGGCAAGGCGTGGCAGCAATGGCGAAAACGCGACCGATTGAGAGCGATGTGGCGGTGAAAGATCGAAGCGGCGCCAAGCCATTTGGAGGAGGAAGGAGGGGAGGAGGAGGTCGTCGTGTGGGGCTAGAGTAGACCCACTTGGCTGAGACAAGAGGAGAGGGCTCGGTTCATCGGCAAATGGTGTTCGAGGCTCATAAGCTGTCAGAGCTCGGCTCGTCCAAAGTTCGATTCGAGCTCGGCTCGAGCCTAAACGAACCGAGCTCGCGCCTCACTTCTAGCTCATGAGCTGGCGAGCCGAGCTCGAGCTATTCGTCTTGAGGATCGTGACCGTGAGAGGTGGCCCAAGCCGAGTGGTGAGGAGTGGTGAGCCTTGAGTCGACTGAGAGTGCGAGGCCCCGAAGGCCCGAACCCAAAAATGCCCCGAAGCCCCCCGATTCCCTCATTCCAATCCTCATTTCCTCCGATCCCCTTCTCTGGCTTCCTCCCCAAAATGTGAAACCCTAAATCAAAATCCTCCGTCTCCCGACTCTGAGGCCCTGGTGGTGAGCCACGACCTGACGGCTGACCCGTCCGCCACTCCATGCCCATGAGTCCGTGTCTCCAGCGGCTCGCCTCGGCTCGGCAGCTCGCCGCCTCGCCGGTCGACCCACCACCCAGCGTCGGTGGCGAGAGATCAAGCATTGAGGCTCTGGGGTTCAGACTTGAAGGAAGGGAGCTAGCCGGCGCATGCGCAGGTGCGGCTCATGAAAATTGTGAGCATTCGGTTTCCTTGAATCTTGATTCGTTGTGTTGATTCTCAACGTATTTTGGTGGGCGACATAACGGCATTTCGCGTGGTTGTTGCTAGGGTTTGCCGATTCCATTTCCCCCTGGTTGTTGCTAGCCTGTGTGGCTGCTAGGGTTTGTCGCATCGCTGATTTGCATGTTCCCCCAGAGCCTGGAGCCCTGGACGACACTCTCCTCTGCTTGGACAGTCGGACGGCTGCCGGCTACCACGAAGAACATCGTTGGCAACCACGAAGAACACCTACTCCAAGATAGACAAAGTGAGCTATTTCTTTGAGCTTTTTAGTCAAATGCATTAGTATTAGGTTTTCTTCTCTGATAATTGTCTCATACTTTGTTTCTTCTTAGTTTACGAATATTTAAATAGACACCAAGTGCGATCTTGAACCCTTTTGATAGCTCCTTTGTATAAGTCGACCTCTTGAATGGATTGCATAATGTTAGTCGGATGACATGCCTTTCTAAATGGATATATGAGATGTGGTTTAGCATTTGCTTGGATAGTTGCCAATTGCACGATGGGTTTGGTACATTTCGGTCTAAGGTTGTGACTTCTTGAATGAATATTACAATAAGATGATTAGATGGTCGTCAATCGCTTTGTGTTAGTTCAACAGTGTTTACATCCATTACAATATGAAAGCGCTCATTTTTGAATTGATCTAGTATTTTATTTACTTTTGATTGGATGGTTCCAAATTGCGTTCTTTCCTAGATGCATTTGGTATGCATTGGATCTTAAGAATCCAATTTTATCTTGGAGTTCATTCCAGTTTGATTATTAGGATGTACTATCTTGGCAAACAAAAATATAGATAAGCTGACAGCCTAACATGCATCATCTGTAGATAGTTCGTCACTATAAAATGAGAATCACAGTATAAATGATCATAATGTTAACGTTAAATCGAATCAAGTTTCATTTAAGTTTACGACTTCATCTTACAGGATAATTGAACATATTTTAGACATTAGCTGGGGATGGCTCTAGCCTCTAGGAATGTTTTAAAGTTAATTTTACCATATTTTGTATTCATCCGAGACGTTGTTTATATGAATGATTACTAAGGTCTAATATGAATATAGTTCAAGTTTATACAAACATATATTATTTTTGCATACTTATGCTCTTTATGATCTTGATTGAACATTGCCTTAGTTTGTATTGAATTTTTGTATGCCTCACAGCCTCAGTTAAATGAATATTTACTTGCACTTGGTTGTTTCCTCTAGTTTCAAATTTAATATAAAGAGCATGATAAATTGGCTAACACTATACAAATTGTTCTAGATGTCTGAAAATCAGCAATCAACTCAACATTCTATTGATTCACCGGCAAAAGAGAAAGAGGGAACCAAAAACCAAGGAGCAGCTCCAGCATGTCAACAAGACATTGCTCAAGAGGATGGACCAACAAAACCTACAAGGAAGAAGAAGTCCGCAATATGGAACTTCTTTGAGGAATGTGAAGTTCCATCGAAGAAAAAAAGAGGAGAGATGGAAAGCAAGATGAAGTGCAAAGCATGTGGAGGTTTGCTATCAAAGATAAGCGGTGGTACTGCTTCACATTTCAAGAGGCATCTTGATCAGTGTGACTATTACAAGCTGCAACAAAAATCCAACCAACAAAAGACCATCAATTTCCGTAGCACTGAGGAAGGTGATGTTGATACTGAAACTCCTTATGTGGTTGCCCCTGGTTATTATGATCCTGCAAAAATTCGTGAACTCATTTGCAAGATGATCATTGTTCATGAGTTACCATTTAATATTGTGGAGTATACTTGGTTTAATGCTTTGCTAAAATCACTAAATCCTGCATACAAAAAGGTGTCTAGAGTCACTATTAGAAATGAATGCATGAAGGCTGTATGAATCGAGAAGGAACAATTGAAGAAGGGTTTTAAGGACATTAAGAAGATAAGCCTCACTTGTGATCTTTGGACGTCTAATCAAACACTGTGTTACATGAGCCTAGTTGCTCACTACATAGATGCAGATTGGTCAATGCATTGTCGTGTCATTAACTTCTTAGAGCTGGAGCCTCCCCACACTGGTGTAGTCATTTGCAATGCCATTTCTGATTGTTTGGCTGCATGGAAAATTGAGGATAAGATAGCTAGCATCACATTTGATAATGCCTCAAGTAATGATGTTGCTGCTAGATTGTTGCTTGCCAAGTTTACAAACCGAGGTGCACTTTGGTTTAAAGGGAGGTTCCTTCATAATCGTTGTTGTGCTCACATTCTAAATTTAGTTGTCCAAGATGGTATGAAGATTATTCAACCTTTAATTGACAAAGTTAGAGAGACTATCAAATACATAAAGAAATCTAATAGCCGGACGTACAAGTTCAATGCCGATATTGATTCTCTTAACCTTTAGCGCAAAAAGGGATTGGTTCTTGATGTGTGCACTAGGTGGGGTTCAACATACAAAATGCTAGATTCTCGCTTTTCATTCTGAGTGCCATTGATGTGTATCTTCTTGGAGATGCTAACTATAGGTGGCGATACCATGAGAATGGATTGGACGTTGTATGAACAAGTCAAAGATGTGTTGTGTGTTTTTCACTTGGCTCTGAGAGGAGTTCTCTGGTTCAAAGTACCCTACCTTCAATTTGTTTTATCCTCATATTGTCGATATTAAGAAGGCACTAGATCAATTGTTACTATCCAGAGATGAATCTCTTAGAACAATGGCTTATGCAATGATACAGAAGTTTGATAAGTATTGGGGCCCAGAATGCAATATTTTGTTTGCAATTGCTGCAATTCTAGATCCAAGATTTAAGATGGGCATGATTCAGTTCACATTTCCTTCTTTGTACTCAGAAAATGATCTTCCTAAAAAACTTGCATCTATTCAATCTACCTTTGGATGAGTTGTATGCTATATATGAAAGTGAATATAACAAAAGCATATCAACATTGAAGAACACCGATTCTTCTTCTCAATGTCTTGGTACATCTCGATCATACTTCGATAGTGCTTTCTCAAGCGCTAGCCAATTCCAAGAGTTTATGAAAGCTCAACATGCTAGTCATCCTTCAAAGCCAGATTTATGAAGGATCGAGATGGCGAACAGAGGGGGGGTGAATGGTCGCAACTAAATTTTCCCCCAAAATACTCCAACTAAACCCTTGAAAAGATCGCGCAAAGGAAATCGTGAAAAACCCGAACAACTAGACAACTATGTGTACCCCTAGCATGCATGGATGAGTTCCATAGAATATGTGAGGATTTTTCAATCACAATCCTGGTTGTCAAGTGTCCAAAGAAAAGAGGAATCAATTCAAATACTTCTTTTCTAAAAGAGATCAAGCCAAGACACAAAAGTCTCTTTTAGAAAAGCAAAAGCAGATACTTCCAGAATCTGTCTTTAATTTGAACAGGAGGTTGGTGGGTTCCTGCTGCTCAAAAAATTATGATAAATTTTCTCCCTATGAGAAGATGAGTCTTGAATCTCTCCACCAAAATTCAGATCAAAAAGCCAAGTAGAAAAATCATCATAAATCTATGAACACAGACAGTCAGAAACTTCAGGCAGAAAATTTGGGGCTCGGTTTTCACCTCATAGCACCCAAACGGTGAAACCAGTGGACTCCAAACTTTTTCTACAGATGGGTATAGGAGTCCCGCACAATCTCCAACAAGAATCACTGAAGAAGGATTTTTCTAGGTTTTTCTAAAAATCAAAGACTAACTGCTGCGCGAAGAACAAGTTCTGGACAGAACTGGAACATGAAAGAAGAGATGATCTCTACTCAATCAAAGAGTGCAAAAGAGATGTAAAACCATATGAACACACTCAAAACATCCAAGATCAGCATTTAGAAGGAGGGGAGGCAAATCCAAATTGCATGAATATAGATTGCGGGAAAGTAAATGCGTAATGTAAATGCTGAATTTAAATTGCGTAAAGTAAAGACATAATGTAAATGCGGAATTTAAATTCACAATAATGTAAAGAAATTTCTTTGTATTTCTGGTGGGAAGGTTTACAAAGCCTCACTTCATGTGGGCAAAGCTCAAAGGAGCAACTCAAACCTTCAAGGGGAGGAGGCCACCCCTCCACCCCTATTTATACAACTCTTGGGCCACCTACCACCCTTGGATGAGTCCCTCAACCCTAGGACACTCATCTAAGGGCTAGGATTAACCCACTAACACAGCCATGCAAGGGCTAACCCAAAACCCACACACATACTGGGTTTTCTTGCACGATTTTCAAAGCATACTACCTAGACCCGCTAACCTATCTACTAGACCGTGATCCGATGGCCCTCATTGATCCACACGGCATCTAGCTAGCATCATCTCCTTTCCTTGTCTTCTTGGCTTGCCCGGACTCCGTCTCCGATCATCTTCCGGCGATCTCCCGACCGTCTGGACCTCCGACGCTCCTCGCCTAGTCCCGGCCATCCTCCGCCTCACCATGACCTAGCACCGTCGCCCTGCAACCATCAAAGACAAGGAAAAACCTTTCACATAGCAATGCCCACAAAGATATTCAATGATTATCCCAAAATCATTGATCACTCATCATTTCACTCAATGGTCCGGTGCTACCGCCCCCAGGCCGGTAGCACTCGGAAAAGCAACCAACACTCAAATTGCTTCAAATCCAATTCTCTTCAAATCAAACTTAATTTCAAATCAAACCAAGCTCAACTCTTGTCAATTACTCATCACACACAAGGATAGACCTCCACATGGTCTTTCAATCTCCCCCTTGATGAGTATATTGACAAACACATGAAAAGGCATAAGTATTGAGTTTGAATAAAAAGAAGAAAGCAATTTGAATGCAAAGCCAAACTTGGTCCAGAGAGAAAGAAATAATATCATGACCAAGTTGGCTAGAAGGATTTTTAGAGCGATACAAGAGAAAGAGTAAGTTTTCCACAAAAGCTCTAAAATATTCAATAAAACTCACAAGGAATCACTCGAATATGCTTATGATCATAAAAATTTGCAATTGTCACAAAGATCATAAGAACCAAAGTAGATTAAAAATTTTCTTTTGAAGATGCCTTTTCTACATTTTCTCCCCCTTTTGGCAATATAGGCATCAAGAAGTCATTTTTTTATCCCCCTTTGAATATGTATGCATGAGATGCAACCTAAGGAGCTTTGAAGATTATCCAACTTATCATAATGACAAGATATGACACCAAGCTAATCAATTTAGAAAATGACTAAACTAGGATGTCTCCAAGAACAAATTCATTTTGCTCACAAGCTTTATGTACAAGATTGTTTTTTTTAGCAAGATTTGAACAAGTGCAAAACTTAGCACAAGTTTCAAAACTAGAAGCAAACACCACTCATAGCATCAAATGGAAAACCTAGAGTTCAACCTACTCAACACTTTGGGGAATCTGGAAGTGCATACAAGGTCCTTCGAGCTCATTTTCCATATAATGCAAATTTTGCCTTAGTATTTGAAAAGACATAGTAGGGTGCAAATGTTTGACATAATTTGCATTCTTTACCCACATATGTTTTTTGTTTATTTGCATTTTTCAAGAGTAATTGACTCATGCCATCTTCGACCATCTCAAGAAGAACTCTTAAGAGGATGGTCTTGGTCATACACGATGCATTCCAAGTTCATCCCAAGTGCAATGGGAGGCAGTCTCGTGAATGCAAAGTGTTGAGATCAATTTTGCACAAAAGAGTCAATTTTTGTTTTCATTTTATCACATATGAGCAATTTGAAGGACTCAAGTATGGATCAAGCTAGTTTCACCCAAGTTGCTATAGGGACTCTAGAGAACTCCAAAATTTCACATATCATGGTAAATACCTCTAGAGGCGAAACTTAGCAAGAAAAAGCAACATGTTTCATCAAGTTTTTGATTAAAACTTTCAATTTTAAATTTTAACAAGCTTAGCATGATGGATGAACTTGGACAACTCGAAGCTAGTGATTTTCTTCAAAAGATGTAGCAAGGTGCATTACATGAAGATTGAGCCAATTGCATAATAGACAAAGCTCATAAAACAAAAGAAAATCTGATCTATATGCAATGCATACACAGATTCCCAAACTCCCCCTCAACATGTGAATCAATTTTAAGCACAAATTGAGTTATTAGCAGAATTAGGAAAATGAGAAACTCAAGAACTCAATCGAAGCCAAAAATACAGAAATGAGGAGAGAAAGATTGAGAAACTGCAAACTGGGTGACTATAGAGTATAGAAAAGATAGCAGAGAACACTAGGCTCAAACTCGCTCTCATCTTTCCCAATGACTAACAAAGGAAAGCTAACTCTCAAACTCCGACCCAGAGCAAACATGGACCTGTCTACCGGGGGCCCAACACTGCTAGACCTACAAGGCTGTGAGTGAGCTCAGCCGAGAAGAAGAAGAGAATAGCATCCTAAAGCATAAGATGAGAGGTCCATGCCGAGGCATGCCAAGTCTAGGTGAAGTGAACTCGAGAACTCTAGAAAATAAAACCCATAGCACCAGAACAAGACAAAAGAAGGGAAAAAGCTGGAAGAAAATATATACATATAATACATAAAGTACAAACCAGCTCCCCCTCACAATAAGCCGTAAGGACACACGACACCAAGCTCACTCCTCGGGGCAACAAACCTAGAGCTATCCAAAGGCTTGGTAAAGATATCGCCAAGCGGTGGTCACTCTCCTGGCCGAAGCACTATGTCTCCTTTCTCCACATGGTCTCTAAGGAAGTGATATCTAATATCAATGTGCTTGGTCCGGAGTCTTGCTTGGGTTCTTGGCAATGCAAATAGCGAAGTGTTATCACGAGAAAAGTGGAACACTCTCTATCTCTAACCCAAAGTCCCGTAAGGTCGATCTCATCGAGCACACAGCTACTGACAAGCGGGCTGCAGACAACATACTCGGCCTCGGTGGATGGGTATGCGACTCGAGCATCGCTTCTTAGACGACCAAGAAACAAGAGAAGTGCTAATGAATTGGCAAGTGCGAAGTGCTCTTCCTATCTATCCTGATAAGGCAAAGTCGGCATCGAGAAAAGGCTCTAAGGGATAGACAAGAGGAAGAAGAGTACCGGATACCATAGTCAATGGTAGCTCGAAGGTACTGGAAGATCGCTTCACCTCTGGCGATGAGAGACGCGAGGAGAAGCTCGAAGCGGCGCACATACACACAAACAAAGTGTATGTCGGCATGGCGAGAAGATACAAGAGAGAGCCAATCATGCTCGGAACTCCTTTTGATCGCGAGGCTCACCATCCTCATCGGGCTCGAGGACAGCAGTGGTGGCCATAGCAGTCATCAAGGGCTTTCCATCAGACATATCAAACCGCCTCAGGAGGTCCCGAGTATACTTACCTTGGTGCAGGAAAGTACCCTCCCGAGTTTGCTAGATTTGGAAGCCGAGGAAGTAGCTCAACTCACCCATCATACTCATCTCAAATTCTGTGCTCATCACCTTAGAAAAATGAGACACAAGAGACTGAGATGAGCCACCAAAGATAATATCGTCCACATAAATCTGAACGAGAAGGAAATGAGAATCCTGGTGTCTGATGAATAGAGTTTTGTCTACTATACCCATTTTGAAACCATGAGTGAGAAGATAGGACTTAAGCCTCTCATACCAAGCTCTAGGGGCCCTGCTTAAGTCCATACAACCCTTTGGAAAGCTTGTAGACATGGTTGGGGTATTTGGGGTTCTCAAATCGGAGGTTGCTTGACATACACCTCTTCCTCAATGAAGCCATTGAGGAATGCACTCTTGACATCCATTTGATAGAGCTTGAAGCCACGGGATGCAGAGAATGCAAGCGATTCTAATCGCCTCTAGTCTAGCTCTGAGGGCAAAGGTTTCCTCAAAGTCAAGACCCTCAACTTTGAGTGAAGCCACTGCAACTAGCCTAGCCTTGTTGCGAACGACAACCCCATCCTCACTCTGCTTGTTTTTGAACACCCACTTGGTCCCAATGACATTATGACCAGATGGAGGCTCTACAAGCTGCCAAACTTTATTCCTCTCAAAGTTTTCCAGTTCCTCATGCATAGCATTAATCCATGATTCATCGGATAATGCATGAGTAACATCCTTTGGCTCAAAAGAGGCAACAAAGGCGAGTGAAGGCAGAAAGAAGATAAGCTGATTTGAGCGCGTCTGCGCTCAAACAGATCACCAATGATCTGCTCGGTGGATGAAACGCTGAATGTGACGAGGAGGACCGTAAGCGTAGTGACCTCTCCTCTTGAGCAGAAGAGGAAGGAACAGAGCCACTCATTTGAAGGAGAGTCACGAAGGCAAGGGTGGTCTCCCGAGGTGCGAGAAATGGAAGCAGGAGGCACCTCGGTGTAGAGGAACTGGATCGGTGGAACACCATCATCTCCATCATCCTCATCCTCTACAAAGATGGTCTCGGAGGGATAAGAAGAGCTCGAAATATCGGGTCTAGCTTACAGGCTAGCCTCATCAAAGGTCACGTCACGGTCTCTATGATCCTATTCGCATCACAACTCCTGGACCCTATAGCTACGAGAAGAAGTCGAGTAACCCGAAAAATACCATCGGAAGAACGAGACTCAAACTTATCTAGGTTACGGACTTCAAGATGAAACACTTGCAACCAAAAGCGAAAATGAGAAACTTGGGCTTTCGCCCATACCTCAACTCATAAGAAGTGCGATGCAAATGTGCTCTCAAGAAAACACGATTGGAAACATGACAAGCGATAGCTATAGCCTCATTAAAACTTCCTAGAGTCTTGTACTCATCTAGCATCGTCTGGCCATCTCAACAGAGGTCTGTTCTTCCTTTCCACTCGCCATTTCTTTGAGGCGTGAGGAGAAGAGAACTGATGCTCTAAACCAGACTCCACACAGAAACTCTCAAAGTAGGAATTCTTGAACTCGGTGCCATTATCACTGCGTATAGCTCGTAATGCACCTGGGAGCTCAATAGACAACCTACTAACCAATCCCCTGAAGTGAGAAAAAGTCTCATCCTTCGAGGCCATGAAAAATACCCAAGAATACCTCGAAAAATCATCAACAATGACAATGACATACCACTTCCCTCCTGCTGACTGCACTCTAGCTGGACCAACAGTGTCCATGTGTAAAAGCTGTCCTGGTGCATCAGTCATCACTACGGTGACTGGAGGATGAGAAGCAGTAACCATCTTGCCATGTCGGCAAGGAGAGCAAACTAAGTCTTTGACCATCTTGAGTTTGGGCAAACCACGAATGAGATCGTGACTGCTAACTCGGGTCAAATGATCAAAACCAATGTGACCAAGTCTCCTATGCCAGAAGGAGAGATCACGGGACTCAGAAGCAATCAAACATCGAAGAGAGTCTCCAGAAGAAGCAGAAAAATCAGCACGAAATACTCTCCCAAATCTAGAAATCCCGCAAACTAACCCTCCTGATGAATCAAGGATTCTACAGGCATTACTCTTGAAGCTTACCTCGAAAGAGTCATCGATAAGTCGAGAAAGCGAAGCGGTGTATTGCGGTTTACTTACTAAGGCAACATCTTTAAGAATAAAACTTTCATTAATGCAGATGGTACCTTTTGCAATGACCCTACGAGACGCATCCCCAAAAGTGATCAACTCATCACGGGGCCTCGGACTAGGAAGAGAACCAACGAGAATCTCCGGTCATATGGCGAGAACAACCGGAATCAACAATCCAAACGTCTCCTTCCCCATCCAAGCGAACTGATCAAGTCAAGAAACAGGGAGATGACTCAGTACTGGGAAAGAGTGAAGTCCTGGGAACCCAATACTGAACCACACGACGCCTCAGAGTACCAACCACAGAAGAAGACTGGACTCGATTGTTTCTTTGACGATCAGTAGCAACTCTAGTAGATGATCTAGGAGCCAAAACTGGGTTGACCCGCCGTGGTGCAAAGGCCGGACCATCCCAATGAGGCTGCCTAGGTCTCCTACCAGAAAACACCTCACGCCGCTGATATCTACCTCGATGGGAAAAGCGAGGAATATCAAGAGGGCGGCGGGTAGGCCCGACCCTGAACAGCTCGGGGCTAAAACTCAAAGAAGCGACATGAAAACCAAGTCTGGATGTTGTCCAAAAAAAAGCGACTCTCTAACTTTGTCTAGTAGCGATTAGGCGCCTTAGGAGCACTTTCAGAGTCAGGGATGACCACGAATACCCTAAGAGCATCAACACGCTCACGCCGGAGTGATCTTGGCGCGCTGAGCGAAATCTACTAGGTGACCATCCTTCTTCAGAAGGTGCATGTGTACTTTGCCTTGTTAGGCGGAAGCAACAAGAGAAGCATCATACGGTGAAGTCCGTGGACCACACCGGGAGACCTAAACACAGTGGTGCTCAACACAGGAGCAACCACTATCTCTCCACTCTTGGAACCACGCACAATAGTAGGAGGATGAGTCCTAAGCGTGCTCCAAGTAATCAAATCCTAGACCTTGATTGAATCGCTAATCTTGGTGGTCTAGAATGAGATTGAGCTTCTTCTTGCCTCCAACAAATTTCTCAAGAGTGCTCATAAGATCTGACACTCTCGAAAAAGTGAGTAGCAGGAAGAGCAAGGGAAGGAGTAGAAGAAGAGTCGGAAGAAGAGGATCGAGCAAGCGTGCATATTTTTCCCTATACACTACTGCCTCAAATTTGAGAGACTCACAGGAAGCACAAGAAGCATCTCTAATTCTACCAACCTGGGCCTCTAACTTCTTCCTAATCTCTGCGTGGACCTTATCCACGTCATCCTTAACCCCAACACACAGCAAGCAACTAGTTTGTGATTTAACTAGTAAATCCTTAGCAAGTTGATCACACTTGACATTCAAAGCATCATTGTCAAGTTTTAGTTGCTTACTGACCCTCACATGGTATTTGGGTCCTTAGAAGCATGCATCTCAAGTTCATCATTTCTAGAGGAAAGCTTCCTAAGGTGACAACTCATGGCATCAATTTCAGCAAGTAGCTTAGGGCAATTTTCACAAGATGCAGTTGTGTGAGTATGAAGAAAACTAGCATCAATAGGAATAGGATCAATAGAACATGTGCTAGCATCCTTCGACCTAAGAGCCTCAAGTTCAGAAACCACACTATCATGCAGGGTCCTTAGGTTCTCCAACTCCTCAAGCAAAGCATCACAGAGAGTACAACTATTAGAGTCTCGGGAGGAACATGATTTAAGTGAAGCTAACTCCCGAGACAATCTATCTACCTCCTTCTCTAACTCAGAACACCTCGATCTAGCCTTAGCATGAAACTTGCCTAATTCTGAAGGCATCATTTAACTCGTCGTAGGTGGGTACCTCATCCGTGTCATTTGTCTGTTTCGGAGTTGCTCACTTCAATGGCGCGCCATGAAGCACATAGGAGAAGTCGTCGCCGCTTTTCTTCTCTTGCGGATCATCCTCGCCTTCGCCGCTCCATGTCTCGTGTTGGAGAGGTTGATGTCGTCGAGGCGGCGAGGACGCAGTGGAAGAGCTTCTTGTTCTTGGAGAAGTTGCGGTACTTCTTCTCGTCTTGCGGTTCACGAGTGGAGGCTTCTTGTTGCGGTTCTTGTCGGTGTAGTCGTTCTTGCCTAAACCGCGCGTCGTTCTTGCCCTTCTCCGGCTTAGGGCAGTTAAGCTCGAATGTGGTTGGGGCCACCACACTCAAGCGGTGATCATGCCACCTCTCTTCCTCTCTCTCACTCTCTTGTAAATATTGGAAAATTTTGAGCGACAAGAGCAAGCTCATTTTCCGGAAATTGTTCGAATTTCATCGCTACGTCGCAAAGAGCGAGAGAGAAAACCGAAACAAAGTCAAGAGAAAATCGAGAAGAGGACCCAATGGGATCGGTGACCAAAGCCATCGACCGAGATTTCGTCTTCAGAAGACGACATCAATCTCATGAGTCTTGAGGCGGAATAAAGCCCGTCAAGAGTCGAGTTGACAAATCGGTGGTGTCCTTGATGGTGGTCACCTTCATCTCCCAAACCCGAAGGTCGAGTGCGATCAAGAAATGCCGAGCATTGTCCGAAGTCGAGGTATATACAACCGATCGCTCGGAGGTCGCTCAAAATCTTGGTAAACCGACCAAAGAACTCATCGAGACTCTCACCGGTAGCGTTGTTCAAATTTGTTGTACTCGCTTGAATCGATCTGCCTCACGGTCTTGATTTGAGTAGTGCCCTCATGGTAAGCATCGAGGTTACCCAAATCTCGTGGGTGGAGCGAAGGTGAAAATCCGATCATACTCACTACGGGTGAGTCCTCAGATGAGAATGTTCCTCGCCTTAGCGTTTGCCTCAACGTCGACCATATTGTTTGGCCGTGACGTTCTCATCGGCAGGAACCTCATATGGGAGCTTCACCTTCTGCCATATCAGGAAGCCCTGGGCAGTGATGTATGACTCCATCCGGGATTTCCAAAAAGGAAAATCAACACCAGAAAAAATTGGAGGCTTGGTGGAATACTTGTCTGTCGCCATGGCTCTCGAGACCGGTCAAGATCTATGGAAGAGCAAAACCGGCTCTGATACCAATTGAAGGATCGAGATGGCGAACAGAGGGGGGTGAATGGTCGCAACTAAATTTTCCCCAAAATACTCCAACTAAACCCTTGAAAAGATCGCGCAAAGGAAATCGTGAAAAACCCGAACAACTAGACAACTATGTGTACCCCTAGCATGCATGGATGAGTTCCATAGAATATGTGAGGATTTTTCAATCACAATCCTGGTTGTCAAGTGTCCAAAGAAAAGAGGAATCAATTCAAATACTTCTTTTCTAAAAGAGATCAAGTCAAGACACAAAAGTCTCTTTTAGAAAAGCAAAAGCAGATACTTCCAGAATCTGTCTTTAATTTGAACAGGAGTTTGGTGGGTTTATGCTGCTCAAAAAATTATGAGAAATTTTATCCCTATGAACAGATGAGTCTTGAAGCTCTCCACCAAAATTCAGATCAAAAAGCCAAGTAGAAAAATCATCATAAATCTATGAACACAGACAGTCAGAAACTTCAGGCAGAAAATTTGGGGCTCGGTTTTCACCTCATAGCACCCAAACGGTGAAACCAGTGGACTCCAAACTTTTTCTAAAGATGGGTATAGGAGTTCCTCACAATCTTCAACAAGAATCACTGAAGAAGGATTTTTCTAGATTTTTCTAAAAATCAAAGACTAACTGCTGCGCGAAGAACAAGTTCTGGACAGAACTGGAACTTGAAAGAAGAGATGATCTCTACTCAATCAAAGAGTGCAAAAGAGATGTAAAACCATATGAACACACTCAAAACATCCAAGATCAGCATTTAGAAGGAGGGGAGGCAAATCCAAATTGCATGAATATAGATTGCGGGAAAGTAAATGCGTAATGTAAATGCTGAATTTAAATTGCGTAAAGTAAAGACATAATGTAAATACGGAATTTAAATTCACAATAATGTAAAGAAATTTCTTTGTATTTCTGGTGGAAAGGTTTACAAAGCCTCACTTCATGTGGGCAAAGCTCAAAGGAGCAACTCAAACCTTCAAGGAGGAGGCCACCCTCCACCCCTATTTATACAACTCTTGGGCCACCTACCACCCTTGGATGAGTCCCTCAACCCTAGGACACTCATCTAAGGGCTAGGATTAACCCACTCACATAGCCATGCAGGGCTAACCCAAAACCCACACATCTACCGGGTTTTCTTGCACGATTTTCAAAGCATACTACCTAGACCCGCTAACCTATCAACTAGACCGTGATCCGGCGGCCCTCATTGATCCACGCGCATCTAGCTAGCATCATCTCCTTTCCTTGTCTTCTTGGCTTGCCGGACTCCGTCTCCGATCATCTTCCGCGATCTCGACCATCTGGACCTCCGAGCGCTCCTCGCCTAGTCCGGTCATCCTCCGCCTCACCATGACCTAGCACCGTCGCCTGCAACCATCAAAGACAAGGAAAAACCTTTCACATAGCAATGCCCACAAAGATATTCAATGATTATCCCAAAATCATTGATCACTCATCATTCACTCAATGGTCGGTGCTACCGCCCCTGTGCCGTAGCACTTTCGAAAAGCAACCAACACTCAAATTGCTTCAAATCCAATTCTCTTCAAATCAAACTTAATTTCAAATCAAATCAAGCTCAACTCTTGTCAATTACTCATCACACACAAGGATAGACCTCCACATGGTCTTTCAATTTAAGAATGTACTTGGATGAACCGGTTGAAGTTATTCGTGTGGAAGGATTTGATATACTTCAATGGTGGAGAATGAATGAGTTAAAATATCCAGTAATAGCTAGAATGGCTAAAGATGTTCTCACTATTCCCATTACCACAGTCTCATCGGAGTCAGCTTTTAGTACCGGAGGTCGAGTGGTCGATGATTATCGTAGCTCTTTGCTTCCATCAACTGTGCAAGCTTTGGTGTGTGCATCTACTTGGATTAGAGGAGGTCACCACAAAATAAAGGATTTGGTAAGTTCATGGATGTTGTTGTTTACCACAAAATTGATTTGTGTATCTAATATATATTTACTTCTTGGCTCTTGCTGTCTTGCATAGGAGGATGATGCTAATTCCATCCCTTTGTCATCAACTGAGACTGCTACAGCCATTTCAGTAGTGGGTAGCACTAGCAATTAGTCTTCTATATCAGGTAAGTTTTATATGGGAGTTAGACTGCTGGAGGTTCCATAATTTATATTGAAGCTATTTGTTGATTGTCAACAGGAAAAGAAATATTTTGTGGGTGTTTTGGTAGGATGGAACCTATTACTTATATGGTTATTGCACTTATGCGAGTAAGTCTGTATGTCATATTTGTTCTTGTTAAGAATTGCTTCATGATTAAATATTTCTCATATTTATGTTGTAATGGTTAAATATTGCTGCCATATCGAATTTTCAATTAGAAACATAGCAAATTGGCAATGATATGATTCTTGCTAGAAGTGTTTGTTCGATTTGACTAATTCAGTGATTCTTGCTAGAAGATGTGGAATATAGATGGTATTGAATGCTTTCCATAATTTAGTTCTCTCAGTTTTGCACTTGCCCTGACATTCTTTATTTTACCTTGTTCCATAATTTAGTTCTCTCATTTCCTTTGTTTTGACAGGATGATGCGGATAGTGCTTTGGACAGGCTATGGGAGAAGAGGAAGGCTGAGATCAAGCAGCAGTAGGTCTTGGTTGTAGTTTTGCCTGGAAGAACTTGTTTTGGACTTTTGGTGTAATGCCTATCTAGCTCTTTAGTACAATGCCGGTCATTTCAGTTGGTACCATGATTAGCTAAGACCGTGTCACTTGCTTGGTTCATCATCTGTGTGAGCTTGTTAGAACTTAGAAGTTTAATCATATGATGATATTCATATGATGATTAATTATTTGTTAATTATCTCTGTGTTGAATGATATTCGTATGATGGTTAATTATTTGTTAGAAGTTTAATCTGTGTTTAATCTTTTATTTCGCCCTTATTTAAATCTATCACAGACTAGACTAGTAAGACTGTAAGAGGAACTCTCATAATCTCATTGAGGTTCTATGCTCTTTTTAAGATGGCTGTTGTATCACTGCAACTAAACACCATACATGATACATGTGCTTTTGTTCAGTTAGATACTTAGATGACTGGTAGTATTTCACATATGGATGGTGCATATTGCTTCCACTAGCTTAAGGATACTAAATTGATTGCTCAGATTTTTGCACTTCATTTGGGGCATGCAAAGCTGGAAATGTTAGTTGCTGACTCCTTGTCAATTACTGTTGTTTATTGTTACTTTTCAAGATGGGCTAACTACTACTGTCGCTTGTTTACTTCTTTATCTCTGCTGAGTTTCTCCAGTGTTTTCTACCCTTTGGTTTCTATATATAATCAACGAAGAAAATTGAGATTACATTGTTTCATTGTGATATGAAATGAAGGTTGCATTGTTTCATTGTGATTTGAAATGAAGGTGTGAATTTAAATCGGTTGTTGAAAACAGAATCTTCTCGGGAAGTTCACCGTGCCTTCTTTTAAACATGTAATCTGTTTGATAATCATTGGTTGTTGATGCTCTTTGGCTTGTTTTGATCACTCTATCATTTG
Organism: Guadua angustifolia; assembly: GCA_036346375.1. NCBI lineage: Eukaryota > Viridiplantae > Streptophyta > Magnoliopsida > Poales > Poaceae > Guadua > Guadua angustifolia. The sequence continues at coordinate 4,545,473 of CM070506.1, forward strand.
ATTTTTGAGCAAGTTCTGTTCGATAAGACTTGCTCAGCTGTCTGAAGACCTATCAGTAATATGGTGGGAATTCTATTGATGTTGCCGTGATGATTTTATGTAGCAGCTTCCTTCAGGTTTGATTGGATTCTATGATGGCTGGGGTCATCAGGACACCACTCTTCTGTGCTAAATTTGCTTGGTTTCTTTGTGTATCTTGATTGTCCCTGGTATGCTGTTATCGAGCTTAATCGAGCCTGTGACGAGCTTGTGTGCGTTTTCTTGTTTTCGAGCTTCATCGAGCCGAGCTCGAGCCTGACTCCGAGCTCGAACCCGAACTCGGGCTCGCTCGAGCTCGGCTCGAGCTTCTACCGAGCTCGAGCCTGGCTGGCCAGGCTCGCTCGAGCTCGGCCCGTTTACAGCCCTAGTCCCAAACAGGCCAATGGTCCCACATAATAGAGCCACACGGGCGAACTGATTTGCATGATTGCATCACAAGCTGTCAAGCAACACTGTTCTCATTAATTGAAGGAACTTTTCAAGCCTATCTTTCCTAAAAAATTTTGACCAGGTTCAAAAGCTAAGGATTATTGTCAGTAAAAATTTTCGATTAAAATATCTTACAAAAAAATTATAATAATTCTGACAATGCTGACTGTCTTATTTACTCCTTTCTGTTTTTATTTTATTTGAGGATGAAAATAGATTAAAAATTTTCAAACTTTTTGAGAGAGTTTTATATAGGCTAATAATTCTTTTATAAAGATTTTAGATCAATATCATGCATACTTATTTTATATCAATTCGACATTGCAAATTTGATTTTCATGATTTCTTTTTTGAATTTTAAAAGGAATTAAATGCAATTATTATTTTTAATATTTTTACCAGAGTTCAATACTATTCTGAGGGAGACTTGTTAAAATTTTTAGCTAGAGATAATTTTTGAAGATTTTTATAAAATTCTAATATTTCACTTTTTGCAGTGAAATTGAGTCATTTCACATTTCACCTCATTATTTATTGCATTAAAAAGCTCTTGACAGCGGAAAAAGGTCATTGAAAATCTCCAAAATTTTATTATCATTTTTGTAGATTTTTATTGACATTTACTTTTATCTTTTTCACCTTTTTACTTTTATCGTCTTATCACTTTCATTAAATGATTTTCTTTAAAGCCAAAAATCCAAAAAAATCAATAATACCAGGAAAATTCAGATATAAACATATTTAGATTAAAATGTCCATTTTTTTTACTTTATTTGCATTTTTGGGATGTTACAATAGTTTATTCGGCAAATTCTCATTGATCACTAAATATTTTACCTCATCAGAAAGACACAGACAGATTATACCGATAGCCTTTCACTCTATCACTTTCCAGTCTTCACCTTCCACTCTACCATCTTCCAGTCTTTGTGTATAGCAGCCTTTGGATCCTTTCAGGATCATATCATAGTTTTGTGATATATGGTTCGGGCATGCATGATAACAAGAATGAAGAAGATGAATCTCATGCAGAGGACAAAAATAACGACGTTTAGGTAACCACGACAAGATAGAAAGATTTGACAAAGACCACAAATTCTTTAAGTACAACCTCAAAAGAGTATAAAGTGTTGTTGCTTTCTCACAACCTCTCGAACCTTTTAGGACCCTCAGATGTTACATCGTGGTTGGTCCTACTGCTTTCTTCTTGCAATAGCTCGCACCTTCGACTTTTCGTCTACTATATTTTACAACTATCTTTGTAGTTCCGCATATAACTATAATTGATATCTCATTACCTACCATTGACGATAGGGTTTACTTCTATTAATTAGGATTTTTATCAAGTTCCCCATTGATTGCCCTTCCTTTAGATTTACCTATCAATCAGTATTCTCTATTGCTCTAGATACTAGAAAAGAACTCCATTTTATCAGCGGTAAAGATAGAAATGGTTTACTTCACTACTACTGATCTTGGGCATCACAACCGCCTATTAGAAGCGGTTTAGTGCGAACTTTGTTGTGATGTTCGCACTGCAAGCGAGCGTGAGGCAACGGTCCGGAGAGGGCTTCGAAGCGGTTTAAGACACGAACCGCTTCAATGTTCGATTCTAGAAGCGGTTCTTGTCTACTTTTGAAGCGGTTTGAGACAAGAACCGCTTCTAGAACTGAACATTGAAGCGGTTCGTGTCTCAAACCGCTCGAAGCCCTCCCGCTAGCGCATTTAAACCCTTCTTCCTCCACGAGCCAGCAGAGTACGATCGAGCAGAGAAGGGTGGCCCAGTATTGCTTTTTGAGGAGGTGTTGTCCAAATTTTAAATTTGGGGTGATTAGCTCAAATTAAGTGTTTCAAGGTTAGTAACATCATGTGAACATCATTCTCACCTAGAGATTGCTATTTTTTTCAATGGATGTGGAGAAATCTTGAACTTTTTAAGCAAGATCTGTTGGTGTTATTCCCTTGAGGCAGTTATATAGATGATTGTAACATGACTATGCTTATGAATAATAATATGATTATTGGTCCAATGAATGTATATCATTATATTGATCGCAAGTATGTGACTTGTTTATGAAACTCTCTATTTATTGATATAATTACGTAAGTATCTCGATCGGATATCATCGTATAGGATAACGATGAATAGATCAAGACATGTATTGATCGATGATTATGTTTCATAGATCATAGGATATGGAGATATCATCAATACATGGTGAACTCATGATGAAGAACATGGGTTAGATAGACCCGCAATGGGACACTGCGAGAATGTTATATTCTTATGTGTCATCAGTGCATCTCATACATAGTGGATGTATGATCCTTAGACCTGAGATTGTCACATTCCCTACATGTGTAATAGTTTACCTTGGGGCCACCAAACGCTATTTCCTAACCGGATAGTTATAAGGTAGCTTTCATGTTTACTATGAAACATGTAGAGGAAGTGAGCAGTCAAGATGGAATTTGCCACTCCAGTGTAACGGAGATATATGTCTAGGCCACTCGTGTGATATGATTAAGGAAGTGCATGGCCATGCCATGATTGAGAAGTCAATCACAACTTATTAATATATCACGGATACGAGAGATGGATTGAATTATCAAAGGATGACATACTTCTACGCCTTGAGTTCGATCTTCATATAGTTTGGCAAAGGATTATTACATGAGTACTTTTGAAAGGTTCCATCGATTTGATCATATGCATTTGGGAGTTGGCATGCTCGCAGGAACCGCTACCAACTATTGGATTGGAAAAAGGGTTTTTCGAATCTATGTCCAAATGTACATGAACCTGCTGTGGTCACACACTTAACGGGTGGGGCGCATTAATTCGGATTGGATCCGTAATTAATGGACCTCGTGGGCTTAACGCTACCGATGGGCCTGGCTTAGGGTTTTGTCGCGTGGCTATATAAGGAGAGGGAAGGGTGGGCGTGCATGTTGTTGTTCACGTCCAGAACCCTAGCCTCCACCTCTCATTGCCCCTGCTGAGCGACTCGGTGCTTACACGCCGACGCACGGCGTTCCATCCCGGGACGTGTGGACTACTGTGGTGACGCTGCTGCTACTGCGGCGTGGCGAGGATGATCCGCAGCGAGGACGATCCGCGTAAGGACGATCCGCGTGAGGACGATCCACGGCGAGGACGATCCACTACACTAACTCGCGAAGGATTCCGCAACTGCGCGTCTAGTGGTAATCCAATCTGTGATCCCTTTCTTGCGAGTAGCTTTTCTGGTTATGCGGTATAAATTTTAATTTGTGCTAGCGTAGCATACCGCGTTCCCCAACAAGATCACCATGATCAAAATTTTATTTTCTATGCTTGTTTTTGTTGTTGTATGAAGATGTAGGGTGGAGATCTAGTTCAAAATATGACATTACATAAGGTTAAGATGATTGGAAGCTTTAGATCTAGGTGGTTGTTAGCTTTAGAATCTTAAATATCACAATATTGCAAGGAAGTAATTATTGGTGTATGAAATAAAATAGAAAAACATGTACAAGGATAAAAAATAATTACAAAGGTAGGAATACAAAATAATTAGAAAGGGAGGTCTTTAATTGGATGACGGTGTAGGTGGAGGTTTTTTTGTTGGGTTTAAGTGGCTGTGAGCTTTAGATTTTTAAATGTAACTATAAGTTACGTTATAATTTTTGTAACGAAATGTGTTATAATTTTTAATGAAATTATAACTTGGTGTAGATGAATCGGCAATGGATGTACAATGCGGACCGTCGCTCGAGAGAGTTCATTGATGGCGTGCAGGCTTTTCTCGACGCGGCCGTTGCATTTTTGCCTCCAGGCAGCTTCATATGTTATCCGTGTGTAGATTGCAAGAACGAGAAGGAGCACTCCCAGCGATGGCAAGTTATGAACCATTTGATCATGAGAGGTTTCATGCCAAACTATACCTGTTGGACCAACCATGGCGAAGTTGAGGCGGTTAGCCAGGAAGACGATGAAGAAGGTGAGGAAGAGGAAGATGGATTGAACAGTATCCCGAACGGCACGCAATATTGTTCCGTGGAAGAAACACTTGGTGACTTTAGTGATGATGAGCTAGACCAGATCTTTGCGTGATTCGAGAGGGAGACTACAGATCAAAGGCGATTCGAGAAGTTCCAACAAGCATGTTAGAGGACCACAGAACTCCTTTGTACCCAAACTATGGGCGGGGCCACAAAAAGTGCGTACCACAATCAGTAACTCATGCAATGGAAGGCTACAAATGGTGTATCGATAAAGGATTCAATGAGTTGTTATCACTCGTAAAGAAGTTGCTTCGAGAAGATAACACTCGCCGAATCTACATATGAAGCCAAGCAAGTCGTCGTCCTTTGGGATTGGAAGTACGAAGATACACGCATGTCCTAATGATTGTATCCTGTATCGTAATGAGTATGCGAATTGGATGTTTGTCCGATGTGCAAAGAATCACGGTATAAGGTGAAGCGTGGCGATCCGGTGAAATAGATGGGAGCGTAAGAAGAAGAGACCTCCAGCTAAAGTGTTGTGGTATTTCCTTCTGATCCCCCGATTGAAACGTATGTTTGCTAACAAAGCGCATGCCCAGATGATGCGTTGGCACAAAGAAGAGCGTAAGGACGACGGGATGCTTAGACACCCTGCAGATGGCTCACAGTGGAGGAAAGTCGACCGGACGTACCCGGACTTCGCAGATGAGGTGAGAAACATAAGGTTTGGGTTGAGCATCGATGGGATGAATCCTTTCGGAGAATTGAGTAGCGACCATAGCACGGCCCTGTTACACTATGTATCTATAACATTCCTCCATGGTTGTGCATGAAGCGAAAGTACATCATGATGCCGTTGTTGATCCAAGGCCCCAAGCAACCTGGAAATGACATCGATGTCTACCTGAAACCATTGGTTGAAGATCTTGTGACGTTGTGGGAGGATGGTGCAAGGGTATGGGATGAGTACAAAAGGGAGTATTTCACCCTACGTGCATTGTTATTTGTAACAATCAACGATCGGCTCGCTCTCGGTGACTGTTCGCCTAATTGTCAAAGGATATAGAGCACGCATCCGAGTGCTTAGATGAAACGGACGGCATGTACCGAAAACTCTCGAAGGTTGTGTACATGGGTCACAGAGGTTTCTTCTTACGAGTCACCCGTTGCGGAAAAAAGGCAGGAAATTTAACGGTCAACCAGACCTTCGTGCAAGGCCTCAGCATCGTAGTGGGCCACGTGTGTTTGCTATGGTAAAGGATTTGAAAGTAGTATTTGGAAAGGGTCACCGAAGCAAACATGTGCGAGAATGAGGATGGTCAGCACCCATGTGGAAGAAGAAGTCAATATTTTGGGACTTGCCTTATTGGGAAGTCATGGAGGTTAAATCACTCACTTGACTTCATGCATATCACGAAGAATGTTTGCTTGAACTCGCTAGGCTACCTAGATATGTACGGAAAATCGAAAGATACACTGCAAGCTCGGAAGGACCTTAAACTCTTGGAACTGAGGAACGACCTACATCCGGGAAAAAAGAGGGAAAGGACAACATTACCTACATCCTGCGAGCTACACTCTAAGCAAAGAAGAGAAAAAAAGTATGATAGAGTTCCTGAACAGTGTGAAGGTCCCTTCCGGATACTCCTCCAATGTAAAGAGACTCATAAACACGAAAGAGAATAAAACCGTACACATGAAATCCCATGAGTGTCTTGTGTTAATGACACAGCTTGCTCCCGATGGGTCGTGAGAGGCATCTTGCCCGAGTGGGTATGGGGACAATCACAAAGCTGTGTTCTTTTTCAACGCGGTTTCACGAAGGTCATCAACCCGATAAACTAAGTCTGCAGGATGACGTGGTACAAAGTGTGGTTAGTCTTGAGATGATCTTTCCTCCTGCATTCTTTGATATTATGGTTCATCTCACTATTCACCTTGTCAAAGAGATAGGTATTCTCGGACCGTATGTATCGCACAACATGCACTACAGAAAAGCGTGGTTGTTTAAATGACCATCGTCTAATTTCGTCGGCCTCATCTTAGCCGTCGAAAATATTATTCTAAATTCGTCGGCCTGACTAAGCCGACGAAAATGACGGTATAAGTTCGTCGGCCAGTCTTTGCCGTCGAAAATAAACATCTAATTTCGTCGGTTAGTGTTATGCCGTCGAAAATATATAGATACTTTAAATCGGTTTAACTTGGCGTCGAAACTAATTGGTGCCCTAGCTAAAGCCGTGCCCGACCAAAAGATTCACTCACTGCCTGTGAAAAAACCTCCAGCGGCGCCGCCGACCGTCTTGCGCCGCCGCCCGCCGCCGCCCGCCAAGCGCGGCGCCCGCTCATGTGCCGTCGCCGACGCCGCCGCGCCCAGCACGCGCCACGCGACCTTGCCCGCCACGTCTTGCCGTCACCGACGCCGCCGCGCCGACGCCAAGACCGCCACGTCTTCTCCAAGGTACCTCCACCTCCTTATTGCTGCTGCATTGGCAAAGTTTGTGGATACTGAAGGTGACGATTTCCACCTCCTAGAGGGGCGACAGAGAGAGCTGGGTTTCACTTTTTCCTTCAAGTTTATGAATGTCGTCGGTGAGCTATCGATCTCCCCATCTCGCTCTTCCTTTTGTTTCCTTTCCTTCGAAATTTTTAGGCCAAGAAAAGACGCGATCCGCTCGATCGGTCTTGTCTCGTCTTTGTCAGGGCCCTATCTAGTCTGGTTGTTCTTGATCGATGATGTTCGAGCGGAACATGCGTCTTAGGAAGATTTTGAGAAATTTGGTTCGGCGATCAAAGCGATGCCGTAGCGTTAATTGGAAGTAATAATGATTGTGAGTCATGTAATTAGAGACCATAGAGAAATCATTATATGGATTTCTCTCTTGCAGTTGTCGTATCTGAATTTGGGACTACCAGAGGCGTTTGTTCCGACTATACGAGGGATGGCATGATTGGACTGCTGCACTTGGGTATTTGATTTTTGTTTTGGAAATAGTGGTGATTTCTTGAGAAAGATGCAATTTCTTCTTTGCTAGGAAGTGGAGTGGAGGGCCTTTAAGTATTACAAATGGGAAGCAGAGAGGATGAATTGGTTCAATGTGTTCTTCTTGCTCATAGGTCAATTGAACTAGTTTTGTGTAAAAATAGGGGGACTAGTGGTTGCATTGGACCTTAGAATGGAGGGAATGCATGGAGCATTGTGTGTGTCCTGTACTTCTGCTATTCATTCAGTAAGAGGGATTTTGTTATTGCCAGATCTTCCTGAAAGGATTTTAGATGGTGTGTGGGTGGCAGTGTTGCACTAAATTGGTGACTGGTTATTCTTAAGCTGACCATGGTGATGCTTTGGTTTGGTTTTGGATAAACTGAGAATGAAGTTTGTATTAAGTAACGATATACCTGCATGACGGCCAACGCCAAGCCTATTGTAGCCATGCGGCATATGTATGCTGTGCCAGTGCAGAGATGATCACCAAGTGTACTGCAACCATGCATAACCAAGTTCTTAGGGCACTGCTATGGTCAGGAAATTTCAGTTCTCTAGAACAGTCACACAAAATGTGAAGTAGCTGCCTGTGTTAGATATTTAGATTATTACCACCCACCACCACACTAAAAAGAAAAATAATTTTGTTATGCATTCTGGATACATTGTATGGAGCAATCTTTGGCCATGATACCTGCTATGAGACTATAGTGGCTTTGTTGCTTTTGTTTTTGGGTGCATACAGGATGTGCGTCACAAATCTGTATTAAATGTTAGTTTTGTTACACTCACATGGATCAACGGTTCCATTTGCTTCCAGTCATACTGGGTTTCTTCTTGAGGTATTTTTGCCCTAAAATGGAATTCCTTTCCAGTTTCGCTTTATTTGAACATTCTTATTGTTTTAATAACTAGTTGGGACTGTCTAGCTGCAAACAGCAATGCTTATATTGTTCTGCATCAGCAATTCTTGTGATTTATGCTGCTGAAGTTCATTTAGTTTGTTCTTAATGTTCTGCTGATATAAGTATAGACCATAGTTTTTGAAGTTCTATTTTTTTATAGTAGTTCAAATACGGAGGTTCTAAGAATTATTTTTGGGAAGGAGTGCATAAGCACTGTCTGTGTGAAGGTATAAATATATTTTGAGCTACTAAGTACTGTCTGTTGGAAGGATAAGTTAACTGTATACATAACTTGCATAAAGTTTGCTACTGACATTTTCATTCTTCATATGTGAATTTTGGAGTTTACCATCACTAGTTTTTATTTTCTTGCAGAGGAAATATACATCAAGTTCATTTGGGTATTTGGTTGTTTTAACGTGGACAAAGACATATAATGCATGGAGAGAAAGTGTGCCACACACAGTTGGGTTGGGTTGGGTTGGGAAGGGTCTAGTGTAGAAAATCAATCTTTTTTTCTTTCCAAACATGTGGAACCCAGTTAGGTCATACTGGTCTCAGGTACTACATTTGAAATCAGGTGGGTGAGGATGTTGTCTTTGAGTTGAGCAAGGCCATGGAGAGGCAGGGGCTAAAACTAAAGACTGACTTCAGCTTTGTTTTAATTTTAATGTTTGCGCTGTGTACCTTCTTGATTCACAGGTTTAAATCACTAATAGGATTTTCCTTGACAAAAATACTGAACTAAAACTAAAGACTGACTTCAGCTTTGTTTCTTTTCTCCTTTACTAAGGATTTAAACTGCCTTTTTTATATTAATATTTTGATATTTCTAGGTATCTGAACCCAGAGGCACAAGTTCTTCTGTTGTGAACGAATGGAGGTTAGTGTTATGGCTATTAAACGATATGTATGTAGTGATGGGATTATCAGAAAGTAACTGATATTTTGGCATGTTGTTTCAATTACCTGCTTCTTCAACTTGTATATTTGTTGTCTGTTTCTGAAATATGCATGTCCATTTGATGATTCCTTAATTTGTGCCATTCATAATACACATCTTCATGATTTTGGTAAGTCTAATGAGTTTTCCTTGCGCTTTTTCTTAATAATCAACCCAGCCAAAGGATAGTAAGTACATAACATTAGACGATGGCCGGAGGCTTTGCTTGGAGTGTCTGAATACTTCAATAATGGACACGGAGGAGTGCCAACCACTATACATTGATATTCAGGAATTTTATGAGGGTTTGAACATGAAAGTAGAACAACAAATTCCCTTACTTTTAGTTGAGCGACAAGCTTTAAATGAAGCCATGGAAGCAGAGAAAATTGTAAGTGACATGAGTCACTATTCTGTAATATGCGAAGCATAATGTACGTTTAGTTATTAGCTAATCATTCTTTTAACCTCCTTGATTAGGGACATCACCTTCCTGAAACCAGGGGTCTCTGCCTATCTGAAGAGCAAATTGTCAGAACTGTAAGTTCTTAAAATAGTGACTTGTATTGCATTAATTTATTACTGAATATGTGATTGTATTGCATTAATTTATGTACTGAATATGTGAATACTTAATGAGAATTTATGGTTAAATAACATCATGCTATGCAGATATTGAGAAGACCAATAATTGGACCAGGAAACAAAATCGTAGACATGATTACAGGACCATGCAGACTAGTTCGTCGGTGTGAAGTAACTGCAATTCTTATATTATATGGTTTGCCAAGGTAAATTTTATTTATTTTCATCATTTACCAAATGAACTGGTGATCACAATGGATGTATGTTTAGAGTTTCTTTATTGGTGTTGATTCTGCCACCAATCTAATAGCTGTTAGGGAGTTCTTTGTGCACATAGGATTTTAATTCCGTTGATCTAATTGCATGCAGACTGTTAACTGGCTCGATTTTGGCTCATGAGATGATGCATGCTTACCTTCGGCTTAAAGGTACTTCTGCCGTGCTTGTATATTTTCTTTTGCAGCATCTTGTACCCCTTCATACTTATATTTCTGTGTGTCATCAATCACTGCTATATTTACCATTCTTAATATCTGTTTTGGTAGGATACCGAACCCTTAGTCCAGAGGTTGAAGAAGGCATTTGTCAGGTTCTAGCTCATTTGTGGCTTGAGTCAGAAATCACATCAGGCTCTGGCAGCAGCATATATGTTTCTATTAGTTTTATATTACCTTGGCCCATTACTACTACTAATGCGTAGATAACTTGTGTAGTCCTTAGTATTCCGAACTCGTTACGCTTTGCATGTGATGATATTATTACTGAAAATATAGATGAATCTTCTGTTATTTTCTAGGATTTTTTGGTGAATTTTCTGGGATTTTATATGTTTTTTAAATTTTTTTTTTGACATTAAAATATTATTTTCGTCGGCCTGGCCGACGAAAATAACAAATGGCCGACGAAAATAAAAATTGGCCGATTTAAAATAACAACCGCCGGCATTTAAAATAACAATTTTTTCCGACGAAATTTCTGCATTTTTTTGGCGGTTAGGCCGACGAAAATAGCCAAAAAACCGACGAAAATAAGTTAATTTCGTCGGCTAAGCTGACGAAAATACATATACCACGCCAAGAGGCGTGGTTCGGTGCATCGACTAGTAATTTAAATTAACCACGTAAGCCGTCGAAAATAAATTTATTTTAAATGGGTTCTTGATTTAAATTCATCAGATATTTTAAATCGTTTTTTTCTCGTCGTAAAGTCGACGAAAATACTGAAAACCCGAAAATAGCTATTTTCGCTTTCAGATTTTAAATCGGCTTTTGGCCGATTTAAAATAATCTGATTCTGTAGTGATGTTCCTTTCGAGAGGTACATGAGTGTGCTAAAGAAGTATGTCCGTAACCATTCTCGTCCGGAAGGATGCATTGCCGAGGGTTATGGGACGAGGAGGTGATTGAGTTTTGTGTGGATTACATTAATGATCTAAACCCGATCGGCGTCCTATATCACGCCATGAGGGAGGCTACGGGAAAAGGGACACTAGGAAGGAAAGCAATTGCATGCAATGATCTTCTTACATTTAAGCAAGCACATTTCACGGTTTTGAAACAATCAAGCTGTAGTGGCCCGTATGTCCTTGAGCACAAGAGTATTCTACGCCGCAATTTCTGGGAGGTCGAGGATTGGATAACACTAAAGCACATGGATTCTTTCGGGCTTGGTTACAAAACTACATCCTTTTGAAAGGGTCGGACAATGAATAGTTGCAACGCTTGGCTCGGGACCATCTAGTGAAATCGTGACATTCAAGGGGTGCGAGATAAATGGTTACACATTCTACACCAGATCCCAGAATAACAAGAGCACCAACCAGAATAGCGGTGTCCGTATAGATGCCGAAGACAACAAAGGCAAGGTGGATACATATTATAGTTTCATAGAGGAGATATGGGAGCTCGACTATGGACCTTTGAAGGTCCCTCTATTTAAGTGCTAATGGGTCAAACTGACTTCAAGCGGCGTGAAGGTCGACAAATACGGTATGATAATCGTGGACCTCACGCAAGTCAGCTACAGGCGTGAACCGTTCGTCCTCGCGAATGATGTGAGACAGGTCTTCTATGTAATGGACATGTCAAGCAAACCTAAGAAGCAGAAGGACAAGCAGAAAGATTGTAGTAGTAAGCCAAAGCGACACATGGTTCTCCAAGGCAAACGAAGGATTGTTGGAGTTGAGGACGTCCTGAGACGAGGAAGAGTATAGTCGATTCGACGAGCTCCCTCCTTTCATTTGTGGATGTCGACATAAGCCTCCTCAATGATACAGCGTGGATGCTCCTTTCATACGTCGCGATCATAATGAAGGAACTCTTGTAAAGACAAAGTATGTGACTACTTGAGATGTACCACTACTGTATGAACTATGTATGTGTACCACTACTGTATGTGTTGGGTTGAGGTGTGTGCACTGCGACCTTGCAATGTAACTAGGAAAGTGGCAATGATGTTCACTTTCTTTTTGTACTAACGTCTAGTCTCCTACTCACTCTCTCTGCCTTCATACGCCTAGTCTCCTACTCACTCTCTCTGCCTTCATACGCCTAGTGCTTGTGGAAGGCATCCTACCTTTTATTATGAATTTTTCAGATATTTTATTATGAATTTTTTAGATATTCTGATATTTTATTATGAATTTTTCAGATTTTTGTTATGAATTCTACAAATCCTCAATTATTGCAACACAACAGATAGATCTATATATCTTGCAGACCGCTCATGCACCACGCATATATTTACACTCTTCAGCTCTTGGATAATACTAGCTGCAGACATCACGCTTGAAGCAGTCAGGAATACTTCTTCTCTACGTCTTGCATAAACGAAAAGGATGTTAAGGCATTGTTAAGCACTAATTAATAATGTTGAGTTGTTCTTATTCCTGGAAGGTGTGTACGGATACATTGCCCATCTTCAAGGAACAGAGCTGGTAGCGAGAGACTGACATGCGGGCCAGAGAGGTGGTTAGCGAGCGGGCCTGGCTGGTCAGAGAGAGAAGGGCTGAAAAAGGAAAGCTCACTTGGCTGAAATATGCTTCCTTACTAACAACACGGGTTCTGGCAAGGACACCATCCATTTTCGGCTTTAACTCGATTTTAACCAAGTATTTAATTTGCGGCTAGGGTATTTTGGAATTTTTATAACTAACAAATTAACCCCAAATCTTATGAAAATATTTGAGGCCAATTCAGAGGTGATACTGATGTTTGTATGAATGTTTCAGAATATTTGAAGCTCAAGGTTTTCTGCAATAATTCTTTTAGTGTTTGAGCTTAATAAAGTATGTAGTGTTGGATTTTCTAAAAATATCAACTCACTCCAAAAATTCATGAAACTTTTTGGATGGATTCTCCAGACCATTTGACATTTAAATAGAATAATTACAGCCTTTACGCTGATTTAAATTTGAAGACTGAAAATCAGAAGCAACAATTAGGTTATTGAAAAATATTTTCTTTAAAGCCATAATTCCAGAAAAACCAGAAAAATTCTGAAAATTCACAATAAACTCATAAAACAGCTTGGCAACTTTATTATTTCATTTTGGGGCAAGATTGGGATGTTACATATGATTATTTATCACCCCAAATAGTGTTTATTGACCGATAGTGTTTGCTGACCTGCTACTAAACACACATATATGCCTTTTAGTTTAGTTCTCCGAGTACATATAATTCAGGAGACACTGGAATAGAACTCTTCAACTATGATGCGGACTGCAATTGGGATCCGAACCCAGTGATCACCTCCGTCGTGCCAAGCTAAGCTACCAAATGTGTAGTCACCCTGAATCTTTCGTGTCGCCATGAAGGTCACCTTGAAACTTTGCACCCTTTTGTCCTTACTGAACACCAGCACCGGTGGCTCAATGCACATCTCTACACCAGTAGGAGGCTGGAAGATTGCTCTGTATACCACGTCAGGCTGGCCGACATTGGTGACAGTACGCATAACGATTTCAGATGTCTTGAGGCCAGGAATGGTGATTGATGGAAGATTCAAGTCCGATAAAGATGCTCTAGGTGCCGTGCAACTGTAGTGTACGCCTAATCCTCCCATGCAGTTGAAGAACTTCAGGTAATCTGATGGATCGATGTCGTATATAAGGCCAGGATCATCTGCCTTGCTCGGATTAACAAATCCTGCTCCATAGTCAAATGGATCGGCAATCTTTGTTGGAGTCCCATCTGCTTGTAGTGGGAACCCATTGTTGTCGGTGGTAAGTGCTGCAAGACATTTTGAATACAACAATTACCGACGAGAAGTTCTTTAGTGTACAACTGCAGTAAGCACAGTCACTCAAGCAACCACTTAGTTGGGGTATTAAATTTCTAATTAATCTATAATAATAAGTTGTTGTTAACCTCTTCACAAATATCCTAATTGGATTTCTTGTGCTGAAGCGAGAGTCAATTTGTCTAGCTTATTCATTAGCTTTTCCATCACATAGTTGCCGAATGATGAAATAATTAGTTTCATAGCATGCATAGCTGGTGAAACAATCTTATAATAGGGTTGTACATATATACCAGTTGTCATAAGTGCTGATTTTAGGGCAGCAGGTGACCAATCAGGATGGAGTGCCTTAAGCAGGGAGACAATCCCTGACACGTGAGGGCAAGACATTGATGTTCCAGAATCAAGCCGATAGGAAACACCTCTACTCTTGTAATGAGCAATCTGTGGCGCAGCCGCTAAAATGGCCACTCCAGGTGCAGCAATATCTGGCTGTGGCACAAGTAAGAAAGACTCAAAACATTGACTAATGGCATAACAAGAAAGACTCAAAACATTGATTTTACATATTTGGACATTTTATCTGAAACTAGAGATCTCACTGATAATGAAAAATCGCGGTTGGTCTTTCTTAAAAAAGAGCTTGATAAACTTTGGATCATCGAAGAAACTAAAGCTAGACAAAGGGCTAGAGAGAGAGATAGAGAGAGAGATGTGAGGGAAGGTGATAGAAATACTAAGTATTTTCATGCAGTTGCCAGTCAAAGACGTAGGAAAAGTTTTATATCCGTCCTTGACGGGCCGTGTGGGCCAACAAGTGACCCTAATGAAATGTTGAAGATCGCCTGTGACTATTATAAAACTCTTTTTGGTTTTGAAAAAAGGATGAATATCGATATTAATGATCATTTCTTCGGTGAAGATGAGAAAATTTCTAACGAGGAAAATCATGATTTAGAAGCTCCGTTTAATGAAGAAGAGGTGAAACAAGCTATTTTTGGTTCTTATTCGGATGGGGCGCCCGGTCCAGATGGTCTTCCTTTTTTCTTTTATCAAAAGTTCTGGGATCTGATCAAAAAGATCTTCTTAATCTTTTTAGTGATTTGGAGAAAGGTGAGCTTGACTTGTTTAGGCTGAATTTTGCTATGATCTCCTTAATTCCGAAAGAGAATAATGCTAGGAATATGAAGCAACTTAGACCCATCAGCTTGCTGAACTGTAGTTATAAGATCATTACCAAAGTGCTTACGAATAGGATTAGTCCTGTATGTAATAGGATCATCTCTTATAATCAAACTGCTTTTTTGAAAAACAAGTATATTTTAGAAAGTGTAGTGACTGCCCATGAGGTTATTCATAAGATTCATCAAACAAAAGAGCACGATATTGTTCTAAAGTTGGATTTTGAAAAAGCATATGACAAGGTTAATTGGGACTTTTTAATGGATATCTTGAATAAGTGAGGTTTTGGTAACAAATGGCAAAGTTGGATTCACTCTTTGCTGCATAAAGGTTCGGTGGGGATTAAAATAAATAATGTGGAAAGTGACTTCTTCCAAACTGGCAAAGGGCTGAGACAGGGTGATCCATTGTCACCAATTCTTTTTAATCTGGTTGCGGACATTTTTACCAGGATTCTTCAGAAGGCAACGAATAATGGTTTTTTGGAAGGGCTTTGTGGTGATTTTTGTCCCAAGGGTATTATTAGCCTGCAATATGCCGATGATACTCTTTTGTTTATCAAGAGTAATGAGAGCTTTATCTTACACCTTAAGTGGTTCCTTACTTGCTTTGAACAAATGTTGGGTCTGCGTATTAATTTCCACAAAAGTGAGTTGATTCCTATGGGATGTGTTGAGAATGAAATTGACAGGTTTGCTAGCATTCTTTGCTGCAAAGTTGGTTCTTTCCCCATCAAGTATCTTGGCGTCCCTCTTCATTTTGAGAAGCTCAATCGGGATGATTTACAACCTTTAGTTGATAAAATGTTAAAAAGAATTGCAGGCTGGAGAGGTAAATTACTTTCTTATGGTGGGCGGGTGACGCTCATTAAAGCTTGTTTAGCAAGTATTCCCATGTACCTGATGTCTTTTCTTAAATTTCCTAAGTGGGCTATTGATCTTTTAAATTCCCACATGGCTAGCTGTCTCTGGAACGATTTTGAAGGTCATAATAAGCTTCATTTAGCTAATTGGCATTTAGTTTGTATGAAAAAAGAGTTTGGTGGGCTCGGAATTCCTAATATTAGAGATCTTAATTTGTGCCTGCTTGTTTCCTGGGTTAAAAGGTTATATGCTAATGAAGATAAACAGTGGGTGGACTTGCTTAGATTTAAATATAAATTTGATTCCCCAATATTTTTCCTGTCATCTTGATCATGCTACATTTTTTGGAAAAGTATCCTGTGCGTGTGAGCCACCAAGTTTGGCTACCGATGGGTGGTAGGTAATGGTAAAAAAGTTCGGTTCTGGGAAGACATATGGTTTGGTGTTTCTTGCCTAGCTACTCAATTCTCGGATCTGTATGTTCTAGTCAATGAAAAAGGGGTTTCTATTGCGGATATTTGGGATGGGACTAACGTTAAATGTACCTTTAGAAGAACTTTTTCGAATTTTTATGATTAGATGGTTCGAGCTTATGGAAGTGGTTAAAAGTGTTAATCTTTCTAATGAGGATGATTCCTTGGTGTGGCAATACACTAGCAAGGGTGTTTTCTCGGTCAATTCTCTCTATGCTATAATTAATTTCAGGGGGGTTACGCCGGTTTTTGTTCCGGCTGTTTGGAAGTTGATTGTTCCTCCCAGGGTTCAAGTTTTTCTCTGGCTGTTATCTCATAACAAGCTCATGACTAAGGATAATCTAATGAAAAGAGGCATTGATAAAGGGCGTACTTGTTATTGCTGTAATGAAGATGAATCGGTTACCCACATCTTCTTTGGTTGTGTGGTGGCTCAAAGTGTTTGGAGACTCGTCTCATTTTACTTTGATTTAGATATTGGTGTTAATTTTGATTCAATTGCCCATTTTTGGTTGAGTAATGATAAAAATGGTGCTCTTAACTCGATCTGTGCGAGTGCTCTATGGAGTATTTGGTTGTTTAGAAATAACATGATTTTTCGGTTTCAGGATTGGTTAAGTGCAAAAAGCGTATGGAGAAAGATGCTTTTAATGCTAAAGAAATGGAGCCCTTTGTTTGCAGGGGAGATGAATGTCAAGATAGTGCGGTTCTGTGACTATTTAGACTCCAATATTCATGCGCCATTGGCTTTGGAATCGTGACAGTGGGAGAGTTGGTGGAAATCCAGTTTTTTGGAGGGTGTGTCTTGTTTCTTTGCGGTTTCCAGAAAATATTGGAGGGGGTGACTTCTCCTCGCAACAGGATAAGAAGCTCACAGTGCTCCTGGAGAAATGTTGTTTTGGTTTCTGGAATTAGCTTTTGGTTGCTCTTATGTTTTGTTCATTAAGGTTTTAGTTGGAATTATCATGAAAATCTATGGCTATGGTGTGGGTTTTGGTGGAGTTTGTGGTATTAGGCCGTTTGTGGCTGTTGGCCTGGGGGTGTGTTGAAATGTTGGAACTCTTACTGTTTTGTTTTTCCAGTTTCTTAAATGGAACTGGGACATTTTGTTATGTCCTTTTGATCTAAAAAAAATTAACTATAGTCCCATGTAGCATATAATGTTGTATTTCCATCTCGGTAGTATTTGGAGGAAAACAACCATGTCATTGTGTTAGTCTAAAACGTTCCAAAATTGATCATACGCTAAAATTGATTGTAGTTGAAACTCTTTTATTTTGCAAAATAATATTTTTAGGGACTTTCAGTAAGAGTCACTGCATCCATTTAATGTTATACTTTAGAAAGATAAATGGTTCAGAATATACAATATTTCCATGTCATTTTATTTAGTTTTTCTTGCTCTCTTTGCATGAAACATTAGTTTCACAATGAATATTTCCAAACTATTAATTGCTAGTGCACACTATATGAGAACCTTGCACCATGAAAAAAAATATTATTTACATTCAGTATAGGAGATTGTTGTTTCATGCTTACCTTGAGAACCCCAGGATAAAGAGGGCTAGGTCCCCTAGATGAGAAAGCTGCTATTTTGGGGGCAGGAACTTCAATTCCAATTGCTGTGTGAGCCAAAGAAATCTTTGCTTTGCAGCTGTCGGTGTTGCTCCTATTTTTCACAGAAAAAACAGAAGGACTATTAAAGCATCGAAAGGAAGACAACGATACTAAAAAACAACTGTGCTGCCAACAAGGGCATAAGTTAGTCTGTTTCATTAAAATTACTACGCTGTTCAAATGGAAACAGGGCTTTGTTCTCACCAACTATCATGAGTACTAACCATTAGTTAATGCTCGTCTAGATAAATATCGTAGGCCGTAGAATATATATAATTAGTTACGATGGAAAAAAATAATTCTGGCTGTTAATTATCTATTTAACTTCGAGAGTTGATTAATCTATTACGTACATGTAGTATTGATAAATCTGGTTGGCAATCTCAAAGTCGACGGCAACACACGGGAGCATCGTGCTTAGAGTTTCCCACTGAGCTATACTGTCAGTGTTATGCTGTGAGAATATAAATCCTTTCCCTCCATTTGTCTGCACTAGTCCTGCGATCTCTAGTGTGTCTGGTTGTGAAGTAATCCTCCCGGGTGTGAAGCAGGCGACGATCTTCCCATATATATCCATTTTTGGATAAAGGAAGCTTTTATTAATTCCAAAGGCATTAACCCATATATATCCATGCTGTTTATGTTGTCTGGGCTGCACCTGCAAATGACTTGCTACAGTAAGTATATAAATAGAAAGGCGCAGGTAGATATTGCTACATACGTGTTTATGAAAAAGCGGTGTATGCTTCAATCTGTGAGGCATCCATGTATGTGTGACCTCCGGTCTAAAGGTACACTTCCTTACCTCCCTTGGCAAGCATGCCTAGGATGTGCTGTCTGACAATGTGAGGACTAATGCTCATGTTTCAATCTGACCATGTAGGATGTGCTCTGTGTGCAAGTTAGTTGTTGATGGATACATAGTTGTATGCGTTGTCCAAGGTTGTGCAAGCCGGGTGCTTGATGAATTTCATAGAAAAAATTATGTGTAGCTTTTGTTTTGGAATTACTGCATTAAAAAAGTAAAATGTATTTTTTGGCTGATTTCTAAGCATTAAGCAAGAAAAAAAAATCAGTTTTAGCTGTTTTATAAGAACATTAACAAGTAGATCAGATGGAAGAATTATATATTGCCAATATTGAGATGTAGGATGTTTGTCTGAGTAAGGTTTACTTTCCTGAAAATTGAAATGTTTAATTTATTCCATGTCATATATTTCTCTAGATAGGTACTTGTGATTTCATTGTCCTGCTAGGGATGTCCAACAGTGTTTGTGTTGAGCAATAGAACGTATCTGAATCTTTCTTCCATTCCTGTCTCTTCACCTAATCCTGCCATGCTCAGTTAATATTACAGATTATGATCAAAGCAGAGGGGCTGAAAGAGGAAAATATCCGGTTAAGTGTGCAAAATGCTACTCCAGGCTCAGCATGTGCTCCATCTTAAATTCTTAATGAAAAATGGAATTATCCATCTTAAATTCTTCGTGTGGACATTTTCTGGGCAATTAATGTAGAGGACATAGTACCATCTCCCGTCTGTACTTGATTGGTACTGACTATGACAACAAACATTGCTGCCTGCTACCTTAGTAAAATAATATAGATTTTTTTTTTGCTAAGGGCACAAAAAAATACAGAAAGCTGCACAATGGATTGACGTGATCAAATCTACAATAGCGTTGATACCTGTGTACATTGGTATCAAATGGATTGATATGATCAAATATATAATAGCATTAAGTTACTCTTATCGGCTACAAATACATGTCGTTTTGGACATACGTGCGGTCAAACTTTTTAATATTTAAAAGAGATACATGAGATTTGTCTTGAAAAGTACTTTTCTACTATTATAATTTTACTGGGTTTTATAAATATATTATAATAGAAAGTAGTGGTCAAAGTTGTATTTTAGAGACTATATCGACATCTAAAACGATATGTAATTATGACAACAGGGAGTATGTTTTATATGTACCCCGAAAGAAATTTATCCTTTCTCAGGCTAGCTTTAGGCGCTTGCTTCAGATCAGAAGTTATCTTGAAGCAACTTTATGCTTCTATTTTTAAGGCTCTTATCGTTAGCCTCAATATGTCTAATATCCCAGCATCCACAAGTAAGACGAAACTGTGTTAGGGTGTAAAAAGAATTGTACTCGTCGTCACCGTAGAAGAGATGTAGCTGACTGAATTGATTTGCTCCTTTCACTGCCGACAAGGATTGACCCTATGTATAAGCAATATTACGAGAATAAAATCAAGAAAAGGTGAAAAAGTTGATATGTAAGCAATATTACGAGAATGAAATCAAGAAAAGTTGAAAAAGTTGATATATAAGGAGAAATACTGCATAGAAATATAAAAAACGCTGAGGCAAATAAGAACCAGCAAGCTAGCAGTACTAGGTTTCTGATTTTCCTGACAGGCCAAAACTGTCGACAAAGCCCCACAAGTTGGCTATTTTGTGCAAGCAAGCTAGCTAGCAGTACTAGTTCTGTTTCCCTGTTTCCTTCCATGGTGAGCACCTTGGCCAAGATCCGTCCTCGGCTGGCCATGGTGGCGGCTATAAGGTTTTCTCCTCTGGCTCCGGTGACCTCTGCCTCCCCTGGATAAAGTCTTTTCCTGAAATGGTGGTGTTGGTGAGATCTGCCGCCCAGTCCCACCACCGAGCCTGGCATTTTGCCTCGACGTCCGTCGTCACTGGCCACCACTAGGTACGGCTTTGGTTCCACTCCGATGAATCCTTTGTCTCCCTCTCCCTCCCCATTTCTCTGGATCTAGATGGCTGTTAGCAAGTTCAAGTTTTCCCCACCGTTGATACCAACGGAGCCAGATCTGATCCACGCGCAATGATTCTTCTCCTCCTATTTACTTCTGATGCCGGCCCAACCCCGGCCGGTTCGGCCTTCCTCAACCTCTACTGCGGAGGCCCTTCAAGAGTCGGCGTCCACTTCTTCCTGGTGGTCCGTTGATGTCAACGCCTCCCTCCGACAGCGGTTGCATGGCGGCCTTCAAGTCATCCGGTGATGGTTGCCATGGTGACGGCTAACGTTTTCCCCTCTGGCTCCGGTGCCTCTACCTCCCCTGAATAAAGTCGTCCTGAAGCGGTGGTGTTGGCGGGATTTGCCGCCTAGTCCCACCGCCGAGAGTGGCAATTTTCCTCGACGTCAACATCCGTCGTCGCCGGCCACCACCGCCTAGTTCCACTCAGGTGAATCCTTTGTCTCCCTTTCCCTCCCCACTTCTCTATTAGCAAGTTCAAGTTTTCCCCATTGCTGATATCAACGGAGCTGGATCTGCTCTGTGCGCAATGATTCTCCTCCTATTAACTACCGATGCGGGTCAATGTTTATAAAAACCACATGGAAGGAAAGATATTGCCGATAATATATTGTATGTACTGTCGGTGTCCTGCATGTGAATCTCGGCTTCCGCCTGCCTTTGCGTTTTATGAAACCTGGCGAGGCATGTATGTCGTCTTCCCTAAATTTTGCAGGTGTACACGCGATTGCTAGAAAAACCTTGTAGCAATTGGGTATAGTAAATTAAGTAGAAGCATATATCATTAGAAGACTATAGTTACCGCAAGCTTCTGGTTATCTCCGAGGGTGATAACCGTGGGGAATAGCCGATCTATCGTGGTTGCAGCAACCGTGAGTAGCCATGGCGTTGAGTCATACACTGTTTGGGCGGCAGGACCGTCGTTTCCAGCCGCGAACACGACCGTGATGCCATTTGCGACGGCGTGCAGCGTGCCTTGATTCTCTATCGCGACGCCGCTTACAAAGACAGGGACGCCAACACCGCCATGGATGGCGCTGTCTATGGTTTTCGAATGTTCGCATCGGCGCACCCAGATGCAGCCCAGCAAACCTTGTACATGGCTATCTGGCGCGAGGTGCACCGCCATGAAGCCGTCTACCGCCAAACCGAGGAAGCCGACGCTAGGACAATGTTGCCACCGCCGCCGAGGCGTGTGGTACTGCGTGTCCGTTGGCGCCCCTCGGAGACATGAAGTCTCCTTTGAAGAAGCTTTTATTGACGTGACCCTGCGGCGTACCACCGCGCACCGATGAGCTTCCCATTGCAATTGTGGAGGCCGAATGAGTCACCACTTGGCACACTACTACGTAAAGGGCATTTAGTCCCGGTCCAAAATCGCTTTTAGTACCGGTTTTTGAACCGAAGATAGTTATCCGGATCGATGCTCAAGGGCATCGCCCCGGTTCACTCACCCAGATCGATGGAGTATCAAGACGGTTCAATTCACACGCGGCGCCGCATTGGGAACCCTCGAGCCTCATCAAGACGGTTGGTGTCTCCAACCCAGATCGATGAGTTCTCATCACATCTGGGTTAGTTTCTCCAACCGTACTAATGTTTTGTATATATATAGGTCTATTTCTCCTAGAGCTATTATATATATGTGTGTGTTAAATCACAACTAATTAAAAGCTGAGATAATCAATCATGCACTTTGCTCGATAATTAAATCATGAACATTCATTAACAAATTTAATTACATCTAATGTATTAAAATATGTACACATATTTGTTCTTCTAATGTATTACAATATATATGTACACAACTTTATATATGTACACAACTTTAATTACAACTTTAGTCTTTCTTTTCCTTCTATTCATCGGGATCTTTTACGCCAAGACGCTCTTGCTAGTGTAGATGTCGACCCACTTACGATTCATTGGTCCTTATCGAAGGGCCCCACTGTTAAAGTTTGGTTCGTGAAACTCGCTTTTGGATTTACAACCTCATCGTAAATAAAGCCGACGAGTTGTTCTTGGATTGCTCTCACTGTGTTTACGAGAGTTCAACCTTGTTCCGCCAAATATTGAGGCACCTATCGTTAAGTCATTAACTAATCAATACTTGAATTTGTACAAGATATAAGGAGTACCTATACACAATTAAAGCTAGTAATTATATTTACTCACCCCTTGTTGCCTTTTAGCATGCGTCACGGCTCGGTTTGGGTATGCATAAACTCAAGATACATAGTAGCAGATAAATTGTTACCCCGGTGAGTCAAAATCATGGTGGAAAAAGTTGAAAGCGTGAAATGGATGCAAAGAAATTAAGTTAACTAACTAAAAAGCTAGCATTATGATATACGTTACATGAGAGGCAATTGCAATGTCAAATTTCTCCTTGAATACGCCCACGTTTTTAGCACGGAACCGTGTGAATGCACTACACATGTGATTACTTAATTGTATGTACATGATTAGAATTTGTTTCAAATTGAAGGAAATAGAGCTAGTACGATAATGAAAGGAACAAGAATTAATACCTACGAGCATGTCGATAAAGTTTTGATACTTTTCAACCGGTCTCCTTTATGAGTCCATAATTGTGATCGAGCTACGATCTAGCTCGATCATAAGAAGAATCCAAAGGAAAACTATACATAGATGTGTCAACATAGATAACTAATTAGTTCTAACATCGTGTTATGAAAAAGGAGTAGAATGAGGTGGTACGAAAACACGCACTCAAATGAGTAGGCTAGATATATCTTTGACTTATATCTTTGACCCATTAGCGCATTGAATACATTAGTCTCTGTTTCGCTTGGGTGGTCTCTAACGGTTGTCTCGTTGATAACTCATCGGGTCCATGAAGCCTATGTTTAAAATACGATCCCTTCTAAGATCTTTGTATCTCCATGCTACATAAGAAATTAGTTAGGCTTGCAAGTTAGTATAGTACAAGGAAGTGCACGATAGTTTTTGTAAATAATTAAGACACTTACAGAGTCCAAAGAACCCATCAAGCTCACGCCGAGGGCGCCTGTTCTGTATAGATCATACATGTAGTCCCATCGACAACAAATTGACCTTCACCGCGAAAAAAATCTTGTTGCTTAAACTTGACAAATAACATCTCTAGACCATGCTTGGTTGCGTCCAAGTACCATTCATGAAATTGCCGATCTTTGTCGTTAGTTGGGCAAGCCTCATGCCCGACCAATGACCCACCCATTTTAAATAACCATTTTACTTGGGCAACCTCAATCTTTTCCGTGCCTAATATTTGATTTGCAAGAAGGCCGGTTTCTTGAAGAATTTTTGCATTTCTTACTCTTCCCTCACCGACATCTTCTTCTTGGGGCATTCCTTACTCAATGTGCGTCAGTAGTTTGATTTGCGAGGCATTTCCTTTTATCCTTCAAATTTTTAATAGTCATTAAGCCTTTATAAAATTCTTCTGTGCGGAGTTGAACCTTTTTCTCTCGGTGACTTGGGTTTAAGAAATTTAGTTACCTCTCCTTTTACCACCTTCTTGATCTCCTCATCGTTCATATCATACTACCGCCGGAAGTTCACCGGCTTCTTGGATTGGGTGGAGGACCCGCCTTCTTGGGAGCCATCTTGCCGAGTGGCTTCATTCCTTGGTCGGCGCCTTCTTGGGAGGAGACGGGTTCTTGTGGCGCTTATGTGCGCGGGAGGTGGTGTAGGAGTCGGCGCCTTCTTGGGAGGAGACAGCTTTTTCTGGGCTTATATGTGCAGGAGATGGTGTAGGAGATGGGCTTTTGTCGGGCTTATATGCGCAGGAGGTGGTGTAGGAGTCGATGTGTTCTTGGGAGGAGACGAGTTTCTTCTCAAGCTTCTTGCGGAGAGGACAAGTCCATGTTATCTCGAAAAATTATGTACCGCTTACGCCACAGATGAAATTGTGTCACGCCTCTCCTAGCTTCAGAGTCCGTCACCTCCAGAATTTCGAGGTCAAGGTCCTCGCACCTCGGGCGCACCTCCTCCACCGAGACCTTGGAGTATCCTAACGGATCATTGGCCATGGATAAGCTGCCCGGCTCTAATGGGTGAGCCATACCATCGGCCTTTTGAAGGTAAGGTTCGCGCTTGGATATGCACTCACAAGGTGTCCATTGCTCGATGTCGCTTACGGATACTTGTCCAAGTCCGCTCACAATGACCACGGAAGCGCAATGCCTTCACCTGGAGGGGCTAATGATGTCTGGATTACTTGGAGGTTCTTGGCCTCTCCTCGCTGTTGGCTCAAGGCTAGCCGCACCTCTCTTCGGATCTCTTCTTGCATTCTCTCATTTGTTTGATTCAGCGTTCTTCAAGCGCACTAAGTTTGTTAGGTTCTGCCGAGCCTTCTCGCTCACTCGACTCCTATAGGTCTCGGCGTCTCGGCGAAACCAACCTTCCACGGACAACGCCGACGCCTGTACGCCCAGTGGTGCTCGATTTTGCAAGGCCCTTGTTAGCTCATCGTTCTCCTGCTTGGCACAAAGCTACCCCTGGAAGTCTCCTCGATGGACTGCATAAGCCTTCGCCACATCTCTTAGCACCTCCCCAAACACAAGATTGCCGTTATCATCAAGGGCGCCGCCGTGAGCATAGAACCAATGCTTTGCTCTGTTTGGCCAATCCATTTATTATGGTGCGATACCCTTCGCTAGCGTGTCCTGTTCCCTCTTCTCCCATTTTGGTATTGCATGGCGGTAACCACCAGTACGAGTCGGTGGTGATAATTCTTCTTCGTGCATTCAACTTATTCTTCTCACTCAAACTTTGACCTTCGTCCAAGTCTTGTAGTTCACAAACGCATCCAGCTGATCTTGCAACTTTGGGTGCTTGTTGAAGTCAGCGTTCGATTCTTCTTGATATACTCGTGTTGACTTCTTTTTATAAGTCCGAATGCGACCGCCATCTTCTTGAGAGTGTAACTCTTCACCTTCTCTTCGGTCCCTTGGGGAAGGTGAATATCTCCTTCACATCGCTCCAAAGCATGTTCTTCGATCATGAGGACCAGATCCCATTTTGCTATGCTAATTGCCACGTGGTCCCTAACGTGGACGCCACATGCCGAATTGAACGCCCAAGCGCCCGAGGGTGCAAGAGGTCGGCCGCCCTCGCCGACTTCGGTGATAACATGTCTTGCCTTCTTCTTCTTGCTTGGACCTCGACGTGATTGCTCGCTGGTTGACCGATCCGAAAGCATGGTACAATCATGAACGGGTCGATGTTGGCTTAGCATGGTAGTGGAACCGACAATCATGAACGTGATCGATTGTTACCTCGCGGCCTCATCGTGCTCTGCAGCCTCATCGTGCTCTGCGGCCTCATTGGCCTCAGTATGTGCAGTTCTCCGCGATCTCATGACCATCAATCCTCGCAATCAAACTTAACATAAATGCTTCATCGCCCATCGCTGCTTTCTTAGGCTAGAAGAAGCAATCGAAAATTAACGAAAATAGATTTCATTTCATGTAAAGTCGATGGTACTACTCTAAACGCGTGGAAGACGGTAGAGAGAGGATGGGGCGGCAAGATGTTCCTAATGTAAATCGCCAAATACTATACATCTCGAATGAAAAAATAATGAATGAAAAAATTCATATATTGTAAGAATATATTTGTCCAATAAAAATAATGCATGCCTTCTCATGGCTTCGCCTCTAAAATGATTTGACGCCTCCTCACATCCATGCTTCTTGAACTTGGATGTGGCTTTTTTTTTTCAAATCATTTTATGTGGAATAAGAATGATTCATTATTTTTTATTACAAATATATTCTTAAGAATATATGAATTTTTTCATATTATTTTGTAATAATTAGATCAAATTATTATATCTGAGAGTTACAAAAGAGAAAATTTGGACAAGTTTAAGATCTTTAAATTTGTCGAATTTTCTTTTTGTAATTCTCAGATATAATGAATCAACTTAGAATAATTCACATGATACATATTCATTTGACATGATACATATACATTTCAAACTTCACATATACATAGAAATCTCACACATACATAGAAATCTCACATATACATAGAAACTGATCAATAGAAATAGAAATTTCAAAATTCACTGTAAATTAGAATAATTCACATGATACATATTCATTTCACATGATACATATACATTTCAAACTTCACATATACATAGAAATCTCACACATACATAGAAATCTCACATATACATAGAAACCGATCAATAGAAATAGAAATTTCAAAATTCACCGAAATTAGAATAATTCACATGATACATATTCATTTCACATGATACATATACATTTCAAACTTCACATATACATAGAAATCTCACACATACATAGAAATCTCACATATACATATATATTTCAAACTTCACATATACATATAAATCTCACACATACATAAGTATTTGAAGATTTGCCTAATAATGACAAGTAAAAGGGACATCACAACTAGCATAGTGCTCAAGTTGTCAATTTTGTATTGTTCTCAGATAACGGGTTGCCTTAAAGACCGCTCCTCACAAGAGGGACAAAGATCATTGACCAATTTGTGACAACATTACTTTAGTGAAAATGAAACAACTTTTCCAAAGACTTGACAACTTAGAATAATTCACATGATACATATTCATTTGACATGATACATATACATTTCAAACTTCACATATACATAGAAATCTCACACATACATAGAAATCTCACATATACATAGAAACCGATCAATAAAAATAGAAATTTCAAAATTCACTCAGAAATTAGAATAATTCACATGATACATATTCATTTCACATGATACATATATATTTCAAACTTCACATATACATAGAAATCTCACGCATACATAGAAATCTCACAATGTCATTTAAGCAATCGAACAGAGACATGGTCTAATGTCACAAAGATACAAGCTCATGAATAAGTATTTGAAGATTTGCCTAATATATATATATGCAAACAATCACTAGCGACACAAGGAAATGATTCTAGCCGACAGAAATATAAAGCAAACACAAGGAAAGTGAGCCTATCCGAGAATGCAAAAGGAGCATACAACTTACTAGAACTTACTTCGTAACTCAACGCAATAGATTATTATGCATGAACAAAGAAAGATTCATAAGACAAATATATATATCGAATCACTAGACACAATTGATCTAACAACTAAATGTCAAGCATCGGAAAATTGTTGTTGTCACAAATGGTCTCAATACGTACCCAATCTTCATCGAACAATAATCCCACTCTTGCAAGGTCCCCAACCACCGACATCTCAAACGCGAAGAACGCAACCAAAACCAATCACTCGGGCACCAATGAGGAGGCACAAACCCTAGGGTTGGCGAAGGCCTGAGGGGAACAACCATGAGGCAAGGCTTTGAGGCGAGGATCACGGCGGTGGGGTCGCTTGAGGACAGGAGGAGGGCAGCATGGTGGGTCGCTGGAGGCGCCCGTTGCCGTTGGAGGTCTTTGCAAACAGCCAGAGGAGGAGGAGATTGGGGAACAATCAGGGAGTAGAAAATTGGGGATGAGGAGGCGGATGGGTTTATAAGCCATTTGGCAGGTATATCAATCGGGTGAGTCTCACATCGACCGGTTGGATACACCAACCCAGTCGATGATGATGACATCGATCCCTGCTGGATACACCAACCGGATCGATGGGTCACCTCTGCCATGGGAGAGCCTAGACACTATCGGTCCTTGTTGAAAACACCAACCGATCGATGTTAAAACACTCAAAATAATTTAGCGCCCATACTAATCGACAAGAATTCTTCCTCCTTAGCAAGCAGCGTGGCGCTTGAGTTCGAGGGCTCTCCCGATCGATCAGTGAGGTCTCGGGTTCGAGCCCGCTTCGTGCCCTAGCTCTTCTTTTTATTTTTTTTTCTTTTATTTGTTGTTTAACTCTGTTTCATGAAATAATTTTTAAAAATGCTTTTACCACTTTAGATTCATTTAGTCTTTTTTAAGATTTCTTTTTTGAATCTACTGCTTAACTATTGTTTCATTAAATAATTTTAAAAATGCTTTTACCACTTTAGATTCATTTAGCCTTTTTTGTAAGATTTCTTTTTTAAATGTACTGCTTAACTATTATTTCATTAAATAATTTTTAAAATGCTTTTACTATTTTAGATTCATTTAGCCTTTTTTAAGATTTCTTTTTGAATCTACTGTTTGCACTCTTATAATTCCATTGCAAAACCTGTCACCTTGTTATATTAGTACAGAGGACTTTGAACAATATTGTTAGTGAAATATCGATTACAATTTGAGCAGTAAAATACAGAAAACCACTAGAGGAATGAGAAACTAGTATGTTAGTAGTCTATTACACCAAAAGCAATCCTTATTTGCTAACATACTTTGCTTTTACAAGTGATCCTTCATTATGATCGCGGCACGAGGGAGATTCCTCCAGATCATTCAAGACACTAATGTCTACGCCCACCGTGAAAGGAGGCGGCTCGTCGAACCGATTATACTCTTCTTCGTCCGTGACGCCTCAACTCCGACAATCCTTCTTTACCGAAGAACCACGTGGCGCCTTAGGCTGATCGCTATCGCTAGTCTTCTCCTTCGCTTTTTCGGTTTCTTGTCCATGTCCATCACATAGAATACCGTGTCACATCATTAGCGAAAGCACGAACGGTTCGTCCCTATAGGCCACTTGCTTGAGGTCAACAGTTGTCATACCGCATTTATCGATATCCACTACCGTTAGTTTGACCCATTGGCACCAAACAGAGGGACTTTTAATGGCCGTACTCTGGCTCCCAGATCTCCTCTATGAAACCATAGTAGGTGTCCATCTTTCCATTTTTGTCCAAGGCATCTATACGGACGCCATCGCTTTTGGTTGGTGCTCTTGTTATCCTGGGTTGTCGTGGTAAAATGTGTACCCATTTATCTCATACCCTTGAAATGATATGATTGTTGTGGACGGTCCTCGAGCCAAGAGTTTCAATTGTTCATCGTCTCATTCGCTTGCCCAACAATTGCTTTTGTAACCAAGCCGCGAAATGATCCATTTGCTCCATCGCGATCCACTTATCTCGACTTCTCTCGGGTATTGGGCGCGAGACTCATCTCGTGATCATAGATATACGGAGCCACTACGCTTGCTTGTTTCAATACCGTGAAATGTGCTTGTTTAAATGCAAGTAGATCGTCGCTATAGGATTCTTTTCTCCCTAAAGTCCTTTTCCTCGTAGCCTCCCTCATGGCGTGATACAGGACGCCAATCGGATTCAGATCATCCATGTAACTAACACAAAACTCGATCACCTCCTCTGTCGACACCTGCGTAATGCACTTTCAGGCGAGACCGTTACTTAACATACTTCTTTAGGATACCCATGTACCTCTCGAAAGGGAACATGTTGTGGAGGAACACAGTCCGAGAATTTCTATCTTTAACAATGTGGACCATGAGATGGACCATAATATCAAAGAAGGATGGAGGAAGATCATCTCAAGGCTAACTGATCATTGACCATGTCATCATGCGACTAGATAACTTATTCGCTCGATGACCTTCTGCGACACCGCGTTGAAGAACGAACACGCCTTTATGATTGTCCCTCGCACTCTAATCTGCGAATACCTCGCACCGCCTTTGGGAGCAATCAGGTCATCAACACATGACAATCATGGATTTTATGTGTACGATTTTATTCTCTTTCATGTTTATGAGTCTCCTTATGTTCGAGGAGTATCCACAAGGACCTTCACAATCGCTTAAGAACTTAATCATGTTTTTTTTTCTTCCTTGCTCAAAGTGTAGCTCATGGGGTGGAGGTAATGTTGTCCTTTCTCTCTTTTCCTGATGTAGGTCGCTCCTCGAGTCCCAATAGTCAGAGGTCCTTTCGTGCTTGAAGTGTATCTTTTGACTTACCGCACATATCTCTGAAACCTAGCAGTTCACGCAGACATTCTTCGTGATATGCATGAAGTCCAAGGAGTGGCGGACCTCTAAGTCTTTCCAAGAAGGTAAGTCCCAAAATATTGACTTCTTCTTCCAAATGGCCTTCGTGTGACCTTGTTCAATGGAGACAGTTTGCTACCAGACCTTTTCCAAATACTACTTTCAGATCCTTTACCAAAGAAAATACAAGCGTCCCCATCGCGATGCATGGGCTTCTTACGCTTTCTCTTCGTCCCATCAAAATTCTCACCCTTCCTCCGTGAACGGTCCTTCATATGGAGGAACCTACGCGGCCCATGTACACAACCTTTCGAGAGTTTTTAGGTACTTGTCAGTCAGATCCTCTAAGCGTGAATGCAGCTTTATATCCTTTGATAGATAGGCCCGATAGATTACCAAGTGCAGGCCATCGTTGATGGTTACGTAATAGCAATGCACGAAGTGAAGTGCTCTCTTTGTACTCATCCCATACACGCACACCATCGCTCCACAAGTGTTAACAGATCTTCAACCAACGGTTTGAGGTACACATCAATGTCGCTTCTGTGTTGCTTCGGCCTTGATAAGCAATGGCATCATAATGTACTTCCGCTTCATACACGTACCAAGGAGGAAGGTTGTAGATACATAGAGTTCACGGGCCAAGTGTTTGGATCGCCGCTCATATCGCCGAACGGGTTCATCCCATCCGTACTCAACCCAAACCTTATGTTCCTTGCATCCTCAAAGAAAGTCCGGGTATGTTCTATCGACTTTCCTCCACCGAGCCATCAAGAACGTGTTTTAGCCTTCCGTCAGCCCTTACGGTCTTCCTTGTGCCAACAAGATCATCGGGCATGCGCTTTGTTCGCAAATAAACGCTTCAACCGGGATTACAGGAAATACCACACCACCTTAGCAGAGGTCTTCTTCTTCTTGCCGCCTCTACCTCACCGGGTCATCACGCTCGGTCTTATACCGCCAAGTTTTGCACACCGACAAGCTTCCAATCCTCATACTCATTGCGATAAAGGATACAATCATTACGGCATGCATGTATCTTCAGACTTCCAACCCCAAAGGGCGCATAACTTGTTTGGCATCGACGAGTTTCGGCAAGGTGTTCCTCTCGAAGTAACTTCTTTATGAGGCATAACAACTCGTCAATCCCTTTATCGGACAATCCATTGGTCGCCTTCCATTGCATCGATTCTAGTGTGGTACGCAACTTTTTATGGCCTGTCGACGCTTTGGGTACAACAGTTGTTCCGTGGTCCTCCCATAGGCGCCGAACTTTTCGTAATGTCTTTCATCGATGTATTCTCCTCTCCATCACGCAAAGATCTGGTCTAGGTCATCATCACCACACTCCCCAATGTATCTTCGAAGAACCATGTTGACCAAATATCCGGATATTGTTGTTCCGCCTCTTCTTCTTCACCGCCTTCCTCAGATAATCTCTTCTTCACCGTGCTTGGTCCAAAGAGTATAGTTTGACATGAAACCTCTTGTGAGCAAATGAAAGTGAAGGTGGCTGGATTTTGGCCACTCCTTCTCATTCTTGCATCTATGCATGGACAACATATGTAGCCCGACGTCGGTGTGCATCGGCCAGACGAAGAAAATCTTGCAAACCCCACAAGAACTCCGGAGCGCCGATCCATGTACATCCATCGCCGGTCCATCTACATTATGTTACATCAAGATAATCATACCTCATTTTCGGATAATGAATTGTTGAACCAAAACCTAAATATTAGCTAGATCCACACCTTCAATCCGAGCTAAATAATAATCCAAGCAAAATATAAACCCACACAACAAGTTTTTGCAACCTACAAAAAGAATTGGTCGATCAGTCGGATTCAAAATTAACAAAATTCACGACGACTTTGTTTGCAAATTCTGCTGAAATTGTAACACCCTAAAAATTTCTAAATTATTATTCAATCATTTATTTTTATTTTTTTCTAAATCTCTAGCACTTAATTAATGATGTTTTCAAAAATAATTTGTCGATGGAAATTAAAACCAAAATTATACTAGAAGTAATTTTCTAAGTTTAAAATATTCCAAAGTATTTTTGAAAACTTTTCTCAAATATTGAACTTATTTTATATTTTCTATAAAGCCATTCATATTTCGATATTATTTTAATTCGCAAATGAATTTAAATTTCTTCTTTTCCACATAACCATTGCCATTTGAAGATCCCAAACTCCATGATTTCCATGCACCATTCTCCCCGACTACGCAACCAAACCTCATCCTTCATCGATCGATGGAACTAAAACCTAAATTTAAGCTAGATCCACACATTAAAGCGAGCTACATTATAATCCAAGCAAATTCTAAGCTTACACAACAAGTTTTTGTATCCTATTTGAAAAGATCAAGCTAGATCTCTACATTCATATTAATCTTTCATCAATCATGGGAAAAGATCAAATTTTTTTATAATTCAAGCAAAAAGAGGCTCCATTTAACACCAAATGATGTGAGGAATGATGTTACTAACCTTAGTTACCTTGGTTAACAGTAAAATGACCAAAATTTTGAAATTTGGGCAGACTCTCCTCTACATTCATAATCTTTGATCAATCATGGGAAAAGATCAAATTTTCTTCATAATTTAGGCAAAAAGAGGCTCCATTTAACACCAAATGAAGTGAGGAATGATATTACTAACCTTAGCTACCTTGGTTGTGAGTAAAATGACCAAAATTTTGAAATTTTGGCAAGACTCCTCCCTTCAAGCTCTTGGTCAAGCTCCACCGTTCTTTTCAAGCAGTGAAATGATCCGGTCCGCAGAGCGGAGGAGGAAGAAGTTTAAATTGGGATATTAGTACGGTTCAAGACACCAACCAGATCGATGGTCTCACATCAAGACGGCTCGACCAGGTTCATGTCACGTAACCAAGATTAGTGAGCTCCTCATAAATAGTACCGGTTGTTACATCTAACCCAGATCGATGTGAGACATCAAGACGGTTGGTGTCTTGAACCCGCACTAATATCCCCGCGAACTCAGAGTCATTGAACCGGATCGATCTAACTATCATCCCTGTCAGACGAGCCAGATCGATGGGCCCAGAGCAAAGGTCTGATCAGAGTAGTGGCGTGTTCCTTCCATTTTGATGGAGGCCCATACCCATCATCAAGCAAAGCTCGGGGACTCGGCCAAATACCGACATCATATAGTAGCTAAGTATATTAATTACACACTATTCAAGAAATACATATGGTGCGAACCAAGATTTTTGGATGGGGTTGGAACTTTTTAAGACAAAGTACATCGAGGACACGTACCACATGCACACTTTGCTCATGTCACACATGACACACGTACACATATTTCACTACACACGTTAGAAATTTTACAAGATGTATTTTTTATTGGCATATAGATAAAAAATATTAAAACTGACTAAATTATTTATAATTATTATCATTAAGAACTATACTCAATGTATATATGTAGACAATATAAAAAAGATGGATATTTATTAGGGTTATAATAGAAACATCATATTAATTTTACATTAGAATTTGAATATATTCTATATTTATGAATAAAACTATTCAAAAATATGGCTTATAAATTTAGACGGATGGAGTAATTATTTATGCACGAAATATATAACCTGAGTCAAGGACACCGATAATGACGCCATCTCCATTTTTTGCTTTTGCAAGTAGTCCGTCTGGTGCTTGTAGTCCATCCCAAGGAAATCCCAGCTTGAGTCGTGACAAGTCAGACGGTGGATTTGGTTCTTAAGACGCCACCACACCCAAAATACTACAAGAAACAGAAAAAATTAGTGGGTTTTTAAATTGTGGGCACAAAAAGCCCACAATTTATGTATTTAAATTCGTGGGTTTATTAAAACCCATTTAATTTAATTAAATTGTGGCCAAAAAAAAATACCGATTTAATTTATGTACTTAAATTCGATGGCTTAAGATAATACCCACGAATTTATTTAAATTGTGGGCAAAAACAAAGACCCACAATTTATGCACGACTTAGGGCTAGCTGATCGGAGGCGTCTCTCTCTCTGTCCTCGCTCTCTCACGACCCGCACGCTGCACCACCCTGCCACCCTTGCCTTGCTTCGCTGGCGCCCTCGCGCCTCCTCACTTGGCCGTTGTCGCCCAGCTCGCCCGTCGCCGGACCCCCAGCGCCGTCTCCCCACGCCGCCATCCCCATCCCCGGACCCGCCGCGACGCACGGGTCTTCACCGGCGGCAGGATCGAACCTCACGGTGAGTTCTTCCTCCAGGCTGTTCCTCTAGTTTCGTAGACAAATGGATTTGATTGAGCTATGCAGTTCGGTGTATATTCGATCGAAAGCAACAGATTCAACAGCTTCCACTGCAAACTTAGGAATTGTGCTATGCAGTTGAATCATGTTCATAGAACAAGAGATGTTGTCATTACAAATGATGCAAAGCTTAGGAATTGTGCTAATGAAGATATTTTGGATGATAACTCATACCTTGATCAGGGTTTTACACGTCCAAAGGTATTTTTTTTCACACATATATTGTGCACACACTTAAACATAGTTAGCACTATCTAGCTGTATTTTGGGGTGTATTTTAGTATGCTACACCTGACCTGCCATTTATTTACATGTACAATGTCTTGTTTCTTCATTACAGCATGTGTTGGCATTGAAAAATAACCATGATGACGTGAGATGGTTGGGTTTATTAAAAAAAGCTTTAAGCATGCATGATACTGCCAATTCATGTCAATTTATAACAGATTGCTTTGTTTGGGAATTTGTATAGCTGACTCCATTATACCCAAGTGTAGTAATGAACTAATGATTATCCGACTAGCATGCTGCATAAGATACATTTGATCTTCGTTTGTTTCCCTGAAATTTCAATAAGAAAAATTTCATTGGTTGCAACTCACATCAAGTGTGATCTTTGTTATTATAGTGGGCACTTTCGCACAGACGCACAACATACACACTGAATATCACCACTACTCAGGAAGGTCTTTGGATGGAATCAAATACATTTTGGCAAACATTATCTAATTTGACACTATGCGTGACATGGATGTGTGTGCTGTGCTGTGGATAATTTATTGACTATTAATTGTACTATTTTATTTAGTAAACGTTAAATGTCAGTGCATTTACCTAGCACACTGTCACCTCAATAAATTACACACAACTGGCACCTCAATAATTTATACACAACTTGTCATTTTTATCATTATCTATTCATCTTAATTATCTTTTCTTTTTCTATTATAAACATGTCCTTAGGTTCTTTTCTTGTTACCTCTCAAAAGCATTGCATGACGCATTGTGAAGAGATTTCAATTTCTTCAAAATACACAAGAAACTTATATATGAACTTCATTCAGATATGAACTTATATATGAGCTTCTGGTGCTAAGGGATTGTTTTGTTTTCTTTATACGAGCATGCCATGGGACAATTCAGAGAAAAGTTTGGCGAATCAGATGATGAACTGGAGGAGCCAGAACATAGTTCAAAACCCAAGGACTTTGACCTTCTTTAGGTAACAGTTTGTGGATCACTGTCAGATGATGACTTATGCTAACCATTGTTTTAGGTGCCACGGTGGCACCTTTTGTGGATCACTGTCATAGAAGGAAGCTATTGTACATTTCGGTATCAATTTAAAAATGTCATTTATGTAACAGTTTGTAATATCTTAATAGTTTTTCTTCTATTTAATTAATGTGACACTAGTGAAACCAAACTAAAGCTGTCCAATTTGCAATTATAACTTTACTATAGCTTACAAAACCTAAAATTACACAATTGTGATCAAACAGGAGAACCTTGATTTGGATCCAAGTACAACGAAAATATACCATTGTAATGTCGAGATAAGAGGGGATTCCGTAGTCAAAGTTTTCAAGGTTTGTGAAGCTTTTAATATTTTTATGACAGTTTTTCATATTTATTTTTTCATCATAGCACCTAGGATGCTCCTCTGAGCAAACTTCAAAAGTGTGATGTCCCTCCATCCTTTTCTTTAGTTGTAGATAGCAAGAAAATCAATATCCAAATTTTAGTTTCCAAACACTGTTTTCTTATGATTTGATATGAAATCATCACATCCGATTTTGATATATCTTGCTGAACTTCCTTGATTGATTATAGCATTCCTGAGGTGCAAGTTTAATGGCTCCATTGGAACAATTTTTCTTATAGTTATTTCATGCACAATAACTCATTTCAGAAAATCTGATTGCAACTTGGTTGCCTTTTTTGATCGGTGATGCCTACTACTATATGGCTGGGTATGTGTACCAGTCCTCTGAGTTGCTATAACTCATTTCCTTGTTGCTACTGATCCATTTCATGAGAAAATCTTTTTGTTCACTTAAGGGGAAAAAACTCCACGCATTTTCTCTTCTTTACTCTTCTATTAGACAAAGACATGCTTCAGGCTGGTTGTCTCTTTTGGTATGCTAAGTGTAATACTTTCCATCCGTTGAATAGAATCACTATATGCGTATTTGTCAAAGAAGTGTTAATCACTTGAACTCAAAATCATGTGTTTCATCTTTTAATGGAATTTCCAGAACTTGTTTCTGTTTCTGGTTTCTGGAGATTTAATAAATTATTTCCTTTGAATTTGAACAAACATGGACTGCTTGTTTTGATAAATAAATAGGGGGAACTCATGTTGTTTGGGGTTCAGGACAAAATATCAAATGTTTTAAGTTGTGTAAGTGCTAACTTTGTGTACCATGTTATGATATATATGTTCCTCAGTCCAACAGATGAACTTGGGGAGAACCAGTTATTTCCTGGCCAGAAAACAGTGCAGGTATATATATATATTCGTTATTGGTATGTGCTGACTATGAATTAAACCTGTGGATTATTCCTAACGTTCACTGTTTTTTATATAGCTTGTTTTACTTATGCTTGCCCTGGTGTCTGTCCCCTGGATGCTGATTCCAAAGCCATTTTTCTTGAAGATGGAACATGAGAGAGTACGTTTTGTACTTCTATACAGTTTCCAAATTACAAAACTGTTTTACAGTTTGAATTTACTTCTGTGCTGACTAATTTTATGTTTCGTTTCTATCAGAGGCATCAAGGCCACCAATACGCCATGCTTCAGAGTGCAGATGAATCAGTGGTAGCAGAGTTGGGGGAATATCATGAAGAGCCAAACCATCATGAGGAGTTTGAGTTCAGTGAAGTTTTTGTTCACCAGCTTATCCACACGATTGAGTTTGTTCACTACCTTCTGTTTATGGTCTGACAAGCGTAGATGGCTTCTAGTCTGGTTTGTGCATTAAGTAATGCCGTAAGGTAGAGAAAATCCCATCAGGAGGATTTTTTGTAAAATGTTTGTCTAGGGGCTAGAAAAGTGATGACATCTACAAATCCAGGTCTTGTTGGGGGAATACCATTATTTCTTTCAGAATTTTTACTGAGTATTCTTTAAGAAAGCCTTTTATCTTCATTCTAAAAAAAATGGTGGCAAACGATAAAACATATCGAATACTTTTTTATACTTCTTTGAAATAACATGGATATGTTTCTTTGTTATGATTTAAATATCCTATATTCAACCATTTCTGTTTATTCTTGCTACACTTAGTTCTTTTGATTATAAAGTGTGAAGACTACCTATGGGATAATGTCCTTAAAAATTCTAATGTTTGTACCAATAATATTTCAGGTGATTTGTTGAAGCTTCTGGATGTTTCATCTGCTGAAAATGTTCTGCTAACTACATATGGAAGCTTACAACCTCCACTTGGAAAGCATCGCTTGAAGGTATGTGATGCTTAACTCTGTATAGATTTGCTGATTTGAACTAGTATTGAAGTGCACAGGAGTACACCACAGGACAGCAATTAGTGTCTCTTTGTCTTGTTGTATTTGTAGACATTTTACATTATTGTTGGTTTATGAACTTCTTTTTTTGTCTGGGTAAATCTTTAGTATTGATATATTTATCCAAAGCAGTGGTGCCATTTGTTCTTTGATCTGTGAGTTCTGTTGGTCAGGTAATTGCTTTAATTCTACTTTGTTAGTGCTGATGTGGTTTTTTTTTCAGATTGTAGAGTTCATCTCTGTTCTACTGTCAATTGGTAGTGAAGCTGCTGAAATGCGGTTGATCCATCTAGGAGCAATCAATCGTGTTATAGATCTACTTTTTGAGTGAGTTAGACATTGCAATCTGCTTCTCATAAACTTGTCAAAGAGCTGACACAGAATTCATTGGTCACACGACAAGCATAGCTAACAGACTCATTCAGCTGGCCAACACCAACAGCATAATCCAATCACATTTGCAGGTTTAAATTTCATTATGTAGATGAAAACTTTGCTACCATTGCCATTTGTGACATGTTACTGGGTTTATTACTGGTCCCTTGCTAGTTATCTGATGGATCCCTAGTGCAATGGTATACATGAACAATAATATATATATTATTTGCCAATGAAGAAATGGAATTCTTTTGGTTGAAGAGATTGATTGATATATATATATATATATATATATATATATATATATATATATTATAACTGCAAATATTTTTTGTCTCATTGAGTGGATGTCCTATTTACTAGAGAGGTCATGCCGAAATTTTGTATATTTCGGTGACTTTAGTTTTGTTGAATTATGATTCAAATTCGTAAGAAGGCTAACTTCGTCGGAGTTTGAGGCTTGAGGCCCGCCTCTTATATATTTTTTTTATGTACGGATCGTTGTTATTCTTGACCTAGGTTTTTGCCTCTTATATATTTTTTTTGTATAATGGCTAATAATTGTGGGCCACATAAAACCCATTTAATTTAACAATTAAATTCGTGGGTTTTATTCAACCCACTAATTTAATCTAAATTCGTGGTTTTATTCTCGCCATTAATTTAATTAAATTCGTGGGTTTTACCACCACTAATTTAATTAAATTCGTGAGTTTTGAGCCCACTTAATTTAACAGCTAAATTCATGGGTTTTTCTAGTAACCCATTTAATTTAATTTAAATTGTGGGTACCCACGAATTTAATTGATTAATTTCATCGAGTTAAATTCGTGAACTAAATTGACGGTTTGCCCATTTAATTTAACTTAAATTTGTGGGTTTTAACTTAAATTGTGGGTTTTGGCCCACTTAATTTTTCCCTGCTTCTTGTAGTGAGTGCTATATATGTAACTAAAACATACACCAATCAATTGTTGTTTCAATGATTGCTATCATGGTATGATAAAAAAGCAAGTAGCTAGATATATATAATTAGAGTTGTGCTCCTATACTTTTTGAAAGGTAAAGAGAAACAGGAGAATCAGTTACCTAGCTTGAATCTTCCTTGCTTGGGATTTTGTGAGCCTCGCAGAAAAGCCAGAGAAACTGTGTTTGTAGCTATAGACAATCGACTCAAGAGCCTCCTCCTTGCTTCAAAACCATAAAATTGCAGTACAATAATCAACTTTAGTAATGCTAAGATAATATTTTTTATATATTGTACAGTGGATATCCTCATTTTTAAGTGGATATATAGTACAATATTTTCTACGGAATTGATATGGTACACAGACGTAGTTCTTTCTCATCTACATGACCATACCAAACTGCACTCCCACTTGCAAGGATTGCGTATAGGTGAGTCGTGGTCGGACATATGAGGAACTTGGTCTGGTTGTGCGGCTCTAGTTTCGACTAGAGTATAGAAAAGCTTAGTACAAAATAGCACCATACATGCCATATATAAGTAATAATTCTTCTCTTATGTAAAGAAATCTTAATTAAATACTCTCCCTGTTCCATTTTGTGCTTCATCTTGTTTTGAAATATAAGGTCTTCATGAAAAAGCTTATATTTATTTATATATAGTGTAAAATAGATGCATGTCATCTTAAAATATGTGCAAACCATATTGTTACATTTTTAACAACTTCTGCCATATAGTCTTCAAAGTAATGATCGAAGATGATCTGTATCGAGTAGTAGTAATGCAGAGGGACTCCATACCTTTCGAAAATGGAAGCGAGCATGTCGTGGTGTGAAGCAGTGACGAGATCAGCATCTTCATGTTGTCTCTCCCCGAGGTAGACGATGTATATCTGGCGACCATTAATAGCAAGATTGATAAGCGTGCATATATTATTGTGCTTCGTTAGCAAGATTGATATGAAGATGGCAATGGCGGCTTACTTGTCTTGGCTGATCAAGCCCGTGAGACCATTGCAATTGCAGTGAAAATTGGAGAAGGAATAGCACGACTAGGGACAGCGCTTGTAGCCTCGTCATCGATCTGCTCTGTTATTATAGCACAATGAGATATCTTCTGTCTTGTGCACAGGGCTCTAATGCAACTGCATCCTTTCCTTTTTATACTGAGCGTATGTATCATTATCGACAAAATCTAAACACTGCAGACGTCATATGGAGCTCTGTTGGCTTTTGACTCAGTTATTTGATTCGTCCCCTCTTTCCTAGTGTGTCTAGGCATAGCTTGGAAAAACAACCCAAGTTGGTGGCAGCGTGTCCATCGGTTCATGTGGGGAATTTTTTTAATAATATATTTTTAAAAAGGAATTCTGATATTAATATGTGAAACAAAAAAATTACAAAAATAATACCCTGTCGTCAAACGATACGGTGAAATAGGAATAATCGCCAGCGAGCTGGACGAAAACTCTATTGTCGCTATACCATATGGCGACAACTCCTTTGTCGACGATCGGGATCGCCAACCGCAGAAAATGAGGTAGGGGTCAGTGAGAAATGGGACCACAACTGCGCTTTGTTCGAACAGAGGAATGAGGTCGAGGAGGTCTATGGTCGGAGCTAGGAGACAACGGACGAGACCGAGGATTATACTGGTTCGAGCCCCTGAGAAGGTAATAGCTCTACTCCAGTCACCTTGCGGTGGTGATTCTTGCTATTTGTGAGTACAAGAGAGGATTACAGCTCAAGCTTGACGATGCTAAGTCTAGACTTGAACTCGAGTGTGTGTGCGCTGGGTTGTTCTGTGCTCGCTAAGTGTTTACAAAGCTTCAGTCTTATACACATTCTTCTTGCAACGTTCGGGAGTAATTCTCGGATCGTGGCCTTCATGCACATTGACAGCCGGTGGTAACCGTTCCGATCCGCAGCAGCTGCATTACTCCATGATCCCACGCTTCAGAATCGCCAAATGATGACGTGTCCGGATCCAAGGAACGTTATCGACCTTGGATCATCCCGAGCTCCAGGTCGCGGGGACCCCGAGCTCGGAGTTACCGCGCCCTAGGTCGAGCGGCCTCGAGTTTGATCCGAGTCTTAGATCGAGGCCTTCCGAGCTAGGGGGCCGGTTGACTGTCTGCCGACCAACCAAGGGTTGCCCGCCCTCGACGCCTAGCCCCGAGGCTCAAGGTCGTAAAAGGAGTACCAAGGACGGCCTCGAGCCTCACCCAACAGGTCGCTGGCAGCAACCCTTGCAAGGTCTTGGAACCTTGTTCGAGGTCGAGCGGAGATCGCAAAGTGAAACCCCAGGCGAGACATCTGGCGACCTTTGATCTCT
This sequence comes from Guadua angustifolia, assembly GCA_036346375.1. Taxonomy (NCBI): domain Eukaryota; kingdom Viridiplantae; phylum Streptophyta; class Magnoliopsida; order Poales; family Poaceae; genus Guadua; species Guadua angustifolia. The sequence continues at coordinate 4,587,942 of CM070506.1, forward strand.
CCGAAGTGGTACGGATGCCAACACCGCGGACACTGCAGCTGCCGAGTCCGCCGCCCAGCCTTAATTGCGCCCGCCTAATCATGCCAGCACGCCTTTTGAGGCGCCAGAGGAGGTTATATCCCAAAGCGCGTGGAAGACCCCGAGCTTTGGATCATCACTTGAAAATTTCGCCCTCCTCCCAAGCCTTCTCGCCGAAAGCATCGCTTTTCCATCTCCACACGCCGTTTCGCCATGGCCAAGTTGGGAAAAGCACTGCTTGGCCGCGAGGATGAAGGAGCTCGAGGCCACCGGGCTGTTGGATCAGTGACTGGCGGCTGCCCGGTGGCGAGACCGAACCTCATCCTCGAGATGACGAGATCGTCAAGACTAAGCATCATTCCTCTTGGTGCGGACCCGGAGAGCTTAATTCATGGCCGATGTCCTCGATACCGCCAAATTGAATTGATCAACTTGGTACCCAATTCCGTCCTCACCCTAGCCATCTTCTCCCATCTATGCGAGGGGTTCCCGGGATTCTTCCCACCCCTCGCTCTTCTTCCGCCTTTCCTCTTCCGCCCGGAAGGACCCCGTGGTCGGGTGCCTCTACTTCCTAAGTGGTCCGCTCAAGTGGGCCTTGCCCAAGATCTTGGCCGGACTCTCTTGGTCCATGGTCGAGCGCCTGGTTCTACCTCAAGAAGGGGGAGAACGGAGGCTGCGACACGAGGGAGCCGTCCATTGGGAAGAAGGAGACCCAGAGACCGAGGACCTCGACGCCGACGCAGGCTTATCGCCGCCATCCACATTTGCGCCATGCGCGCCTCACCGGTCAGCGATCGCGAACGATTTTCTTGGGAACGGGTGTCCTCACGAGGAGGTTACACCCGTTCTCCCGGATCAAGGGACGAACGATTCGACCATGAGAGTTCATCCGTAAGGTCTTCAGCCCCAAGGTTTTTGCTTGAATTCGCACTTCTTCCTCCTCTGATGGCTCTTGTTCGTGCAAATACCAAGGAGTCTCTGGTCGCGCCAGATGCTGGAAATGTTCGGGAAACTGGCGCATGAGTATACTCTTGTCGACCCGGTCCCGAAGAACGCCTTCTTGCATTTAAAGCCCGAGGTAAGCCTTCCCGACCTATAGCCTCATCCAACATTTGTATATCTTTGCGACCGTGCTTGCTTGTAGGATCATCAAGAGTTGTGGGAGACAGCTCGGAGACTGCTCCCCTTGCCCGACGAGAGCAAGGGCAAGAAGGGGAAGAAGAGACTCCCCCCAACCGGAGCTGACCGCCGGGAGACGAAGAGGCCCCACATCGAATGGGGTGACCGCGCCATGGTAAAGACGATCATGGCCAAGTTCCCGAGCTCGTGCCCTTGGCTTCTCGGGGCCTAACAAAGTTTCTTTCCTGGCAAAGAGAAAGCGCAGTGACGCCGCTGCACCATCGAGCCCCTTTGTCTGTGGTGATCAAGGTCGGTCATCCGCATGGCTATGGCGGCGGTGCGGCTCATCGCGAGCCGCCTCCCTGCATCAGAGGAAGGAAGCGGAGTGCCTCCCGAGCTCGGGGAACAGCAGGACCATCGCTGGCCATCCACGAGGCAGAGGCCACCGACCTGTAAGACCCCGGCTTTGCAACCCCGCTCCATCCCTTGTGTTTTTTCGCCTTAGTGCCTATCCTGATTGCAGACCTCGGAGCCGAGACCCGAGCTTGCCCACTCGACAATGCCTGTTGTTCAGCATGAGTCCGAGTCCGAGGAGGAGGCAGACGCTACATGCCGGCCCTGGCCGTCTTGGTCAAAGCGGCGCTTCTTCGGGAGCCTCGAGTGGCCTGTGTCGGGAGTTCGACCAAGGCCCCGATAGTCCGGACGAGGTGGACCCCCAACCCGCGATCACGAGGATTACAAAGACCGGCGAGATTCGGTGCCCTCTCGGTCGTCGATCCTCCCGAGATCGAGGGAGACATGGGTGTCCTGCCCTCAAGTCGCTGGGCCGCCCGATCGTTGAGGCCGTGGTCACCGAAGTCCCTAAGGCCCGCCGACCAAGATCGTGGCTCGATGGCGAGATCGCGGTTCCAAAGCCACGGAGAGCGACCACGACAACGGAGGCGCCCGATGACCCGGCTTGCGAACTTCCGGCCTTCTGGGATACAATGTTCCACCCTAGTGGTTGGGTGGGATGTCATTGGGCTGCGGCAACTCCCGCCACCGAGCTGGCGGAACCCGACCACGGAGGTCGGGCCCGGTTGCCATTGCCAGACTTCGTCGGGGTCCGACCCGGCAGCCGATGTGGAAAGATCCCGAGCCGCCGCACGTCGTCTCGTAGGCCCTGACAAGGTGTGCCGCGGTGATTGAAGAAGGCCTGTGTCACGGGACACGGGCGAAGGTTTTGAGATCAACACGGCTCGCCTTGACGAAATGAACGAGGAGTTCTCCAGCAGCTGCGTCGGCACCGACTCCGTGAGGTAGGAGCTTTCTTATATGTCCCGTAATATGTTGTTGTGTGTTCTTGACAACTTCTTACCAGATCACTTTCCTTGTTTTCAAGGCGATTGGCAGCGTGACCCGGGGGCTTCAAGGTCTCAACGAGCACGCCGACGTGCTCCGCCAGATCTTGAAGGCCATGGAAGAGAGGGAGACCGGCGCCCAGCTCATGCGACCATCGAGGTCGACGCCAGAACTCGAGCGGATCAACCGGGAGCTCAACGATCTGCGCCGCACGATGGTGGCGCTGGAGGTGTCCCATGCCGCCGAGCTCGAGAGGACCAGATCCTCCGAGCGCGAGCATGGGTTCAAGGCGCAGGAGCACGAGCGCCGCCGAGGCCCTTAATGCGAGAGCGCCAAGGTCGAGGCCGCTGGAGAAGGCCGCCATGAGCGAACTCTTCAGACTTCGGCGCCGAGACCCTCGCGCCAGTGGTCGAGGCCCTCGAGAAGGTCGGCCGAGAACAAGCCGCCGCGGCCCAGCGATCACGACGAAGCGCCAAGGTCGTGGTACTCGAGGAAGCCGCCATGAGCAAACCATCGCCACGGCCACGGCTCGCCGATGAGCGTGTTAAGGCCGAGGCGCCGAGGCAGCCGCCAAGGAGCAGACGCCACCATGGCCAAGGCACTCACGACGAGCGTGCCAAGGTCGAGGCGTTGGAGAGGGCTGCCGAGCTATCATCCTAACCAAGGTGTCTCCCGAGCTAGAGGCCAAAGTCATGAGCCGAGGAGAAGCTTGGGCGTGCAGGCGGTGAAGACCGCCTGCCCAACTCAACGACAGCGTCGCCGAGCCACGGACGCAACCAAGGAGGCCCTCTGCAACAAACCGAAGCCTCGGACAGCAAGGGCCGAGTCACGAGCTCGAAAGAAGAGAAGTCATACATGAGATGGAGGATCAGAGCCCAAACATCCTCGATCCTCAGAAAAACATTTTGATGTTATCAATAGGTTTGGGTTACCTTTTTTGAAGTGTGCCTTTCTTGTTCGCGATCGAGATCCATAGGTCGTTTGTAGATATTATGTCCTGGCCCAGCCCCCGTTGGGTCCAAGGTCGAGCAACGCCGACCTTGGACACAAGTCTAAGACGAGCAAATGACCATGACCTGCAGAATCGAGATAGAGTGCTCGCGAAAAGAAACGCAACAAGCGAACTCAGTGAATAAATCACCAACTCCACGACCACGACCATGCGCGCACTCAATAGCCAAAGCTGTGGGGCTTGTAGTTCAAACCCGGACGCAGGGGTGAGCTGATTGCGAAGAGTTTCGGCTTACGTTGAGCTCGACCACTGGGGGGTGAACGTAAAGCTCGTGATACCCAGACTAAGGGGCGAATGCGAAGGTCGTGCTCGAAGAAGAATTACAGAGATGCTCATAATAAAGGAAAAAGATATGAATGGTAGAAATCGGAGAATATCCTTTTATTAAAGTTTTAAAGGTATAGAGATTACACATAAAACTTGGGCGGTTGATCTATGTTCCACGAGCCAGAGAGCTCTCGCCATCGGGCATCGCTAGCCCAGAAGCCCCGTGCGATCTGTTGAAACGACTCTATAGGGGCCCTCCCACCGCGGGGATAACTTGTTGGTGTTGGACGATATCCGAATCCGCCTCGTGGCTAAGTCCCCAACAAGGAGCTTCCTAGGTCGATCGACCGAGACGCATGTCTGCGAAGAACTTGCGTAATGCGCCGATCGTAGCAAAGGCACGGCATCTTACTTCTTCCGCGAGGACAAGGTCAAGAGACCGTTTGCTCAAGTCGACGTGGTCGATTGTCGACTCTGGCGGAGCCCAGTTACCTCCGGAGGCGGATTTGCTTCCGATTACAAACACGAGCTGAAAGGGTGTGGACCTGTTGTTCTACCGATTCGTGGGTACGAATAGACTATAAGACGTGGGAAGTTCGCCCACCAGTGTCTTGCTTGTAGCGTTTGAGCTCATCTCGCGCATCGCCTTTTGACGCCTTTGACGATCTGTCGGTTGGCGGCTTCTGGCCGCCTCCGCTGTTCGAGGATGAGCCATCGGGTTAAGCACACTTTGGTGCCCATGCCTTCGCAAAATTTCGGAATAATTCACCGTAAACCGAGTACCATTGTCGATGATAATTCTACATGGGACCCCATACACGGTGACCACGGACAAGCGGAAAAAGCGAACGGCAATCGAGCGTTGATGGTCGAGACAGTTCAAATTTCAATCCACTTGGTGAAGGTGTCGACTACCACGAACAGAATTTTTTCCCTGTTGTTCGGGAAAGGGGCCGAGGATATCCAATTTCTGTGTCGAGAAAGGCCAGGCAAGCGGAATGGTCTGAAGGGCGTAGGCCGGCTGGTGCATTTTTCTGGCGTGAAACTGACATGCTCGGCAGGTTCGAACAATATCCCGAGCATCCTGTAATGCCGTCCGCCGAGAATACCCCATACGGAAGGCCTTGCCGACCATCGCCCAAAGACGAAGAGTGCGCCACGAGACTCGAGTGGATGTCGTTGAGTAGGTACTTACCTCCTCCGTGGAGATGCACCTGTCGATGCCGAGACATTCCGCTCAGAGTTTGCCATCCACGAGCTTGTACAAGTTTGCTCGACGCTTAATCCCGCTCGCATTGGCGGGGTCGGGCGAAGTCGCCTCGCGTCAGAAGCCGTGTATGGGCTCGCCCATGCGGAATACCTTCCACCACGCCAAGCACGACCTCCCGATCGAAGATAGACGGAGCCGCCGCCGTCAAGGATGACGCCGGGGTATCTCTCGCCTAAGAGCCGAGCTTGAGAGAAAGTCGGCACCGGAGTTGTCCTTCCTAGGGACATGCCCGAGCTCCAAGTTCGAACCACTTCTCCATTTTGCGGACCTCTACGAGATACCTTGCCATTGCATCCCCGAGCATTGATAGTCCTTGTTGTACCGGTTGATGATTTAGCCGAGTCTCCTTCACGACCAACCGTCAGACGCCTAAGGACTTGCAAGCTCGTAAGCCCGCCAAGAGAGCTTCGTATTCTACCACGTTATTGGTCGCAGGAAACCCAAAACGAACCACATACCTCAACTGGTCGCCGCGCGGGGTAAGGATAAGTATCCTAGCCCCCGAGCGTTTGAAGGACCTCGAGCCGTCGAAGAACATGATCCAGGGCTTCTCTTCCTCGGCCTCGAGCTCGTATGGCTGCATGACGTCTGCTCGACCACGAAGTCGGCGAGCACTTGTGACTTGATAGCTGTTCGGGCCACGACCTGGATGTCAAACGCCGCCAGTTCCATGGCCCATTTGGCTATCCGCCCGCCGCCTTCTGGATTCCGCAAGATGTCACCGAGCGGAAAGTTGCTCGACGACCACGAATGCGCTCGAAGTAGTGTCGAAGCTTGCGCGAGGCCATGAGAAGAGCGTGACAGCAGCCACGACTTATGCGTAACGCCCTTTGGGCCGTAAGACCTCGCCGACATAGTAAATCGGATCTTCTTTGCCGTTCTGCTCGCAACTAGGACAGCACTTACAAATTTTGGCGGTGGCCGCAGGTAGAGCAGCAACCTCTCGCCAGGCTGCGGAGTTGTAAGGAGGGGTGGGGATGACAGATATACCTTCAGCTCGTCGAAAGACCGCTGTGCTTCTGGAGTCCATTCAAAGCCCCCGTGCTTGCGCAGGGTCTTAAAGAATGGGAGACCTCGCTCGCCGAGCCTCGAAATGAATCTGCTGAGGGCGGCCATGCGACCGGTGAGGCTTTGCACTTGCTTGATCGAGGTCGGGGGCTCCATCTTCTCGATGGCCTCGATCTTCTCCGGGTTCGGACCAACCCCCGAGCCCCCGATCATGTAGCCAAGGACCTTCCCTGATGCCGCGCCAAACACACACTTCTCGGGGTTGAGCTTGATTTTGTACCTGTTCAGGTTTGCAAATGTTTCTTCAAGGTCACGGACGTGGTCGCTCCCGGAGGGGCTTTTGACGATGATGTCATCTACGTAAACCTCGAGGTTTCGCCCAATCTGCGGCTCGAAGGTCTTGGTCATCAGACGCTGGAATGTTGCACCCGCATTGCGCAGACCAAATGACATGGTCGTGTAGCAATAAGTGCCGAACGGGGTGATGAAGGCGATCTTGCTTTCGCGCCGACCGCCATTTTGATCTGGTGGTAGCCCGAGTAAGCGCCCAAGAAGCTTAGCATCTTGGCGTATGGCGGTGGAGTCGACGATCCGTCGATCTTGCGGAAGGGGAAGTTGTCCGGCAGGCCGAAGTTCAACCCCGTATGATCGACGACATTCTCCACTTGCCACCCTTCTTCTGCGACGATGACCGGGTTGGCTACCACTGAGTAGTCGATCTCATGATGAAGCCGCCTTCAGAGCTTATCAAGGTTTTCTTGATGACCGCAACCTTCTCCGGGAGAAGCAACGTAGCTCGGGCGCATGTGTCTAGAACCGGTTCTCGACCAGAATTTGTGCTCGATCACCTCGAACGCCAGCATATCCGCAGCTCCTGCTTAATATACCTTTGTTGGCGCTGAAGGAAGGTGACGAGCTCGAGTTCCTATTTGGGACTCAAATGGCCGAGACGTGACACACCGTCATGTCGCTTCCTCGAGCAAGACGGCCTTTGTTGCCCCACTGGCTGGATCGCCTCGCCGGGCGTTTTCTCCGTCACCTCGACTCGGCTGGGCAAGATGTCATGAAGCGCCAGGCCTTGGTCTCGCAGCCATGTGCCGCCTGCAGGTCACCGTGTACGGTAATGATGCCGTTGGGGCCTGGGAGCTTCATGCACCGATGACCGTAATGATTGGCCGCCATAAACTTGATGAGGGCAGGTCTTCCGAGAATAGCGTTGTACGGGAGGTCGCCCTCAACCACCTCAAAGGTGATCAGCTCGGTGCGGAAGTTGTCCGAGCCGCCGAAGGTGACGGGCAAGACCACCTGCCCCAAGGGAGTAGTCGAGCTCCCAGGAACGATTCCGAAGAAGGGGATGGCGATGCTTTTGATCTTTGACCGGGAATCAGATCCGGCCAAGTGCTTCCGCTTTGCAAAGAAATTAAGAGAATCGCCTCCGTCGACCATGACACGCCCGACCACCGTGTTGCTAATGGTCGGGTCACGACTCAAGGCGGTCTTTAAGTCTCGGCCATACCTTGTAAGGCATCCTCCGGAGAAAAGGTGATGGTGGCCCGCCCACTTGCAATGCCGCCGATGGGCTTTCTGCGCAACTTCGATAGATGGTCCGGCAAAGCAGTTTTGATCTCGCGCTCGATCGTAGGTCGCCGAGCCGCCAAGATGACGCTAATCCGGCGCTTGCCCCTGGAATTCAGTGTCGAGGTCGCCGTGTTCGACCGGCGCTCACCCTTTCGGCGGGTCGTCATCCTTCGAGCACGGCATCTCACCACGCCTGGCCATAGAAGGCTTGCTTTCCTTGCCAAGCCCCGCAGACCGCAGGTCGTGGCGGCCGCCTATGAAACAGCGCATTTCGCCTCGTTGTGCCCTCGCCGCCGCTTCGCTCCCTGCTGCCGAGCATCGGTCCTCCGAGGTCCAGGCCGCCGGCCTTCTTTCTGGGTGGCCCTGCGCCTGGCGAGACTGAGGCCGACCTTGACGAGGTCGGGTCCCGTCCCGAGTCTCATCCCGACCTCGAGGACTCATCACCGCCGTCCGGGCGAGACGATGACCCACAGCAGACCTCCGCCGGTCCGCGCGTCACGCTTCCGCTTTGGCGCGGCGCCTTGGACGGCGCTTGGAATTGGACGGCCAGCCTCAGAGTGGTTCGCACTAAGCTTACCTTGGTCGAATCGCGCTTCAATGGACGGGCGTCGTTAGGTTCAGCGTCACTGCTCGCCATGCGAATAGCTTTGTTGACGCTGAGCCTTGTCGTGATCTCGAGGTCTTCGGTAAGGCGCCGGTCGCGAACGCCGAACTTGAAGGCCTTGATGACTGCTTCATCAGAGATGCTCGGAATCAGGTTCCTCGTGCGGATAAACCGCCGCACGAAATCACGAAGAGGCTCGCTCTTGCCCCGATGACACGATCCGTGTCTTTCTCCCTCCCCGCCACTCGTAATGCCTCCGAAGTTGGAGCGGAGGGCGCTCTGGATTTGGCGCCACGACCTGAAGGAACCGGGCTTCTGGTTGAAGAGCCAGGTTCGGGCAGCGCCGTCCAGAACGGTCGGGAGATAGTTGGCCATGACCAGCTCGTCACCTCCGGCCGCCAAAATGGCGGTCGAGTAGATGGACAGGAACTCGTCGGGATTCTTGGTCGTCCAAGCGCCGATCAAAGCGGCTTGAACCGAGCAGCAACAGACGCGACGAAGGTCGCCGAGTACGCCACGCAACCGTAGGGTCGACGGTGCACGCCGAGCGATCATGGCCAACGAGATTCCATCGGCTGCATGACGACTCGAGCTCGGGCTTTTTGACGACCGATCTTCGCGAGATCGGCCATGGTGCCGAGCACGGAGTCGCTCGGGAGGTATTGCAGCGGTCTCGGCGCGACGACGCTCGGGCGGAATGTCGGGGAAAGTCCCCGCGACCGCTTGGCCGCTTGGCGTGGAGCTCGTGTGGCTCACTCGCGCCCAACCCTACTCGGGTTATTAGCCGCAGGATAGCGATGCGGTGGCGCCGGGGTCTCGCCCGAGGGTGTTGCTAAGACGGCGCTTCGCCGGGCGATGTACCGACGGTGCGCTGCGATGACGTGATGAGTTGTCGCCGCTTCTCGTGAAGGGGTCCTCGAAGGTGACTTTTGCTGCGAGGAATGACCTCGGTTGCAAGACGATCGAGTTCTTCGCCAAGGCCCTACCGAAGAGCTCCGATTTGTCCTATCGATCAGCCATGATCCGGCGAGAAGCCAAGGCGCCTCGAGGGAGGGAGCCTCTCCGGTCCTCCCGTCGGAGCGCGGTTATGGCTCGATTGATCGCGACGTGGACCACCCGACGAGCATCTCGGGGTTTGTGGGTCGCGACCTCTCTCGCCGCGTCCTCACTGTAAGCGCCCGCCATGAAAACGTCTGCCGCCAGACGGTGGCGGGAAGGCGAAAAGGGATGCGGAGCGGACTCCGCGCCGATTCCATGCTTGAAGAGTGTCGTCGATGGAGAACGCCATGCTCCTAAGACCTTGGAGTTTTTCCGTGAATGAACAAAGCACCTGCCCCACGGTGGCGCCATTGCCGACGATCGGGATCGCCAACCGCAGAAAATGAGGTAGGGGTCAGTGAGAAATGGGACCACAACTGCGCTTTGTTCGAACAGAGGAATGAGGTCGAGGAGGTCTATGGTCGGAGCTAGGAGACAACGGACGAGACCGAGGATTATACTGGTTCGAGCCCCTGAGAAGGTAATAGCTCTACTCCAGTCACCTTGCGGTGGTGATTCCTGCTATTTGTGAGTACAAGAGAGGATTACAGCTCAAGCTTGACGATGCTAAGTCTAGACTTGAACTCGAGTGTGTGTGCGCTGGGTTGTTCTGTTCTCGCTAAGTGTTTACAAAGCTTCAGTCTTATACACATTCTTCTTGCAACGTTCGGGAGTAATTCTCGGATCGTGGCCTTCATGCACATTGACAGCCGGTGGTAACCGTTCCGATCCCGCCGCGCGCGCCTGCATTACTCCATGATCCCACGTTTCCGTAACTGCCAAGTGATGACGTGTCCGGGATCCAAGGGAACGTTATCGACCTTGGATCATCCCGAGCTCCTGTCGCGGGACCCCGAGCTCGAGTTACTGCGCTTCTAGGTCGAGCGGCCTCGAGTTTGATCCGAGTCTTAGATCGAGGCCTTCCGAGCTAGGGGCGGTTGACCGCCCTGCCGACCAACCAAGGGTTGCCCGCCCCGACATCCTTAATCCCGTGATTAGCGTTGCACTTACAGAGCCGAGGCAGCAACGCGTGACACGTAGTATTGTCGCCATACGGTATAGCGACAATAGAGTCTTTGCCTAGCCCGCTAACGACTACTCTTATTTCGCCGTACCATTTGGCGACGGAGAATTATTTTTACAATTTTCTGTTTTGTGTATTAATGTCACAATTTCTTTTAGAAAATTATTATTAAAAAAAATTCCGTTCATGTGGTGATATGAATTTAGTTGGGGCAATATGGTCCAACGCGGGGAAAGGGAAAACATGCAGCGCCCTGAAAATCTCCGTGGAGCGCGTGGAAAGAGAAAAAGAAAAAGCCCACACGCGGGAAAGGGCAAATGGCGGCTCATGCGCGTATGTATAGGACGACACATGGATCTCTAGAAGAGAGAGCAGAGCACACCGCTAATGTGTCTATGTGTTGTAATGAAAATATATACTATATTATACATTCCAAATTGTATTAAGTTGCCAAATTATTTTCTTCATTTATTACGAATTTTGTCTTTTCTAGAATTTTGTACATCTAAAGAAAAAACCTTTTTCATTTCCTAACTGTTGTTCTTGGATTTTAAATTTCAAACTCATAACTGTAAAAAACATAGAGGTATTTTATTTAGGTCCTAAATAGTCACTAGTGACTCTCCAAACTTTGTTATGAATTTTGGAGTTAGGTTGCTATTTTTTGCAAAATCAGATAGTGCATCTGGCAATAAAAATAGTAGCTGTAAAGGAATTTCTGAGAACAAATCTAAGACACCTAAAATCCTGGAAATTATACAAAAACATCAGTGCCACGTTAGCCTCATCCACAAAAAAATTTCTAAGATTTTTTTGTAACGTAGCTATGCCTAACCATTCGGACAAAGCTTATGATCAAAAACGAAATTTCAAATCTCTCTCTTGTCTCACTGACAGCCTGAGTCATGCACGCGTGAAGCTTTTCCGTGCACGTTTTGTCACTTCAATGAGCCGAAAGCCATTACTTTCAAATAATATTATAAAAAAGTTTCTGGGTGGAGGTTGCTGATGAGGTAACGTAAAGAGATAAGGGTGGGATCTAGACATAATGCTGATGGTTGGATTTCGATCTAACGGTCAAAGATTCGGCTGATTTTTCCGAAGAAAATGTTTGAACAACTAACTGGCCACCCTCCTGCCGCCACTAGTACCCAAGGGGGAAAATATCCTCTGCCGCTGCGGGCCCCACGTGCAGGAGTAGAACTGTCCTCTGCCGTAACGACAGAGGATGCACGTCCCACCTCAGGTCCACCTACCATCTTGGCTTTTCTCTAAAATTGGGCGCAGGGAACCCCAAACTATAACCTGGATGAATCTCAACCCTAATGAACGTCGTCTGAGCCTAACCCAAATATCTTTTTGGACATCACCATATGGTCTTCAAGACAAAACTTTGAACAGCCAGTGAATGCTAAGGACTACATATGTGTAAGATGTTCATCAAAAACATAATGATAACTATAAACATGCACAAGTGTATAAATTAATAAGTATATCTCAAAAAATTAAAGCATTGCACGAAATACTAAATACAACTTAAAGGTAATTAGGTAATATACTAGGCATCTGCAAAATTATAAATTAGCTGAAGTAAGTAGATATATGTCGTTTAGTAATGAGAATAGTACTAACTAACAATTTAATTTGACAAGTTGGTACTAGTAGCTATCTAGAGATTGGATTATTAATTAATTGCTTGTGTAAACGCATGCTTACTCCGCCGATCAAAGGGACATTGGGTCTTCTCTCAAGAACGTGTACGCGGTCACGTTTCTGATCATTTGCTGTTTCTTGCTACTGCTCTTTAATTACCCACATTTGCCACTGCTCTTTAATTACTCACCTTTACCACTGCTCTTTAATTACCCACCTTTGCCACTGTTAATGCTCTTTGCAAATAAACTTTTCATCGCAAATTGAATTTCTGTTGCAACACACGAGCACATGGATAGTCATTTTGTAATGCATTACCGTGACACAAATGGTTTTGACTTAGCTTTAAAGCATGCTCTTGAGAAGGTATGCAAGACCTAGTCCTTTATTATGTTTTTAATTACAATCTTTCACATTGATTTTGTCAACAAAGGGAATTTTGCTTGATTGGGGGTAAAGACTAACTAATATCAATACAGACATTTGAGCACCGGAGTTTATCATCCTTCAAACACCCCTATTAATTACTTTTTAATTAGTAGTTGAGTTGATTAGAGGAGATATGGACTACTCCCTGCCGTAAAAACTTATGTGCGGTCCTAGGATCAACGTACAATTAATCAGACTGTTTTAATTTTGACCAATAATATCTTTGTGAATATTTAGACTAGCCTTATGAAAATGATATGAGGTCATCACTGCCGATTCGTCCACGCCATTATCGCTTGCGGTTATGGGCGCCGGCGTGATTGGTCGGCGATGATACATGGGGTTATCACCGGCCAAGAACCGGCAAGTGATAATAGATATCACCGCCGGCTCATTATACAACCGCGAAGGATATTCGACTATCTCCGCGGTTTAAACTAGGATCCGCAGGATACTCGACTATCTCTACCGGTTCAACCTAGAATCCGCAAGGATATATGTATATCTCTGTAGGCTTATACAAGAACCCAATGATCTATGGAGATCACCGGTTCTCGGACGAACCAGCGATGACAACGAATTCTGAAAAAATTTGTAGATGTACTTCATAGATTACTCTACCTATGTATAAAATTGCAGGTTCAAATTCAATACATATCAGGACTTACAAAAATTCTCTTTTTTTGTAAGTCCTCATATGTATTGAATTTGAACCTGCAATTTTATACATAGGTAGAGTAATCTATGAAGTACATCTACAAATTTTTTCGTAGTTTTCGTGACTTTTATTAGTTGGTGTGCACGATGTGTACACGGAAGGCCTGCTGTGCGCATGATATGTTGCCTTCAAATATATAGTATATAAAGCGCCATTAGATCATAATTAAAATATATTAAAGCATCACAATATTTAGTTTTTACAATAGTCTGTTCACAAATGTAGTGTGAGTACATCTCGTTCAGTTTGGACCGAGGCTATCGTCGTGGAACTCGCCCTTTGGATCGATGACCTGTTCACAATGAATCCAAATGATATGCTCTTGAATTGCTAAAATTTCTCTTGGCAAGAATCGATTGGTTCTCAACTTGGAGCGCTGTTATTGAAGAAAAGAGAAATTTAATTAATGATGATAGATGTTAAATGAAAGAAAAGTAGGCATGAATGTGTAATTATATACCATGGCTTCGTTATAGCCGACACTCTTCGTGACAATTGCATGTAAATTTGTACATACGTAGTATGCGCATAAACTATTTCCCTCGTCCTGTCTCATGCATGGAAAGTCTGTTATTATGTTGAAAGTTTTCTTGTAGGGACGATGCGGACCACCTTTCTTGCAATACCGTGTGAATGCGCTGTGAATGATTTTAAATAGTAATTAACCTTAAATAGAATAGAATAAAATATTAATAGAGCAATAACGCAACAATTGAGTTTACCTGTTCATCATCTTCCAAAAATTATGTTTATACTCATCAAGTTCTTTTCTCATCGAGTCCAAGACAAAAACCCTGCTAGCTTCTAACTCGATGACGAGGAGGACCCAAAGGATAACTAGACATATATGTTAACATAGCCTATTAGTCCCACACCGTGTCACGCAAAAATAGTAAAACAATATTAGAAGTAGGGTAATACGATGGAAGTTATAGGGTACAAGTACGGAGGTTTTTTTTCACTTGTAGAAAGTCTTAAATAAATAGTCTTCAACAAACTTTGGGTTATCACAGACGAGTGTCTCGTTGACAAGCCCGGATCGAGAAATCCTAAATCTTTATCCTCATTTCTTCTACATGTCTCAGATTCCATTCTACATATATAAAAAGAAGTTAGACATACAGCTTGAACGGTACAAGAATATACAATAATATAAATAGAGACTTACAAAGTCCACGGGCCGACCAAAGGACGGCCCAGAGCATCTCGCATGTGCATACAACATATACAATTCGCAGAACTCTAACCAGAACATGCCATCCCCATTGTGAAAATCCGAATCTTTGTATTTCACTGGGACCGCCCAGAAACCCTTTTGGCACTGCTGCATGTAATACTGATGGACGCGCCGCAATTTTGTTGTTAGGTTCTCTAAATCTTGTGGGGGAGCCAGCGGTTGCCCCAAAAAGTACTTCCAGGTTAGACCTAGCTCGTAATTACGACGTTGTTCAAGAAGATCTTTTGAGCTGCAAGGCCGACGCCAAAGACTAGCCATCTTCAAGTTTTGCTTTCGAGATGCGCCAGTCCCACATTTCAAGGTCTGAAGCCCGCCTGCTCTTTGGCTTTTGCCATACTCAAGAAAAACTCCCGCGATTAGCATCGACTTTAGTCTTCTCGGGTGATGGCGCCTTTTGAAGTGAGATGTTACCTCGGCCTTTATTTGCTCTTTTTTTCGTTTCTTCTTCACTATCTCGGCGGTAATTTCTTCGAGGTCAGGTCCGCTTTCACAGATGACCGAGATTTGGTACAAGACGATGCGGACTTCCGAGATGGTGCCGATGTTCGATTCTTCTTATGTGCCACCGAGGAGTTGGACTTTTTCCCGGCGGTGCCGCGGAGGAGTTGGACTTTTTCCGGATGGTGCCGTGGAGGAGTTGGACTTTTTCTCGATGGTGCCGGCGAGGAGTTGGACTTTTCCTAATTGGTGCCGCAGAGGAGTTGCACTTTTCCTAGGCGCATGTGTTTGCGGTGGAGAGTGCGGCTCATCATCATCGTCGCCGTTGTCGGCCTCATCGTCCGAGCCAACATAATCAAGCTCTTGCGCCACGCGAGGAAGCCATGCACGATTCTCCAAGTTTGTTTTTTCCGTCCTCGCCAGAATCTCTACCTCCATTTTGCGATATTGTTGACTACATCGTTTACTTCGACCGGGCGAATCCCAGCCAGGTATTGGCAGCAAGGTGGTAAGCGCGAGGAGTCAGATGACCAAGCCCCGCCATCACCACCTTGATGGTAATGCCATGTGCGGACAAATGCAACTTGCACGTGTCGGTTCTGCGGATGTCATCAATCGCAAAATGGAGTCGATGTTTCCGGAATCGCTATGCGGACGCCAAGCAATGCTTCTTAAGAACACCGTGGATCGAGGTTCGGAGGGTCTGTCATGGAGTGGCGGTCGTGAGTCGAGAGCTTCAGATCGCTTGCTCCATTAACTTGATCCAGCCGCTCTTCTTCCTCTAACGCCTTGCCACAAAGATCTTGTATTTGACTTTCCAGTTCATCTTCTTCTTATTCTTTTCACCGCCAGTACAACGATGCGTCACCGAAGCCTTCTTTCCACAAAGACCAAACCAACTCCTAAAAGCGCCAGATGCTCCTTGTTACCCAAGGCAACAAATACTCATCATTCTCCCTTCGTGGCCTCGAAAAGCCCTTGGGAAGACTCCACGTGAGCATCTCGATATTTTCATGACACCTCCCGGGTCAGACGCTCCTGAAACTCAAGCGCCATCTTTCGAGACAAAGTCCCCTCCCAAGCAACCAAAGGCTTTGATCGCTCAGCTGAACTCACCGTCGCAGAGTAACGCCCTTGAGGGTTAGCTCTTGTTCGCGCCTATCCCATGCAGGTATTTTCTTCACGTAGCCACCAGTGCCTAGTGTGTGAGGGTACATATTCTTATCCGCATTAGCCTTGTTCTTCCGACTCACCTGTCTCGGCTTCTTGAAAATTCTCAGACGCCACAAAGTCCTTCCAAAACTCCTTATCTTTGGAAACGATGTTAAAATTTGGCGTGACATTCTTCTTCACATAGTTCTTATTCGGTGAGTCTTCCAATTCTTCCAACATGTGCACATGATAGTTAGTGCACGCTTTTGCAACCAACTCGACCCTTGGGGAAATGGAATACTTGTTTTAGCTTGACCCATAGCGAGTCCTTCAGGTCATCGGGAACCACCCACTGATCACCTTCGCCGCCGGTCCATGATCTATATCTGATGGGCACGTTATCCCTAGCAAGTACTCCGCAGCAGTCTCAGACGGGCGCCACGACCGCGTGGTATAGCAGTTCCCCGACTTCCGAGAGCTGGACTATGTTGTGAACGCCTTAGGCATCTTCTTTCGACCTCTCGTGGGCACTCGTAAATATGAATCGATTCTCACACGCATGTTGGACTTAGAGGTGACACCCATACTCCACTTAAGTGTATGCTCACTGTCACCCAAAAGTCCCGTGTACGTAGTATTAACTCAATGAACTACAACTATTACATCTACTTACTATTACAATTAGTGGCACAAAACAAATATTTACAACACATGTATACATATGTACAAAACAAATATTTACAACACGTATACATCTTTGAAGAACATATACAAAGCACCAAATTGAAGTGTACTTTTGGTCTGCAGATAAATAACCATAGAGCAAAATGATCAAAACAAGACAAGGGCGTAAAATGAACAAGGCAACTAGCATAACGCTCAACTTGTTTATTTTGAGTGTTCTCAGATGTCGGGTTGCCCAAAGGCCCTCCTCGCCACAAGGGACGAGTAATAGACTAATTTGTGACAACCTTACCTTAGTTATTGATTAATTCCCAGCGAAGTAAATTAATTCAGGATTAATATATCAAAAGAGTTAACCAAAAGATCAAACACAAATGCATGATTCAAATATGGCCAATCCGACATAATTGTGAAGATGCCAAAATTATGTACACTATGGCATTCTCGAGATGAATCAAGTCTACCATGGCGTAAGGGAAGTAAAACATATATGTGCTCTCGATTTGAAGGGTTTGAATGAAGATTAGAATCTTCACCTCAATCACAAATGTGCAAAACAAATACTCTAGTAAATAAGGCCTCAAATCCTTACCACCTTAACATGCATTTGAAACTCTCTCCTAATTAACCTCAATTGGCATTATCGACATCATTTTTGACGGAACATTACCAAAAGCATTACATTGGCAGTAAGCAAAGCTAACTATACTTAATGTAATTAAATCTTCATTTGGTGAGAGCTAAAAACATGAGACTAGTATATATGAATATACCTAGCCATAAAATCCATCATTCTATACCCAATGTCTTATAGTAACACCAGATACAAACTATGATATAATGTAAAAATATACTGTTGGATATAATCTCAAATCGTCACGCTTTTCCCCTAACAGCAATCACGAACAAATGAATACACTAATCAAGGATGCAAACTAAACAAGAACCACAAATTGATAGTGAATAAATCAAGATTTCTACAAAGATGTAAGTATATCAATTTAAGGCCTTATTCATAGAATAAATGTCTATCTCATTCAAAACCCTAGAATCATCACTGCATTAGTTGTCACAAATTATCTATTGCAATCCCAAATCCTCATCAACACTATACCCACATGCTAGGTCCCCAAGCCAAACGAATTGATCGCCCTTAGCACATTCACATTCACATCTGCACATGCACATTCACACATCGCAAGAGCAAGCATTCAAGGCGCACGGCGAGATTGGGGAGGTCGAGGCGACGCGGGAGACGGTGGGGAGGTCGAGGCGACGGCGGGGAGACGGTGGGGAGGTCGACGCGACGGCGGGGAGACGGTGGGGAGGTCGACGCGACGGTGGGGAGACAGCGTGGAGGTGAAGGCGACGGTGGGGAGGCGACGGGGCCGCCCTGAGTCGAGGCGACGCGGCGGTCCGAGGCGAGCGAAGTCGACGGCGTCCGAAGTCGAGGCGGCGGCGGGAGATCGACGCGCGTTGACGACGGTGGTCCGAGGCGCGGCGGGCGGCGGTAGCTCCGAGGCGACAGTATGCAAGAAAAGTGAGAGGAGGGCGCGGGCTAGGTTAGCGAATTCAAAAGGAGAGCGCAGTAAAAGTATTTATAGGTGGACTATCACTACCGTTAAACAAAACAACCGCATCGAGAGTTATTTTATGCCGGCCAATAGTACAACCGCAATGATAGGAATATTACCGCCGGTCCATATGTGCAACCGCAAAGGATAGTGGAATATTACCGCCATCCATATGTGCAACCGCAAGTGATAGTGGAATATTACCGCCGCCCATATGTACAACCGCAATGATAGTGGAATAGTATCGCCGCCCATATGTACAACCGCAAGTGATAGGCTCTTCCGCCAAATTCTATTAAATTTGATCCAAATTGTCTTAAAATTTTTGGAGGCATACTATAGGACATCTAATATTTTATTTAAATATTTCCCTGATTTTTATTAGGTTCTAAAATTATAAAAACAGATTGCTAACTATTTTAATTGTTTTAATATTTCAAAATCAAATAATGCTTGCAAATTGAACAACAAATGTCGTCAAATTCAAACAAATTCAAGTGCGACCAAAATCACAAAAATCCAAATGCACTTTCAATTTGATCAAAAGAAAGCATAACCTCAATTTCCATTATTGCATATATTACATTAATTGTTACATATGAGAAAATAAACATGTCGTTCATACAAAAGAAAGCATACATTTCATTACTACAACTAAGCTACGATTCGACCTTCGTTATGATCGCAGTATGTATGTAGCTTCCTCACTTGCCTTCCATGGTACTTAGATCAACGCCCTTCCAAAAGGGGAAGCTCATCGAATTGGTTGTACTCTTCCTCGTCGACAACATTCTCAACTCCGGCAATCCTTCTTTTTCCTTGAATAACCACGTGGCGCTCCTTGTTAGCCGGCCGCCATAAAGAAGATTTGTGTAATGTAATTAGCAAGTACGAATGGTTCTTCTCTCAGATCCGACGAGTTTGAGGTCCACGGTAGTGATGTCGATTTGTCGATATTCACGCCACTTGGGAAGTCGACCCATTGGCACCGAAAGAGAAGGACCTTCAAAGGTCCATAGTCAAGCTCCCAAATCTCTTCTATGAATCAGAGTAGGTTTGCCTATTTCCATTATGTCATAGGCATCTATACTAATACCGCTATTTTGATTGGTGCTCTTTTATCTTGGCGCCTTGTATAAAATGTAAAACCATTTATGTCGATCCTTGAATATCCGAATTGTAGTTGACGGTCCTCGAGCCAACA
This sequence comes from Guadua angustifolia, assembly GCA_036346375.1. Lineage (NCBI taxonomy): Eukaryota > Viridiplantae > Streptophyta > Magnoliopsida > Poales > Poaceae > Guadua > Guadua angustifolia. The sequence goes on from CM070506.1 coordinate 4,607,310, forward strand.
CTTTCAACCGAGTACTGCTCAGACGATCATGTGTCTACACAACCAATCGCCGAATTATCTCTGTGTTTCTCGCGAGCCAAACCTCTCGACCTCCTCAGGGTTTGTTTTGATAGCACGTTTGTGCATGTCGACATACGGGCCACCACAACCGATTGTCCCAAAATTGCGAAATGTGCTTGTGTAAATGCAGCTAGATTGCTAGTACGCATCGATTTCGCCTAGTGTCCCTTTCCCTATAGCCTTCCTCATGCCGAGATACAGCACACCAATCGGTTTGAGATCCATGTAATCGACGCAGAACTCAATGACCTCCTCGGTTCCTCCGACCATCGGCAATGCAGCCTTCGTCGATTTCGTTACTTAACATATTTCTTTATAACCCCATGAATCTCTCGAAGGGTACATCCGATGTAGAAATACGGACCAAGAATCAGATTCTTTCACAATGTGAACAATGAGATGGACCATAATATCAAAAAGATGGAGGGAACACATCTCAAGCCCGCAAAGAGTGTGGACCACGCCTTCCGCAGCCTTATCTAGTGTTAATGGATCGATGGCCTTCGTGAAATCGCTGAAGAATGAACACAACTTGATAATTGGGTCTTGACTTTCTCGCGTAACCCCTAATTGCAATTGGAAGCATCGTGTCATCATCACGCGGCAATCGTGAGACTTCATACCAATTAACTTTAAGTCTTTCATTGAGACTAGTCTCTTTATGTTAGCAGAGTAACCGACGGAACTTTGATTCCATGCAAGCATTCGCAAACGCTTAATTTTCTCTTTCTTGCTCAAAGTGTAGCAGTCATGGAAGGTACTTTTTGCTCAGATCCATTTCTTCGTGATGCGCCTCCTTCCTCGATTTCATATCTTCGAGGTCCATCCTTGCTTGAAGTGTATCTTTCGCTTTGCCGTATGTCCAAGAAGATACCAAGCAAGTCGTCACACACGCTCTTCTCTATGTGCATGACGCCGATTGCGGTCGAACTTCCGTGTGCTGCCAATAAGGTAGGATCCAAAATATTGATTTCTTTTTTCCACAAAGGAGCCTTATCCCGGAAGTCGGAATAGAGGTACCGCCGCCCCTTTCCGTGAATAATTGTAAGATCCTTTACAATGCAAATATCTGCTTCCTGAGCAGTGATTCTTCTGAGCTAAGGCGTCTCCTTTGTCCCATCAAAAGCTCTCTTATTATTGCGGTATGGGTGATCCTGTGGAGGAACCTCACGATGTCGCATGTAAGCCATTTTTACTGTTCTTCACCACCGGCTAGTCAGATCATCCAGAATCGGACGATCCGTTGAAGCTTTTTGTCGCCCTGCCCGACAGTTGCCAAGAGCAGATAATCATTAATGGTTACAAACAATAATGCCCGTGAGGATAAAGTTTTCTTTATACTCATCCCATACCTGTACACCATCGGTCCACAATATTAGAAGATCTTCAACCAATGGTTTGAGGTACACATCGATATCATTGCCAGGTTGTCTGGGCCCTTGGATCAATAGTGGCATCATAATGTACTTTCGCTTCATGCAAAGCCAAGGAGGAAGGTTGTAGATGCATAAAGTCACCGGCCAAGTGCTGTGACGACTACTCATGTTGCCAAAAGGATTCATCCCATCGTACTCAACCCGAACCTTATATTCCTCACATCATATGCAAAGCGCTTATATTTTTCGTCGATGTTCCTCCATTGCACGTAATCAGCAGGTGTCCGAGCATTCCATCCTTCTTACGCTCTTCGCGTGCCATCGTAGCAATTGGACATGCCTTTTGTTCGCAAACAATCGCTTTAGACGGGATTATAGGAAATACCACACCACCTTACGGGACACCTCTTCTTCTTACGCCTCACCCGACATCTTCGCTCTCAATATCGCTGTCTGTTCTTATATCGCTTTGCTTTGCAAACAACACAGTATCCATGTTCGCAAACTCATTGCGATACAATATGCAATCGCTTGGACATGCGCGTATTCTTTGTACTTCCAAATTCCAACGGGCGGATAACCCGCTTTCGCACGAGTTGAAGGCAACACGCTACCCTCTCGAAGCAAGTCTCCCAAGAGACATAACACCAAGAAAGCTCTTATCGGACCAACCATTGCTTGCCTTCAATGCAGAGAGGAAAGCACTCAGATGCGCTTTCAGGCTCCTCCTTGCGCCCGTACAATGGCGTTGTAGAGTCCTCTACCATACGCCGAACTTTTGAAACTCCCTTTCACTCGTGAAGTCCCCTCCCCATCACGCAAAGATTTGATCTAGATCATCTTCGTGGGTATCAACGAACGATCTTCCACCGCCATATCGTTGTCTCCGCCATCTTCATTAATGTGTTGCCCTTCATGTACAATATCATCTTCATCAATGTGTTGCCCTTCATGTACAATATCATCTTCACCGTGCTCACCCAACAGTATAGCCATTTTGAAACCCCTTCAAGCAAGTGTGCACGATCGACTTTATGTTACAAAACATCTTCTCATTTTTGCAATCAACGATGGACAACACATATAATCCGCCAGTTTCTCGACTTGTGTGCCACACCCGCATTCAAAACAAGTCACACCATTAAAGAACTCGACCGCGACGGTCTGCGGTCATACATCCACCTTCGGTCCATCTACGCTAATTATATCAAACTACATTTCAAAGATATGAACAAACGATATCAAAATAATTTATTCTTTACAAGAGTCATGCATTGCTAATTAATTAAAACGATAAACACATTATAGGCACATAACGCAAATAACAATATAATTGTAATTTGTTATGTAGCTAGCTATTAAATTAAATTAATCTACAACAAACAAGCATATAATTGAATATAAAGATATATTTCTAAATAATTATTTATGTTCCAACTTTCATTATTGCAAAATCCATCTACCATTTTCCATTATTTAAATATTCAACTAGCAATTCTCACTATTTATAATTGATCATCTAGCAATCTTTACTATTAAAAATCCATATAACAAATTTTCATTAATTAAATTAATTACAATTATGCATAATTGTCCATCTAGCAATTTTATTACTTAAACATCCACTACATCACTAAAATGGATATGAATTTATCAGAATAACAATATAATTGTAAATGATTAGTTTTACAAATACATCTAGCAATTTTGCCTATATAATACATCAAACCTTTTTCACTATTTAAATATCCATCTAGCATTTTTTAATTATTTACAAGATTTCTTCATTTCATTTTGTTATGTAGCGCTAGCTATTAAATTTAATTAATCTACAACAAACAAGCATATAATTGAATATAAGGATATATTTCTAAATAATTATTTATGTTCCAACTTTCAATATTATTGCAAAATCCATATACCATTTCCCATTATTTAAATATTCAACTAGCAATTCTCACTATTTATAATTGATCATCTAGCAATCTTTACTATTAAAAATCCATATAACAAATTTTCATTCATTAAATTACTTACAATTATGCATAATTGTCCATCTAGCAATTTTATTACTTAAACATCCACTACGATATGAATTATAATTTATTCAATAATTTAGCTAAATCTTAATTTGAGCAAGACTTACATAAACCTGCTCACACCGCATAATCAGCAATTATCAACATCTATAGCACTGTGAAAGTAAAATTTTACGACAAATATAACATACATCAAGTCAAGAACCTCAAAAATTTTAATACAATTTTTCAAAGAAGAACTCGCCAAGATAATACAGCTCCTCTTTGTTCGCTTCTTGGCGGAGAAGATGTCGATTCGATGAAAAATATGAACAAAATACTAACACAAAATTTCGCAAAGACTCTCTAGGAAAAATACACCCGAGCAAAGAGCGCTCTCTCTTCGCTTACCGGAAAGGCATCGCTCGGTGGAGTGCTATATAATAGCTTATCATCGCCGGTTCGAGCACAACGGCAGCGATAAGCACATATTACGCGAAAATAGCTTATCATTGTCGGCTCGCAGTAACCGTGAGTGAAAAGGTCATACTACGCGCACAATTGGGTTGCGCGAAAATACATATCACTCGCGGCTGAATATACGAACCGGCAAAGAAGTTTAAATATCATCGCCGGTCAGAATCCAACGGCGCAAGATGACTATCACCGCCGGTTGGTATTACTAATCGGCAAAGCGATAGGTCGCACCTTCAAATCGCCGCTGCCAACCCAACCGTCGCGCCTACGTTTCTTCCGCCACGCAAGCGTTGCGTTCCTCTCGCCAACGCCAACCCTTGCGCTTCACATTCCTCGCTAATTGTTGTTCTTCCCATTCTCGCTCTATATAATGCCACTATTGTTGCATGAATGGCACCCCCACACAATCCACTTTTGTTGCAACAATGGCACCCCTTTAAGAAGCGAGCACGTGTTGGGCAAAGCCCGACCTGCCGCTAGAGAAGGAGGTCGAGAAGAAGGAGGAGGAGGAGGAGGAGGAGGAGGTGGAGGCACAGGAGGAGGAAGAGGAGGCAGAGGAGGAGGATGACGACAAAGACGCATTTATTTACAAGACGACGGCGGAGAGGAATCTGCGGCGTTGGGGCAAGACTAACTCCGCCACCGAATCGGATTCGGATCGAGAGGAGGACAAGCACCGCCAAGACACTGGCAAGCAAAGGCTGCGTGACGAGGAGGAGGAGGAGGACGACGAAGTTTTGGAAATAGGGCTTCGTGCCATTAGACTATTATAATTAGGACTAAATATGTAATGATCGATGAATTATGTTTTGTAAATGTTATTTTAATTAATATATATCCCGCAAATTACAAATTTGCTTTCATATGTTCTGTTTTTAACTAATTATGCTTTCATATGTTCTCGCTTTTTTACTCATTATGCTTTCATATGTTCTCGTATGTAGATAAATTATAATGTTTCTTATGTTCTCAGATCCAACTAATAATGGGAACAGTAATATCACCGCCGGTTCTATATCAAAACCGCGGTGAAAATTGTCTTATCACCGTTGGTTTATAGACTAACCTAAGAAGGATATTATCACTACCGGTTTTACATATAAACCGGCAAGGATATATTTTATCACCGCCGTTCTTTCTATTAAACCGCAATGATATTGCCTCCATTCCTACGGGAAATTGATAGATTTTTATCATGCCGATTGAAGTTAGAACCGCAAGGATAGTATTATCATCGCCGCTCATACCTACCCGGCAGTGATGGGGGTCGCGGATGAGGCAAATTGCATAGTAGTGTATATTTGTCGCTAAAAAGATATTCTCATAATAGTATAACTTTATTACATTTTACAAATATATTGCAATATGAAAATGATATGACTATATTTGTCTAAAAGATATACTCATAATAGTATAACTTTATTACATTTTACAAATATATCGCAACAGAAATTGGAGTTCAAAGCTATGCTTTGGAAAAGACCTTGTCAATGGATCTTATATATGTGACCAAGGGAGTACAATTGTAGGGACAACATATGTTATTTCCCTGACAACTTACCCTGTCACATCGCCTCGAGCTCTCTGCTGATGCTGCCCCTTTGCCTGGATGTAGGAGATTCATACTTTGCATCTATTATTGTCAACAGACAATGCACATGCGTTCCGACAGTGGACAATATTACAGGAGGGCTCATGAATAATGCCCCTCCTAAATCCTCAAGAATTGCCGGCACCACAGCGATTTGAGCCGGCTCGACTCAAATTTTTTTTTCGCGATTTGGTTCTTTTGTAAATTACGAATAGGTCCTTCGCGATTTTTTGTGAGAAGAAGATTTTTCCTCTAAATTCGTGATTCGATCCTCGTAGGCCATTTTACTTAAAAGAACCTCCCGTTAAATTCAAATAGCTTAACAAGCCCTTTTCTAATTTTTAGGATAACGGACAGTCCAAAACGTAACATTTAGGTCCTTACTCTTTACGCCTAGGTCCTTTCTCCGCTTTTTCTCGAGAAAAATGTTTTTGTCGCAAGAAATATATGTGCAGCTCTATCTCTAGACTTTTTCCCACCTCGATTTCCCATCTCGATCAAAATTTTTAAAAAATTTTTTTTTTAAAAAAATTTTTCCCCCCCTTTTCCCCCCCAAAAAAAAAAACCCCCCCTTTTTTTTTTTTAATTTAAAAAATTTTAAATTTAAACCTCCAAATTTTAAAATTGGCGGGGGAAAAAAAAGGGGGGGGGGCCCCCTTTTTAAAATACCGGGGCCCCCCCTTTTTTAAATTTAAGGGCCCCCCCCAAAAAAAAAAAGGGGTTTTTCCGCCCCTTTGGGGGGAAAAAAAAACCCCAAAATTTTAAGGGGGGAAAAAAAAAAATTTTTTTTAAAAAAAAGGGGGAAAGGAAAGGGAAAATTTTTTTTTTTTTTTTAAAAAAAATTAAAAGGTTTTTAAAAAAAAAAAAAATTTTCCCGGGAAAAAAACCCCAAACCAAGGGGGGGAAAAAAAAAATTTGGTTTAAATTTTAAATTTTTTTCCCCGGAAAAAAAAACCCTTTTTTTTTAAAAAAAAAATTTAAAAAAAAAAAAAAAAAGGGGTTTTTTAAAAACCGGAAAAAAAATTTTTTTTTTTTTTGGGTTTTTGATTTTTTCCAAATTTTTTTTAAATTTTTTTAAAAAATTAAAGGGGGCCCCTTTTTTTTTCCCCCTTTTTATTTTTAAAAAAGGGGAATTTTTTTTTTGGGGGTTTTCCAAATTTAAAAAGGGTTTTCCAAAACCCAAGGGTTTTTTTAAAGGGTTGAAATTTAGGGGAAAAATTCCAAAAAAAAACCCCCAAAAACCCCGGGAAAAGTTTCCCGGGAAATTTTAAAAAAATTTTTTTGCCCCCCCTTTCCCCGCTTGGGTTTTAAAAAAACCCCAAAAAAAAAAAAATTTAACCCCTTTTTTAAAACCCCAAAGTTTTTTTCCCCAAATTTAAAAATTTTTTTTTTTTTTTTTTTTTTTTTTCCCTTTTTTTTTTAAAATTTTGGGGAAGGGGGAAAATTTTCCTTTTTTTTGGGGCCCTTTTAAAAAGGGGAAAAAAATTTTTTTTTTGTTGGAACCGGGGGCAAAATTTTTTTCCCAATGGGGGAAAACCCATTTGGGGGTTCCAAAAAAAAACCCCCCCCCCCTTTTTTTTTTTTGGGGGGGGGCCCCCCCCTTTTTTTAAAAACCCCAAAAAAAAAATTTTTTTTTATTTTTTTTTGGGGGCCCCTTTTTTTGGCCCCCCTTTTTTTTTTTTTTTTTGGGGAAATTTCCAAAAATTTTTTTCCCATTGGAAAAGGGGGGGTTTTTTTTTTTTTCCCCCCCGGGGGTTTTCCTTTGGTTTTCCGCCCCCCCCCCCCAAAAAATTTCCCCCTTTTCCTTTTAAGGTTTAAACCCCCTTTTAAATTTAAAACCCCCGGGGGCCCCGGGGAAATTTATGGGGAAAAACCCCCTTTTTTTTAAAAAAAATTTCCTTTTTTTTAAAAGGGGGGGTTTTTTTCCCCGGGAAAAATTTTGGCCTTTTTCCCCCCCCCTTTTAAAACCTTTTTTTTTTGGGAAATTTTAAAATTTTTTCCCCCCCCCCCCCCCCCCCGGGGTTTTGGCCGGGGTTTTTTTGGGAAAGGGGCCCCCCCCCCCCCCCCTTTTCCCCGGGGTTTGGGGTTTTTTCCCCCTGGGGTTTTTTTCCCCGGGAAAAGGTCCCCTTTTTCCCCCGGGGGGGTTTTTCCTTAAAGGGTTTTTTAAAAGGTGGGTTTTAATTTCCCCGGGGCCCCCCCCCCCCCGGGGGGCCCCAAAACCCCCCCCCCTTTTTTGGAGGGGAAAAAAAACCCCCCCCCCCCCTTAAAGGGGGCCCCGGGGGGGTTTTTCCCCCCGGGGTTTTTCCCCCGGGGGGTTTTTTTAAAAAAAAATTTCCCCAAAAACCCCCAAAAAACCCCCCCAAAAAAAAAGGCTTCCCCCCCTACCCCCCCGGGGGGGCCCCCTTTTTTTTTTCCCCTTTAAAATTTTTAAAAAAAGGGGGGGGGGCCCCCCCCCCCCCCCCCGGGCCCCTTTTTTTTAAAACCCCCCCAAAAATTTTTAGTGGGGTTCTTCAGTCCCCGACAAATATGATTTATTTTTTACATAACTAGAAAGGATATCACTTTCTAAGATCCTAGAAATCTGGTTTCATCGAATTTGAAGTCCGTTTGCTCAAGTTATGGCTATTCGGACATAACCCATATTGAAACTTCGACTATCGAGTATTTGATGCCTTCTATGGTGAAACCTAAATATTTTTGTACATTTGGGATCCTTGGGACCTAAGGATTGTAACCAAACTGGTTTTGCCAATATTTGAGTTTATTTGATCTGAGTTTTCACCATTTGACTTTTTATGCATGCAAAGTATCCCATTCTTAAATTTGGTTCGAACTAAATCCACTCCAAATGTTTTTACAGGAATGGAGCAATCTTGAACTCAGGAAAATCCTAAAATTTACCTCATGATTTATGGAGCTATGGTTTATTTATTCATCTTAATAACCATTTTAAGTTTTTACTTAAGATTTAAATCCTTACAATCCAAATGTGTTTTAAAATTAAATATTATTATGCAAATAAGTTTCTAAAGGTCTCAGGGGCTCACAAAAAATTGATTACATCATTCAATTATCTACGTTTTCTTTAACTCATGTTATAGACCATAATAGGGCTCCATTATAATTTAAATTCAAACAATTAGATATTGAGTTCAGAATTAAATATTTTTGCATAGGTGTGTTCATTAGGGTCTCAGGAGTAAGTGAACAAAATTTCAAAATTTTTGGATTAATGGTTTGTATACTTGTATTAGTAACTAGATGAAGGTGAGCTCAAGTTTTAATTTTTGATAATTTAAACTGTGCTCAAACATTAAATATTTTTGCATAAATTGGTTTTTTATAATCTGAGGACCATGCTAGAATAATTCCATGATTTTATATTATAAGGTTTTACATTTTTTAATGGAGGCCATATTAGGGTTTCTTGTTGGCTAAAATTTAAATAATTTAAACTGAAGTTAAAATTTAAATGTTTCTGCATATCATAAATATACATGATTTAAAATGAATTTATAATTTTGTTTCATTGAATTTGGAGGTTCCTAGCAGAAGCTACAAATGTTTGAATTTGCTAACGTTGAATAAATACTGAAATTATAAAACTTTCCTTATCAGGAAAGTACGCTTTCACTTAATCGGATACACCTTTCCTCATTAGGTAAGGATTCAAACTAACGCGTTACCAGCTGACATGTGGGGCCGTTCTGTCAGTGAGAGGGCACGGCTGTGTGAGGCGAGGAGGCTGACAAGGGGCCCTACATGTCGGTGACGGAAAACAGGGGTTTTACCTTAGAGGCTTGCCATGCCGTGGCGAGACTCAGGAGGTCCCACGACAATGAGGTGAGCACCAATGAGGCACACCAGTGAGTGGTATAGATTTGGCTGGAGGCGGACTGAGGCGAGCTGCCACCGAGGAGGGGTGGCGGCAGGGATGGTACCTCACTAGAGAAGATGAATAGGGGCATTAGGGGTTGAATAGGTAGCAGATTAGGCACTAATGGGTGCTAGTAGTTCCATTTCTTACTTTTCGGAGGTGGCGAGCGGCTAAGGCGAGCCTGGCGAGGAGAGGGCGAGCCTTTGGCAAGTGGTCACGGAGAGGAAGAAGAAGGTGGCGCTGGCCCGGGTCGGTGATGTAGTAGCTTCAGAGTGTGGAGAGGATGCCGAAGGACCACTGCAGAGCAGCGGATCATGGACGGAGCGAGCTACCACCGTGCCACCTGAGTTGGGGAAGAAGAAGACTGTTGCCGTAGCGGCTCAGTCGGGAACAACTGAAATTAAGGCATAGGGTGAGGTCAATGGACAGAGGGGTAACTCAGGGCTGGAAAACTTCGATCGTTGAGCTAACCCAGAGGTCGATTTCGGAGGATTGAGACCCGCCTGCTCCTACTCGAGTTCGGCGAACTCTACGGAAATGGCGAAGCACGATGAGTTGGAATGCAGGGAGGTGGTCATGGGCTTATATGTGACTGGTGGTGGAGAAGTAGGCGCAGCAGTGCACGGAATGGGCGCTAGCGGAGAGCTCGGCCAAGGCAGCCGTGTGGCACAGCTTTGCTGCCGCGGCAGCGCGTGGACGCGGAGAAACAGTGCTATGGCAGGGCATGGTGCATCATTGGAAGGGCGTGGTCGGTGAGGCAGAGACTCAAGCATCAGAATGGAGCTATGGCTTGCATACGGCGAGCGAGGGCATGCGCGCTGGCGAATACCGCGGCGACAACCTTCTAAGTCAGGATGTGGAGAGGCGCCGAAGCTTTTTTCGCCATGGATTGGTCGAAGGTGGCGGTGGAGCTCTGACGCAAGGCTACCGAGGTCCTGCCATGGCGAGAGGTAGGGCATGTCTTGGCTACCACGGTGAGCCTTGGAACTTGGCACTGAAGAGCTGCCGAAGGCGTGCCGCGTGGGATTTCAGCTGAGGAAATGCTGCCATGGCGAGGATTGGGCAGAGGGGCGGCAAGGGTTGGTGTGATGTTGGGAAGTTGGCTGCCCAAATCTCGCCATGCATGGCGAAATCGGGTAAACGCATGCAGAGTTCCAGCAGGGAGATTTGGGCACGCTTGCGCGAAGGTGAAGGAAGAAGGGAAAGAGGCCACTAGCAGGTGGGGTCGAGTGTTGCTGAGGCTGCCAACGGGCCAGTGGAGCCAGAGGGGAACCAAGGGCTGACCAGGAGGGCCCACAAGGCAGAGGGATAAGGAGAGGAGAAATAAAAAATGAATTTGCTGAATTTTGGCTGCAGCTTGGTTGCTGATTTTTCTGGGCATTCAAACCAGTATGGATATTTTTGAAACTTTTTGGAGTGTAGATTAATGAGCTACTGGATCTACCATAAAATTTTCAGCATAAAATATGACCCGAAGAATTTTATAAAATTCTGACAATCTGATGGACTGATTATTGGCCTTACGGTTTTTGATTTTATAGTGGCAACAAATTACATCGAAATATTATTAAAATTTTACTGAAGGATTCTGAGACACTGAAAATGATACTATAAAATTTTGAGATCAATATCATGCTTAGTTATTTTTATAAAATTCTGACATTGCTTCTGTTTCAAAAAGATCAGCTTGCTGGTCATGATCTTTTATAAATTGATAAATGGGTTAAAGATTTTATAGAATTTTCCAGAGATGGAAAACAGGGAATTTAGAGTTTAAACAAATTAATTAGAGGGTCAGTTGCTATTGGATATTTTGAGTTCGAAATTTTATAGCCCTTGCTTGAGGTATTTGAAATGCTTTTGATAATTTCAGGAAATCCAAAAATTCCAGAAAATATTGAAATTCAAATGAACCCAAAAATAGATTTGTCCATTTATATTTTACTGGTATTGAGTTTTGGGATGTTACACTGCAATTCAATTTGGTGCATCACGGCCAGAAGAAGAGCAGGAAGCTCATCTTGTGTTCTAATCAAATTCGCCTCTTGCCATTCTTGCCGGCTCTCCCACCGTGGCTTGTGACACTCTGTCGTGTAGTGGCCGTACGTGTTGCAATTGAAGCACTTAATTTCTTATTTCTCAAATCTTCTATTTGATGGCGCAGCATCCCTCTTTATGTTGTGGCCATGTTCATCATGCCCTTGGCTGTACTGCTTGCCGCCGCGACGTCTATTATCATTGGTATTACTTCTCTTTGTTGAAGTATAAGTGAATTGCCCACCTTTCCTCATCAGCTTAAGCTTTTGGGTGAACTGGCTGGTGCATGCAACTCAATATGGTATCAGAGCCAAGAGGTCTCGAGTTCAAGACCCGGTTGGCGCAATTTTAAAAATAATTGCAGTCCACTTCTATTCCACGTCCTAGGCCTGAGGGAGCCTGCACGTGAGGGGGAGTGTTGAAGTATAAGTGAATTGCCCACCTTTCCTCATCAGCTTAAGCTTTTGGGTGAACTGGCTGGTGCATGCAACTCAATACTCTTGCCACCAGAAGAAGCTGCACCATACTCCTTCGCTGCACGCGAAAGCCACTCCTCTTCCGTGAGAAGAAGTCGGCTTCCAGAGCTGGCGCTTGCTGCATCACCAAGCCTATATAGCTCCCCAACAATTCGCAAATGCCTAGTTAGTTCTTCAATTGACATGCTCGTCGTATCAAGTAGCATCTAAATAGAAATCACCACTTGAATCAAGTTTGCTGGTACAACGCGAAGAAACTTCTTCACAACTTGCTCTTCATCCAGTGTGTCGCCAAGAACACGAAGATTGTTGGCTAAACCCATGATCCTGATTGAGAAATTGCCAATGGACTCTCCTTCCTTGAATGTGATTGATTCAAACTCGGTGCGCAATGTTTGCGCATTTGCTTCACGGACATGTTCTGCACCCATCCGCATCATCTTGATGGCCTCCCAAGCTTGCTGCATCGTATCTTTCACTACCAAGGTTGCCAACATCTCTTGCAGGACAGCTTGAAGAATTGCAGCCAAGGCCATCCGGTCATCACAATACTCGGCATCTCCGGTTTCGATAGCTTCCCATATGCCTTGCGCTTGTAGATTTGCCCGCATCAGGAGAGCCCAGTCGCTATAATTCATTCACGACAACATGGATAGACAATGCTACACCTGGCTTCCCTCACCACCCGTTGGACCACACTGTTGTGGCCGCCATTGCCATTGCCATCGGCTCCTCCGTGGCTCTTCAATGGTGGCGGTGGTGACTGCGAGGAAGTTTGCTCAGCCATCGCAACGTCAGTGCCGATCGGCTAGGGCTTTGATACCAAATGTTGAAAACCTCCTCACCGAATTGTCAGATTTCCTCTCTGGAACAACCTGAACAATTGCGTGAATAGGAGATCAAAGTATTCTGTATTGCCAGAATACAGAACTGGCTTTGTCGTTCAAGTTCCTAGCTATGCTTTTCATGATCGCTAGGATACAGAACAATGCAACGCAGAGAACTAACACACGGCACGAAGAAAAAACAGCAAGAGCAACTTTCAGAGTATTTTGGTGCTGCAAAAACTTCCTGCAGCTTTTCTGGTTTTTCTCCTCTGATACTTATATTGTTAGAGCTTACAGATACATAAACTGAATTCTGTTATAACTGCCTATCCAGGTTGCATAAACTAATTTGGACTCTAACACAAACTCTGAAGCTTTGGCTGGGATAAGTAACTACTCCTTATCCCGCACAACTCAAACTGACTCTGCTTAAAACGTATCAGGACTCTTCTTACCTGCTTCTAGTAATAGAGAGATATGAGAAACAAACAACCAACAAACTGAACTCTGAAACAATTGGACTCTGAACATCTCCGAACAAGATTATTCTCAACATATTTAAGCCTATTTGTATCCTTTTGTTGCCTGTTGCTCTTTTTAGCACTTATTCGACCTCTGTTTAGGAAAGCTTCAGTCTCAGCTTAAAGCCGCCATCAATTCTATGCTCTAGAAGGGGCCCAAGTACTGTTAGTGGCCTCGACTATGTTTTATTGTTCATGGCATCATGTAAGGTGCAATCTGTGCTATGAGGTCGATTGAGGTACCAAACCAGCATGAAAAATTCCGATAAGATGACTGTATTTCTCGATTTACTCTACTTATATATAAAATTAAGTACTAGCCGCCCCCTCCCTAGCCCTAGCCGCCGCCACAGCTCCTCCCCACCATTTCTCTGCCACGCCGCTGCCGGAGCGAGTTCGCGGAAGGCCCGTGCAGTTTCCGAGGAAGGCGGCGGCGGGGCCAATCACGCCCCATGGACTCGATTGCCCAGATCCGCCAGATTCACCACCTCTCCCGACGGTGGTGGCCAGCACGGCCTGGGCGATTGGTGGAGGGGGCTCCCTTCCCCCACCCTCTCCGGCAGGTGGATCTTCGGTGGTCTGGCGGCCGGATCTTTGGTGCCCCTCACCGGATCCGTGCTCCCGCCCCGGATTTAGCCGTTCTTGGTGGGAGCCTTGCCACGGATGATTCATTGCCGAGTGCGGCCGGATGCAAATCTAGGTGACTACTCTTCGCATCAGAGTCTTCATCTCTTACTAGTGTTGTTCATACATTTCTTTTGATCTATGTCATCTTAGCATCGATTCGCGGATTCGCTTTCTTAGACAACACATCTCATTTTTTAGATGCACTCTATGGACTTGATGATCGTGTGCCTATTGGCTAACTCGCGAATCTGTCATCGTAGAGTCGAACATCTAAAAATTGTTTGTCTGGCCTTGAGAAGGTGGCCGTTGCTATTGGCTAAGATTAAGTGGTATGGCGGCACTAGCTCGGAATGAGGGTGGTTGCAACACCGATCTCCGGATTTCGACTCTGTGGAGAAATCCTAGGTCCGACTTTAGTTGGTTGTGCTCGCAATGGCCTTGTTGAAGGCATTGTTTTGTAGTCCGAGGATTTACTCTCCGAGGTGAAAACCTTTGGTCTGGTCTTCACTGGTTGGATCATGGCAATGGCGGTGCGTAGCGTGACGAGTCCTTCTTGGAGGCGTTGTCATTGGAGAGGTTTTATCGTGGTCCAAGTGTTGCTATGATGGTGGATAGCTTTGAAGACAATATTATGTGATGTAGTTTGTCATGCACGGTTATTTTGTCTTTTCTTGTGTGTGTGTGTTTGGTCGTGTACACCCTAGTCGTAGAGGCAGGGAGTTTTCTTAGTATAATTGTATCAACTTGATGTAATTTACTAAGATTAATAAAAGCTTCCTTTATCAAAAAAATATATATAAAATTAAAAAGTTAAATTTGTTCTACGTTATGAGTACCAAAATGAGGAAATTATGACAAAGAATAAATCAAAAGGAAAAAAAGATAAATACTACTATTGACATCATAGTTATTTTTTTTATTTTTTGTAACACACTATAAGTTTGAAATTGAAACTTTAAAGGGTGCTACAAACTCCATGGACTACAACATCATTTTTTTTAATTTTTTATGTTGATTTGATGTCTCAACGGACCAGGGGGCATCTCTAACAGATTCTCTATCTCCATCTCTATCTGAAAATTTGGGGAATCCGTACAAGCGCAAAGGAAAATCTCGGCTCCAACAGCTTCCCCATCCGGTTCGCTATTTTTAGAGAATGGACAGAGAATCCCGATTTCTCAGGATCCTCTCTCGGATCCCCATCTCGTTCCCCATCGCGTCTAGACCAACGGTAGCTCGCTCCGCGCCGCGAGATCGCCCAGCCAGCGCCGGGCCGCCGAGGATCGTCCAGCCAGTGCCGCGAGCCGTCGCGAGGATAGTCCAGGCCAGCATCACGAGCCGCCGCTCCGTCCCACGACGTCCAGGAGGTGAGGCGGCGTCTGTCGCAAGGCCGTGGAGAGAGAAGCCGCGCCGCGATCCATGGCCATGGCGATGATCGCCACCCTCCGTGCACGCAACCTCCGGCGAAGACTAGCAACAATCAATAGGATGGATGGGATCTCAAATTCTCAATCCCTCCCTCCCGATTCAGATCGCCTCGATTCGCTCATTGCTTGCTTTGTTTGTTTGCTCTCTGCAGGTTGCCATGCGGATGCGCCGGAGATTTCGATTCCCCTTCCTTTTCCACTCCTAAATTGAATCCCTGATTGCTAGTAACTAGTTGTTGCCGGAGGAGGACGACGACTTGTGGCATGTGTACAACCTTTTTGCTGCCGGTGACATCCTCCAAGCCGTCATTGTTCGGTGAGTTCTTTCCACGTGATGCTTGTAGTTTTGGTTCAGTTTGTAAGCCCTCTGGTGATGCTGCGGTAGCTATAATTTTACACACTTCAGCTTAGCATTGTTGGATTTTTAATTTGTAATTGCGATGTGGTGGAACTGCAGTGTGAAAGGCACATGGCAGTGTGAAGGCTGTCCATTTCTATGAAAGAAACAGAGAATATAAAGGATGTCCAGGGAGTGGGTACTCTTGTTGTATGTGCTGATTTCCTGAACATTTGTGGTATGCAAGATAAGCAATTCCTAAGGTCATGCTGTTATATTTCCACAATAGACTAACTTGTCGATATAGCATTATGATGATAAATATTTGTCCTAATTTGTGAAGTATATGCTTGAATGGGAGATGAATTACTATACTGAATTCTAGATTAAAGAATATTTTCCACTTTTCATAGGTGCTAATGGGAGCAAGCAGACAACTTATAGAAGGCTGTATAAGAGTTTATTCATTACAGCAGTTTAAGGCCAATAGTGTTGATGTCTAAATTCTAATGCTTGCAGCTCTTGAAAAGTTGTAATCAATAACACAATTACTATACTAAAACTGTCCATGGAAATTATTCTTCTCTCTGAAGATTTGCATAAGTGAGAGCATTTCTTTTTCTTCTTGCTACTGGCTGTCTTAGTTCCTTTTGCTGCAATGCAGGATGACAGAAGCACCATTTTTTGCTTCTTTGTGTTGGAAGATTACTGAGCTATACATTGGCAATGCAGTTTACAAAGTAAACCCCAAACATGTCAATTTAGAGATCCTACCTGCACTTTATCACATGCTGTGTTGATTCTTTCTTAGATTTCCAACCATATACGTGCTGGAGCTACAGATCTTGATTATACTTTCTTGGTTTGCTCTCTATTGCAGTACCACCCTGATATGAACAAGAGCCCTGGGGCAGAAGAAAAGTTTAAGGAGATAAGTGCTGCATATGAGGACACTTGACTGTTGGTATAATCAACGGTTCTAAATGTGTAGAGTTCTTCGAAAATGTGATGTTTGACAATGGTATCAGATTACATCTATAGGTTGTGTATTAATTTTGCTGTGGCCAATGCCTGTATGAACACACCTTTTTTTTAATCAGATGGAGATACAACAACAGATGAATGACTGACTGGCCAATGCTTTTGTTGTTGATACTATATGCTAGCATACTTTTGAGAATAAATGAATAAATCCCTGTTTCAGTGTTTCTGCAGAAACATGGAGTTGCTAGAATGCCTTCATTAAATAATTAGTTTGGTAACTTCTTCTGTCATAAAGTTTGTCTACAAGGAAATCGAGTCTCCTGATTTGTTGGCAATGATGTATTAATCAGTAATTTCTCCTTTTGTTTTGGCTGTTACATTACACATTCTTCCAGCAGCTCCTCCAAGTTCTTTGGCATCATTTCATTTTCTGCCCTTTACTTTGCTAATATGATGGTGTTGCACACTTGTAGTCTCAAGCTGATGGCACACGCCGATACGCACCCTAAGTTCGCAGCACTTGTGGATCGCTTTTTATGTTTTGTTAATGAGATAGATGCTCTCTACTTCTTTAGAAGTAAGGCTTTTGCGTGCACTGATTGCTGAGTAGGAGATATCAACTTATTCCAGAGCAGAATCTCTTGGCTTGTGGAGTTGGAATCAAGATGGACAGTGCCACTTGCAGCAGAATTATTGTGTAAATATTATAAATAGGCAGGCAAAGTATTATTGGAAGGAACTACCATTTTCATTTGAAATGCTACAATATCTAAGTTATTTAACGGGGCAGATAAATCAACTCTGGTGTATCTTCCCCTTTTCCCTTTTCTATCTGTTTTAATTGCTTTTGAAGAATATGTCTAGTTGTATAGGTAGCAAATGTCTGTGAATTCCTTCTATTATTTTCACGAACACTGACATATCTTGGAGATCTATAATTACCTATCATTCCTTATGCATACTATGCATAGTCTATTTTTGCAAGCTTTGTATGAGAAAAGAATATTGCTTCCTTCTTTGATAATAAAACCTGACTGTTACAATATAGCCGTTACAATATAGCCATTACGCTCACCGTTAGAATAAATTTCAAATTTTAAATTCCCGTAATTAAAAGTAGCTGGTCAATTTTTTTTCGGTAAAAAATAAGTGTGGCTCATATGGTGGTTATGAAATATGAATATAATATAGGAGTGAGAAAATAGAGAGTGTGATTTAGGGAATGCTGTTGGAGAGGGAAGAGATATAGGGAAGGAATCTTTTTAGGGAATTCTTTATATGGGGATATAGGGATTCAGATTTAGAGAATGCTGTTGGAGATGGCCTTACACCCGAAGCATGGTTGCACAGTGCACTAGTATATTGGCACGGGTAGGGGTGGGCAAATAAACCGAAAACCGAAACCGTTAAAACCGGAACCGAAGCTGAAAAAACCGAAACCGAATTATTCGGTTGTTGATTTGGTTAGTTGTATGAAATAACCGAACTTTTTCCAGTTAATTCGGTTTTAGCCCTCGGTTAACCGAACTAACCGAACTTTGGTAAAGAGACCTACCAAATCGGAGACATGTTGAAAACTCCTCGTCTGTTTGCCATCGCCATTGACGGTCAGAGGCTCCTTCCTCAACGCTTGAAACCATAATTGCATAAGGAGCATTTCAGTATGAAACAAACAACTGGGTTGTCCTTAAATTAAGGTGTCAAAAGAGAAGGCTACAAACGGTGGCTACCTGAGCAACAAAGTTGTTAACGACACGGCCATCATCAATGCCAAGTTCGGTTAATTCGGTTAAAACCGAAACCGAATTATCGGTTAACCGAATTGTCGGTTACCGAAATTTTCAAACACAATTTGGTTTTAATTTTGAAATAACCAAATTTTCAAATAAACCGAAAACCGAAACCGATTTTTTCAGTTAAACCGAACGCCCAGGCCTGGGCACGGGTCATTCATCTTGGAGAGAAGTTGCCGGACCCTTGCTCAGAGAATACAAAATGGAAGTTTTATTCATAGACACTGGTGGGAGTGGGTGGCGGGTACATATATATATAATTCTAAGCTGGCATTACTCTTGAGAGACCGTATTAGCCTTAGCGTGGTGGGAGCTCAAAAGGGCTAAAATTTCGGTCATTTAGGACAAAGTTTTGTTTTTTCAGTTTAAAATCTATCAGATTTCAAATTTGCTTCTTGAATTTCGTCAAGATTTTAGCCAAAATTCTGAAATCTTACTGAAATTATGGATTTCGGTCTCCGCTAAGATATAATCCGAAAACGAAATTTGAAACTAGGCTGCACCTGAAGCATTCACGTTCATTCATCTGACACCTAGAGAGAGAGAGAGAGAGAGAAGTTGCTGGATCCTTGCTCAGGGAAAACAAAATTGAAGTTTTACATAACACTTCTTTTATTCATAAAGACACCGGTGGAGGCGGGTACATATATATTTCTAAGCGGGCATTACTCTTGAGAGAGTCAGATCAAGAGTGTAATAGCTAGATTGCTGATATCACTCGCGTACGTATCACATAGTATTTAGGTCGCAGGAAGCATATAGATGCATCGATGATATATAGATGCTTGGGGCTTCTCCATTGCTTATTATTATTAGCTTAATTAGTAGCAGCTAGTAATCCACTTAGCTAGGGGAGTTGTTCCTTGGGGCACGGCGGGATGAAGCATGGAACTGGTTGAAGTGCTATGGGCGGCTTCTCCTCACGGAAGAATGGAAGCAGGACTGCAAGAGATAAAATACCCAATCAATTGAAAGTGTTCATTTATTTCTCAGAAGAAAAGAGATTTTCTTTAAAAAGTACTATCATTTTTAATTATGTATGTTGCTAAGTGGAACAAGCTTGAAAGGCATCGTCTTCTTTTCGTAAATTACGAAACCAAGACAAACACTGTATTTTCTGAAAAAAAAATGTAAAAGCTAACTACATCAACTCGCACTCACATCGCGCTCCCTCGCAGGTGTAGCTGCAGCTCATGATCATCATACAGATTAGAACCATGGCCTGGGTAAACACAAGCAAACCGCGAGCTTTAAGGATAACTCCAACCGGTGATAATGAGGAGGCGGCCATATGTACTGATGGTAGTCAAATCATCTGAAATGTGGAGGAGGGCTCGTCTGCTGTTTATATAGGCTCAGCTCGCACGATATTTATTTTCCTCGTCTTGAAGACTCCAAGGTGACGCGCTGTACGTGAGCCAAAATTGGATATAGGCGATTCATACTTTGCATATATTATTGTCAACAGTTAAAGCACATGCGTTTGACTACGGACAGTAGAGGAGGGCTCATGAATGCATCTTATCAGCGCCGTAATTGCAGTTTGAAGCATACGGCTGTTGCAAAATGCTAGAGGGCTCATGAATACCTTTGACTACGGACAGTAGATTTATTTTTGATTTTAAATGTTACAGTAGAATCTCACCTCCCTACATATCGTAATTTTTTGAGAATTTTTTCAAAACTTGTACATATATTTTTTACGGACTTTACATGATAAAAATAGTTTACTTCCAAATAAAAACCAAATTACTGATATGTGTAAGATTTTACTGTTGAATTGACACATAACATTTTAGTAATGATTCTCATTTGATTTTATCATCTATTACAATAACAACAAATGAAACTAAATTGCATGCCGCTTGAGCCCTCCGTGTGATAGTAATTTGTACTCACTACTACGAAAACTTCATCACAGACGGTTCAGAACGTCATCGAGACGGTTTTGTGAACCGTCAAGAATAATAAGTCTGTGATGAAGGAGATCATCGAGACGGTTCTATACCCGCTCGAGAAATATATATCCTGAGCGGTTGTATTATTAAACCGTCAGGAAATTTAGTTATCACGCAGCGGTTCTCATTTGCAACCGCTCGTAATAACTAAATATCACTGCGGTTTCAAATAAGAACCGCTCAGTGATATTAACTTATCACGTGACGGTTTCATGAGAACCGCTCATGCGTGATATGAATTATCACGCATTTGTTCCAAATTATAACCGTCGTGATATGAAATATCACTGACGGTTCCAAATAAGAACCGCCTCGTGATGACTTTTTTTTCCTCCATTGACAAGTTGTTCTGATCAATGACGGTCTCAGCGAATTTTTGGTGAACCTACAATCACAAGACGACAGCCTTATCTATAACCAAGGCTGTCTTCTTCCGGCACTCAACGTCCATCGGCTTCCTCCCGCCTTCTTTCTTCCATTCAAGTCGGTGTTCCAAAGTCCTTCCTGCAAGGAAGACCCGACTTGCAATCACATTTGTTCAATCTTTAATTACCCTACCTAAAGTAATCTATCAAGTACATCTACAATTTTTACCAAAGTACCATGTTCGATCTCCCACCGCGGCACGACGGTGACGCCAGACAAGAGCATGCCGCTCGGTTGCTCGCACTGCGGGCACTACACGCGGACTTCGCAAGCAGCCACTTCAGATGGCATGAAGCAAATCACACATCGTAGTGTGTCCGGCTCGATGGAGAAGACCGTGGTTGCCGCCGCCATGCCGCCACGCTTTTGGTTGATTTATTAGTCGAGTTCCATCAACATTATCGTAAGAACGGAGAAAATCGCTACAAATGTTTATATTTTAAGTCTATCTTGATCGGACAAATCCTGCTCCTCAATGCATATAGGAAGTGCAGATATTCAATTATAACATCTATAATCTGACCGTGTCTCGTAAATATTGATGCAGAATACCTAAGTAGATGGAAATTTCAACAACAAACCATAAATAATGGAGGTTCACGAGGGTGTAGGAAAACATCTAGTTCCAACAAGCAAGACATTGTTAAGTTGTTGCATTCAAGATGAGCAAATATGTATTAAGGATAATATCATGTGACAATACAATGAATCGCATAAACAAGAATAACCGCAAGTTTTTGACATATTTTCTCAATTAATGAATACCATTTGACAATTGTACAACTCAGAACTTATAAGGTCATGTGGAACGCTACTTTTTTATGTATTACTGTGGAGCGTGAAGAAACAAACTCTCCTCTAATGTTGCTCAAATCGCCCGACTCAACGCAGCTTTATCTCAGATACATTTTTCAGCTGATTTATGGTTTGCATGTTGTAGCAAACATAAAATCCACATAGGTTATTTCCTGACCTTGCTGGTGGCATCGCAAATAAAACCTACTGTTAGTTCTAGAGTCACCAATACGAGGTTTGATATAGAATTGTTGTGTATAGCTGATACCCGAAAGTTCAAATCATGTTGTAGTTTAGTCCAATCTTTCACGTGTTTGAACGCTTCTACAAGATTGCAAAAGGTTAGCCTAAGCCATTCCAATAGCAATATAAACTCGAACAACTTACCCACTCATGTACGAGGGAAACGTGATTACCCGGTGAGTAATTTTGAGATAGGTACCAAGTCGTGGTTTCCGCCACGTCCGAATCAAGGTACTTAACCCGCTTTGGTCGGTTCAACTACAATGAGAACCCAAAGGATACCTACACAGTATATCACAATGGACAATGAACAAAACAGAGTTGTGTGCACAAAGATGCATCAAAGTATATGTGGTAGCACTTACCGGGTTATGGGTATAAGTATGAATTTTTATCCTTTGTGCTAGCAATGCCTCTATCACGATTTCTAACCATGTTTATATCATCATCCATTGTTTGCTTTGAGACTATATGTGGGTCGAGGAAACCGATCGATAGTTTCTTCTTTGTCGCCTGTTGCATGTATCTATATATACAAAGGCGGATTATATATATATTGGAGGACATTTATCACTATTAGACTAATGTAGACTGTGATAGCACACACTTACAAGGTCCAGATCTTATGAGTGCGCCGATGGCGCCGAGGTTGTAGAGATGGAACAAGTCCGTAAAATCGACCGTGAAGAAGCCCCCCGCCGAAGTCGTTGAATAGATGTTCATACTTGAACTTAACGCCGATACTTGTTGTATGCTCACGCCTCGCTTTCCAGCTTGTTGGAGATACCACTTATGCAATTGTTGGCAAGGTATACTAATGAAGTTACGCTTTTCGTTAGTAACGCTCTCCTAGCTTGTATTGTTTAGCCAACTCGCAGATGGATAGTCAACTTGTTCTTGCCGCTTCTTTCTTCTTTTTGCCCTTGCCTTTTTCTTTGTTTTGTATGAACCCTTCACGGAGAGGAATGGGTAGGAAAGAGGTCAACATTGTGTATATCAAGTGGAGTCCGCTTCACGATCGCCGATTTGGTAGCCAATCGATCGACGGCGATACAATAGGCTAATCGATCGTCATGCGGTTGTTGCATGACGTAGGGCGCATCAGAGATGTCGCTGCTAGGCCATTGGATGAATGTGCCAATGGCATCCCCAAGTTTCACGATCTCATCGCTTACGGCTTCAGAGATCGACAATTTTGAAACTATCAAACACCCTGGCCCACATTGACCTTGGTGAAACCCGGCTATGATGGTACTGCACCATGGTCCCCTTTGGGGATGGATACGCCATGCCCCAAGCAGCCGCCGAGGAACGGTGCCATTGCTAATTCTCACTTGAGATTGCACCGCTGCGGGTCGCCTTTAATGTCACATACAAGATAAGTCCCGCTTATGTTCATCTTGGTCACTTGGAGGAACGGATGCACAATGCTTCTATTTAGTGGGGCTGACTTCATGACATACTGGGGTGTGAAGTATTTTTTTCTTGATTGGTGAGCCTTCCTCGAGGATTCAGATCCTTTCATGAAATTCTTCTTCGCCTCCTCAACTCTCTTCTCTCAACTCTCCTCTCAACTTGTCCTCCAAATTCTTTATAAGATTTGACTCGCCGCTCTCTTAGTCTTATTTCTTAGGTATATGTGGAAGTCGCCCGGGAATCCAGCCCATGGAACAAAAACCTTTGCCTCTTGTACGATCTGTGGTGTTCTTGTTTCCAAGGCTGGCGGATGCAGATCTTTCTCTCGTCTCGGGAAAAAGAGCCATCGCACGATTGTGTACTCAACGCCACCGCAAGATCCGACAAGTTATTTCACTTATGAAGTCATGGACTAATTACGAAAATTGGTAGTTCGATGATATATTACCAGCGCTAGGCACTTCCTCGTCTCGCTGGGTTTACGGGAGACGGTTATGAGGACGGGCATCCGACTCGCTCGCTCTAGCCTCTCGCACGCTCATCTCGCGGATCGGCGGAAATGGCGCGATACTCCTCGCCCTCCCCGTGCAGCTATTGCTCTTCTTCCCCGCCAGAGCGCGAAGCGCCGAAGTCCGGTGGGGGTGAGTGTTCTTGCTTGCAAGGCCTTGTTTGTTTAATCGTGGACGCATTTAATTCGCCTGCGGGTCTTCATCCCAACAAAACGCCCACGCGGTCCTCATCAATGAACCCATACTTCGAGTATGGAACCGTGATCCTTCTTGACGTAGTCTACGTAAAGCGATGCTTAAAGGTCTTCCATGCCTTTCTCGCCGCTAGCGCATACCGCCGCACTAGGGGAGCGGATTCTTCTTCGAATGTTGAATGATGAAAAAATTTCCGTTAGCAAGGCATTGCGAGCCTCAATAGTCACCAACCTCCGTGAAGATAGCGTGATCGAACCCGCTCCCTGCCTACTATCCCACACATATTCAAATGCATTCGCCGCCTTTTTTGGCTTTTAGGGCCCCATCATCCTAATCGATCTCGTAATGGTATATCGGTCTGCTGGCCTTTTGTTTGGTCCCTCTGCAGCGCCGGTCGATCCTTCTTTTGAGGCCACATCATGTCCTTCGATTTATGGATTAGAGGACTACATCTTCTTTACAAGTTAAAATAGTTTCAAAGTAACTAAAAGTGAAGAACAAATAGAATCACATTAGAGTGAATGAGTTTGTTATACTTGCATCTAAAAGAACTAGCCTAAATGGCTTATTATTAGCTTTTCAAAGAACTAGCCTAGATGGCTTGTTATTAGCCTTTTAAAAGAACTAGCCTAGATGGCTTGTTATTAGCCTTCTAGCAAAAGAAGCTAACTAGGAGGTTGCCGAACTTAATAAAAATTTCGCACCTCCCCCTAAAACTAGGACATCCACACACAATGCATGCTGTAAAAATACATATGGATTCAACCATTTGACAGCTAATGTAATAATTGAATGTAAGCTCAGATCTCACATATGAACATGCAAGATACTTAATAAAGCAATTAGCATAAAGCTCATATTGATTGTTTGAATGTTCTCAGATGTCGGGTTGCCTTAAAAGGCCCTCCTCGCCACAATGGACAAGTAATAGACTAGATTGTGACAACTTTATCTCAATAAAATTTTAAATTTTTAAATTAAATTAAAATTTTTAATTTTATTTTTTAAAAAAAAAAAAGGGTTTTTAAAAAAAATTAAAAAAAATTTTTTTTTAATTTTAAAAATTTTTTTTTTTCCCCGCCAAACAAAAAAAACAACCCCCAATTAAAAAAAAACCCCCCAAAAAAAAAAAAAAATTTTAATTTCCCGGGAAAAAAAAAAAAAACCCAACCTTTAACTAAAAAAAATATATATTAAATTGAAATTGAAAGGTTTGTTTTTTTTATTCCATTCCCCCCAAATCCCTTAAAAACCCAACCCCCCCAAACCCCGCCCCCGGGGGAAAAAAAAAAGGGTTCCCCCAAAAAACCAAAAAAAAAAGGCCAAAAGGGGGGAAAAACCCCCTGTGGTGGGGTTTAAAATTTAAGGCCCAAAAGGGGGGAGGGGGGGGGGGGGGCCCGGGAGGGGGGGGAAGGCCGGGGGGGGGGGGGGGGGCCGGGGGGGGGGGGGGAAAACCCGGGGGGGGGCCGGGGGGGGGAGGCCGGGGGGGCCGGGGGGGGGGCCCGGGGGGGCCCGGGGGGGGGAGGCCCGGGGGGGGGCCAGGGAAAAACGCCCTCAAAGGTTTGGGTTTGCCATGTGAATGAGATCTTAAAAAAAAAAAAAACCCAACCCTTTTTTAAAAAAATTGAGGAAAAAAATTTTTAAAAATTTTGAGTTTAATTTAAAAAGGAAAGGGGGCCCCCCTTTAAAAATTTTTTTTTTATAAAGAAAAAGGGAAAAAAAAAAAATTTTTTTAAACCCCAAAAACAAAAATTTAAAAAGGTTAAAGGAAAATTAAATTTCCCCTTTTTAAAAAAAACTTTTTTAACTTTTTGGTTTTCAAATTTGTTTTCCCCTTTTTGGGGGGGTTTTTTAATTAAATTAAACCCGGGGGAGGAAAAAATTTTCCCCCAAAAAAGAATAAAAATTTTTTTCCAATTTGCCAAAAAATTTTTTTTTTAAATTATTTTAATTCCCTTTTAAAATTTTTTAATTAATTTTTAAACAAAAAAAAAAAACCCATCAAAAAATTTTCAAAAATTCCCCAAAAAACCAAAATTAAAAAAAAAAATTTTTTTTAAAAAATTTTAAAAATTTTTCCCTTTTTTAAAAGCATTAAAATTTTTTAAAAAAAAAATTTTTTTTTTTAACCCCCCCAAAAATTTTGGGTTTTTTCCCCCTTTTTTTGGGGGGTTTTTTGTTTTTCCCCCAAAAATTTTTCCTTTCCCTTCCAAATTTTTTCCCCCCCCTTTTTTTTTAAAACCCACCCTTTTTGGGAAATTTTTTGGGGTTTTTTTAGAAGAAAAATTTTGGTTTGGAAAAGGTTCCCTTGGTTCCCCCCCCCCCGGGGGGCCCCCCCCCAAAGGGGGGGAAACCCCGGGCCCAAAAAAAAGAACCCTGGGGCCCCTTCCCCAAAAATTTTCCCCCCAACCCTTTTTTTTTAAATCCCGGCCCCTTGGGTTTTTTTTTCCCCTTTTTAAAAAAATTTTTTTTTCCCCTTTTAAAACCAAAAGTTTTTTCCCCTTAAAAATTTTGGAAAAAATTTTTGGTTTCCCCCCCGGGGGGGTTTTTTTTTCCCCCCTCGCCGGGGTTTTTCCCCTTTTTTCCCCAAATTCCGAAAAAAAAAGGGGTTTTTCCCGAATTCCCAACCCGGGTTTTTTCCCCCCAACCCCCTTTTCCCCGCCAAAACCCAAACCCGCCCCAAGGAAACCCAAACCCTACCTTCTTTGGGGTTTTCCAAAAACCTTAAAAGGGCCAAAAGGGGAAAAAAACCCTCCAATTTTTTTCCCCAAAAAAAAATTTTTTAAAGGGAAAAAAGGGAGGAAAAAAAAAAAGGGGGAAAAAATTTTTTTAAAAACCCCCCGGGCCCCGGAGCCTTTTTGGGAAAAACCCTTTTTTTTAAAGGAAATTCCCCAAAAATTTTTCCACGGGGGCCCCCAAAAATTTAAAAAGGAATTTAAAAAACCCAACAAAAATTCTTTGGGGAAAAACCTTAAAAAAACCCCCTTTTGGGGGAAACCAAATTTTTCCCCGGGAAAACCCCCCTTTTTCGCCTTTTATCCCCTTTTTTAACACCAGGCCTTTTCCCCCCTTTTTTAACCCCTTTTGAAATCCCTTTTTAACCCCTTTTTAAAAAATTTTTCCCTTAAGGGGAAAAACCAATACCCGGGGGTTTTTTAAACCAAAAATTCTTTTTTTTTTTTTTTTTTTCCCCCTTTTCCTTCCAAATTTCCCCTTTTAAAAAACATCCCCCCAAAAACCCTTTTCCCCCCCCCCTTTTTTTTTCCTTTTTTTCCTTCCAAACCCCGGGGTGATTCCCCCCATGGGCAAAAACCCTTTATTTAAAAAAACTTTTTCCTTTTCCCGGGGTTTTTTTTTTTTGGTTAAAAAAAAAATTTCCGAAAAATTAAAGGTTTCCCCCTTTTTTTTGCCCCCCCTTTTTTAAATTTTTTTTTTCCTCCTTTCCCCTTTTTTTTTTAAAAAAAAAAAGGGGGTTTTAAAAAAAAAAATCCGGAAAGAAAAACCCCCCCTTTTCCAAAATTTTATCCCCCAATTCCCCTTTTTTCCCCCCAATTTGGAAACCCC
The DNA here is from genome assembly GCA_036346375.1 of Guadua angustifolia. NCBI lineage: Eukaryota > Viridiplantae > Streptophyta > Magnoliopsida > Poales > Poaceae > Guadua > Guadua angustifolia. Next base: position 4,634,844 of record CM070506.1, read on the forward strand.
CTTTCCCCCTTTTGCCCTTTGGCCCCCCTTTTGCCTCCCCCCAAAAAATTTTCCCTTTTTTGGCAAAAAGCCCCGGGAAAAATTTTTAACCCAAAAAATTTTTAAAAAGCTTTCCCCCCCCAAAATTTAGCGTTTGGGGTTTTTCCCCAAATAAAGGGTTTGGTTTTTTTCCTTTCCTTCCCAAACCAAAACCTTTCTTTTTCTTTGGGCAAAACCCTTCCTTTTTGGGGGGGGGGCCCCTTGGAAAGGCCAAAACCAATTTTTAAAAAATTTTGGGTTTTGGTTTTGGGTTTTTAATTTTCCCCGGAAAAATTTTCCCTTTCCTTCCAAAAATCCCAAATTTCCTAAACCCCCAAAAAACCCATTAAATTTTCCCCAACCCCCAAAATTTTTTGATTTTGTTTTTGGGGCCAAATTTAAACCCTTTTTCCCCCAAAATTTTTTTCCCCGGGCCCCCCTTTTCCCTTCAATAATAATTTAAAATTGAAAAAACAATTTTCCCCCAATTTTTAAAAAAATTTCCCCTTAAAAAATTTCCCCCTTTTTAAAAATCCCAAAACCAAACCAATTTTTTAAAAACCCCGGGTTTTTTTTAAAAATTTTTTAAAATTAAACCTTTTTTAAAAAAAATTTTAAACAAAATTTAAATTAATTTCCTTATTAAAAAAAAAAAAAAAATTTAAATTAACCAAAAATTTAAAATTGAAATTTAAACCCTTTAAAAATTTTAAACTTTTTTTAAAACCCCAAAAAAATTAAAAAAATAGGTTTTAAACCTTTTATTTAAAACCAAAAAATTTTAAATTTTTAAAAAAAAACCCCCCAAAAATTTAATTAAAAAAAAAAAATTTTTTTAAAAAAAAAAACAATTAAAACCCTTAAAAATTTTTTCCCAAAAAAAACCCCTTTAAAAAAAATTTTAAAAAAACCCCCAACCCAAAGGGGAAAAGGGGCCCCCTTTAAACAAAAAAAGGGGGTTTTAAAAACCGGGTTTTAAATTTGGGTTTGGGGGGTTAAATTTTAAAATTTTTTTAAAAGGCATTTTCCGGGGTTTTTAAAGGTTAAAACCCATTTACCAAAAACCCCTTGGGTTAAAAAAATTTTTTAAAAACCGGGTGATAAAGGGTTTTGGTTTTTTAAAATTTCCTTTAAATTTTTAAAGGGGCCCCCCCAAATTTTAAAAGGGTTTTAAACCCTTCCCTTTGGGCCCCGTTAAAAAAGGTTTTTTAAAAGGGGGCCCCAAAATTTTAGATTAAAATTTTTTTTTAAAATTTTAACCCCCCCAAAGGAAAATTAACCTTTTAATTTTCCCTTTTAAAAACCCAATTTTTTTGGGAACCCTTTTTTTTAAAAATTTTTTTCCATTTTTTGGGGTTTAAAATTTAAAAAATTTTTGGGAAAAAATTTTGGGGTTAAAATTTTTATCCCTTTTTTGGGCATTTAAACCCCAAAAAAAAGCCCTTTTAAAAGGAATTTAAAAAATTCAATTTTCAAAAAAAAAAAAAAGGTTTACCCAAAAATTTTTTTAAAAATTTGAAGGAGGTTTCCTGGGTTTAAAAATTTTTTTTAAATTTTTTTTTTTTGAATTTTAAAATTAAAAAAAAAAAAATTTTAAAAAAAAATTTTTTAATAGTAAAAAAATTAAAAGAAAAAAATAGGAATTTAAAAAAAAAATTAAAATTTAAATTTAAATTTAAATTTTTTAATTTTTAAAAGGTTTCCCCCCCCCCCCGGGGGATTGGGCCCCCCGGGCCCGGGGGCGGGAATTTCCGGGGAAAAAGGCTTTAAGGTTCCCCGGGAAAAAGGGAAAGGGGGGGTTTTGGTTTTTGGGGGTTTGGGGGATTGGGGACCTTAAATTTGGGGCCCCCAACCCGGCAGCCCCGAAGGGTTTTAAAAACCCCCCAAAAGTTACCAAAATTTGGAAAAATAAAATTTAAATTTTTTTTAAAATTTTTTTTTTGGGTTTAAGGTTTTAAAATTTTTTTTTTTCCTTGGTTTTAATTTTAATAAAATTTTTTAAAAAAATTTTTTTAAAAATTAATTTTTTTTTTTTGGAAAAATTTTAAAATTTTTTTGGGTTTCAAAAAAATGGGGGGATTTTCCAAAATTCAAAAAAAAAAAAAGGAAAAAGGGGGAAAAAAATTTTAAAGAGGTTAGGAAAAAAATAAAAAAAATTAAAGTTTTTAAAAAAATTTTTTAAAAAAGGGGGAAATTTTTCCCAACCTTTTGGCCAAAGGGGCCCCCCCCAAAAACCCTTTTCCCACGGGGTTTTCCCCCCCGGGGCCGGTTTCCCCGGGTTTTTTTTTTTTTTTTTGGGGTTTTTTTTAATTTTTTAAAAAAAAATTTTTAAAAAAATTTTTTTTTTAAATTTTTTTAAAAAGGTTTAAAATTTTGGTTAAATTTTTTCCCCTTTTAAAATTCTTAAATTTTTTAATTTCTTTAAATTTTTTAAAAATTTTTTAAAGGAACCCAAATTTTTTTTAAATTTTTAAATTTCCAAAAAAGGGTAATTTGAAAAAAATTTTTTCATTAAAAAAGGGTTTAAAAAAAATTTTTTTAAATTTTTTAAAAATTTTAAAAATTTAAAAATTTTTTTAAAAAGGTTTAAAAAAATTAAATTTTTTTAAAAAAAAAATTTTTTTTTAAAATTTTAAAAAAAAAAAAATTAAATTTAAAAAAACAAAAAAAAACCAAAAAAAATAAGGAAAAAACTAGAAATAAAAAAAAAAATTTTTAAAAAAATTTTTTTAAAAAATTTTTTTTAAAATTTTTAAAATTAAAATAAAAAATTTTAAAAAAAAATTAAAAAAAATTTAAATTTAAAAAAAATTTTTTTAAAAAAGGGATTTTTGGCCAAATTTTTCCCAAAAAGGCCTTTTTTAAAATTTTAAAAAACCAACCCGGGTTTTTTCCCCAAAACCCTTTTCCCCCGGGTTTTTTTTTTTTTTTTTCCCCCCGGGAAATTTTTTATTTTTTTTTTTTTTTTTTTTTTTTTTTTTTTTTTTTTTTTTTTTTTTTTTTTTTTTTTTTTTTTTTTTTATTTATATTTATAAAAAAAAAATTTTTTAAAAACCCAATTAAAAAAAAAAAAGGGCCAAAAAATTTAATTTAACCAAAAAAAATTTAAATTTTTTAAAATTTAAATTTAAATTTCAATTTTTAAAAAACCCCTTTTAAAAAATTTGCCAAAAACCCAAAAAAGGGTTTAAAAATTTTTTAAAAAAAAGGAATTTTTTTTTGTTTAAAACCCCAAAGGTTAATTAATTAAACCCCCGGGGAATTTTTTAAAGGGAAAATTTTTTTTTTTTCCCAAAGGGCCCTTTTAAATTTTGTTCCCCGGCCCCCCCCCTTTTTCCCTTTTTCCCCCCGGAAATATTAAGGGGCCCCCAAAAATTAATTTTAAAAATTCATTTAAAAATTAAAAAATTTTTTAAAAATTTTTAAAAAACCCCCTTTCCCCAAGGGGGTTTTAACCCTTTTGGGGGTTTTTTTTAATTTTTTTTAAAACCCCCAATTTTTTTGGGAAAAACCCCTTTAATTAAAGTTAAAAAAATTAAAAATTTAAAAAAATTTTTCCCTTTACCTTTTTTTTTTTTTTAAAAAAAAAAAAAACCCCCCTTAATCCCAAAAAGGGGGCCCCAAAAAACCCTTTTCCAAAAAACTTTTTTCCCAAATTTTTTCCCCCCCCTTTTGGGGGAAAACCTTTTTGGGAAAAATTTTTTTTTTCTCCAAACCCCCCCTTCCCCCCCCCTTTTTTTAAACCCCTTTTTCAACTTTCCCCCCCAAACCCAACCCCCCCCCCAAAAAAAAAAAAATTTTAAAAATTTAAAAATTTTAAATTTTTAAAAAAAACCCTTTAAAACCGGTTCAATTTCCCCCTTTTTTTTTAAAAAAACCCCCCCAACAACCCCCCAAAAAATTTCCAAAAAAAAACAACCCAAGTTTTTAAAAATTTTTTCCCTTTTCCCCAAATTTCCCTTTTTTTTTATTTTGGGAAAAAGGAAAAATTTAAACCCCCCCCCTTTTTAAAAAGGGGCCGGGGCCCTCCTTTTTTTAAAAAAACCCCCCCCCCCCCAAAAATACCCCTTTTTTAAAATTTTTTTTTTTTTTTAAAAAAACCCTTTTTTTTCCCCCCTTTTTTTTTAAATCAAATTTATGGGGGAAAAAAAAACCCCCCAAAAAAAAAAAAAAGGGGTCCCTTTTTTTAAACCCCTTAAAACCCTTCCGGCCCTTTTTCCCCCCCCCCCTTTTTCCCCCTTTCCTTTTTCCCTTTTTTCTTTTTTTTTTTTTGGGGTTTTTGGGGGGCCCCCCCCGGGGTTTTTTATCCCAAGGCCCAAAAAAACCCCAAAAAAAAAAAAAAAACCCCCCCCAAATGCCAAAAAAACCAAACCCCCCAAGGGTTTTTAAAAAACCCAAAACCCCCGGCCCCCCCAAATTTTTTTAAAAAAACCCAAAAACCTTGGGCCTTTTGGGGTTAAAAGGAAGAAAAGGAAAATTTAAACCCCTTTTGGGAAATTTTGGAAATTGAAACCCAAAAGAAAAAAGGGCCAAGGGGGGTTGGAAAACCCCAAAAACCCAAAGGGCCCCTTAAACCAAAATTTCCCCCCCCTTCCCCCAAACCCCACCAAAAATTTTTTCCGGCCTTTTCCCCCCTTTTTTTGCCCCAAAAATTTTGTTGAAATTTTGGTTTTAAACCGTTTCCCCGGGTAAAGGCTTTAAGGTCCTTTTTGGGCCCGTTTCCCCCCCTTCCCCTCAACCAAAAAAAAATTCCCAAAAATGGTAAATTTTAATTTTTAAAAAAATTTTTTCCCCCTTTCCCCAAACCCGGGCCCCTTTTTTTAAAACCCTTTTTTTTTAAAAAAAATTTAAAAAAAATTTGGAAAATTTTTGGGTTTTTTTCGAATTCCGAAACCCCAAGGAATTTAAAACCCCGGGAAAGGACCTTAGTTTTAAAACCCCCCCCCCTCCCCCCAAATTAAATTCCCCCCCAAAAAAAATCCCCTTTTCCCTTCCCCCCCCCCAAAGGGCTCCCTTTGGCCTTTTTTAAAAAAAAAATTTCCCCCTTTTTTTAAATTTTTCCTTTTTGGGGTTTTTAAAAAAAATTTCCAAAATTCCCCCAAAAAACCCTTTTCCCCCTTCCCTGGTTCCCCCCCCCTTTTCCCCCCAACCCTTCCCCCCATTTCCCCCTTTAAACCCCAAAAAAAAAAAAAAATTTTCCGGGCTTTTTAAAAAAACCCCAAAAAAAAGGGAAAAAAAAAAGGGGTTTTTTGGGGGGGGCCCAAAAAAAAACCCTTCCCCCCCAAAATTGGGCCGGGGAAAACCTTTCCCCAAACCCCCCCCCCCCAAAACCCCCAAAAACCCCAAACCCCCCGAAAAACCCCAAAAAGGGAACCCCCAAAATGGGGATGCCCGGTTTTAAGGGAGGGTTTTTCTTAAGGAAAAAAGGTTTTTAAAAAATTTTAAAGGGGAAAAAAAAAAAACAAAATTTTTTGGGAAAAAATTTTTTTTTGGTTTTAAAAAAAGGTTTTTGGGTTTACCAAAAAATTTCCAAAAAAAAAAAAAAGGGGCCCCCAAAAAACAAAAAAAAAAAAAAAGAAAAAAAAAATTAAAGAAAATTTTAAAATTTAAATTTTAAATTTAAAAAGGGGTTTTTAAAAATTTTTTTTAAACCAAAAAAATTTTTTTTTTGGGTTTTAAACCCAAAAAAATTTGAAAAAAATTTTAAACCAATTTTAAAACCCTTAAAAAAACCCCCCTTAATACTTTTTTTCCCAAAGAAAAACCCAAAACCCCGGGGGGAAAAAAATTTTAAATTTTTTGGCTTTAAAAAAATTTTTTTCAAACCCCAATTTAAATTTTTATAAAAAAAATTTTTTCCAAAAAAATTTTAATTTTAAAAAAAATTAACAAGAAATTTTAAAAAAGGAAGGCAAAAAAAAGGTTTTTAATAAACAAGGAAAAACCTAAAAAGCAAAAATTTTGGGAAAAAAAATTTAAAAAACCAAAAAAAAAAAAAAAAATTTTTAAAACAAAAGAAAAAAAAATCCCAAAATTTTTAAAAAAAACCCCTTTTTAAAAATTTTTTAAAATTAAAGTTCCTTGGTTTTTAAAAAAAATTTTTTTTAAACCTTACCTTCCAAAAAAAAAATTTTTTTTTTAAAAGGTTCCCAAAAAAAACCCATTTTTTAAAAGGTTTTAAAAAAAAAAAAAAATTTAAAAAAATTTTAAAAAAAAAAAAAATTTTTTGGTTTTAATTAACCAAAAAAAAAAATTGGTAAAGGTTTTTTTCTTGAAATTTAAACCCCAAAAAAATTTTTTTTTGGGAAAAATTTAAATTATTTGGGAAAAAATTAAATTTTTCCAAGGGGAAAAATTTTGGGTGGGCCCCAAATTTTTTCCCCCCCCAAAAAAGGGGCCCACCCAATTTACTAAATGGAAACCAAAAAGCCCTTCCGGAAAAAATTCCCCCTTTTTCCCCCAAAAACCCAACCCCCCAACCCCCCTTTTAATTCCCCCCCCCCGGTTTGGCCCCCTCCCGGGGCAAAAACCCCCGAAAACCCCCCCCCGGGGGAAAAAAAAGAAAAGGGAAATTTTCCCGATTTGGGCCCACCCTTACCCAAATTGGGTTTTCCCCAAACCAAAACCCCCAAATTTGGTTTTAAAAAAAAAAACCCTAACCGGAATGGCCAAACCCAAAATTTAACTTTAAAAAAAAAATTTTTCCCCCAAAATAACGGGAAAAAAAAAAAAAACCAAAAAAAGGGCCCCAACCCCCAAACCCAAAAAGGGCCCGGGGAATTTTTCCCTTTCCCAATTTTAAATTCCCGGGGGAAATTTTAACCCCCTTTTTTGGAAATTACAAAAAAATATTTGGAAAAAAAAACCAAAAAAAAAATTTTTTCCAAAAATTTAAAAAAAAGGGGGAAAAAAAAAAAACGGTAAAATTTTAAAAAAAAGGGCCCTTTTTAAAAAAAAACCACCAATTTTCCCCCCCCCTTTAAAAAAAACCAAAATTTTGGCCCCAAAAAAACCAAACCCCCCCCCTTTTTTTTTTAAAAAAAAATTTTTTAATTTTTAAAAATTTTCCCAAAACCTTTTTTTTTTTTCCAAAGGGGTTTTCCCAAAACATGAAACCCTTTTAAAGTTTAAAAACCCTTTTGGGGGGGAAAAAAAAGGGCCCTAAAACCGGCCAAACCCGGAACCCCCCAAACCCCCAAAAAACCCCCCAAAAAGGGGGTTTTTTTTTCCCCCCAAAATTTTTTAAAAAAAATTTAGGGATTTCCCTTTTCCCCCCCCCAAAAAATTTTTTAAAACCCTTTTAAAGGTTTTTTCCCCCCCCCAAAAAGTTTTTAATTTCCGGAAATTTTCCCCCTTTTGAAAAAAAAGGAAAAAAATTTTTGGTTTTTTTAAAATTCCAAAAAATTTTTTTAAAAAAAAAATTCCCAATTTTTAAAAAGGAAAAATTTTTTTTTAAAGGTTTAAAGGGAAAAATTTAAAAGGGGTTTCCCAAAAATTTTTTTTTCCCCAAAAACCAAAAGGAAAATTCAAACCAAAATTTTGGGAAAAAAAATTAAATTTTTAAAAACCCAAAATTAAAAGGGGGTTTCCCCTTTTTAAATAAAACCAAAAAATTTTTTTAAAAACCCAAAGGGTTTTTGGTTTTAAAAAAACCCCAAAAAAAAGGGAAAAAAATCCCTAAAAAAATTAAAAAAAAAGGGAAAAAAAATTTTTTTGGGAAAAAGGCCAAAAAATTTTAAAATTTTTTTTTTTGGGGGGGTTTTTTTTTTTTTAAAATTTTTTAAACTTAGGGTTTTTTTAAAATTCAAGAATTTAAATTTTTTTGGTTTTAAAATTTTAAAGGAAAAATTGGGTTTGGTTTAAAAAAAAATTTTTTGGGTTTTTTAAAATTTTTTTTAAAAAAAATTTTAAAAATTAAAAATTTAAATTAAAGGTTTTTAAAACTTAATTTAATTTTTTTGGGGCCCCTTAAACTTTTTTTTTTTTTTTTAATTTTTTTTTTGGGAAATTTTTAAAATTTTTTTTAAAAAAATTTTTTTTTTAAATTTTAAGTTTTTTAAAAATTTTAAATTTTGGTTTAAAAATTAAATTTAAAAAAAGGGTTTTTAAAAAATTTTGGGTTTGGGGGTTTTTTTTTTTGGTTAATTTTAAAAAAAAAATTTAATTTTTCCTTTTGGAGTTTTGGGGGTTTTTTTGGGATTTTAAAAAAATTTTTTTAATTTTAAATTTTTAAAAAAAAAAAATTTTTTTTTTTGGGTTTTTTAAATTTTTTTAAGGGAAATTTTAACCAATTTTTTTTAAAACCCCCTTTTTTTTTGTTCCTTTTTTTCCCTTTTTCAAAAAAAGGGAAATTTTAAATTTTGGGGGGGAAAATTTCCTAAATTTATTTTTTGGGAAAAATTTTCCCATTTTTTTTTTTTTTTTGGTTTTTAAAACCTTTTTTTTTTTTTTTTAAAAAAAAACCCCCTTAAATAGGGTTTTTTTTAATTTTTGGGTTTTTTTTAGCAAAACCCTTTTCCCCTTTTTTCCTTTGAAAAAAAATTTTTCCCCAAAATTTTGGTATTTTTAAAAATTTTAAAAAAATTTAAATTTTTTTTTAATTGTGACAACTTTATCTCAATAAAATTTTAAATTTTTAAATTAAATTAAAATTTTTAATTTTATTTTTTAAAAAAAAAAAAGGGTTTTTAAAAAAAATTAAAAAAAATTTTTTTTTAATTTTAAAAATTTTTTTTTTTCCCCGCCAAACAAAAAAAACAACCCCCAATTAAAAAAAAACCCCCCAAAAAAAAAAAAAAATTTTAATTTCCCGGGAAAAAAAAAAAAAACCCAACCTTTAACTAAAAAAAATATATATTAAATTGAAATTGAAAGGTTTGTTTTTTTTATTCCATTCCCCCCAAATCCCTTAAAAACCCAACCCCCCCAAACCCCGCCCCCGGGGGAAAAAAAAAAGGGTTCCCCCAAAAAACCAAAAAAAAAAGGCCAAAAGGGGGGAAAAACCCCCTGTGGTGGGGTTTAAAATTTAAGGCCCAAAAGGGGGGAGGGGGGGGGGGGGGCCCGGGAGGGGGGGGAAGGCCGGGGGGGGGGGGGGGGGCCGGGGGGGGGGGGGGAAAACCCGGGGGGGGGCCGGGGGGGGGAGGCCGGGGGGGCCGGGGGGGGGGCCCGGGGGGGCCCGGGGGGGGGAGGCCCGGGGGGGGGCCAGGGAAAAACGCCCTCAAAGGTTTGGGTTTGCCATGTGAATGAGATCTTAAAAAAAAAAAAAACCCAACCCTTTTTTAAAAAAATTGAGGAAAAAAATTTTTAAAAATTTTGAGTTTAATTTAAAAAGGAAAGGGGGCCCCCCTTTAAAAATTTTTTTTTTATAAAGAAAAAGGGAAAAAAAAAAAATTTTTTTAAACCCCAAAAACAAAAATTTAAAAAGGTTAAAGGAAAATTAAATTTCCCCTTTTTAAAAAAAACTTTTTTAACTTTTTGGTTTTCAAATTTGTTTTCCCCTTTTTGGGGGGGTTTTTTAATTAAATTAAACCCGGGGGAGGAAAAAATTTTCCCCCAAAAAAGAATAAAAATTTTTTTCCAATTTGCCAAAAAATTTTTTTTTTAAATTATTTTAATTCCCTTTTAAAATTTTTTAATTAATTTTTAAACAAAAAAAAAAAACCCATCAAAAAATTTTCAAAAATTCCCCAAAAAACCAAAATTAAAAAAAAAAATTTTTTTTAAAAAATTTTAAAAATTTTTCCCTTTTTTAAAAGCATTAAAATTTTTTAAAAAAAAAATTTTTTTTTTTAACCCCCCCAAAAATTTTGGGTTTTTTCCCCCTTTTTTTGGGGGGTTTTTTGTTTTTCCCCCAAAAATTTTTCCTTTCCCTTCCAAATTTTTTCCCCCCCCTTTTTTTTTAAAACCCACCCTTTTTGGGAAATTTTTTGGGGTTTTTTTAGAAGAAAAATTTTGGTTTGGAAAAGGTTCCCTTGGTTCCCCCCCCCCCGGGGGGCCCCCCCCCAAAGGGGGGGAAACCCCGGGCCCAAAAAAAAGAACCCTGGGGCCCCTTCCCCAAAAATTTTCCCCCCAACCCTTTTTTTTTAAATCCCGGCCCCTTGGGTTTTTTTTTCCCCTTTTTAAAAAAATTTTTTTTTCCCCTTTTAAAACCAAAAGTTTTTTCCCCTTAAAAATTTTGGAAAAAATTTTTGGTTTCCCCCCCGGGGGGGTTTTTTTTTCCCCCCTCGCCGGGGTTTTTCCCCTTTTTTCCCCAAATTCCGAAAAAAAAAGGGGTTTTTCCCGAATTCCCAACCCGGGTTTTTTCCCCCCAACCCCCTTTTCCCCGCCAAAACCCAAACCCGCCCCAAGGAAACCCAAACCCTACCTTCTTTGGGGTTTTCCAAAAACCTTAAAAGGGCCAAAAGGGGAAAAAAACCCTCCAATTTTTTTCCCCAAAAAAAAATTTTTTAAAGGGAAAAAAGGGAGGAAAAAAAAAAAGGGGGAAAAAATTTTTTTAAAAACCCCCCGGGCCCCGGAGCCTTTTTGGGAAAAACCCTTTTTTTTAAAGGAAATTCCCCAAAAATTTTTCCACGGGGGCCCCCAAAAATTTAAAAAGGAATTTAAAAAACCCAACAAAAATTCTTTGGGGAAAAACCTTAAAAAAACCCCCTTTTGGGGGAAACCAAATTTTTCCCCGGGAAAACCCCCCTTTTTCGCCTTTTATCCCCTTTTTTAACACCAGGCCTTTTCCCCCCTTTTTTAACCCCTTTTGAAATCCCTTTTTAACCCCTTTTTAAAAAATTTTTCCCTTAAGGGGAAAAACCAATACCCGGGGGTTTTTTAAACCAAAAATTCTTTTTTTTTTTTTTTTTTTCCCCCTTTTCCTTCCAAATTTCCCCTTTTAAAAAACATCCCCCCAAAAACCCTTTTCCCCCCCCCCTTTTTTTTTCCTTTTTTTCCTTCCAAACCCCGGGGTGATTCCCCCCATGGGCAAAAACCCTTTATTTAAAAAAACTTTTTCCTTTTCCCGGGGTTTTTTTTTTTTGGTTAAAAAAAAAATTTCCGAAAAATTAAAGGTTTCCCCCTTTTTTTTGCCCCCCCTTTTTTAAATTTTTTTTTTCCTCCTTTCCCCTTTTTTTTTTAAAAAAAAAAAGGGGGTTTTAAAAAAAAAAATCCGGAAAGAAAAACCCCCCCTTTTCCAAAATTTTATCCCCCAATTCCCCTTTTTTCCCCCCAATTTGGAAACCCCCTTTCCCCCTTTTGCCCTTTGGCCCCCCTTTTGCCTCCCCCCAAAAAATTTTCCCTTTTTTGGCAAAAAGCCCCGGGAAAAATTTTTAACCCAAAAAATTTTTAAAAAGCTTTCCCCCCCCAAAATTTAGCGTTTGGGGTTTTTCCCCAAATAAAGGGTTTGGTTTTTTTCCTTTCCTTCCCAAACCAAAACCTTTCTTTTACCATGTTGTTTGCAAGAGAAAAAATCATGTGATTGTGGGCACCCGGAAATATGAATCGATCCTCACATGTGCGTTGGACTTAGAGGTGACACCCATACTCCACTTAAGTGTATGCTCACTACCACCCAAAAGTCTCGTGCACGGAGTATTGACTAAATGGCCCTCACTCAAGCAAATATGAGCCACATAGTCGCACCGTACACACTTACACGTCCATGGGAGTTTCGATTCCATTCCGAACAACCATACCGGGATTGAGACCAACTCATCCACGCATAGCATTCGCCATCCGTCTCAGGACCTTGGTATTGCCCGCCCTCTCCAAGGGGAGCAAGAGCAATAGCCAAAGAACAACGGTCGCACGAGTGTATGCATCGATGGTTGATGACAATTCCAGGTACCCGAATATGTGTCTAGTGCTAGTTCCCAAGATCAGCGCCTAGCACCCACATATCCCGCATTCGAGATGTATCGCAACACATACACATGAATCTAAGCAGTTGGAATAGCATAACATAAACTGCAACTATTACAACTACTTACTATTACAAGTAGTGGCCGACCGGCCAAATATTACGTGTCAAAGCGTAAATTGCAGCGGAATTTAAACATATACCAAAAGTAGGACAGCGGTATGCCCATCCAATAACCCAAAGGCAACCGACTTGGAAAAGCCCAAGTTCATCCATCAACATCATTGTCGGACCCCGGAGTAAATGCGTAACGCGTCGTCGGGAGTTCTTCTATACCGTCGTCTATATTGTTAGGATTAAGCAACCGTGAGTACTGCGATGTACTCGCAAGACTTTAGTGTATGGAAATACAGTAAATACAGGGCTATAACAAGGAATTAAGCTTCTACACTAGTCTCATTTCAGCATAAGGCAGATTTTGTTTGCAAGCAAAAGATTCATAAAACGGTAACGAATTTGTAAAGAGCATTTAATATGAAGCTAAATAACAGTAAGTAGAGTTCATATACAGCAATTCACAGCCCTCCTTCGCTGTGATCAACAAGTAAAAACAACCACCATTGGCTTCCCAATCCACCAACTCGTTCCAACACCATTTCCAAAAGTTTTAGCAAAAACAAAGACTATACTTGACATTATTTTCCAAGTTGCTCATGACCGCGAGCACGGCTAATTAATTAGATTTTTAATCTCTGCAGAGAGCGTACACTTTACCCACAAGACATGATCTTCCTTTTTGCCAAGCTATTAACACACTTCCTTTGGTGTGTCGGCAGAGAGATCATGACAAAGCCTTTCTAAAGATCCGTCTAAACCCAAGTCTTGCCGCTAAGGTTTCAACGAAGGATACACCTCCTAACAGGCCCCCGCTTGCGCTGTGAGTTTACCACACATACACTCGGGACTCACTCCACCACGACGATCATGAAAGAATAGATTTCTCAGTTTACTCAGCTAGGTCCGTCCCATACCGGAACTTGTGGTTGTACAAAATCACTTAGGTGATAGCATCAAGTTCGGTCCTTAACTGACCCAGGCGAGAATCTCCCCCTAACTACGCGTGAGGTCCTTCTCACGCCTCGAGTTAAGTAATAACTCGCCCGCGTCTAAATCATAAGTTTTGAGTTGGATTTTTACCAAGATACACAGAAACCATACCTCGTTCCGTACAAATAAACAAAGTTGCTCATAGTAGTTAAAATGGTATCCAACATTTTAAATTCGTTCTAATGAGCATGTCTAAGCATATACATATGTTAATCTCGCAAGTTTTACCCAAGTGACATTAATTATTGTCTACACCATTACTAGGCTACAAAGGCAGTAATTCAAATGTCAAGGTAATGGGAATGCATACAATTGGATTTAGCTGCCATCACCCACAATATAACAAGTTTAGAACATACACGCATGCATATAGTTTGATAAAACAAAATAACATTGCAAATATGGGATCAAGATGGTCAAAGGAGGTGCTTGCCTGGTTGCTCTTCGTCGGGAATATAATCCGGATCGAAGTCAATGTCGTTATCCGAAATATCGTCTTCTACGCGTCGAATATTAGGAACTGAGACAAAAGCAAACAACATCGAATCAAAATGGGACAAAAAGAAATCAGATAAAATTACCAAATTAAATCTTACCAAGAGGGTCATGGTGGATTTTGGGTTCTTGAATTATCGTTTGCATAGCAATCTTATTAGTACTTAGTTTATGTGCGGTTTTAATCATGAACGTGATACTTTCATTCACCGATTTCATGAAACTTTAGCTTTGTACACACATAGGGTTGTTTACAAATTCAAGAGGTTATAATTGTGTGTTTTGGTATATTCAATTTCGAATTCAAGATGCAAAAATTGTTTGGATTGATAAAAGTAAAACATTCACTTAAAGGTTTGCTTGAATAGTGCTTATCTTTAAGTGTTCATGCATGGGAGCAATTCCTACAAGTTAGATCTGAAATTTAAAGTTATTCGCTGTTATAATATAGTCATAGGATGATTTCTTGCATTGCGGCAACATCGGACGAAGACTTCTACTCTTACTGTTCACGTAATACGGTTCCGACGATATTATCATTTAGAGTTTTTGCGTTAATGTATTTTATTTGATAAGTAAGTAGTAATTAAGATATTTTGACATAATTTGGTTGTCCATATATTGAAGTAGGTTCCTAGACCAATTCCCCTAAAGTTTGTGTTTAGATGAGCTATTTTACAAGCCGCCGAAGAGGTTTAAGTGATAACGATTCTGTGCAGTTTGTGATCGTTTAGGGTCTTTCCGGTGATTGGATTAATATGCAAACGAAGTCATAATTAATATATTTTTCCAGATTATAGTAGAATATGTGTCAGACAATGATCCTAGGCTATCTTCTCATAACTTTATGTTTATGTGTGATATTTTACAAGCTGCCGAAAAGGCTCATATGACCACACTTTTAGCGCTTTTGCGGTTCAGTTTTCTTTCTCTAGTTGCGACTACACCGAATGGGATAATCTAACCATTTTTCAGGGGTTAGTAGGAATATTCCTAAAAGTATTTTAAAGTGATTCCGTGATATTTCCCATTTGTTCAAGGCGTTTTTCTAATGAATAGTGATTTCGGCTTAATATGAGCTGAACTCGAAGTTGATCAAACTGATGTTACTTTTGTATGGCAAGCCAAGGCATATCATTTCTGGGTCATAGAAGTTGGTTTTGTCGAATTTAAGGTCTGTTTGCTAAAGTTACGGCTATCTGTTCATTTTACCGATTGCATGTTTGGCTAATGAGCAAATAGGGCAAACTAATGAATAGTCCAAATATTTTTGTATATTTGTGATCTATGCTATCCCAGAAGTGCAACTAAACTGGTTTCACCACTTGTTGAGCTCATTTGATACATATTTTAACCATTTGAGTCCTCCATGTCATTAAGGTATTTGCACAATCAATACTTGATACAAAATACATTTAAATCTGAATCTTTTCATTGAAATGGGTTCTCTGGGGTTGTAAGGGCATGTTTTATTTATTTCATAATTTATGGAGCAAGGAAACATATAATTGCTTCATATTACCTAAAAGGTAACTTTCATTCAAACTGTAATTAAAAGTTTTTGCTGCAAGTAACATATGACTTTTATTGCATATTCTGAATCCTTACTAACTAACTCAAATCCACAAATTGAGTTTGCATTAATCGGAGTTTCACAGCGAAAGTTATAAAGGTTTCATTGCGTAAGGCAAAAATAAGAAAAATAAAAAGCAGAATGCGGGAATCGAACTCAAGATCTGTTGAATAGAAGCACTGGTGCTCTACCACTACGCCATGCATTCATTTGTGACAAAGTCTCATGCTTATTTTCTTAGGCTCACCTCTACAAATCCTAGAGCTCCAAAAGTCCAACAATGGCGTCTTGGTGGGACATGGCAGAATCAAGAAGGAGCAGTGTAGGCGATATGGGCTCGGTGGGAGGTTCTTGGAGTCGGCTTGGCTGCATGCAAGGCGAGGAAACACTTCAGAGATGGAGCAGCAGACTGGCGCAAGAAATGAGTCCGCCACTGCTCACTGAGTGCTACGCTCGCTGAGGGTGGCTCGGTGGGAGCCGCTCACCGCGAGGAAGAAGAAGGTGGCGGTGACTGGCTCGCCCGTGGGGAAGGAGAGCTCTCGATTACATTTCTGGCTGCAACAAGACAAGGCAACTCAGATTGAGCATTGCTGTGCAAGAGTGAGAAGGATGAGCTCACCTGGGCTGCGGTAGAACAAAGTCTGCCTCGGTCTTTGCTAATGGGCGTGTTCCACAAAGAAAGAAGTAGCAAAGCAGCGAGCAAAGGGAGTGAGGAGGCAGGCTGCTGGCTTTAATGCAGAGGGGCGGAGGCGGCAAAGCTTGGAGGCGGCAAGACGGGCGTGTTGGTGAGCTCAGCTGCTGCTGCCAGCGTGGTGAGGATGCTGCCGGCGCAACTCATTCTTGAAAAAAAGAGGCCGAGGTTGCACTCGGGCAGGAGCAGGAGAGGGAGAGAGGGAGGAGAGAAAGAAGGAGGGGCTGACCAGCGGGCCCAGGCACGTGCGTGGGACCACCTGCCAGAGGCTGAGCCAAAGTTCTCATCGAGTGAATCGGCGATGTACAGCAGCTGGATGATTTTAAGTGCTGAATCGACATGTCAGTTGGGCAGGCTTGGCAAGCGGTGCAAACTTGGTTGAAAATTCTACAAATTTTTGAGTAGGTAGTGCAAAGGTTCTAGTTTCCATTTTCTTTGGTTTCATCTCATTATCTATTGTCATTTAAGAACAGTAATTCATCAAACTTGGCTGATTTTCAATCAGTTTTTGAATTTTTAAGCTCTGTAAATGGTGTGCCAAAATTCTGTAAAATTGGTTTTCATTCATCTTTTGGTCTCTAGTATTTTACAAAATTAATTGCTATAGTATTTTACAAAACTAACTCCAGGAATAGGGGTGTAAACGGGTCGGGTTCGGGCGGGTAGTAGGTCATCCTGTAACACCCCGGCACCCCGTGCCCCGAATGTTACCCTCTCTAGCACCAAACAATTCCAAATCGCTAAGAATAAATATTAGCAAAGCAAGCGAACAACTAGGAGGTCGTCGAATTTATTAAAAATTTCGGCAGCACCTCCCCTAAAACTAGGACATCCACTCAGCAGACAGAAAACATTTGCAGTTATATAATATCATTCTAGCAGGTCCTTAGTTAATCAAACCCGCATCCAATAGAAATTAATAAACTCCACCACATAATTATTACAGGACAGGGACTCATTACGCATAACCGCAAACAATCTTTTACAAGAATTTTCTCGAGCTAGTAATAACATAACTAAAAACCAACATGAAGGAACGGTGGTGATGCAAACGTGATTGTGCTACTACCCCACCCATGCATGCCGGTTCAAGGTACCTGCAACAATACAAACAACAAGCGTGAGTCGATAACTTAGCTAAGTACATCAAAGAATAATTTCATAGTCAATCGCATTTTCCTACTTAAGAGCATAATAACCATTCTTACATAAGAACAGCAAGTGGATAAAACAGAAGTGTCAAAATTTAATTCTCCAAACCAACCCCGCGCTCGTCTTTGACGGAGTTCACTACTCCATGATAAAGAAGCGTAGCATATAACCTGAAAACATAAATCATATCTCGCAACCAGATATGAAAATACAGGATATGCACAATCCATCACACAGACATGAAAATACAGAATATGCATAATCCATCACACAGACATAAAAAAATACAGAATATGCATAATCCATCACACAGACATGAGAATACAGAATAGACATAATCAATCACACTTCTTCAATCATGTAATGCATTATGCATGCTCACCTGTTTCACTTCATTACTAAACCCCAACACATTTCTCTTTAATCTTTTTGGATGTGGCCACGACTCGATCCAACTCGACACCTTTCCATTTACTCAAAATCGTCGTTATATTGCAATGCAGATGCAAATATGCCATACATCATAATCAACTCATAAAACATAATCCATCATTGCCAATGCAATGCAGATTGCACAATTTCCATGCATATGATGCATCATGCATGCTCATCTCCTCTTTTAGCGCATACCGGTATGGCCGAGTGCACACCCGTCGGTGTGCACCCTCTCATTCCCCTTCCACCCCGTGGTGGAGGGTGCCTACTCTTACTGACTCGCTCCCATACAACCACGTATATGGGACTACGAGGTAGGACTTTCGTGCCCACTACATGTGAGCACAGAGGCCCACATCGGAATGGGTCGCCTCTTCCATCATGAATGCACGATGCAATTTATAAGAATGAAATGCAACCCTTCATTCATTGCCACTCACTAACATAGCCATAACCACTCACATAAACCTAGCCAATTCTCCCATTCATGAGTTGCCAGCGATACTAGATTAATCCAAATCAACAATAAGACATGGCAACCCATTACAGTGCTTCTGTCATACAATTAAATCATACAGCCACCAAACCACGTTCACCACTATACACTTGCAATTAATTACTCACTTTCCATTTGCTAACTTTCATCCACCCTCCTTATTTCCATACATGATCATTCGTACTAGTCTAATCAACCTCATGTATAATCCAGGGCAACATATCGCCTAAATTAGTAGCACAAAGAATTTCGCCAATATACTAACTCTAGAAATTACAGTAAACAATTCAGCATCGCCTTTTCGTTTACAGACCGATGGGGATCAAGAAGCAATGAGCACAAACAAACACTCATTACAGTTCACAAAAGATAAGAGATATCAATCCATAATCACTGGCTACACAGAATGCCAACACATTTGAATAATGCTTAAGTAAAGTAAAATAAAATGTTGCATCGCAAGGGAATTCCTCATGTGATATCATACACTGATACACACATAAATTCTAGAATGACAAACCCACACAGACGTGCTTATTTATACACACAAAGTTCATCAGTACGAGCACCTGTATTGGTCCCATTGCACCGAAGGTCAATATATTGATCATACGCAAATAAATTCCAGAACATCACACACATTTAACCCTAACATTCACTAAACCAAGAATGCTGTTATAAGGACGAAGTCATCTAAATTACCCATGTATGCAAGTAACCAATAATTCCATCAACAAAATAGAAGACACCAATGCAATCAAATAAATTGGCTAGGATTCAATAACTAAGAGTGTCAAATAGCTGTAGATTATTAAGCAGCTCCATGTTATTATTCTAAGGCAGAAGCATCAACATGCATATAAGAAGCACACAATGCAACTCCACTTGTTTTTCCTTTTTAGGTCACCAATTATTCAAACCTCCTGAGTCATCAACAACTCTAAACCTTTGCAACATATTAAACTCAGACAGATTACCACATGTGATGCGGGTAATGAAGGTTCTCTTGCCAAAAGATGATGAGGCCTCACAAGTCTCAAGTCTCAATTGACATGATAAAAACCAAGTAGGTTACAACTCAAATCATCGGAGAAAGCTACAGATGCGGATAGATAGAGAATATACGCCAACATGGTTGTTCATGACTTCAATGCATGCACATAAATGGAATTACTAGAGTTTGTATCATCTAATCACAAAGATATGCATGTACACATTTCATCGAACATCTAGACTACAACAACTCATCCATAACCAGAATCTCACCTCCACTTACCACAAGATGGGAGAGGAAGGAGGAGATGCGGTACTGTGGGGAAGGGATGGTTGGAGGTGGCGCGGACTTGGTGGAGCGGAGGCAAGACCATGCCGGCCAGAGGAGCGCTGCGATCGGAGGGCGCCGCCACGCCAGAGGAAGGAGGCGCCGCTCCCACCCACCGCTGCGCTGCTGCTGTTGCTGTTCTGGAGGAGGGGCGCCGAGCTGGGAGGAGCAGGGGGAGGGGTACCGCCGGCCAAGGGGTGGCGCACAGCAAGGGTTCCAGGGGTGGCAGCGCGCTCGGGGAAGAAGAGCCGAGGGAGGCCGACGCTCGGGGAAAGAAGAGCCAGGAGGAGGCATGCTTAGGTGGTGGCGACTCCAGGAGGAAGACAGGGGCGACGCCAGAGCTGCGCCAGGGAGGGAGTCGGCAGGCTGGGTGAAGAAATATCGGCCAGGCCCCGAAGAATGACAGCCATACAAAGGAAAAGAGATGTGGCTAGGTGAGGGAGGGGGAAATCCCGAAAATACCCCTCCTAAAAAACCAAAAATCCAACTTTTACCACTAGTGCAAACCAATTAAATTTCAACTCTTCGCGGGAAACGACAATTGACAAGAAATTACAACTCACCGCCAAACAGAATAGCTCCGAAGACCTCATCCGAAAAAAACTAGGGAGACTACCAAAACCGCTAATAGAATTATTAACTGCGAGGTGACAAAACTTTTCTCCAGAATAAACCCTTGATTCAAGAAAATGAAGACAATTTCGGCCAAAAAAACCAGGAAAACGATTTGCGGTATTACACATCCCGTACCCTACCCTATTATTTTTTCTCCTGCATGCGAATGCAGGCACGGGTAGTAAAAATCGGGTAGAATACGGGTAACGGGTAGCATTTTCTCTGACGGGTAGAAATCGGGTTCGGGTAGTATTGAGACGGGTATAATATCTGAACAACGGGTACTTCATCGGGTAGAGCACGAAATACCTAGAATCAAAACATGCGATGAAAACACATAGATAGTCCAATACATGAAGTCCAATACATGAAGTGAAATTCACATACATAGTTTAACACATAGAGTTAAATTATACAAAACAAATTTCTTCATGCATATATCAAGATCTCAAGTCTAGAGTTAAATTATACAAAAAATAAAAAATGTGATAAAAATAATTGGTCTCTAACTATAAAAATATTACTAAAATGAATATATAAAAACATGGTGTATGATGCATGGTGCAACTACACGTATTTATGCAATGTATGCAATCGTAGGACTTTTAAACGGCTTAAGTACATGCCTATAGTAACCATATATGCTCATAATTAAGTTTCTATAGTTTTAGAATACTTTATTTGCAAATACATAAATACAAATATCAACTTATTTTTTACTAGTCAATGCTAGCTTCATAGAGGGTTTTGTATTTTAATAATTTATTATCTCATCATTCTACTTGGTTTAGTATTTTTCTTAGATTCTAAATTTTACCTAGTATTTATAGAAAAAATTTCATAATTTTTCGAGATGGTTTACTATTTTAACTAAATCCTACAAGTGCTATACTGTAACCGGGTACCCGACTTTAACATTTAGCCAAGTACCCGTACCCGACCCGATGTTCCGGGTATCAACCGACCCGTACCCGACCCTTCAGTATCCGGGTAGTACCCGCACCGCATTCGATAGCTTTGTGCGAACCCGCACCCATTTTTTGGGTAAAAATTCACGAATGCGAGTGCATGTGCCTGTATTACCCGACCCATTTACACCCCTATCCAGGAATGACTCAATGAGAAAATCCAAAGCACAACAAGAATCAAAACATGTCACTTAATTACTTGATCAATTTTGGGATGGTACCTCTTGAGAGAGTTCAAATGGGATAATAATTATTGTATAAAAATTTCAAATCAATATCCTGCATATTTATTTTTCTATTAATTCTGACATTTTAGATTTCAAATTTTCATTGGTTCTGTTTTTAAATTTTGAAAGGCACAAATTCTAATTTTTAATTTTTGATATTTTTACTAAAGGTTAGTACTGTTATGAGGGAGACATGATAAATTTTCATCCATAGATAATCTTTGATTATTTTTGTGGAATTCTGTCATGTCATTGTTTTGAAGTTGAAACATGTTACTTTATTATTTACTTCTTTACCTTGCTCATTAAAATCTTTGGACAGCCGAAAAGATGTGGTGGAGAATTCCTATAGTTTAATGGCATTTTTACCGGCATTTTACTTTTATCTTTTACCATTTTACTTTTACTCCTTTACCAATTTCATTTATTGATTTTTCTTTTTAACCCAAAATTCAAGAGTAATTAATATGGTTGGAATTGTTTTAGAAAAGATGGGAATTCAATGTAAGATTACCCTCAACTCATTTTCAAAGTTTGTTTATTTTGGACCAAAAGTTTTAATATAGCAACTTGTTCTTTTTCTTTTGGTTGACAAACTAGAAAATGAAGAAAAGGATAATATTTAAAATGAAAATCTTGGTTTTAGTTAAAATGTTTACCCAATTCCATTTTTAAAATTCTAAATTTTCATTTTTACTATTTTTGAAATTTTTGGGATGTTACAGTGATAAACCAATGAAATAGCCAAAGTCATTGAATTATGACTTTACCTACCACTCTATTCACAAGAAGAACACTACCAATGGATCTTGTAGCGACCCTTGTATGTTTTTGAGAAAGAATCATGCCCACTTCTGAGGAAACCTCAACATGGTATTTAAAAACAAACAAAAGGCAGCAATACATAACTAAAAGAAAGCAACCCTAAAGCATTTAAAGCTTAGTGGGCTAACTAGAAAAAAATTTCGCCATGACCTCCCCTAATAATCTGGACATCCACTCAGCAGACAAAAGATTACAGTCATCCAACAAGCATCATAACATATTACCACATCATTACCTACCAATTCATAGTCATGAGCTAAAACCTAGGAGCCACCACAAACTTTTCACAAACGATAATTAGACAAAAGCAACCGAAAGGAATTACCTTGCTCAATTGCTCAGGTTGCCTGCTGCCAAGGGCCGGAGTCGGAAGTCACAGGAGCCGAGGAGCGGGCGAAGGTCCGGAGGAGGAGGACTAGTGTAACACCCCGGCGCCAAACGCACCGCGAATGCTACCAAAAGACCCTAAATGACGCTTACAACACTTCGAAACCATACTGGTCCAGAGTGTCTCCATCAAGACCCAAGAAATAAAACTTGACAAAGAAATCCAATTGAACTAATAACTCAACGAACGAAACACTAAACCTTTTACCATTACTAAAAGATTGAAATCGACCTTGAACCTCTCTAAACCAGTTTAAAGCTAAGTCACCGAAATTTACAAAATTTCGGCATGACCTCTCTAGAACAGAGGACATCCACTCAGCAGACAAAAGAAACAATAGCAGGTATAAGATATATCAACCACTCAAAACAGAAGGAAACATTCTAACAGGTCCTTAGATAATCAATCAAATATCCAACCGGCACTTAACCAACTACACAACGACGGTCTACACAATACTATCTCATTAGTTACAACCAGAATTAATCGAAATGATTGAATAGGTTGAAGGTGACCGAAGTCGTGCACGTGCTCTACTCCCATCCCGGCAAATCAGCTTCAAGGTACCTAAAACAAGAAACAATAAACGTGAGTCCAAGACTCAGCAAAGTACACAAGTTTAACAATTCCAGTTTATCGTAAATAAAACAAGAACTTGACCATAAGAGCAAGTAATACAAAGGAAGCAACATCCGGACAATATGCATTTGTACCCAATTAAAACAAAAACTTGACCAAATCAAATTTCACCGCAACCAAGTCATCAACTTGATAATAAAACCGTTCAACGCCAAGGAAACATTACTTGACTCTAAATCACAACGTCTTCCGACTTAACTACCCCTTGTTGCAAACTCAAACCATTTTCATCAATTGACTTTGAGTTTATAACTCGACTTCACTCCACGATATTCATACAACATAATTAGCAAAGCAAAGAAAAGAAATGCGCTAATTCATCAATTCAATTCAATCTCCCCTTTTTGGGTTGAGTCCACGACTCAACCTTCAGTTACCATAATCACCATCCATATGACACCCATTTACCACAACACTCATTATTAAAGATGCAATGCACATGAATGCTTATTTCCATGCACGCATCGAGATCGCTTGAGTGCCCACCGTCGGTGTGCACCCTCACGTCCCTTCCATCCCGTAGATGGAAGGTGCCTACTCTTACTGTCTCACTCCCATTCACCTCGATGAATGGGACAACGAGGTAGGACTTTCGTGTTCACTACGTTTGAACACAGAGGCCCGCATCAGCATGGGTCGCCTCTTCCATTATGAATGCACAAATGCAATTTTTCTTGAATGAAATGCAACTTTTCATTCAACGCCTACACAAACATACCATAACCACATACACACACATAGCCAATTCTCACATTCCTAAGTCACTAGCGGTACTTGTACAAGCAGATTCAACCGTAAGGCATGGCAACTCATGACAGCGTTTCTATCATGCAACTACATCCTACGGCCACCGAACCATGATCACACAATACCCTTGCGGTTAAATGCTCACGTATACAATCTTTATAAAGGACTTAACCGTTTGAACCAAACCCATGTTAGTCGCAATCACTCGAACAATCTACTCACTATAATCAACCTTACTAAAAGCTCGGTCTCACTTAGAGTTCGTCTAATTAACAGAGCAACAATTAAACTAAGGAGCATCACATATGAACACACATCCACACTCAATAACACGGTGTACTTGCATCAATTTCCTTAAACTTTTTAATCATCATAGACATTTTCATAAGAGGAAGCACTTTCTAGTTATATCCAAGCCAGGCTTACCTCTTGCGTATGCACCGGCAATTGCTTACGCTAAGAGCAACAATCGATTAATCCTCCTAGCCACAGTCTAGAGAATGCACTTGCCTTTACCGACGGAGAATGGAGTGGCATATGGTTGAGGCCACTCCCGACAGAACTTTCCCTGCAAATAAACAATATTCATCCAACTTAATTTTATGCATACTCGATACAAGCGACAAAAGAAATCAACTCTTTTGCATATCATAGGTATAGTTAGGGGTGAAAACGGAACGGAAACTGTTGGTAAATAGCTATTCCGTTTCCATTTCCATAATTTTTATCGGTAACGGAAACGAAATCGAAAACCCCAGAAACGGATACGGAATGGAGTGGATACGGGAACGGAAATGGAAAATTTCATAAGAATGTAGTACAAAATCTATTCGAAGTTACAAAGAATATCTTAGCCAAAAAGGTGCACCTCATCATGAGCAGGATTATCCAAGCCGATCCAAAGAAAAACTTCACCCTAGACTAACAATTGGTATACATTTCATCTAAGGTATACTACTCACATGCCATTGCCTCAAAATTAGCTGCAACCTCCGAGCTCTATTGAAAATTTTCTTTTTTCTACTTGCCATAGAAACCCGATCACCAATACACAGGTACATTCACATTATGCCATCAAATATTTGGTTTTAGGAAAAGCCATCAGAACAGATTAAGCTCAACAGCTCTCAAGATTTAAAGTGTTAAGAAATAAAGGAATAGCAGGAAAGAAAGAAATGTCTAGGATTATACAATCAGAACCACATTATCTGTACATTGCAAGCAATCTCTAGTGCATTATTATTGAAAAGGACAGGTGAATCTATGCTACAGCAGGATACCATGGTATCACAACATACATAATAACCGGATGAATTGAATATGTAAGGTAAGATTTAAGGACAATATCTAAAAATCTATTTTGCTAACCAACAATCCAGTTTGTGTCAGTGCTAGAAACCTAGAACTAACAAATCCGAATTGGCATTTAGATTTAAATCAACCAGGATAGAACCTACTGGTTGAGCTGACAATTGACCAGTTAATATAGAATATCAGCCTAGATTGAAACTGTGAAATGCTTTGTCTGTCAGATCTCCAAGTGCAAGCCCTGAGGAACATGCGTCACAAATAAAAGGGCTAATACTGATTTGTATTCAGAACTGGAAATAAGCGTACAATATTCAATACAAAGCCTGGCAGAAATGAATAACACATAACAAAATAAAGCATAGGATAATACTCGCTGTGGACAAATTGAAGAACAAGATATCGATATCGAGCATTAGGGGTGATTACAAAAATCTGCACTAAAGTATAAACATCAACGAATAGTAACCGGATAACATATTTCACGTGCTCCTAGAATCAACACACGCGCACACCTCACAGCCATTTCATCGAACACATGGTGAGCGAGCATTGTGAAGCAAAGAAACCTATACCTTCACAAACCCAAGGAGAAGAAGGAGAGCACCCTGGCTCGAGGAAGAGAGGCGCTGGCTTGGAGGCTCATTACCGGCCAGGGGACAGCTCGACGCCGGCCAAAGGACGTCGGCTGGGGGAAGACTCCGCCGGGGAGGAGCGCTGGCCGCCGGCAGCAGGGAGGACCGGGGAGCGACGACTGCAGGCGCAGGAGGGGAGTCATGGGCAGTCGGCCGGGAGGAGCAGGGGGGCGCCAGTGAAGGAGGAGGCGCCAGGCGGCGAAGGGGAGGGGGAGCTGGCTGCTGCCGGCAGGAGGGGAAGCGCCAGGGGCGACAAGGCCAACGGGGAGAGGCGCCAGGGGGCTGGGAGGCCAGCCGAGTGAAATGGGGAAAAATATCTGCCTCCAAGCATTACAACCACACAAAGAAGGAGAGACAGAGAGAGGAGTTGGGTGAGGGAGGGGAAATCCCTAAAAAAAACCCTCCAAACCAAAGCCCATCTTTTAACCATTAGCGCGAACCAAATAATTAAATTCTTGACGTGAAAAGATAAATACCAGGAAAAACACACTTGCCGCAAAACTAAACAACTCGGAAGATACCTCATTCCGAAAACCAGGGCAAAAATCCAAAACCTTTAATAACAGCTTCACTTGCGCGACGATAAAAAAAATACTTCATCCCGAGCAAACACCCTTGAATCACAAAAGAGAAATCTTTACCGGCCGAAAATCCTAACAGAAGAGATCTTCGGTATTACACTCTCCCGCCTTAAAAGAATTTGTCCCCGAATTCGGAACACCACCAAACTCACCAACAAAACAACCAAACGGCAACACAAAACTAAAAACACCGAAAAACAATTTCGGGTACTTCTCGCGCTAGAGAAACTCCACAACTCAAACCACGGGTCTCGCCAAATAAAAGGAGCAAGCAACTGAACTCATTTCATCCATCAACAAATCAACACTCACTCTAACTTCACAACTCGCACGGTACAAAACTCGGAAGCCAGATCTTTCTCACTAATTTGACAACTTAGACAACTCCCAAACTCAATTCTCATTTCTCTATTCAATTTCACTCATCCAACTTAAATCTCCTCTCTAAAACTCCAAGCCACGGATCAACCAACTCGTGATGACAAGTATAACACGAGTCATATCACTCGATTAAGCATCCAACCAAATATCATCAAAACACCTAAACTATCCGATTAGACAGTTGGGTTCCAAATTTGGATCCCCTACGAACCAAGAAAACACTGATTCTCATCTCTCCTCATTGATTAACTTTTCTAACCCAAGAGCCACACACAGAATCCTTTATTTCAACAAGTTTATAACCAATTCCGAGCATATCATTATTTCTAACCAAGTAACACCGGAATTCTCTAGGAATCAAAACACAATTTTTCACCTTTTTCAATAGTTGCCCTTGGAAACAACAGGATCAAGAACATTCCTTACAATCGAAACGATTAGTCCAATAGACTATAAATCCTATTAGCTCACAATATAAAATCATACATGATCTTCTTTCATGCATGTCTCGCGCAGGAGACAATTACTCGAAGGAAAGATTCATAACTGATCTCGCCATTTCAGATTGACCAAACATTGAATCCAACCCCAGGACCCGAGGGTTTCGACAAACTTAAGAAAACAATGCATTTAGCAACTGATTCCACCCAATCCACCAATGACAAAGTCCCACACAACCTAGGGACAACGCGATCAAAATGATCCTCCCAAACAAGCAAAACGACGAGATCACATATCCCTTACTCTTACAAAGACACAGAACCTCAGTCCTCACAACTAGGTCTAGCATGACACTAAACTCGTCTTCTTTGTCTTCATCCAAAGAAGGCAAAACCAGAAACCGACAAAAGAACAATCAACAAATACTCAATTGCTTACAGAACTAACCACTTTCCCCCACTTGAAATCAATGCAATAAAATGCACCACAAGAGATGATTCAATTGAGAAGAGGAACTTCACACAACCTTTCTTCAAAAACAGACACAAAATCGAAGAGAACTCCATTCCCTTAACAGCATAAACCACTTCCACACCTTGAGCCCTAAGGTGGAAAGCTTCACAACAACGAATCGCTCGATTAAAAAGCAACACAACATACTAACTCCAAAACCAACATTTCGGGAATAGCAAAACGATCCTGAAATCCAACACTATCCATTGCATCTTTTTATTTCCTTTAAATGGCAAGTCCAAAGACTATCGTCACACTATTCCATAAGTATGCATTCTTTCTTCCTCATAGTCTTTCATTCACTAACTCCACCACTTGGCGAAACACAACTCATATGGCAATTTCAATTGCACATCAAACAAAATGTCTTAAACAACAGGTAACCTTCCAAATAATTACACCGACAACCCAATTGCAAAGGTAATTAAACCTAAGCTCATCTTACATCCCATTATCTCTGAAATTCTTGCACCTTGAACAATAAAGAATTCAATGCTCATACTTAGCGCCTTTGGGAAGCCCCAACAAGACTTAGCAAGAATTTTATAACCACTCTTCCTTAGATCACTTTCTCCAGGAGGTTATCACCAACATTAAACAACTTCCACCCCATAAAACTCATCAAAGAAAACAGGTTGAAAATTTATCCCAAATTAACCTACCATCCAAAGTTCCTATCCATCAACCATATGACGAACACAAAGATCAACTATCTACGATTCCAATGATTTAGACAATTGAACCCCATCAACTTATTTAACAAGTCCCTCAACCAAACTTGGTATCACTTCTTTGACACAATCATTTATAACTTTACGCAAACACCATTTCAAGACCTCCACTTATACCTGTGGATCACCTTGGCCCACATAATACTTCTTGCCATCTATCCCATAAGGATTGACCCCCTTATCCCAACAACATAAACCTTCTACTAGTCCTCTACGGAAAGATCTTCAATCGCCCACAACTCGGCCAAAGGAACAAGGTTCAAACCTTTCGGTTTCACCAATAACTTGAACATAGGCATATTGATTCCAACAATCCTTTCATGGTCAAAGCAATATACAATAATAAATTTAGCACTCAACATTTAGGCGCAATGCAATGTACCCATACCCATCCTACTGTGCATCAGAGTGTGTCAAGTTTTAAATTAGTTAACCACTCTAATTCAGATTTTAAGGTTATTGCCCGAAGGCCATATTTTAAAGGAGTAGAAACCTATGCCATGTTTCTAATATCACGCAGCAAAATTTTAGTTTACTCTAGAGTTACTCACTACATTCAAACACCACGGACCTAAAGCCCGCTCTGATACCAACTGTAACACCCCGGCGCCAAACGCACCGCGAATGCTACCAAAAGACCCTAAATGACGCTTACAACACTTCGGAACCATACTGGTCCAGAGTGTCTCCATCAAGACCCAAGAAATAAAACTTGACAAAGAAATCCAATTGAACTAATAACTCAACGAACGAAACACTAAACCTTTTACCATTACTAAAAGATTGAAATCGACCTTGAACCTCTCTAAACCAGTTTAAAGCTAAGTCACCGAAATTTACAAAATTTCAGCATGACCTCTCTAGAACAGAGGACATCCACTCAGCAGACAAAAGAAACAATAGCAGGTATAAGATATATCAACCACTCAAAACAGAAGGAAACATTCTAACAGGTCCTTAGATAATCAATCAAATATCCAACCGGCACTTAACCAACTACACAACGACGGTCTACACAATACTATCTCATTAGTTACAACCAGAATTAATCGAAATGATTGAATAGGTTGAAGGTGACCGAAGTCGTGCACGTGCTCTACTCTCATCCCGGCGAATCAGCTTCAAGGTACCTAAAACAAGAAACAATAAATGTGAGTCCAAGACTCGAAGAAAGTACACAAGTTTAACAATTCCGGTTTATAAGTAAATAAAACAAGAACTTGACCATAAGAGCAAGTAATACAAAGGAAGCAACATCCGGACCATATGCATTTGTACCCAATTAAAACAAAAACTTGACCAAATCAAATTTCACCGCAACCAAGTCATCAACTTGATAATAAAACCGTTCAACGCCAAGGAAACATTACTTGACTCTAAATCACAACGTCTCCCGACTTAACTACCCCTTGTTGCAAACTCAAAACATTTTCATCAATTGACTTTGAGTTCATAACTCGACTTCACTCCACGATATTCATACAACATAATTAGCAAAGCAAAGAAAAGAAATGCGCTAATTCATCAATTCAATTCAATCTCTCCTTTTTGGGTTGAGTCCACGACTCAACCTTCAGTTACCATAATCACCATCCATATGACACCCATTTACCACAACACTCATTATTAAAGATGCAATGCACATGAATGCTCATTTCCATGCACGTACCGGTACTACCGAGTGCCCACCCGTCGGTGTGCACCCTCACGTCCCTTCCATCCCGTAGATGGAAGGTGCCTACTCTTACTGTCTCGCTCCCATTCACCTCGATGAATGGGACTACGAGGTAGGACTTTCGTGTTCACTACGTGTGAACACAAAGGCCCGCATCAGCATGGGTCGCCTCTTCCATTATGAATGCACAAATGCAATTTTTCATGAATGAAATGCAACTTTTCATTCAACGCCTACACAAACATACCATAACCACATACACACACATAGCCAATTCTCACATTCCTAAGTCACTAGCGGTACTTGTACAAGCAGATTCAACCGTAAGGCATGGCAACTCATGACAGCGTTTCTATCATGCAACTACATCCTACGGCCACCGAACCATGATCACACAATACACTTGCGGTTAAATGCTCACGTATACTATCTTTATAAAGGACTTAACCGTTTGAACCAAACCCATGTTAGTCGCAATCACTCGAAAAATCTACTCACTATAATCAACCTTACTAAAAGCTCGGTCTCACTTAGAGTTCATCTAATTAACAGAGCAACAATTAAACTAAGGAGCATCACATATGAACACACATCCACACTCAATAACACGGTGTACTTGCATCAATTTCCTTAAACTTTTTAATCATCATAGACATTTTCATAAGAGGAAGCACTTTCTAGTTATATCCAAGCCAGGCTTACCACTTGCGTATGCACCGGCAATTACTTACGCTAAGAGCAACAATCAATTAATCCTCCTAGCCACAGTCTAGAGAATGCACTTGCCTTTACCGACGGAGAATGGAGTGGCATACGGTTGAGGCCACTCTACGTAACTTTCCTGCAAATAAACAATATTCATCCAACAATTTTATGCATACTCGATACAAGCGACAAAAGAAATCAACTCTTTTGCATATCATAGGTATAGTTAGGGTGAAAAGCAAACGAAGCGGTTGGTAAATAGCTATTCGTTTCCATTTCCATAATTTTTATCGAACGGAAGCGAAATCGAAAACCCGTAAACGGATACGACGCGAGTGGATACGGAACGAAATGGAAAATTTCATAAGAATGTAGTACAAAATCTATTCGAGTTACAAAGAATATCTTAGCCAAAAAGGTGCACCTCATCATGAGCAGGATTATCCAAGCCGATCCAAGAAAAACTTCACCCTAGACTAACAATTGGTATACATTTCATCTAAGGTATACTACTCACATGCCATTGCCTCAAAATTAGCTGTAACCTCCAAGCTCTATTGAAAATTTTCTTTTTTCTACTTGCCATAGAAACCCGATCACCAATACACAGATACATTCACAATATGCCATCAAATATTTGGTTTTAGGAAAAGCCATCGTAAGCATTAAGCTCAATGACTCTCAAGATTTAAAGTGTTAAGAAATAAAGGAATAGCAGGAAAGAAAGAAATGTCTTGGATTATACAATCAGAACCACATTATCTGTACATTGCAAGCAATCTCTAGTGCATTATTATTGAAAAGGACAGGTGAATCTATGCTACAGCAGGATACCATGGTGTGAGGACCCCCATTTTTACACAGAATGCAAAAATGGAAATCTAATGTGCTTGCAGTACTAGTCCCTGGATCAGTAGCTTGCACGCACATTTCAACATTTGGAATCACAACCATACAACATATTAATTAAGCGAAGCGAATAATTACATAAATCTTACAACTCGAGAGAATATAGCAGCGAAGAAGCAAAGCCTTGTAGTGTACCCAACCGACCCCGCAGGCAACTGACCAGGCATAAATCCTTAGAAACACGACAATTAACATCCCGCAACCTGCGATGAACAACTTCGAAGCTTCGCTTTCTAAACCACCTACAATATAATTAAGCAAGGGAGAGTACTTTCGTACTCCGCAAGACTTGAGCAAAACCTATAATACATGCAGGCCATTTCAAAGAAAAGGCTACTACAGTTAATTTGCATAAAGCGAATTTCATTTGTAAATCAAGTTATTTGCAAACAGAATTTATAAGAGCATTTGATTGATAACAAATAATTAAAGCATAATAGCACTCACAGTCCTCCATGACGTGAGCAACGAATCATTCACATTCACGAAATTCCATCAATGTCACCCTTCAACATAAAACACAGGTTGCAAAACAAATGATACCAACCCATTTGAGAAATAATAAAACATCTAACATTGGAATGACTTCACCAAGTGCCCATGATCATGGTAGCGCTAATCGATTAGATTTAAACTCGCAGAGGTGTACAACTTTACCCACAAGGAATGATCAACCTTTTTGCTCGACGCACTTCCTCAGGTGGCCAGCCAGAGATCATACATAACCGTTACATTACCTAGACATGGCTTTGATCCAGCCCGGGACGTTAACCCCCGCCATAGAACTAGAAACACACACCCAAGCCGTGGATCCACTTTCACACACCCAACACAACGTTTCTAAACATGGCAGGGGGTATACAGTTGCATTAGCAAGTAGACTGACCGAATACCCGTCGGTAGACACTGTCCGAATACTGTGCTAGCTCCCGCCTACCAATGAATAAAGCCAAGTCTAAATAACTTAATAGGCTAAGGCTACCCCATAAATAGCCCTCGTGGTTGCACGGAATTCTTGGATCAATAACGTCCCATTGCTCGGTCCTTAATCCGACACGGGCGACACTTCACCTTACACTACGTGCAATTCCTTTCGCACATCCAACTATTGCCAATAATCGCCCGCATCAAAGCATAGTTTTATTTTGGGTTTTTAATCAAGGTACTAGCAACCATTTTCCCAAAAAAGACCATTCAGGTTCCACATAAAACATTTCAAAAACAACTTTAATCATGACCATCTGTTCTTCAAATACTAAAGCATGGCTAAGCAGGTTAATATGAGTGTATATACCCAAGATGACATTAAGAGATGTCTAGCCCTATTCTGTGGTTATCAAGGTTCACATTTTCATAATCATCAAAGGAGATTCACGAGACAACAGGTATAACTACCAAATCCACAAGATAGCAATTTACATAAAGTAATCGCATGCATAAAACAATTTGATGCACAAAAGGAATATAAAATACTGGGATCAATATGGTCAAAGGATGCTTGCCTTGCTTAATCATTGCTTACGGCGAAGACAAGGATTGCGGTTGACGAAGATGACGGAAATCAACAACGTCGGGCTCTACACGTCGATCGATGGAAAATACAGCAAAATACTAACTTCAATAAGGGCAAAAGAAAATAGACAGCAAGAACAAATAAAACTCTCACAAGAAACAGGGATTGCTCTTTATGAATTTATTAATCTTATTTTACGAATTCAAGATGCTAAAATTGGTTAAGATTAATAGAATTAATCATTAGTTGCAAGTTTCATTGATTTACTATTCATAATATGAGTTTTTGGCAATCTTATTACTTATGGGTTTTGCTCTATTAGGATTTAGATGAGCTGCTTTGCGAGTTAATGAATAGGCTTAAACGATCATATTAAACTATGAGCGAAATAGCGCTTTACCTTTGATTGATTTCATATATAAATCAGATTTACACCGGTTAGATCTATTGATCCAAGCTACTGGCCTAATTTACATGATATTTGAGAAGGATCTGGTGATACAAATATCTAACATACAGATTTTTTCATTCTTACCGATTCATATTATGAAGTTCAGAAAACTTAACACTTAAGGTTATTTGGCTATTAAGATTTGCATGCAAAACCTGATGAAATATAGTTATTTCTTCATAATACGATGATTTATACTTTGTATAACAATCCTAAGCTAATTCCATAAATTTTAGGCTTTGACTAATACATTATATTCGTTGTTTAAAACGCTAATGTGATATCAAGGTTTACATTACAAGAAATCGAATTGAAAACGCGTAGTGAACGATTATCACTTGAGGTTATTGTACTAGTGAAAACTAACCAAAGAACAGCTTGTAACTAAAATATTTTCCTTGAATATAGTAGTACATATCCTATATATCATTTCTGCACTATCCCCCATAAATTTCTCATTTAGACGAGATATCCTACAAGCTGTCGAAAATGCTTAAGTACTATGGTTTCGGTGCAGATTGTGGTCATTTAAGGTATTTGCGACGATAAGTTTTACATGCGAAGAATATGATAAATGAAATGTTTTCACATAATATGATGGTATAAATACCATAGAATGTTGATGAGCTATTATCTTACTATTTTGCATTTAGATGCAACATTGTATTCATTGTTGAAAAGGCTTAAGTGGCATTGTAAAGTTTACACTGTTCGGAATCGGCAGGAATATGAAGTGCGAGGTTAACACTTAAGGGTTTTGAACTAATAAAATTAATATGCAAACCTTAATGAATTAAAATTATTTTTACAGAATACGGTGATATAAACTTTGTACTATGTTACTAAATTGGTTTTACTGATTTTGGTATTTAAACGAGTTATTTTATCTATCGTTGAAATAGCCTAAATGATCATATTTGAAATCTTAAATCGGCCAAGTTTCTATTGAGTTTGCGACTACATTATACAAGATCTTTAATTCATTTTTCAGGTATTAACAGGTAGCAATCCTAGAAAGGTTATAAAGTTGGTTTGGTATTATTTTAGCTTTAATTGCAATAGATTATTTATTTACTTATTGTTATAATTAACGTTTCCTTTCATTAAAAGAATGAAATTTCAACCTTATCTTAAATATTTTCACATGCACAGATCCTTACTGTTTTTAAAAACTTATTGCAAATTACATTATCATTTTGTGAGCCATTATGCTAGTATTTTGCTAATGGCCATAATAGGGTTAATTAATGATTATGAAGCAAATAATTTAAATTGAGTTGAACATCAGATGATTTCACATATTTGAGTTTATTATGATTCCAGAGACAACAAGAACTTATTTTATAGTTATAAAAGTTATATTTTTCCATATGTGCAATAATGACCATAATAGTGTGTTTATCCCATTTTAAGTTTAAATGATTGTTCTGTGATTCAAGAATTGAATATTTTCGTATATTTGAACCCATTCTGATCCTAGCATCACATTTAATATTTATTTCACCATTTCATTACTTATTATACACAAATTCTCATTAAAATCATATTAGCATTATAACCACAGTTTAATATAAATGATTATTCTGCAGGTCAAGAATTAAGTGTTTTTACATATTTATATTCTTCTTGATTTTAGATGATTATACAAATTTATTTCACTGGGATTGAATTAAAATCACAAAAGATATTCATGGTTGAATATGAAACTGATTTGGAAATTGTATTGAATTAATGAAATACGCTTTACCTAATCGCATATACAGGTCTACTTCTTCCACCCGGCTCTGACACCTGGCCCCACTACTCGTGACAGAGAACAGGGGGCTAGGGCTGGCTGGCGGCAAGACCAGTGGTCTTCCGTGGCGGTGGCACCAGAGAATCAGCGCGGCAAGGAGAGTCTGGGAGCGGAGTTGATTCGGCCGGAGGAAGCCCCACGCGAGCTGCAGCCGAGGAGGGGCGGCGGCTCCAATGGCGGGTGGTGGAGGAAGAAGAACAAGGCATTAGAGGTGAAATCGATAGCACCTATAGCATCAGGAGATACTAGTGGTTCCATTTCTGAGGTTTACCTGAAGGGAGAATCTCTGAGAAGCTCCGCCCACGGCGGCCAGCCTTGGGGAAGAAGGTGCTCACGGCGGCGGCAACATTCTGCATGGAGAGGGCTAAAGGTTTTTGAGGGAATTCGATGCTAGTGGCTTGGTGATGCTCCAGGCTTAAGGAATTGGAAGGAGGATCACTAATTCACCCGCATTTTGCTTCGCGCTTCAAGCTCAGAGCCTCATAGCCATGGCGGACAGGGGAAGGGATTTGGGTGTGCAGGCTGGGAGAGAACAAGGGAAGACAGAGGAGAATGAGGAAGAGGTCCTGGCGGACTCGGGGGAGCAGCTTATAGCCAAGGAGTGGAGGCGAGTGAGTGGGATTCGTGGCAGCAATCGAGCTCGCCTCGGTTGTCCTGTGCTCAGAGCTTCGGGAGTAGTCGCCAGTGGAACGAACGGCTTCGGGAGAGTTCTTCAGGGGAGCGAACGGCATTGAAGAAGAGGAGTCTGACAGCTAGGACCATTGTCAGTGGCTGAGGTCTTCAACATTGCGCCAACGGAACGGCGTAGCAACAATTGGCCCACACGTCGGTGACTGATCCTGAATTTCGTTTCGGATTTTGATTTTCCTTTGATACCAATTGAAATCTATTATTTTTGAAACTTTGTTTTTCAAATGGATTTGATCTCAGAATGCTTCTATAAAGTTTTCAGGTCAAAATATGGTTCCATTATTTTATGTAAATTCTGACAATACATTACTTTGATTTAAATGTTGGCTTTCCATTTTATCTCTTCATTATTCTATGCATAAAATTTCAATTGCTGGCTAAAATGATTTGATTGAATGATCAGGGTTCTCATGGCAATTTTGTAAATTTTTACTTTTATCTTTTTATCTTTCTATCATTATCCATTCATTAATTCTTTTTATTTGATTTTTCATGCAATGCAAAACTCCAAAGGAAATCCAAATAAAACCAATAATGTCAAGGAAACTCAGAAATAATAATATTCAAACTTAAATTATTCATTTTCACTTTATTAAATTTTCAGGATGCTACAGATCTACCCCCCTTACAGAAATCTCGTCCCCGAGATTTGGTGGGTCTAAGGAAAAGTATTTCTAAGAGAAATCAGGAAACTTCTTCTTGAGTCGGTCTTCTCGTTTTCCAAATTGCTTCTTCTTCAAAGTGATTGTTCCGTTGAATCTTGATCGTCTTGTGGGGTTTTATTACGAGTGTGGCGTTCAGTTTCTTTTAAGATTCTAATCGAATGCTCTCGATAAGTTAATTCAGATTATAGATTGATTTCATTTAGCTGGGGAAGCTCAGAAGGAAGATGAAAACATTTCGTTAATTGTGATACATGGGAGACATTATGAACACTGGATAGCTGAGATGGCAATTCTGATTTATATGTTTTCTTTTCCTTTCATCTTCAACGATAGGATATGGTCTAATATATTGCGGCACCAAGTTATTTAGAATTGGGAAACAATGAATACCCCAAACCTTGCAAATCTTGTGGATGAGATAGATTTGGGAATTCTTTATCAGAGGTGACTTATCGTTCTGTTGAGACATCGTCTTCATTGCAATTGCTTTGCTGGACCTTCGTCTTGCGATTCCAAGCTGACGTGCGAAGAAATAGAAAAGAAATCTATTTGGGTTTTAGGTAAGCAGATGAGGGATATTACCATATATATCTCTTTTGATTAAAAACCCAGGATTGTTAATATGGACAATCAAATTTAGAGAATAGCATTTAGTATGTTTAGAATGCTGGAGGTGAAAGAAAAGATGTATTCTTATTAGATTCATTTAGGAAGAACTGAATACTATTATCCAGAAGGATATTTGAATACAATGGTTAATCTGTATAATTCAACAATAGTTGGTGAGATTAGCCGAGATTAAATGTTACTCAAAGTTGTCTATAGATTAACAACAGAATAGAGATGATTCAAGGATTGAGTTGAGGCAAGAGGGTTATAAGATGATCCTGATGATTTAATTCGTTTGAACACCTTAGTAGACAACGGGTTTTGATTTCCTTTGGATTTAGCAATTATGAAAGAATGAAGTATACAAAGTCAAGAAGATTGATCGCAGGACTTGAATACACAAGGGATGTGCTCAATATCACATAAGTGTCAGGTGCATTCACATAAAAAGGATGTCTATATTCAGAGCCTATCGTCGAGGCAGGCTTATTCTAGGTACTTGATGTTTTCTTAGGTCTTTGAGACAGTTTTAGAAATTACTGATGTCTTCCTTGACGAGGTGAAGTAGAACCGTTCTTGGGTAGACGTTGGTAAAGTGTTCAAGGTATTTTCGGCTGATGCAGGTGATGTTGTTCGTTTTATTCGAAACAATGGAAAGATTGGTTGCTAATGTTTTAAAATAAATGATCATGAAGTGACTAAAACTGTGGAATTAATCTTGGAATTAAATTTGAATTCTAGTAGGATTCAAATACATAAGTATCATACCTAGTACTGCATTGGATAGGTCTTAAGCTTCTTTCGCGAATAGGTGTTACGGCAAGCTGGAATTAATATTTTGAGTTGGGCACGATGCATGTCTCTGAATCGTTGGTCTTGAGATCCTTGCAGCCCAGTTTAAGGTTGTTACAAAGCGTCCTAGGGTTGCGAATGAAATAGAGTCTATTTCGATTTAGATAATTGTTGGCATAATGCCCCACATTTACCACAACAAAAGCAAATAATATTGACTTTCTGGTTTTGAGTAACGGATAGACATTCATTGATGTTGTTGAAGGGATGACAAATGATGATTGAGATTAGAGTCGAGTAGAATTCTTTTCGGGACAAGTGTTCTTGTTCAACTATCACTTCTTCGATTGATTCTTTGAGTAAACCGCTTCGAATTTTATTTCTCCAATTCTTGAAGTTATAATCTTGTCTGAGTCTTCTATGAGATATGGTCATTTTTTGAAGTTTGGTGAAGATTCACAAGAATAGGATATTCGTTTTTTTTAAAAACGAGCATGTGGCATGACAGGGTTTGAAAGGAATCATCACTCGAAGATGACAAGCTGTTTTCAAAGGGAGAACAGACTAGGACAGCAACTAGTTTCAAGTTCACCTAACACTAGTTCATTTCACATACAGATTCGTGAAGGAGGGTTTTTGCAAGGATGCAAAACAAAGAAAGCACTAGAATGTTTGAGATCAAAGTAAAAGCGATAGTTGGCTGAGTGAGATCTTCGCCAACACAGAGAAGTTTGTGTGCTCTTCACTTTCACATGAGTTTCACATATGTGATGGTTGGTTGGGAGGGTACGGTGAATAACTAGAATCAATGAATTGATCTTAAAATTAACCTTATACCCTGGTAAGGTTCACATGCATAAATATCTTATCTAGTACTATGTCAGGTAGGTTATAACTTCCTTTACAAATTAATGTTGTAGGTAAATGCCATGAATGACTAGATTAATACTTTGAGCTGGATTGGGTGCAGGATTTAGGAATCATTGGTTTTCAGACTCTTGAGGTCGCCTTAGAGATTGTTGTATAGCTTCATTAGATTGGTGTTGAGGTGGAGTTTCGTTTTTCTTCTGACAACTATTGGCATAATGCCCATGGCTATCATAGCAAAAGCAATAAATATTGACTTTTTGATTTTGAGTATCGGATAGCTATTCATTAGTGTTGTTGGAAAGATGAAAAGATGATGATTGAGATTAAGAATGAAGTTGAGCATACTTCTTTTTAGGGTATGTATTATTGCTTACGTGTCACTGATTCTTTAACAAATTTTTCAAGCAAACTGCTTCAGATTTTATTCCTCCTACTCTCAGAGCTATAATCTAGTCTAACGTGACTTCTGGTATGTTTATGATGCTAGGAGATATTTGTTCAACCTGCGGACATGGTTTAGCAATACGGTTCCTTTTGTGACAGTTGAAATGTTCACACTTTTCTCATAGTGTCTTGTTCAGTTAGTTGTATGCTTAATATTATCTCGTGAGTTTCAATTTGTTGCTTCTTAGAACATTCTTTAGCCTAATGACTTTCTTTATCAGACAGGAAACATGCTATTGGCGATTGCCATTTACTACTTTCTTGGTGAAGGTAGTAAGAATCAGGTGTTGTTTCTTTAATTTCTCAAGTGTATTTCCTAAACAATTTTTTTCCCTTTTAATAATCAAATCTTAAGCAACCAAGGATTGGAGTCCCATTTGTTGAGGCTAAAGTGCAGTGGTGATTAATGAATCAAGGGGGTATTGAAATGGACAATGATCTTGACCTTCATAAAGGCAACAAATGATATTGCTTATAGGACATTTTCCTCACAGCTAGAGTAATTGATTGCACTCTCATTAGTAGTAGGTCTCATTTTTCCCTAGCAAGTGCGAGCATGATCTTCAGATCGATTGGTTTAACAACATTTCAAAGAAAAATGTGGAGGTATCAAATAAGGTATAGAAGTAGATTTTTAGTCTAAACCATTTTCTTTTCTGATAGAAGCTGCACCAATATTAGAAATATTTTGTGCGAGTCGTTAGAACAGTAGGGTGTGCATTTGATGATTTGTTCAATTATGGAGAGTCTTCACACCACGGTTACAGATTCTTGATAATCATTTTTCTTGGTTTGAGGTTTTTGCGAACCTTGAAAAAGTGGAGAGTTACGATGTTTGCTAGGTTGACAAGGAAGTGCTTTAGCTAAATACAGAAGATTCGGTTGGACTTGGATAGGATTATTATTTCCTGACAATTGAGTGTCTTGCGGTTTTACAAAGTAGATGAGGAGTGTTAGCAATTTATATTGAGAATCGTTAGCAAGAACAAGTTAATTTAAGGAGAGATATAGAATTGTTAAAATATTTGAGGTGAGCGAAAGGATGCATTTTAACCAAATTTATTTGGGGGGAGCTGAGTTATAAAGGCTAAAGATTTTAGTACTCATTACTTTTAGTAGATGTATTAATGAATTGTGTCACAGGCATCCTGCAACCATATTTATTAGAGTACAGCTATTTAGATGGAATTCTGTTGGGTTTCGAGGCAACATTTCGTTCTTTAAATTCTTTTTAATTAAAAATTCTTATTAAGTGGGGTTAACACATCGCAAATTTCAACCTAGTGGTTTAACATTCACGAGAGCAACCCGAAAGCAATAGAAAGATTTACAACCAAAATTTTCAACAGCATAGAAATACTGCATATATATTCAACTTAATATGTAGGAAGGGTATCTAAGGTTCTTCTTTCTACTGGCCATATGTATTTATGTATAAAAGGTGTACTATATAGCTAGAATAACATGTAGCTCATATACTGCTATGTTCCAAAGTAGACTATTCAGTGACGAGTCTTCCTTTATCTTTTTCACCACTTGCTGATGTCAGTATTCCAAGGCTCCTATGAAGTCGGAGAGGTTGTGATGCTTTGTTTCCTCTATCTTCTTGAAGTTCCTGATGCAAACATCACGATATTGCTGACTTGTTGCTTAAATTGTTTTCAACAAGTTTGTTAGTAATTTTTATTTCGCAAAAGGATAAGAAGAGAATTACTTCTAGAAAGAGTAACTTAGGAGTGAAGAATGAGTATACAGGTAAGGAGAATAAATTCTATAGTTGGGGAGAAGAGTATATGTATAACCAATACTATCCTTTTTATATTTCTTTTTAGAAAAGTGGGACTTTCAATTCTTCCTGTTTTTGTTTTAACAACCATTCGAAAGTCTCTATTCAGAAGTATATAACTTTTCTAGTTCCAACTCCTTTTCATGGCATATAATCTAAGCAAGGTGATAAAGTGAGTTTTAAGGCATGGTTATAAGTTATTGTTGGAGCATTAGGTTTTTGACCAGCCTAAAGGGATTTAAGTTAGTTTGGTATTTACTAATTTAATGAGATCTTGAACTTGGGTTACATACGGGCGGTGTGGTTTCGGTAAAGCTAAGAACAGTAGTAGAGACTATACTACTAATCTTGATGAGACTTGATTTTGTGAAAGGTTAATGACCCTAATGGTTACACGGGTGAGAAGTTATACAGAAGAAGGGACAAGTTTGTATAAAGCTTTATAAAAAGATGAGATAAGCTATTTCACGATTTCTCATTCATCCTAGGGGTTGAGTTTTCGATATTCATACACGAGGACAATTTTATTGTGAAACTCTAACCTTAGAGGTTAAGTTCACACATAAATCAGTCCTGACATTCAGAATAAAGACCAATCTCAAGTAGCGAAACATAACGGCAACGCAAATTGCTCCATATAACTAGAGCGGAATAATACGCTATGCGCAAAGGGTTCTTATCTTAAGTTTGATCCTACTACATTCTAATCCTCTGCCTTTTACTGTTGTGAGACATCGGCACTTGATGAAGCAGGATCTTCAATCTTCATTTCGGCCTTGTCAGATGAAGCAAAGTATTGTCTGACTTCCTTGAGATTGCTGGCGTAGATTTGGTAGTCTTCATCGATTGGCAAGAAAGATGACAATAACAAGTCTCGAACATCTTCAGAATCAGTAGCGAAGATAACCACTAGCGACAATTTCTTTTTCAGGAAAGAAGAGTTGGCTTACAAATCAAAATGGAAGTAGAGATAAGAGTAGAGTCTTAAGAATGAGGAAAGAATGGCAGAGTCCACATTTTGCAAAAATAGTAGCTTTTGGAAGTAAGATTTTGAATTCTCATATTCCAATGCTAACGACCATTCTATCTAAGGTTTATCCTACGGTCAGTATAGCTGTGATACCATCTGTGAGGACCCCCATTTTTACACAGAATGCAAAAATGGAAATCTAATGTGCTTGCAGTACTAGTCCCTGGATCAATAGCTAGCACGCACATTTCAACATTTGGAATCACAACCATACAACATATTAATTAAGCGGAAACGAATAATTACATAAATCTTACAACTCAGAGAATATAGCAAGCGAAGAAGCAAAGCCTTGTAGTGTACCCAACCGACCCATGCAGTAATGACTGCATAAATCCTTAGAAACACGACAATTAACATCCATAACTGCGATGAACAACTTCAAACTTCGCTTTCTAAACCACCTACAATATAATTAAGCAAGGGTGAGTACTTTCGTACTCCGCAAGACTTGAGCAAAACCTATAATACATGCAGGCCATTTCAAAGGAAAGGCTACTACAGTTAATTTGCATAAAGCGAATTTCATTTGTAAATCAAGTTATTTGCAAACGGAATTTATAAGAGCATTTGATTGATAACAAATAATTAAAGCATAATAGCACTCACAGTCCTCCATGACGTGAGCAACGAATCATTCACATTCCTGAAATTCCATCAATGTCAGCCCTTCAACATAAAACACAGTTGCAAAACAAATGATACCAACCCATTTGAGAAATAATAAAACATCTAACATTGGAATGACTTCACCAAGTGCCCATGACCGTGGGCGCGGCTAATCGATTAGATTTAAACTCTGCAGAGGTGTACAACTTTACCCACAAGGAATGATCAACCTTTTTACTCGACGCACTTCCTCAGGTGGCCAGCCAGGAGATCATACATAACCGTTACATTACCTAGACATGGCTTTGATCCAGCCCGGGACGTTAACCCTCGCCATAGAACTAGAAACACACACCCAAGCCGTGGATCCACTTTCACACA
Organism: Guadua angustifolia; assembly: GCA_036346375.1. Lineage (NCBI taxonomy): Eukaryota > Viridiplantae > Streptophyta > Magnoliopsida > Poales > Poaceae > Guadua > Guadua angustifolia. Next base: position 4,677,897 of record CM070506.1, read on the forward strand.
CCCAACACAACGTTTCTAAACATGGCAGGGCGTACACCGTTGCATTAGCAAGTAGACCTGACCGGAATACCCCGTCAGGTAGACCTGTCCGGAATACCTGTGCTAGCTCCCGCCTACCAATGAACAAAGCCAAGTCTAAATAACTTAATAGGCTAAGGCTACCCCATAAATAGCCCTCGTGGTTGCACGAAATTCTTGGATCAATAACGTCCCATTGCTCGGTCCTTAATCCGACACGGGCGACACTTCACCTTACACTACGTGCAATTCCTTTCGCACATCCGGCTATTGCCAATAATCGCCCGCATCAAAGCATAGTTTTATTTTGGGTTTTTAATCAAGGTACCAGCAACCATTTTCCCAAAAAAGACCATTCAGGTTCCACATAAAACATTTCAAAAACAACTTTAATCATGACCATCTGTTTTTCAAATACTGAAGCATGGCTAAGCAGGTTAATATGAGCGTATATACCCAAGATGACATTAAGAGATGTCTAGCCCTATTCTGTGGTTATCAAGGTTCACATTTTCATGATCATCAAAGGAGATTCACGAGACAACAGGTATAACTACCAAATCCACAAGATAGCAATTTACATAAAGTAATTGCATGCATAAAACAATTTGATGCACAAAAGGAATATAAAATACTGGGATCAATATGGTCAAAGGATGCTTGCCTTGCTTAATCATTGCTTACGGCGAAGACAAGGATTGCGGTTGACGAAGATGATGGAAATCAACAACGTCGGACTCTACACGTCGATCGACGGAAAATACAGCAAAATACTAACTTCAATAAGGGCAAAAGAAAATAGATAGCAAGAACAAATAAAACTCTTCAATATGTGATCTAGTTGTCAAAAGAGTGCTGCCGCAACTGGCTTCCTTTCTTATTGGATCCAGTGACAGTAGCCCATGTGGTGAAGCCTTGGACACGTCTGTTTTTTTGGACATACTTGTGGGACCACTGCCTAAACTCTGATTAAGATCCATATGCAGTACACATGCTAGCATTATGTGATGAGGTGCTATTGCTGGCAATTCTTAGCTTTTACATAGCACCTGCCAGTGTAAGAGAGTAAACGCGTGTAAGTTTAGTGAATTAGTGGGTTCAGAGTCTAGCTAGTGTTTGGGTGACTTGCGTGTTAAGAGTTGCATTTTGTTCTTCCTGAATGGTAGCATATCGCATGAGTTTAGTGGAAGGTTGAAATTCCAATTACCAAACTTTTACTTAATTTTGTTTAGTACTTTACACTATGGACCTTAGTTCAGAAATATGAATATTCAAAAACTACCACTTAATTTATTGTATCTTCCCAGAGTTCCTTCTCCTGAGCTAGCTTATCTCGAGTGAGTGAGTTTCCCTCCATCAAGTTCTAAACGATCAAAGGTGCTGTAGGAATAGTTTTTTACAGTTCAAATAATACATTGTCTCCTTAGAAGGTTGAGAAGAGTGACATGACCTTTCATGCAAGCTGTTTTTGATATCATGAGAGGTTAATTTGGTGCCTTAGGTTTACTATTGTGGTTCCTAACAGTACCTTTGTTCTTGGCAGTCTAGTACCTAGTTGAGCATAGGAGCAATATGGATTTTGTTTAATCTCTTATGGATTGGGTATTTGCTGGCTATCTCCTTGATAGCTCAAGATATTACTTTGCCATCATTAACTTTTTTCCTTCCTTAAATACATCCATACATCCGTACCTGTCTAATTATCATATTGCAATGATTAGTGCTTTGATCAAAACAGGGCTGTGAACTCTCTTTATAAGATAACTATGTCTATTACATACATATGGTTTTGTAGAATGGATACGTGGGGGTTGTGTTGGTACTTGGTATCATGTGCATGCAAGTCATCCTCATTTTCTTTGGTAAGCAGCATCGCGCATGTGCTGTGTGGAAATCTTGTTTTACCATTTGGCACTTTCAAATACTGTTGAGTAGCTTAATTATTATGTATCATTTACAAAGAGGTGAGCTGATCTACTATAGCTAATCACCACCTCAACACCATCCAAACTAAGATTTCGAAACTTATGTATGCTAATGCTTGGATGAGAAATGTACATTATGGATTACAATGTGTTGCTTTAAGTATCGAGGAGATGGTGTGCACACTGCAATCATTTGACTAGGCATTTGGACTGCAGCAACCCTTGACTACTCCAGATAGTGTCTAAATTGTAAGGTACTCTCTTTCGTTCTTGTCCTTTCTTAATTATTTTTACCATCTTATATATACCTGATTTCATATATTTCTGAGTTGGGCATGAAAGGAAATTATGGATGTGTTCTACTAGGTGACACAATTCAATAGTGTTGTTTCATTTTGATATTATTTGGTTGATTCTTTGCAGCTGTATATGTCTACACTCATAACCTGTATAATCGAAATTAGATAGCTTTGTTGACATAATTTGGTAAAAGTCCTTTATGGATAACAGGTGGATGGATGAGCCTAGGTACAACACAATTCTTGTATATAGTTATCAGGTGTTAGCAGTAGTCAACATTTAAACTAACATGTTGCATATATGTTGCATATGTAGGCACACAAAGGTCTATGTAGAAGGGGTACACAGATTTGTAGCGTCTGCATTTAGAAATTCAGCGAAAGGAAACAAAATATTGTGCCCTTGTATAAAATGTGTGAATGCCATTTGGAGAGGGGAAAGTGAAGTGCGTGAGCACTTGATATGTGAGGGATTTGTAGAAGAGTACAAAAAACAGATGTTTCATGGAGAAGCCAGCTCCTTTTTTGTTAATAGTCACGATCACGATCGAGCCGAGTTTGGGGAGAAGTCAGACGAAGATGACGATATTTCTGATTTGCTGCGTGACTTGGCTTGTGGTTTAGATAATGGAGGGGATTTCGAGGATGAAGGTGGTTTAGAGCAGCCCCATGAAGATTTAGAAGCTCTCCAACAGTTGGCAAATGACTATGGTCAAGAGCTATATCCACGGTGCAAGAACTTCTCAAAGTTGCGTTTCCTTGTTAGATTGCTCCATATTAAACTGCTTGGTGGATGGTCTGATAAAAGTTTTGATCGACTACTAAATCTTCTAAAAGATGCTTTTCCTGAGGGGTCAGCACTACCTAAAAACTACAACGAATCTAAGAAAATTGTGAAATGCCTTGGGCTTGGGTATGTTAACATTCATGCATGTCAAAATGATTGCATTCTCTTTTGGAAGGACCATGCTAATGTTGATTCTTTGTCCAACATGTGGAACCTCACGTTGGAAATCGAAAAGAAAGAGGTTAGATGGGAAACGTGTACACAAGGTTCCTAACAAAGTTCTTCGCTATTTTCCTATAAAGAAAAGGCTTCAGAGGTTGTTTGTGTCCTCTAGAACAGCAACTCACACAAGATGGCATGACGAAGAGCGCACTAAAGACGGTTTGCTTAGGCATCCAGCAGATTCTCCACTTTGGAAGGATTTTGACCATAGACATCCAAAGTTTGCTTCAGATAGTCGCAATATTAGACTTGCTTTAGCTACTGATGGTTTCAATCCATTTAGGTCTATGAATATTGGTTACAGCATTTAGCCTGTTATTTTAATTCCTTATAACTTTCCACCTTGGATGTGTATGAAGCAACCAAATTTTATCCTCTCATTGTTGATTCCTGGACGAAAAGCTCCTGGCAGTGATATGGATGTTTATCTTGAGCCCTTGGTTGATGATATGATAGATATATTTGTTAATGGTGTTAGAACATTTGATGCTTCCAAGGGTGAGTATTTCCAATTGCGTGCTGCCATATTATGCACAATTACTGATTACCCTGGTCTAGGCTATGTGTCTGGTTGCGTTACCTCTGGTGCAGCAGCATGCCTTGAATGCCACTCATATACATGTTCTCTTCGACTGAAACATGGTGCCAAGTCTTGCTGTATGGGTCATCGTAGGTTCTTACAGGCAAACCATAGGTTTAGGTTTGATGCAGAATCATTTGATGGTAAAACTGAGCTTAGGCCAGCACCTACTCCACTTTCTGGGGAGGAGATTTTGATGCAGATAGAAAATATTCATACGGTTTTCGGGAAGGATCCATCTGGGAAGAAACAGACTAAAAAGCAGAAGAACAAGGAGGGTGAGCCATTGATCATTTGGAAAAGGAGGTCTATTCTGTAAGTTGCCGTATTGGAAAGACTTACTGTTGCGATATAATTTAGATGTCATGCACATAGAGAAGAATGTCTGTGATAATATAATTAATACGCTTTTGGGAATTGATGGTAAATCTAAGGACAATTTGAATTCTCGTTTGGACCTTTAGTCTCTAGATATTAGAAGGGATCTTCATCCTGTTGAAGTACAAGACAAATTTTATTTACCTCCAGCACCTTACTCAATGAGTTCTGTTGAGAAGAAGTTATTTTGTGAAGTATTAAAAGGAGTTAAGTTTCCTGATGGTTATGCATCTGACATACATCGTAATGTCCTTGTTAATGAGAAAAAGATAATTGGGCTAAAGAGCCATGACAACCATATTCTTCTACAACATTTACTACCGCTTCTTTGTTAGAAGAATATTGCGAAAAAAGTCGATCTTGCATTGATTCGTGTAAGTAATTTTTTCAAGAAAATATACTCCCCTGTTATTCGCATAAGTGATATGCAAAAATTAGAAGCTGAAATAGCTGAGACCTTATGCAATCTGGAGACTATATTCCTCCCATCATTTTTTGATCTTATGGTACACTTAATGGTTCATCTTCCTGCCCAAGCAAGAATAGCTGGTCCGATACATTTTCGAAACATGTACCCTGTTGAGAGGTAATTTTCTAAATTTTTTTGTACCAACAAAAGTGTATCATTACCAAAAAATATGCAAATACCATATGCTCGTCTTCATAGGTATTTGATGAGGTGCAAGGGTTATGTTCGCACTAGAAGTCACCCAGAGGGATCGATCGCGGAGAGCTATTTGTTTGATGAGAGTCTTACATTTTGTTCTCGTTATCTACAAGGTGAGACTCGGTTTAATCGACAAGTTAGAAATGATGACGGTGTGCATACGAAAATCAGCAATACTACTCCTTTCTTCCACAAAATTGGCCAAGGATTGGCTGGCAAATGCAATGTGACATTAGACCACAAGACTTGGCTTCAAGCACATAAGTATGTCTTGTTCAACTACGACAAGATAGAACCTTATTTGAAGTAAGATATCCAAATTATTTTAGTGCTATATGCTTCGTATCCTTAATTGTTTAAGGGGTAATTTTAATCTTTGCAGCAAGCATTGTGACTATCTTTCCTCAGTTGGTCTTCGGAATAAACTAGAAATCAGCCGTGCACATTATCAGACCTTTCATGAGTGGTTTAGGTTGCATGTAAGTAGACACATGGACGTTGCGCCGTCGCCCACGTCGGACGCCTCCCGCGCCGGAGCTGGCCCCCGAGCAACGGGCTCGGGACGAGGCTTTGACACAGACGCACCGGCGTCCCGCGGGCACCGCACCAGGCAGGGACAGGCCTGAGCCAAGCCACACCGAGTCGACCGGCAGCAAGTCTGCGGACCTCTCCCGGGATGTTCCGCCCAGGCACCGTAAGGTCCAGGACCGCCTGTGCTACCAACCAGGTGATTCCCGTGCCCGGCACCATGGTCGTTCCCACCGGAGGTCGGGCCACCGAGCCAGCCTCGACTCCGAATCCGGCAGCAGCGGGGATCTTGTCGGCGATGACCACGACCGGCGTGCACCTGTCCTGGCCTACGGCTGCATGGCGTACTCCGACGGCCTCCATCGTGTGCGGTGGCCAGCTCGGTTCAAGCCCGCGCTGATCGAGCGCTTCGACAGGACCAAGAACCCTGACGAGTTCCTGTCCATCTACTCGACTGCTATCCTGGCGGTAGGGGGGACGAGCTCGTGATGGCAAACTACCTCCCGACCGTGCTGGACGGGGCTGCGAGGACCTGGCTTTTTAACCAAAAGCCCGGCTCCTTCAGGTCGTGGCGTCAAATCTAGAGCGCCCTTCCTCCAACTTTAAGAGTTGTTACGAGCGGCCGGGCAGGGAGAAGGACCTGGATCGCGTCATCCAGGGCAAGAACGAGCCGCTACGCGATTTTGTGCGGTGATTCATCCGCACGAGGAACCTGATCCCGAGCATCTCCGACGAGGCCGTTATCAAGGCCTTCAAGTTCGGGGTCCGTGATCGACGCCTCACTGAGGACCTGGAGATCACATCGAGGCTCAGCGTCAACAAGCTTTTCCGCATGGCGGAACGGTACGCGGACGCGGACGACGCCGTCCGCTGGAAACGCGACTACAACCAAGGTAAACTTGGTCTAAACCAAACAGAAGCCGGCCCGTCCAGCTCCAGGGGCGCCGACCACGGCACCTCCTCCAAGAAGCGGAAGCGCGATCGCAGGGGCGGCGGAGGTCTACCGCGGGTGATTGTTTCGGCGGATGGCCAGCGCGAGGTCCTCGAGGTCCGAGGTCAAGCTCGGGAGGACTCCAAGCCTCGCCAAGGTCGACCTCGACCTCACCAGACGAGGAACCAGCCCCAGCAGGAGGGCGAACGACCTGGGTCCCGACGGACCGACGCTCGGCCGCAGGGGGCCGAGGGGCGCGCGGGATAAGACGAAGCCAAATTCTGCCTATTCCACAGGGCGGCCGGCCACGACCTGCGGGCCTGCAGGGCTTGGCAGAATAAGCTGGACGCATTCTATGATGGGTGGGGTGAGATGCCCGTGCTCCCGAAGGATGACGACCAGCCCGACCGGGTGAACGCCGGCGAGGAGCACGACGACCTCGATCTGGAGTTTCAGCAGGGCGAGCACCGGATCATGTCATCTTCGGTGGCTCGTCAGCCTACCAGTCCAGGCGCGAAGTCAAGGCCGCCGCGCGCACCATCTACCAGGTGGCCACTGGGAAGCCCATCGAGCAGCCCTACAAGTGGGCTGGGGCCACCATAACCTTCTCTCCGGAGGACGCTCTCCCAGGCATGGCCCGAGACCTGAAAACCGCCTTGGTCGTGACCCCGACAATCAGCAACACTGCGGTTGGTCGCGTCATGGTCGACGGCGGCAGCTCTCTTAATCTGCTGCAGGCAAGGGCGCTTGACCGAATGCAGATTCCCCGGTCGAAGGTCAAAAGCATCGCCATTCCTTTCTTCGGGATCATGCCCGGGAGCTCGACCATTCCCCTGGGGCAGGTGGTCTTGCCCGTTACCTTCGGCGACTCGGGCAACTTCCGCACCGAGCTGGTCACCTTCGAGGTGGTCGAGGGCGACCTCCCGTACAACGCCATCCTCGGGCGGCCCACCTTGGTCAAGTTCATGGCCGCAAACCATTATGGCCACCGATGCATGAAGCTGCCTGGCCCCAACGGCATCATCACCGTGCGAGGCGATCTGCAGGCGGCACATGGGTGTGAAACCAAGGCCCTAGCTCTTGCGGGCATGTTGCCCCCGCGCGGCCCGGAGGCGACCGCGAAGAACGCCCGCCAGAAGGCGGCGGTCCAGCCTAGCGGGGCAACAAAGGCCGTGCCGCTCGACGAGAGCGACCCGACCAGGTGCGTCCACGTCTCCGCCGAGCTAAGTTCCAAATAGGAACTCGAGCTCGTCACCTTCCTTCGCGCTAACAAAGGTATATTCACTTGGGAGCCCGCGGACATGCTTGGCATTCCGAGGGAGGTGATCGAGCACAAATTGCAGGTGGGATCCGGCTCCCGACCTGTGCGCCAGAAGCTGCGTCGCTTCTCCCCGGAGAAGGTCGCAGTCATCAAGGAGAACCTTGACAAGCTTTTGAAGGCGGGGTTCATCCGGGAGATTGATTACTCTGAGTGGCTGGCCAACCCGGTCATCGTTCAGAAGAAAGGCGGAAAGTGGAGGATGTGCGTCGATCATACGGGGTTGAACTCGGCTTGCCCGAAGGACAACTTCCCGCTTCCGCGCATCGACCAGATCGTCGACTCCACCGCAAACGCTAGAATGTTGAGCTTTCTGGACGCTTACTCGGGATACCACCGATCAAAGTGGCGGTTGGCAGCGAAACAAAACGATGCCTTCATCACGCCATTTGGCACCTATTGCTACGACCATGTCGTTTGGTCCGCGCAATGCGGGGCCACTTTTCAGCGTCGATGACCGGGGCGTTCGAGTCGCCGTCGGGCGGAACCTCAAGGTCTCGTGGGCGATATTATAGTCAAAAGCCTCTCTGAAGGCAACCACGTTCATGACCTCGAGGAAACCTTCGCCAACCTGAACCGGCACAATATCAAACTCAACCCTGAGAAGTGTGTGTTCGGCGCGGCGTCCGGTAAGGTGCTCGGCTATATGATCGGGGGCTCGGGGGTTGGTCCAAACCCAGAGAAGATCGAGGCGATCGATAAGATGGCGCCCCTGACCTCGATCAATCAGGTGCAAAGCCTCACCGGCCGCATGGCCGCCCTTAGCAGGTTCATTTCGAGGCTTGGCGAGCGTGGGCTCCCATTCTTTCGGACCCTATGCAAGCACGGGGGCTTTGAGTGGACTCCAGAGGCGCAGCGGTCCTTCGACGACCTGAAGGTATATCTGTCGTCCCCACCCCTCCTTACAACGCCGCAACCTGGTGAAAAGTTCTTTGCTCTACCTTATGCCACCGCCACGCTGTCGATCTTTGTCTGGTGGCGGAGCAGGGGTCTCAGCTGACAACCAATCTATTCGTCGGCGAGTCTTGCACGGCGAAGGCGCTACCCGCAGTCACGAAGCTGTTGTATGCTCTCCTCATGGCCGCGGAAGCTCGGCACTATTTCGAGCACACTCGTGGTCGTCGAGCAACTTCCCGCTCGGGGACATCTGAGAACCGGAGGTGGCGGACGAATCGCCAAGTGGGCCATGGGCTGGCGGCGTTCGATGTCGGTCGTTTCACGACGACCATAAAGTCGCAAGTGCTCGCCGACTTCGTGGTCGGCGAGCGTTGCATCCGCTCCCGAGCTTCAAGGCGAAGAGGAGAAGCCCTGGGTCATGTTCTTCGACGGCTCGAGGTCCTTCAAGCGCTCGGGTGGGGTCCTTATCCTACCCCACGGCGACAAGTTGAGGTACGTAATTCGTTTTGGCTTCGGCGACCAACAATGTGGCGGTCTGAAGCCCTCTGGCCGGCTTCTGAGCTTGCAAGGCTTTGGGTGTGTGTTGCTGGTCGTGAAGGGCGACTCGGCTCGTCATCAACTAGTTCAACAAGGACTACCGATTGCTCGGGGACTCGATGGCAAGGTACCTCGCCGAGTGCGCAAAATGGAGAAGTGGTTCCGAACTTGGAGATCAAGCACATCCCGGGAGAGACAACTCGGTAGCGGACTTCCTCTCCATGCTCGGCTCCTCCGACGACGATATCCCACCCGATGTCATCACGAGACACCTGGCGGCCCGTCGATCTCCGACCAAGAGGTCGTGCTGGCGTGGTCGGGTGTCCCCCTGGCCGAGGCCATCCACGCTTCCTTGCGGGCGACATGCCACCCGACCTGCCGAGAGGAGCAGATCAGCGCGGGCGAGTCTATACACGCTCGTCGAGGGAAAGCTCTGAGCGAAATGTTTAAGCATCTGACGCGGTGCATCTCCACGGAGGAGGGTAAGTACCTCCTACATGACATTCACTCAGGCCTCTGCGGGGCACACTCTTCGTACAGGACAATGGTCGGCAAGGCCTTTCGCATGGGGTACTATTGGCCTTCGGCGCTTCAGGATGCTCGGGATATCGTCCGCACTTGCCGAGCATGCCAGTTCCACGCCCGGAAGTCGCATCAGCCCGCCTACGTGCTCCAGACTATCCCGCTCACCTGGCCCTTCTCGACATGGGGGCTGGACATTCTCGGCCCCTTTCCTCAAGCAACCGGGGGGAAGAGGTTCCTGTTCGTCGCTGTCGACACCTTCACCAAGTGGATAAAGGCTGAACCGGTCTCGACCATAACTGCCCGGGCGGCAGTTCGTTTCTTCCGCTTGTTCGTGGTCACCAGGTATGGGGTTCCATGCAAAATTATCACTGACAACGGTACCCAGTTTACGGTGAGTTGTTCGAGGAGTTTTGCGAGGAACTCGGCATCAAAATATGCTTAACCGGTGGCTCACCCCGAACAGCGGAGCGTGGAACGAGCCAACGGCAAATTGTCTAGGGCATCAAGAAGCGAGTTGCGAGATGAGCTCGATCGATCTGGTAAGGCTGGGTGGGCCGAACTTCCCACCGTCCTATGGTCTATTCGTACCCACGACAAGCCGAACCCAGGGTACACACCCTTCGGCTCGTGTTGATACCGATGCCGATCCGCCTCCGAGTCCTGTTGGGCTCTGCCGGTCGGCTTAGTCGACCAAGTCGACTTCGAGCACGAACGGTCTCTCGACCTCACCCTCGCGGAAGAAGTAAGATGCCGTGCCTTTGCTACGATCAGCGACTACACGCAAGCTCTTCGCAGACATGCGTCTCGGTGAATACGACCTAGGAAGCTCCTTGTTGGGGACTGGCCTGGCGGATTCAGAGCTCGTCCGGCACCAACAAGTTATCTCCAGCGGTGGAGGGCCCTATAGAGTCGTTTCAGCAGATCGCATGGGGCTTCTGCTAGCGATGCCCAACGCAGAGAGCTCTCTAGCTCGTGGAACATAGATCGACCGGAAGTTTCATGTGTAACCTCTATGCCTCACATTTCAATAAAATTTGGTCATTCATTTTTTCCCTTTTATATCTACTTCCATTGGTATTGCTACTATTCTTTTTCGGCGGCTCCTTCTTTTTTTGAGCGCGATCTTCGCGCGTACCGCATTCGTTCAAAGTGTCGTGGGTTTTACGTTCACCCCCAGCGAATGAGCTAAACATAAGCCGAACCTCTTCGCAATCTAGCTCTTCCCTGTGCCCGGGTTCGAGCCAAGTACCTTGTCGCTTTGGATGTCGAGCAATGCGCGTGATCGTGAGAGCCGTTCGAACGCTAATCTACTTAACGATGTTCGCTTCGTGTCCTACCTTTGCGAATTGTTCCTCAACTTTGCAGGTCGTGGCCTCTCGTCCGTATCTACGTTTTGTGCCCAAGGCACGCGTCGCTTGACCTCGGGCCCAACGGGGGCTGGGTAAAGCTACCCTATCGGCGCATGACCTAAAGAGCACGGGCACGGTTAACAGGCGAAGCAAGAAAGACTTCAAGTATCCCCAAGCTACGGGTTTACAACAGGGACGAAATTTCTTTGTTCACCAAAAAACGATCTGTTTCTGTTAAATACATCCCCTGCTTTTTAATGTTCTTTACAGGTCTGCCATCTCGCGGGCAAGCTTCTCTTGCTCGAGCTCGGCGACTTTGGCCCTCAAGGCGATAGCTCGCTCTGGTTCTGGAGGGCCACCGTGGAGGCATCTGCAGCTCGGCGCCGTTCGTCTTGGAGTTGGGCCATCGCGCTCGTCGCCGCCCTTTTGGCACGCTCAAGCCTCCCTTCGAGCTTCGAGACCTTGGCCTCGAGCTCGGGGGACGCTTTCGCCGAAGAAGACCGGTCCGCGGCGGCCTTCTCCAGTGCCTCGACCTTGGCCCGCTCGTCCTCGACCGCCTTGTTGGCACGGCCGAGCTTCTCTTCGAGAACCAGGATCTTGGCCTCGAGTTCGGGGGATGCCTCCGTGAGGAGGCGCCGGCTGCAGCAGACCTTCTCGAGCCGACTTTGGCCCGCTCGACCTCGAGCGCCTTGGCCGACCGTGCGCTTTCTTTCTCCACGGCCTTATAACCGTGGTTGCGTTCGGAGGCCCTAGCCTGCTCGAGCTCCGCCGCATGAGTTACTTCTTGCGCCCTCATCGTCTGGCGCAAATCGTCGAGCTCCTGGGCCTGCTGCTCGAGCTCCCCTTGCTCGACCTCGATTGTACTGATGAGCCTGGTGCGCTCGACCTCCCTCGCCTCGATCGCGTCCAGAAGGCCCCTAAGCACATCAGCGTGCTCTTGGAGGCCTTGAAGCCCTTGGGTGGCATGGTCGATCACCTTCACGATGAGAAGGGAGGCCCAAAATAAGAGGGGACAAGGAGCACAGGCTACCAACTACAAAATGCGCAGGAAGACCCTTACCTTGCGGAGATGGCCTTCCAGGCGCGTGCGGGTTAATTCCTTGCGGTCGTCAATACGATTGCGGGCTATCTCCTCCTCCTCGTCGACCGGCGTGCCAGTGTCGAGGTCGACCACGACCGCCGCTGGCGCGCTCGGGCCGGGGCCTTGAATTACCAGCCCAGGGGCGGCCTGGTCGTCCGTCACCGCCTCCGGGGGGTTCGGCCCGTCGACGATGGGGGAAGGCGCGACGGCGGAACTGGCCCCAGCCTCCACGGTCGGGGCCCCACCCGTCTTCGGCTCCAAGAAGACGGTGGCTGGATCCGCCGCGGGATTCTCGACCACCGCGGCCGGGGGTACCGCAACCTCGGTGACCGACGTGCCGCTTCTGGGCAGGTCTGCGGAGCCCCTGCGGCCCGGTCACTTTCGGTGGCAGGCGGAATCGCGGCCTCGGCGCCTGGAGCGGCCGTGGTCGGGGGAGCTCGGGGTATCGCCTCGGGCACGACCACAAAGCTCTGGGCATCCTCCCTCGCGGTGGCGACGGGAGAATCGACAACGGCAGCTGCATCATGAACCTCGCCGGTGTCAAAATCCACGCTGGTTGCCGGCTGGAGCTCTTCATCGTCCGGATCGTCGAGGCCCTGGTCGAACCCGCTGGCCGAAACCAGGCTCGGCGACCCCGACGGAGTCCGCGTTGGGCGCGAAAGGCGGCGCGGGACCAACTCAAATGCATCCTCCTCCTCGGACTCGGACTCGCCCTGGATAATAGCCATCGTCAAAATGGGCAAGTCTCGAGCTCGGGCGCTCGAGGTCTGCGATCAAAAGCATACACTAAGCCAGAAAAATCTAATGGGACGAGGCGGCCCAAGAAACCGGGAACTCACCTGGGTGACCAACCTCCGTCTCGCCGAAGGTCGGCGAAGGTCTTGTTGCCCCGTTGCCAAAGGGGCACCTCGTTTGCGTGTCCTCGCGACCTGGGGGCTCGAGGTCCGAACTCAAGGCTCCGGGACCGGGGGAGGGCTCAAGGATCTGGCGGCGGCCGCCGCGCTCTGCTGCTGCAAAGAGAAAGCACTCACCAATCAGCGAGGCGCATGAGCGCAAGCTCGGGGGCTCGATCAGTAGGGCCCTTACCGTGGCGCGGTCCCCCCACTCGACATGGCGTTTCTTTGCCTCCGTCTGGCTTGTTCCGACCGGGGGAAGTCGCTTCTTCCCTTTCCTACCCCTGCCCCCGCCGGGCAGTGGGAGCATCTTCCTGGCCGTTTCCAGCAACTCCTGGTGGGCCTTCGAGCAAGCAGAGCTCAGGAAGGGGCCCGTGGGCAAAAGACTCGAGCGCTTGGTCGGGTGGTTTACCTCGTCCTTGCGACGGAGTACGTTTTTCGGGACGGGGTCGCCGATGACGTACTCGTGCGCCAACTTCCCGAACATCTCGACCATCCTGGCGGAGACCCAGGATTCTTTCGGCGCTGCGGAAGAAGCGGCTGTCAGGGGAAGATCGAAAGGTGGACACAAGCGAGACCTTGGGGCAAGAAGACTTACCAGTCGTGCCCTCGCGGGTCGGATCGTCGCGCCCCTGGATCTCGAAAAACGGGTGCTCCCTCCGTCTCAGAGGGGACACGCGGTTCCGCAGGAAATCGTTGGCGATCGCCTGCCCGTTGAGGCCGCGCATGGCGCAGATATGAATGAGGGCAATGGCCTCCTCGTCGACCTCGAGGTCGTCCGGCTCCGGAGTCTCCTTCTTGCGGTTGGCGATGGGGGTCCCTTCGTACACCAGCGTCCCGGTCTCGCCCCTCTTCAGGTAGAACCAGCGCTCGGACCACGGACCGAGGGAATCCCGAGGTTGGAACTTGGGGAAGGACCACTTGGGCTCGACTGCGGTAGGAAGTAGAGCGCATCCGACCACGGGTCCTTCCGGGCGGAAGAGACGAAATCTGGAAGAAGAGCGAGGGAGTTGGGAGGATCCCTAGGAATCCCTCGCACAGATGGGAAAAGATGGCGAGGAGAAGAACGGAGTTTGGCACCAGGTTGATGAGCTCGATGTCGCAGCTTGAAAGGACCTTCGCGACGAACTCGCTCTCCGGGGTCTGCAAGCCGAAGAGGGCGTAATGCTCAGCGCAGACGATCTCGTTGTCCTTGGGCTGCGGCTCGGTCTCGTTGCCCGGCAGCCGCCATGTGAACGGATCCAGCAGCCCCAGGGACTCGAGCTCCTTCATCCTCGAGTGCGACAGTGTGCTCCTCCCTAGCTTGGCCATGGCGATCTTGGCTGGTTTGGTCTAAGGAGGAAGGGAGGACCTTGCTCAGACAAGAGGGCTTGGAAGGCGAAGGGCGCAGGAGCGAGAGTTTCAGACGATGCGGCGCTGGGTTTATAGATCGTAACGCCGCGAAAATCCAGTCCACGGTGCCTCAAAAGGCGAGCCAACCGCGATTTGACGGATGCAATTAAGGTTCAGGCAACGGAGTCAAGACGCCGCCAGGTGTCCGCCAACCGTTCGCATCCGTACCGACATCGGGAAGTCCGAAGGCCGCCAGGTGTCGAGACCAAAAGACTCGCTTTGTGGTCTCCGCTCGGCCTCGACCAAGGAGCCAAGACCTACGAAGGTTTTTTTCCCGTCTCGAGAATAAGGCTCGAGGTCGTCCTGAGAATTCCCTCCGACCTAGAGCCTCAGGGGCTAGCTGACGAGGGCTGGGTGCTCCTTGACCGGCCGGCGCGGTCAACGGATCTCCCAAGCTCGAAAGGCCCCGACCACGAACTAGGTGCATACTGAGGCGCTCGACCTAGAGCGCAGTAGGCTCGAGCTCGACCCCGCGCGACTTCGGGCTCGGGCGGGGTCCCGTTCGAAGTCCCCGTCCGCCCTTGGATTTCGGATCTGGGATTTGACCGACGGTTACCGAAGCGCGGGTCGTAGGGATGAGGCAGGAGTGTGCAGCAAGTTCGGGGCAGTTACCGCCAGCCCCCAACGTGCATGAAAGCCACTTCCCGGGGATCTCGCCCGGCCGTTGCATACAGGGAAGATATAAAGACTAAGGACGCGTAGGCTTCCAGGAGGACACACGAAAGCAAACACAGTACACCGCAGCTCGAGTTAGGAGTCACCATTACTGTCTTGAGTTGTAAACACCTCACTGTACACAGATATAACAAGAATCACCGCTGCAAGGCGACTGGAGTAGAGCTATTACCTTCACAGGGGCTCGAACCAGTATAAACCCTTGTCTCGAGCTCGTTTTCGTCTTGCTCCGACCATCGTCACGCTTATTCTCTTCCTCCGTCTGAGCGAAACTCTGCTCGGGTCCCGTAACACACTGACCCCTACCTCATTTCTTGCGGTCGGCGATCCCGATCGTCGACAGCAAGGAACCGTGAAGCCTCTCACAATGAAGATGACAGCGCTGTAATGTTGTCCTCCTTTTCATACACACTTTCAATTTATGTCTTGAATGTCTATTATTCTTTTAACTCTCTTGAGCGCAATATATTCTTTAGGTTGGTAGGGATGTAATATTGTATGCTCTTGTGAGAGATATCCTGTTGCTAAGGCTACAATTACATAACCGACCCAAATCTTGTAGTGGGAGATCAACGTCTTGGGACGGGAATATTATGAAGTTGTCGTTAATTTGTTCCATTCAAAAGAGATGTTACTCTGCCATGTCCATATGATGGTATAGAAAATATAGGTGATGCTCACAATTTGTCCATTCGTGGCCACACAAGAGGGTAATAATCTACACTACACAATATTTCCATTTTGATGATTGTAATGGTTGAACCTTAGTTGCTAACTACTAATAACTTGGTAGATAAAGGACAGCAAAAACAAGCGGCATCTCGGACTCTGGTACTTTACTCAAAACTTTACATTTTCTTCTTTTGCAAATCCATCACTTTTCTTCAGTTTTACATTATTGAAGTTTTGAGTATGAATATAGAAGGGTTATTTGCACTTTTTCATAGTTCACAAGTGCAATATAGACAAATGGTTAGATGGCTTAAAATTATTCCAACAAAGTGCGATGGTAAATCTGTCGATTGCTACATCTCATTCTTCTAGTGAGGAATGGTGCAGAGTTTCAGTTACATGGTAATGGCGATGGTGCGGATTTGTGAATGCTTTCGCTTTGGCTCTGTAGTTCTTAGTTTTTGCAAATGTTCATATATTCATGATTTGGTCTTGATCGGCCTCTTTTAATCCGGTCATTTTGTCTTTGCTACAGCGACTCTCGGCCGCATCTCGAAATAAATGTTAATTAGTCTCGTCTTAGTCGAAAATATATTTTGATGAAGCATTCCACCAGCAGTTACATGGGAAGTTAGTCTGTCCATTAGTCTTATAATGTTTCATTTGAGTTCGAGACTAGTAAGATCTCTCGTTCTTTGACAGTTCAAGTTAGTCATATGTTGCTAGTCATATTTCCGATTAGTAATATTTCACTTGTCTCCCTTCTGTGAATGCTTTGTTCTCACGATGTGCGAACCAAGAAACTTGTGTTGAAATATCCTAGCTAGTAACCGTGTTAATAGTCGATGCTATTCTTGACTTCGCAATATCGACTAATGGTTGTAATTGATGAAGAGACAGACTAAAACACTTGAAAATGGTATCGTTATCTTCCTTGCGCCTTTGCCGAAGTAACTTAGTCGCCATACATAACTCAATTTCATTGTTGTAGTTTATCTGGGAAGTAACTTAGTCGCCATACATAACTCAATTTCATTGCATACATTTACCTCGATCTTTGAGCTTCTACCTCCTCGGGTGCTTGCCTCTGGTGACCTTCGTTACCTTGTGCCTCTTGGCTCTTTGCTTGATCACCGAATACTTGCTCTTTGATTGTGTATGGATGATGGGTGAGTTTGTGAGTCTGTGGAAAGCTTGAGACAAGTGAGTAAGAATGCATTCACTCTTTCTTGGAGGTTGGCTCGGTATGGGAGGTATCCGAAGGTGGCTTAAATGGCTTGGGGCATCTTGGCTTTCACGAGAAGGCTCTGGAGTGTGGGTTGGCTACTAAGCATAGTAGTGCATGCTTATTCAATTTACACCTTTGTTACTTGTGGTAACTAAGCACTTGTACTCTAATATTTTTGAGGTATCATCGACAACAGGTCAAATGTGAACCGGAGGTGCTAGCGAATTAAATTGTTGATTGTTGTTCAAGTATTAAATGTTGTTGTCCAAAAACAAAATCATATGAACTAATTTGAAGTGTTTTTTTTGGCGAGAATCGCAAGGACCTAGGAAGTTAGTGTTACCATCATATCTGAGATGCTTTTGTTCAAAACAACTAGTCATATATATATATATATGTATGTTAAGTGATCATTTTGTATGTACTTGACACCTCATGTGGGTGGAAGACAAGTTGACTCTAGATTTCAAGATGCAACAGGGTTGAATTTTGTAAAGGATTGATTGTTAAATGTAAGAACTTTGGGCTTTTGGACAATTTTGTATATTCTAGTTGAATGAATTAGATTACGAATTGAATGGATGTATTTTGATGGCAGTTGTTGTGTCGAATGGATGCATTAATTCAGTTATTTCTACTGTGATGTGGTGAAAATATGAATTCATTATCAGTTGGATTTATAATATTCTGCACAATAATGTTTTATCATTGTTTTCTATCTAAGAAATGCATGGAATTCACACCAATTTAGCTTTTCCTCAGACAATCTGTCGGCAAAAGTATACCTTCAGATGATCTGTCGGCAAAAGTATATCCTCAGACGATCTGTCGGTAAAAGTATACCTTCAGATGATCTGTCGGCAAAAGTATATCCTCAGACGATCTGTCGGCAAAAGTATGTCTCATCGGAAAAGATATATCATCGATAAATGTACTATAATAACGTCGAGATAAATGCATCGGTAAAAATATATCTGTCGATAAATGTTTTTGCCGACAGGACTTCTCCCGACAGTGTTTTTCTGTCGGGAAAACTTTTGCCGACAGATAATACGTCGCAATATATGGCTTTTGCCGATAGATAGACTGTTGTTGAAATTGTGTCATGGTGTAGTGGACGTGCTGGAGGTCGGAGCAAGACGACAACGAGCATGAGACGAGGATTTATACTGGTTCGAGCCCCCGTTGAGGGTAATAGCTCTACTCCAGTCGCCCTGCGGCAGTGATCTTTGTTACTATCGAGTACAGATGTGTATTACAACTCAAGCTCAACAATGGCGATGTCTAGTGCTCGAGTTCTCGTGTGTCCTGGCCTTCAGGCTGCGCACCCTCAGCCTTATAACCTCCCTGCCCGCAACCGACGGGAGATATTCCCGGGCAGTGGTCCTCGTGCTCATCGTGGGCTAGCGACAACCGCTCCGGACTTGCCGCGCGCCCCCACTTCGCCTCCACGATCCCATGACTTGATAACCGCCAGTCAAATGCTTGCTCTGGGATCCAGGGGGATACCGGTACCAAAGCGGGCCGACCCAAGCTCTAGGTCGTGCAAAGTCATGCTCGGGGGCATACACACCCTGGGTCGCGTGCCCCGGAGTAGATCCAAGTCGTGGTCGGGACCCCCTCTCGGGCTCGGGAGCTCGTTGACCGTGCGCTGGCCGGCCGAGGGTTGCCCAATCCCCGTCAGGTCTCTAGATTTGGGCTTTAAAAGGCATTGCTCTAGTTGGGGAAGGGGGGGGGACTGTGGTTGGAAGTTAGGCTGTGCTTAGGTTGAGTTTTTCGGTCACGTTTTGGGCAAGTTAGAGTCATCTCGAGACCAGTTGGCTGTAGAGAAAAATGAAGCTGGTGTTCTTAAGTTTTTCTAGAGCTCAAGAAATCGTGAATCGGCCCAACCGTTTGAAAGTTATGGCTGTTTTCGTGAAGGCTGTCCCAGACATGTTGAGTGGTCGGTACTCTCTTTTTATCGTTGATCTGGGATCAGCTGGTGTGTTGGCCAATTGAATGGCTAACTTACCTGTTTAATTCATTTCCTTGCGGTCGTTTTGAGTGCAAGAACACGAAAATCCGTTGAGCCAATCAAAAGTTACGCTCTTTGGAAGTCAATGTCCTGGAATTGGGAAATTTCAGCGAGCTCAGTTTTTGCGGTTGAGCTGTAGTTGCGATTTGTAGACCTTCGAGGCATCTCCCGCATAAGTGGTTGTGAGGGAGTTGTAGATTAGCCTCTTATGGGTAACTAGAGGTAAAGAACCCCGTTTTTGGTTAAACTAATTAGGAATTAAGCTCTTTAGAGCGCTTGCTGTCCGGATTTCTAATTGCCGGGATTTTGGGTCTTTTATGCGTTCAGGTGTAGTAGGGATTTGTGTGTATGGTTGTGTGGCTTGCTTAGAATTTAAAATTTGGGTATGCAAATGTTTTGCTACGGGGAGTAGCTTCGGGGGAGGCTTCAACTTCTCGCCATCCTCCTCGCGGTTGAAGGCAAGTGTAATGTGATATGCATGTTGTGGTATTGTAAAGGTTTAATATTGTTTAGGACCTTACCCACATGAAAGAAATTATATTGATGTCTTAATTGTGAATTTGAATAGATTACCGCAAATGGCGGTTTATGAAAGTAAGATTTATCTATGTGATGCATTCGGTTATGGTTTGCAATAATGATTAGAAATGAATGAAGATGTGATCTAGGTGTGCCCATTTACATTCAGGCATTCATAATGGACGGGGCGTCCCATGTTGATGCGGGCCTCGGTGCTCACCCGTAGTGAGCACAAAAGTCCTACCTCATAGTCCCATTCATCGGGATGAATGGGAGCGAGGCTGATAAGTAGGCCCCTCCACGGGATGGATGGGAGCGAGAGGATGCATGCCGGCAGGCGTGCATCCAAAGAATCTGATATGAGCCAAAGATGGTTGCATTCATGAGCATGCATGATGCATTGCATAATTGTGATTGTGAGTATAGGCTTAATGAGTTGATTTGGATGAGCATTTGTGAGTTAAATTCCTTATATGCTTAAAGTCATGTAATTCATATGTATAATTGTTACATGTTCACTTTAATTTCTTTTCGCATTACACTTTGCTGAGTAACGAGCTCACATTTGTGTTTGATGTTTCATTCTAGGGGACTCCAAGGTGACATTTTGGCAGATGGGCTAGCTCACTTCACTCACGCTGACTTCACGTAGCTAGAATTAGGGCAACATCCTTACTTTTGACTATAGTAGTGATGGTGATGAACTTGACTTCTTTTGGTTAAGATAAATTGTAAGTAATGGGTGAATGTTTAAGACTATGAAACCTTAGTTGCATGGTGTATCTACTAGTGGTCCTCAATGGTGTAGTGCTTGTCTTTTGCTTATGTTACACCTTTATGTATTTGCTTAGTTGATCATGATTTTTAGCGAATGCCATAGCAGATTTTGGTGGTTGGTTGGTTGTGAATGGCTAAATATGTTGTCTTTATTATTTGTTGTCTTTTGTCTGCTGAGTGGATGTCCTAGTTTTAGGGGAGGTGTTGCCGAATTTTTTTGAAAGTTCGACACCCTACTAGCTTGTTTAGGTTGTATTGCTGTCTCTCTCTAGTAATTTGTATTTGTGTTTTAATTAAGGAGGTAACATTCAGGGCACATAAGGTGCCAGGGTGTTACATAGATGTCCTATCAGTACACCATAGGCGACTGACAAGGCTTGGCCTAGTGACTCGTATCCACCTGGAAGTCCTCCACCAACAAGGGTGATGATTCCTCCACTGTTGTTTGTTGTTGATGGCGAGGGTGAGTACAAAAGCACTCAACAAGTCGTGCACAGAATGCATTTCTACCATATCTATATGCAAGGCTTATTCCAAAGAATGGCTATGTGGTTTATTTGTAGTAAAGCAGCATTTATGAACACATACATTACATAGATTGAAAAGACAGTAAAACAAATAATAACAATAAATAGATTCAATGATAATCAAGTAAACCAAATTTCCACCTAAGTCAAGTGTCAATATCCACATGGCATCCTACCATCCCATTCAGTTGTCCAATTAATTAACTAACCCTTGACTGTAATTCCCGAGCATTGCCCAATACCGTGAGCACGGCTATCCGAATAGTTTGTACACTCTGCAGAGGTTATGCACTTTACCCACACGATACAACCATGCACCACATTGGAAATGATCATAACAAAACCTTTACAATGCTCTGTCTTAAATCAGTACTACCCGCTGAGGTTTCAACACTAGAGGGACTGGTTATCACACCCAGGCCCCCCCTCTTGTGCCATGTGAGCCACCCCGTGTGAGGACTAGTTACCTCTACCCGGGTCTCACACCACCACGATAGTACTAAAGCTAAGACATTACAAATTAATCAGCTAGGCTGCCCCATAACAGACATGTGGTTGCATGATTGACTCAGGTCAAAGGCTCGCAAGGTTAAGTCCTTAGGGTGATCAAAGCAAGACTTGCACATACTCTCTGCCCATCGAGCCCACCCTGGCACACTTGCCCTTGCCACTTGCTTTAATCTAAGTGATTACTAACCCAGTTGATTACCAAGCACCACGTGCTATCCACAAATCAACATCGTTGCGTGACCTTCTCGCCACAACAACTCAATCTCTTTGTGTGACCACACATGACACACATTGATATCATTGTTCCATATTCCATTAGTTAAGATTAATAATCAGTAATTCATGTTCATGTGATGACGTGGCATGGCTAAGCAATCTAATCTGATCTAACCATCCCATGTTGATTCTATTATTAACCAACTATAGTAGACCAGTCTATAGTGACAAGTGGATCATGGCTTACAATTGGCAAGGTAGGGTGTAATTCAATGGTATGATATCTAATTCCCAATTTAGGTTGAAATCATTTGTACACATGAAATAATATGCTATAGGGTAAAACAAAATAGCAATTTTGCAAACATGGATTCAACATGATCAAAGCACAACTTGCCTTGGTTAAGCTTCTGGTCCTGTTCTGGAAATTGATCTTGTGTTGCTAATTCCTTTTCCGAAGCCTCGCACAATTCAACGTCTACGCGTATCGAAAAGGAAAAGCAAATAGATACCAAAAACAGAGAGCAAATGAACTCCAAAACTAAAACAAAAGCTATCGCTGGATAGATCTCAATTTTACAAATTTTTAGAAATTTGAATCACCTCAATCGGAGTTCGTATGAGGGAGAACGAGCTCTCGGAAGATTTAAAATCCTAAAAATTCAGAAAATTGGAAAATCAGAGAATAACCGAATTATTTTTATAAAAGAAAAAACGATTTACTGCATCATCATAACGTCATGCTGACGTCAGCCTTGACCTGAACCAACCGTGCGCTGCCACGTGTCTCTCGGCACTGTTCCGTGGACCCGGTGTATCGTGGACTCAATCCACCGTAAACCACGAGCACTGTGCCGTGGACCGGCTGATGTCAGCAGTGATGTCAGCCGCCACGCGTCAGCCTCTGATTGGTTCGGCTCGCGAAGCGATCTGGTGCACCCATCCAGATCTAACGGTCACCGACTACGCGACTGCATGGCTAAACCCGAGATGTCCATCTTCGATCGAACGGTGGACATTTACCCGAGCGAGTCACTATTTAATCAACGACGTGGCACGATCCGAGGCGCTCATCTACAATCGGATGGCTAAGACTTACCGACGCTTGCGCTACTTACCGTACTTGACGTGGCTTGATCTAAACCGTCCACAGGAGATCTAACGGTCGATGCTTATCTGAGGCGTTCACTGCTCCTCGAGACGACGTGGCGCGATCCAATGCTCTCGACGATGATCCAGTGGCTGGTAGTGCTCGAACGCGGCGATGGCTGCATAGTGGTGTTGTCGACGATTGGGATCGTCAACCGCAGAGGTGAATCAGGGGTTAGTGAGACTGGGACCCGAACAGAGCTTTTGCTCAAGCGGATGAGAAAGTTCGACGTGCCGGAAGTCGGAACAAGACGACAGTGAGCGTGAGACGAGGATTTATACTGGTTCGAGCCCCTGGGAAGGTAATAGCTCTACTCCAGTTGCCTTGCGACAGAGATCTTTGGCTATTTTAGAGTACAGATGTGTATTACAGCTCAAGCTCTACAATGGCGATGTCCAGTGCACGAGCTCTCCTGTCCCCCTTCAGGCTGCGCATCCTTAGCCTTATAACCTCCTTGCTCGCAACCGTTGGGAGATATTTCCGGGTAGTGGCCTTCATGCGCGTTGAGGGCTACCAGAATCGCTCGAGTTTGCAGCGTTCGCTTCAAGCCCACGATCCCACGATCTCGGTTCCGGAATCCAAGGGGGACACCTGCACGGGCGAGTGGCTACTCGAGCTCGGGGTCGTGCGGACGCCGCGCTCGAGGGCACACGCGCTCTCGGCCGAGCGCCTTGGCCTACGCCCAGGTCGTGGTCGGGGCCTCCCGAGCCCGGGAACTCGTTGACCGTGCGATGACCGGCCAAGGGTCACCCAGTCCCCGTCAGCTAGCCCCCGAGGCTCAAGGTCGAGAAGGGCACCCGGGGCGACCTCGAGCCTCACCTCGCAGACGCCGGGGACAAGCCTCCGATGTCTCGATCCCTTGGCCGAGGTCGGGTGGAGACCGCAAGGCGAAACCCTCGGCCTCGACACCTGGCAACCCTTGATCTTCACGACGACGGTACGGACGCGGGTGACCGGCGGACACCTGGGACGCCTCGAGTCCGAAGCCCAGGCCTTAAATGCGTCCGTCAAATCACGGTTGGCACGCCCCTCGAAGCACCGTGGACTGGGTTCATCAGCGACGCGGCCCCATAAGCTGGAGTCCACAGCAACTGCTGAGGAAGTCTCTCATTCTTGCGCTTTTCTCCCAAGCCTCCTTGCCCGAGCAAGACTCCTCCTCCTCCTTCGACCAGAATCGCCGCGATCGCCATGGCCAAGCTAGGGAAGAGCACATTGTCGTCGGCTAAAATGAAGGAACTCGAGACCCTGGGGTTGCTTGACCCATTCACATGGCGGTTGCCCGGCGGCGAGACCGAGCCGCACCCCAGGGATGATGAGATTGTCTGCACCGAGCACTACTCTCTCTTCGGCTTGCGGACCCCAGAGAGCGATTTCATCGCGGTGGTCCTCTCCAGCTGCGAGATCGAACTCATCAACCTGGTGCTAAATTCCATTCTTTTGCTTTCCATCTTCTCCCACCTGTGCGAGGGGTTCCTAGGAATCCTCCCCACCCCCTCGCTCTTCTTCCGGTACTTTAGCCTTTTCCGCTCCAGGAAGGACCCCATGGTCGGGTGCCTCTACTTCCGGCAGCGGACAGGGCTCAAATGGTCCATCCCGAAGATCCAAGGTCGGGACTCCCTCGGGCCATGGTCCGAGCGGTGGTTCTACTTGAAGAAAGGGGAAGGTGGCGCGCCGTCATCCACATCTGCGCCGCACGCGGCCTCACCGGGCAGGCGATTGCCAACGACTTTCTGTGGAGTCGTGTGTCCCCTCTGCAGAGGAGGATGCATCCGTTTTATGAGATCCAAGGGCGCGACGACCCGACCCGCGAGGGCACATCTGGTAAGCCATCTCGCCCCAAGGTTTCGCTCGAGTCCACCCTTCGATCTTCCCTGAGGGTCGTTTCATTTGCAGCGCCGAAGGAGTCCTGGGTCGCTGCCAGGATGACCGAGATGTTTGGGAAGCTGGCGCATGAATACGTCATCGGCGACCCCGTCCTGAAGAACGTGCTCCGCCGGAAGGCTGAGGTAAGCCATCCGACCGTGCGTTCGATTCGCATGCCCACGGGCCCTTCCTTGAACCTCGCATGCTCGCAGGACTATCAGGAGTTGTTCGAGACGGCCAGGAGGATGCTCCCGCTGCCCGGTGGGGGCAAGAGCAAGAAAGGGAGGAAGAGACCTCCCCCGGCTGGGGCAAGCTGCTCAGAGGCGAAGAAACCCCACGTCGAGTGGGGGGACCGTGCCACGGTCGGGCCCTCCGCGATCGAGCCCCCGAGCTCGTGCCCGCGTCCACTCTTCAACTAACATCTCCTTCCCTTCGCAGCAACAGAGTGCGGCGGTCGCCGCCAGGACTTCGAGCCCCCAGCTGGCCCAGGGCGCCCAAGCTCGGGGCCCCGGGTCCGCCACCGCGGATGACGTGGACCCAGCGCGAGTCCCGAGGCCTTAGGCTGGTGGGGCGATGAGCGAGTGCCCTGCGCAAAGCACGGGCAAGAAGACTGCCGACCCTCGACAAAGCGCGAGAGCGCCTACTCGTGTAAGTTTCTTGGTTCCTCAGTTCGCCCCGCATCCTTCGTGTTTTTCTAGCTCAGTGTCTGTTCTTGGCCGCAGACCTTGAGCGCCCGTGCTCGAGACTTGCCCGTTTTGACGATGGCTGTTGTCCAGGGCGAGTCCGAGTTCGAGGAGGAGGAGAACGTCTTCGTGCTGGCCCCGCGCCAACCTTCATGCCCGACGCGGACCCCCTTAGGGCCACCGAGCCCGCCCCCGGTTGGTGAGTTCTACCAAGGGGCCGACGACCCGAACGAGGAGGAAAACCAGCCCGCGATCAGTGAGGATTACAGCAATGGCGAGGCGGGGGCCACCGCAGCCACTGACCCTCCTGAGGTCGGTGTGGGGAAGGGCACCCAGAGTGCCACGATCGCCGCCGCGAAGTCGCCCCCGGCTCACCCGGCCACGGCCACTTCGGGCGCCTAGGTCGTGATGCCACCGGCCACGGAAGAAGGCACCGCCGCAGGAGCGTCACAGACCTGCGCAGCCACAGCTGCGCCGGGCATCGAGGTCGTGGCACCCCAGGCCACGGAGGCTGTCCGCATCGCGGGAGGCCTTGTGGCTGAGCCGGCCATCGCTCCCTCAGAGCTGGAGGCGAGCGGGGCCCTGACCACGGAGGTAGGGGCTAATGTTGCTGTCGCCCCTTCCTCTGTCGGTGAGTTGAACCCTTTGGAGGAGGCGACGGAACTCCAGGACACGCCCGATGCGGAGCCTAAAGGCCTTGGCTCCAGTGCGCCGGTGGAGGCCAAGGTCGACCTCACCCCAGAAGTAGAGGGCGACGTGGAGGAGGAAATCTCCCGTGACCGCATCAATGATCGCGAAGAATATACCCTCGCACGACTGGAGAATCGTCTTCGCGGGGTAAGGGCCACTCCGTGCACCCCGTAGTCTTGTTAGCCTGAGTTCCCCGTTTGCTTTATTAATTTGTGCCACCCTTTCCGCTGCGAAGGCGATCGACCATGTCTCCCTTGGGCTGCGAGGCCTTCAAGAGCACGCCGACGCGCTGAGGGGGCTCCTGAACGCGGTGGAGGCGCGGGAGGCCGAGCGCTCGAGGCTCAACAAGTCCATTGAGGTCGATCAAGCGGAGCTCGAGCAGAAGGCCGAGGAGCTCGCTGATCTTCGCCGAACGATGACGGCGCAGGAGGTAGCCCACGCGGCCGAGCTCGAGCAGACCAGGGCCTCCGAGCGCGAGCACGGCTTCAAGGCCGTGGAGCAAGAGCGCACGCGGTCGGCCAAGGCTCTTGCGACCGAGCGAGCCAAGGTCGAAGCGCTGGAGAAGGCTACTGCGGAGCAAGCGTCCACCCCGGCGAAGGCGTCCCCCGAGCTCGAGGCCAAGGTCTGGAGCTCGAAGAGAAGCTTGGGCGTGCCGACGAGAAGGTCGAGGCCGAGCGGGCCAAGGTCGAGGCGATGGAGAAGGCCGCTGCGGAGCGGGCGTCCTCCACAGCAAGGTCGTCCCCCGAGCTCAAGGCCAAAATCCTCGAGCTTGAGGGAAAGCTCGAGCGCACCAGCAAGGCGCTTGAGGCCGAGCGGGCCAAGGCCGAGACGCTGGAGAAGGGTCAGCAAAGCGGCGAGGAGCGCCCTGGCCCAACTTGAAGACGAACGGCGCCGAGCGGCGGATGCTTCCACGCGAGCCCTCCAGTACCAGAGTGAGATAGCGACCTTGAGGGCCAAGGTAGCCGAGCTCGAGCAGGAGAAGCTTGCCTGTGAGTTGGCCAACCTGTAAGAAACTCTTTAGAGCAAAATGTACTAAAATTCCCTTTGGAGAACAAAGAAAAATCTTTTTTCTTGGTTCCATTTCATGGTCGAGGATATTTGGAGTTCGCCCTTGTCGTTCTTAGTCCGAGGTTCCTTAGGTCGTGCGTCGATGCAGTGTCCTCATCCAGCCCCCGTTGGGTCCAAGGTTGGCCAACGCCAGCCTTGGACACAAGACTTAGACAATCGGTCACGACCTGTAGAGTTGAGGCAGGGTTCGCAGGGAAAGAACGGGACAAAAGCGAGTGCAATAAAGAGATGGTCGCACCCAGACGAACGTTCGAATCACGACCACGACCACGTGCACTGCTCAAAAACCTCGAGGCTTTTGGCTCGAGCCCGGGCACAGGGGGGAGCCAGATTGCGAATAGATTCAGCTTACGCCTAGCTCGACCACTGGGGGTGCACGTTAAGCTCGCGGAGCTTTAGACCAAAAGCGAGTGCGCAGTGCACGAAGGTCGTGTTCGAAAGAGTATCGAGAAACAATGACAGTAGTCACAAACAAAAAAGTTATAAAAGACGAAAATAGAAGAACAGCTTTACTGAAAATTTAAGTATAGAGGTTACACATAAAACTTCCGAAACTGATCTATGTTCCATGAGATAGAGAGCTCTCTGCCATCGGGCATCGCTAGCCGGTAAGCACCCGTGCGATCTGTTGAAATGACTCTATAGGGGCCCTCCCACCGCGGGGATAGCTTGTTGGTGTTGGACGAGCTCTGAATCCGTCTCAGGGCTAGGTCCCCAACAAGGAGCTTCCTAGGTCGTACCGATTGAGACGCATGTCTGCGAAGAGCTTGCAGGTAGTGCGTTGATCGTAGCAGTGCACGGCATCTTACTTCTTCTACGAGGGTAAGGTCGAGACCGTTCGTGCTTTCGAAGTTGACTACAGTCGACCAAGCGACCTGGCGAGCCAGCGTAACCTCGGGGAGGCGGGGCGGCCGATCTTGAACACGTTTGGAAGGAGTGGACCCTGTGGCTCGGTGGTCGTAGTGCGAATAGACCATAAGGCGGTGGGAAGTTCATCCACCCGAGTCTTGCCCGTGGCGTTCGAGCTCATCTGCCTTCGCTTCTTGACACCACGGGCGATTTGGCGTTGGCGCGTTCCGCCGCCCGTTGCTCTGGGGTGAGCCCGCGAAGCAAAGCACACTTTGATGTCGAGGCCCTCGCCAAAACTCTGGAACAACTCTTTGGTGGCGAAGTCCGTTGTCGGTGATAATCTTGTATGGGACCCGTGCACTGGTGACCACGAACAAAGCGGAAGAAAGCGGACGGCCGCTCGGCGGTGATGGTCGAGACCGGCTCAGCTTCAATCCACTTGGTAAAAGTGTCCAGAGCAACGAACAAGAACTTCTTGCCCCCGACCGCCTGAGGAAAAGGGCCGAGGATGTCCAGCCCCCAGGTCGAGAAGGGCCAGACAAGCGGGATAATCTGAAGCGTATCTTGAGTTGATCACGACTTCGGACGTGAAACTGGCATGCTCGATAGGTGCGGACAATGTCGTGAGCATCCTGAAGCACCGAAGGCCAGTAATAGCCCATACGGAATGCCTTGCCGACCATCGTCCTGTACGAAGAGTGCGCTCCGTAGAGGCCTGAATGAATGTCATTTAACAGGTACTTACCCTCCTCCGTAGAGATGCACCATGTTAGAATGCCAGAAATGTTCCGCCTGTAGAGCGTCCCCCCGACGAGCGTGTATAAACTCGTCCGGTGCTTGGTCCTGCTCCTCTCGGCAGGGTCGGGCGGTAGGTCGCCCCTTGCAAGGAAGTTAAGGATTGGTTCAACCCAGGTGGGAGTACCTTCGACCATGGCGAGCAAGACCTCCTAGGAAGAGATCGAGGGAGCCGCCATCATCTCTAGGATGACGTCGGGCGGGACCTCGTCGTCGGAGGAGGCGAGCTTGGAGAGGGAGTCGGCACCTGTGTTGTCTTTCCTTGGTATGTGCTGGAGCTCCAGGTTCTGAAACCATTTCTCCATCTTGCGCACCTCGGCTAGGTACTTCGTTATCGAGTCGTCCAAGGACTGGTACTCCTTGTTGTACTGATTGACGACGAGCTGGGAGTCATCTTTAACGACCAACCGACGCACGCCCAACGCTTTGCAAACCCGTAGGCCCGCCAAGAGAGCTTCATACTCGGCCACATTGTTGGTCGCTGAAAACCCAAAACGAACTACGTACCTCAGCGGATGCTTGTGGTCGTAATAAAATTCCATCCCGAGCGCTTGAAGGACCTCTAGCCGTCGAAGAACATGGTCCAGGGCTTTTCTTCCTCGACCTCTGGATCGGGCGCAGGTTGCGACGTCTGCTCGACCACGAAGTCGGCAAGAGCCTGCGACTTGATGGCCGTCACAGACTCGACACGGATATCGAGCGCCGCCAACTCCATAGCCCACTTGGAGATTCGCCGCCATACAGGTTCCATAAGATGTCCCCGAGTGGAAAATTGCTCGGGGCGACCACGAGTGTGCACGGAAATAATGGCGAAGCTTCTTGCGAAAGCCATGAGAAGAGCGTCTGGCGAGTTTTGTACTGCGGGTAGCGTTCCTTCGGGCCGTGCAAGACATCGCTGACATAATAGATCGGGTGCTGCTGGGATCCCCGCTCGGCCACCAGGACGGCACTAACAGCTTGCGCGGTGGCCGCAAGGTAGAGCAACAACTTCTTGTCGGGTTGCGGGGTTGTAAGTAGGGGTGGGGTCGACAGGTATACCTTTAGCTCGTCAAAGGACCGCTGTGCCTCTGGCGTCCACTCGAAGCCCCCGTGCTTGCGCAGAGCTCTGAAGAACAGAAGCCCGTGCTCGCCGAGCCTCGAGATGAATCTGCTGAGGGCGGCCATGCGGCCTGTAAGGCTTTGCACCTGCTTGACCGAGGTCGGAGGCGCCATCTTCTCAATCGCCTCGATCTTTTTACGGTTCGACCAACCCCGAGCCCCGATCATGTGGTGAGCACCTTCACGACGGCGGCGAAAAACGCACTTCTCGGGGTTGAGCTTGATCTTGTGCCTGTTCAGGTTGTTGAAGGTTTCCTCGAGGTCTCGAACGTGGTCGCCCTCGGAGGGGCTCTTGACGATGATGTCGTCCACGTAGACCTCAAGGTTCCGACCGATCTGGGGGTCGAACGTCTTGGTCATCAGACGCTGGAACATGGCCCCCGCATTGCGCAAACCAAACGACATGGTCGTGTAGCAGTAGGTGCCGAACGGCGTGATTAACGACGTCTTGCTCTCGTCGTCGACCGCCAACTTGATATGGTGGTACCCCGAGTAGGCGTCCAAGAAGCTCAGCATCTTGGCGTTTGCGGTGGAGTCGACGATCTGGTCGATGCGCGGGAGCGGGAAGTTGTCCTTCGGGCAAACCGAGTTCAAGCCCGTGTGGTCCACGCACATTCTCCACTTTCCGCCCTTCTTCCGGACAATGACCGGGTTCACCAACCACTCAGAGTAGTCGATCTCACGAAGGAAACCGACCTTCAAAAGCTTCTCGAGATTTTCCTTGATGACCGTGACCTTCTCGGGGAGAAAGCGATCACGATTTTTGGCGCCTGCAGTCAAAGTCGGGTCTCACCTGTAACTTGTGCTCGATCACCTCCCTCGGGACGCCGGGCATGTCCGTAGGCTCCCAAGCGAATATGCCCTTGTTGGCGCGGAGGAAAGTGACGAGCTCGAGTTCCTATTTGGAACTCAGCTCGTCCGAGACATGGATGCATCTGGTCGGATTGCCTTCCTCGAGCGGCACAGCCTTCGTTCCCCCACTGGGCTGGATCGCTGCCTTCTGACAAGCGCTCTTTACCGTCGCATCCGGGCCTCGCTGGGGCAGCATGCCGGCGAGGGCCAGAGCATTGGTCTCGCACTCGTGTGTCGCCTGTAGGTCGCCCCGCACGGTTATGACGCCATTGGGGCCGGGCAACTTCATGCAGCGATGGCCATAGTGATTGGCCGCCATGAACTTGATCAGGGCGGGCCGCCTGAGGATGGCGTTGTATGGGAGGTCCCCTTCGACCACCTCAAAGGTTATCAGCTCGGTGCGGAAATTGGCCGAGTCACCAAAGGTGGCGGGCAAGACTACCTGCCCCAAAGGGACAGTCGAGCTCCCGGGGACGATCCCGAAGAAGGGGACGGCGATGTTCTTGACCTTTGACCGGGGAATCTGCATCCGGTCAAGCGCTCTAGCCTGCAGCAAGTTAAGGGAGCTACCGCCGTCGACCATGACTCGGCCGATCAGCGGTGTTCGCGATGGTCGAGTCACGACCTGGCGATCTTCGATCTCGGGCCATACCTTGAAGTGCGTCCTCTGGGGAAAAGGTGATGGTGGCTGACCCACTTGCGATCTTTTCGATGGGCCTCCCAGCAGCGACCTGGAAGATGGTTCGCGAGGCGGCCTTGAGCTCGCGCCGGGACTAATAAACCGACGAGCCGCTGAAGATAACATCGATGCGGCGCTCGCCCTGTTGGAACTCCAGGTCGAGGTCATCTTGGCCCGCCCCAGCGTTCACCCTGTCCAGCTGGTCGTCTTCTTTTGGCAACACGGGCATTTTCCCCCCGACCAACGTAGAAAGCTTCCTGCTTGCTTTGCTAAGCCCTGCAGGTTCGCAGGTCGTGGCCAGCTGCCCTATGGAACAAGCAGAACTTCGCTTCATCATATCTGAGTGGCCCTCGGCCCCTGCTTGGCCGAGCATCGGTCATGGGGCTGAGCCGTTAGCCCTCTGCTGGGGCTGGTATTGCGCCTGACGAGGTCGGGGCCCCTCCCGAGCACGATCTCGGACCTCAAGGACCTCACGCTGGCCGTCTGCCGAGACGATCACCCGTGGCAGTCCTCCGCCGTTCATGCGGTCGCGCTTCCGCTTCTTGGCTGCGGTGCCGTGGTCGGCGCCCTTGGAGTTGGATGGTCCAAGCTCTGTGGGGGCCAGACTGAGCTTACCTTGGTCGTAGTCACGTTTCCAGCGGACAGCGTCGTCCGTATCTGCGTACCATTCTGCCATACAGAAAAGCTTGTTGACGCTGAGCCTTGAGGTAATCTCCAGGTCCTCGGTGAGGCGCCGATCGCGGACGCCGAACTTGAACGCCTTTATGACAGCCTCGTCGGAGATACTCAGGATCAGGTTCCTTGTGCGGATAAATCGTCGCACGAAGCGGCTCGTTCTTCCCCTGGATGACGCGATCCAGGTCCTTCTCCCTACCCGCTTCAGCGACTCGAAAGTTGGGCGGGCGCTCTAAATTTGGCGCCACGACCTGAAGGAGCCGGGCTTCTAGTTGAAGAGCCAGGTCCGCGCAGCACCGTCCAGGACGGTCGGGAGGTAATTCGCCATCACGAGCTCATCGCTCCGGCCGCCAAGATGGTGGTCGAGTAGATGGAAAGGAACTCGTCGGGGTTCTTGGTCCCATCGAAGCGTTCCATCAACGTCGGCTTGAACCGAGCTGACCAACGCACGTGGCGAAGGTCATCGGAGTACGCCATGCAGCCGACAAGGCCCTCGCTGCTGCTGGACTCGGAGTCAAGGCTGCCTCGGCGGCCCGACCTTTGGCGAGAGCGACCATGACGCTGTCTTGTGGAGTCACACAGGTAACGCTTATGAGCGATCACGACCCGGTGGCGCTGGGCGAGAACATTGGGGAAAGGCCTCGACTTCGGCTTTGGGCGGCGTGGAGCTCGGGGAGCCCGGCTTGCGCCTGACCTTGCTCGGGTTGGTACTTGCGGGACGGAGACGTGGCTGCGTCAAAGCCACGTCCCGAGACCGCTGCTGGCGAGAGGGTGCCCCCTGCGCGGGTGGCGTCCGGCGGGTGCACTGGCGGCGGCGTGATGAGTTGTCATCACTCCTCAGGGAGTGGGTCCCCGAGTGCTGGCTTCGGTGCTGCGGTGGCATGGCCTCGGTCGCAGCCCGATCGAGCTCTTCGGCGTGGCTCGCCAAAAAGCTCGACCTCGCTCTCGGGATCAACCATGACCGGGCGATAAGCGGAGGCGCTCTCGAGGGAGGAACTGGAGGCTGGCGATGAATCGCCGGCCCTCTCTGGTCCTCCGAGGGCGGTTATAAGCAGTTGATGGCGACATTGACCATCCGGATGGCGTCCTCGGGAGTTTGCGGGTCACGGCCGTCCGCAGCTTCTCCCACGCCATGGCTGTCCGCCATCGAGACGTGTCGCTCGCGTGGTGGTGGCGAGGGTGAGAATAGGGACGCGGAGTCAGAGTCCGCGCCCGAGCCCACGCTCGAGGAATGTCCGTTGACGAAGTGCGCCATGCTCCCAAGATCTTGGAGTTTCCCTGCAAACGAGCAAAGCCAATCGGGCCCCACAGTGGGCGCCAGCTGTCGACGATTGGGATCGCCAACCGCAGAGGTGAATCAGGGGTTAGTGAGACTGGGACCCGAACAGAGCTTTTGCTCAAGCAGAGGAGAAAGTTCGACATGCCGGAAGTCGGAGCAAGACGACAGCGAGCGTGAGACGAGGATTTATACTAGTTCGAGCCCCTGGGAAGGTAATAGCTCTACTCTAATTGCCTTGCGGCAGAGATCTTTGGCTATTTTAGAGTACAGATGTGTATTACAGCTCAAGCTCTACAATGGCGATGTCCAGTGCTCGAGCTCTCCTGTCCCCCTTCAGGCTGCGCATCCTTAGCCTTATAACCTCGTTGCTCGCAACCGTCGGGAGATATTTCCGGGTAGTGGCCTTCATGTGCGTTGAGGGCCGGCTGTAACTGCTCCGAGTTTGCCGCACGTGCACGCTTCAAGCCCATAATCCCACGATCTCGGTTCCGGAATCCAAGGGGGACACCTGCACGGGCGAGTGGCTACTCGAGCTCGGGGTCGTCGCGACGCCAGACTTTTCGAGAACACACACGCTCTCGGCGGCGCCTTAGCCTCGCCCGGTCGTGGTCGGGGCCTCCGAGCCGGAACTTCGTTGACCGTCTGTTGGCCGGCCAAAAGTCGCCCGATCCCGTCGGTGTGGAGTCGCCGGACATGAAGACGATGACCATGGGCACGGCGTTGTGGCGCCCTCCGGTGACTACCAAGCGGCGGAGCAGGTGCGGCGCGATGCGACGAGTTCGGATCTAGGGCCCACGCGGTGAAAGGTGGTGTCTAACGGCGGCAATGCTGCGGCGAAGGTTCACGAGCTCCGCGCGAGCTTGAGCGTGAGTCCTAGGGCACCTTGGGCGACGGCGCTGCACACAGATGATGCGACGGGTTCTGGTGATTCTTGGGGACCCCGCCCTCCCTATTTATAGCCTCGGGAATGCGCGGAATCTGGATCCCTAACGGCGCACGACGGCGGCGGCGCGCACAAGCTGGACTCGAAGTCCTCCTCCGAGACGAAGACGGGTGGCCCTCGGATCTAAATCGGACGGCCACAAAAGAAGCCAGGCGTGCGACCTCAACCACACATCGCATCCAATGGCCGGGATGCGCTAGGGTTTTGATTCGGCCCGATGAACGACGATCGCTCGATCTTGATCCAACGGCCAGCAAGAGCTAGGGTTTGAGTTGCGGCGCGGCTTGATGAAGGCCCTTGGATCTTCATCCAACGGCTGGTGACAGGGCTACTAGAAGACAGGCCGCAATGGGCTGGCTTGCCGTGCACAGATGTTGGGTCAAGCCCAGCACTGTTCACCGAATTTACTCGGGGTTTTCTAATTAAAATAATTAGGAAAAATAATTTGATTTATTTAGGGTAGTAAAATACCAATAAAAATCCCACCAAAATCTCAAAAATACTTTGAGACATTCTGGACTCAAATAAAATATTTTTGGCAAAACTTTATTTTAAATTTATCTATTTATAATTAGTTTTTGGCAAAAAAACAATATACTTTATTTTAAAATAATTCAAATAAACTCCAGAAAAAAATACAATAAATCCAGAAAATTTACAAAAAGCACAAATAGCAATAAAACACTATTAACTAATTCAAAGAGCCAAAATTTGGGATGTTACGAAACCTAAATGGAGAGAACCTGTACTACTTCAACCTTCCAATGCGCAAAGCTAAATCTAAGTAACTTAATAGGTTAAGACCGTCCCATACCAGCACTTGTGGTTGTACGAGTTTTCTTAGATTTAACGAACACTACGTTCAGTCCTTAATGCGACTTGGGCGATACTCTCCCCCTACACTATGTACAAACCACATGTATAACCGGCTATTGCCAAATAATTGTCCGTGTCTAAATCTTAGTTTTATTTTCATTTTTAACTAAAATACCAATAGCCTTAAAAGTCATATCCAACCTTTTTAAAAGTCATAGCCTTAAAAGAACAACTAGGTTCTTTACTAAGCATGTATAAGCATGTTTATTAGGCTATCAAATATACCCAAGTTGACATCATGTATTATCTACCTTATCCTATGGTAATCAAGGTTTTCATTACAATATTTAGTAAGCAAGTTCCATGCGTCTTCAGGTATATCTACTAGTACTCCAATATATCCATTTTATATAAAAGTACACGCATGCATAATAGTTTGACAAAAGCAATATAGAGTGATTGAAATAGTAGGTCCAATATGGTCAAGGGGGTGCTTGCCTTGTTGTTCGTTGTTAGGTATGTAATCTGGGTCATCTGCGAGATCATCATCAACAAACTCGGAAACGTCAGAGTCTATTGATCGTACATCGGAAACATAGCATATAATAAACTTTAATAAGGGAAAAAAGAAGATAGGTAGTAAAGCAAATAAAAACTTGCTACAAAAATAGGCGTGGTTTAAGGTTGAAGTTCATGATTTTATGTGCATGTACTTAGCTTGTCTTTTATTCTGTATTTACCTCTAACAATTTTTAGGTTAAGCGACGTTACAGACTTTTATTTTCTATAGATTGTTTATCCTTATTTTATGAATTCAAAAGGATAAAATTAAGTATTTGCATATTTAAAATTTTGAATTCAAGAGGCTAAAATTATTTGGATTATTATTATTAAGTCATTTAATCACCACATGGTTCAACATGTGTATACCCAATAGATAGCCCTAAATATCTTTGCATAATTGGGTAGTTTATTGACTTAACAGCATGTAGAAATTGATTACACTCAATTTGGAGTTCTTTGACTAAGATATGGTCATTTGAGTATTTAACACATTGATTCAAATCTTTATTAGAAAAGGGTCTAAAACAAGTTGAAGTGCAAATGTTTCTATATATTTGAGTTGTTTATGATCACTACAACACGTCGGGCTTCCGATGGCGCCTATAAATGCCTTTAAAACCTTATAAATGCCTTAAAAGATTTTAGATGGCGTTTACATGGCGTCAAGAAAAGTAATTGGCGGCGCTTAATTATCCACGGCGTTTATAAGTGCCGTGGAAGACTCTAACCCGACGTTTATAAGTGCCGGGGTTTTATCTAGCATGACGCTTATAAGCGCTGGGGATCCCTCTATTCGTGGCATTTAAAATCACAGGTGCACAATGACTTCCCAGGAGGTCACCCATCTTATTACTACTCTTGTCCAAGCACGCTTAACTTCAGAGTTTTTATAAGATCTAGTACTTTAGTGGTGGTATGATCACATCGATATATAATCGCCCTCCTCCCTTAACCCGTTAAACACCCGAACACCGATTTTCAATTATTTCAAATTAGCAAACTATGAGGTAATTAGCAAAATCATCATACGATAAGATCTCCAATTATATTCTTTTGGGCACCAATTCTAGTTTGCAAATCGAAATCCGAGCATATTTCTTAAAATAGACATAACTTTTGACTCGTACCTCCAATCAGGCGTTCTTTGGCTCATTGGAAAGATAACGAAAAGTAGCATCTGAAATTGATAAGTGTCACAAAATTAGATGGTCAAAAAAATTTGAATTTTCAAACAAAATATCAACGAAAATTGAATTTTCGGACAAAATTTGAAATTTTAGACAAAATATCATCGAAAATGAAATATTTGGACAGAAATTATTGCAAATGGAATATTAGTTTCAATTATTTCAAATATAATATTATTTAATTTTAATTCTTTTAAATTTCCCGGCGTGGTATTCACGTTTATAAACGCTGTGGTAGAGTCTACCACGGCGCTTATAAACGCCGGGGAATTCCACTCTATACCGGCGTTTATAAGCGCCGTGGAAGACTCTAACCCGGCATTTATAAACGCCGGTATAGAGTCAAATTCCTGGCATTTATAAGTGCGTGGTAGACTCTAACCCAACGTTATAAACGGGAAATAAATGCCTCGAATGATAAAAAACGGCTTTAGCCTTATTAGGGGCGTTTAGATTAAACGCCGGGTAAAATAAACGCCGGGAAATCCATGTTATCTTGTAGTGGATCTAAGGATTCCAACAAAACTGTTTTCATTCATTTTTGAGTTCATTTGCAAAAATTATCTATATAGCATATTTCAAAACTATACTTTAAATTTAAATTTTAAATTTACATAATGATCATTTTCAAAATATTTTTAGATATTCTGAAACTATAGAATTTTAGATGATTTTATAAATTTATTTCACTTTATTTGGATCTATAATAAGAAGTTATAAAGGGTTGAATACTTTCGGGTATTGAAAAATCTTGGAAAAATACGAAATACGCTTTCATTAATGAAAACGCGTTCTTCAATTACGTGGGGTTTATTTGAATGCGGTTGCTGTCATTGACATTTGGGGCCCACGTGTCAGAGAGTAAAACACAGCAGGGGCAAGGGCATCATGCCGGTGAGTCGGTGACGATATGGTGCTGCGAAGCCGGCCGGCCGAGGGTCCAGCGAGCACTGAGATCCTATTTTACGTCTGCCAGTGGGTCTTGTTGCCACCAGCGACGGCCGGAACACTCCACCACTGTGGGCCACAGGGCGATGCCATGGCCGAATGTTGGCGAGCTAGCTATGCGTCGCATTTTCACTGGACGACGCCTTTGTGAGCATCAGTGACCTAGTGGGGTTCGTTTTTACCTGAAAGAGGGGTCGGGGATTGGCCGAGGTGATCGAGCCACCAACAAGCTCTGTAGGCCGGCTGAGGGGAAGACAAGCAATGGTGCGACGGCGCTTTAGTCGTTGAGGACTGAAAATGAAGCCACAGATTATTTCTTATAGGTGTACTAGGATGCTTTGGTCTCAACCAATTCCGAAGATGCTCACCAGGCTGGCTTAATTTGCTCTGCCCCCCTTTTTTCGGAGTTCTTCAGAGATGGGCGAATTTCAGTGGAGTCTGAACATGTTTGCGAGCAAGCTCGGGTTGAAAGGGTTTAGTGGGGTATGATGGTTGCTACGGGAGCCTTGGAGCCAGTTTCATAGGAGGGTTAAGGCGGTGGCAACAGGAGGTTCACTCATGTCTTCACGACCGGGGAAAGAATGGGGAGTTGTTCATCGGCGCATAGCTCTGTAGAGTCAAGACCGGTGATTGAAGTGGCCTAGCCGAGCTAGGGAAGATGGGCATGGCTAGGCAGTAATTAGGTATGGCCTCTGTCATCTCGCCATTACTTGCGCCAGTGGAGCTTGCGACTTGGCCTTGCAAGCGCTTTTCCACGGCAGCGGCAGAGGAAGAAAGGCGGTTCGCCCTGTCGTGGTGAACATCTGGCAGCGGGTGCAAGCCACCGAAGAAGGCGCCAAATGCGAACACGAAGGAAATTGTGGTGCTGCACTGAACCGTGCTTGACGAAGCACTAGCCTCAGCAGTGTTTCTGAAAGCGTAAAAGAGTTTATTGATTATTCATTAGCAAGGATCGGTTACATAAATAGAGTACATGAGAGAGGCAACAAACTAGAGATAAGATGCATGCATGCTAAACGTAGAAGGACTAGATACGATAGGCATGCATGGCAAACAGAAAAGATATCCTGGGTTGTTGCCGAAGATAGCCGATCCTGGCTCAACTAATTGCGCTTTCCATGCATGGACAAATACGTAGACACCACGCTATACATATACGCTAACACGCCCCCGCAGTCGGAGCGGGAGCGGAGCGGACGTTCAGACTGGACCGGAACTCCGTAAATAGCGAAGATGGCAAGCCTTTGGTGAAGACATCGGCGTACTGGGATGAGGTAGGTACGTAAAGAACACGTACGGCCCCGGTTGCCACGCGATCTCGAACAAAATGCAAGTCAATCTCAATGTGTTTGGTGCGCTGATGCTGAACCGGGTTGGTGGAGAGATAGACTGCACTAATATTGTCGCGAAGAACAACCGTAGCACAATTGTGGCGGCGATGAGCTCGATTAGCAATCGACGCAGCCAGAGGTCTCGACACAAAGATTAGCAACACCGATACTCGCTGCAAAGACCTTTGGGCGAAACAGATGCTGCCTCTTGGAAGACCAGGAGATAAGGTTATCCCCGAGGAAGACGCCATAGCCTGAGGTAGAGCGGCGAGTGTCGGGGCAACCGGCCCAGTCTGCATCAGAATAAGCGACGAGTGCTAGGACAGAAGTGCGGTGAAGCTGTAAGCCAAAGTCAAGAGTGCCCTTGAGGCACCGAAGAATGCGTTTCACTAGAGCATAGTGAGGCTCCCGAGGGTCATGCATGTGAAGACAGACTTGTTGCACAGCATAGGCAATATCCGGTTTGGTGAAAGTGAGATACTGCAAAGCACCGGCTAACCCACGATAGTGAGTAGGATCAGCCACAGGAGGACCAGCATCCGAAGCGAGCTTGGCATTTGTATCAACCGGCGTGGAGCATGGCTTGCAGTCACTCATATTGGCCCGATGAAGAATATCCAGGATATACTAACGTTGGCTAAGAAAAAGACCACCATCACGACGGCTGACAGAAAGGCCAAGGAAGTGATGGAGGGGTCCCAAGTCCTTCATGGAAAACTCATGCTGAAGAGCACTAATAATCTGGCGAAGGAGAGCCTCAGAGGAAGCAGTAAGAATAATATCATCCACATATAAGAGCAAATAAGTCAGTATGATACGCGCGATGACGAAAGACAAATAATGAAGAGTCGGACTTCGCACCAGTGAACCCAATGGAGAGAATGAAGGA
Organism: Guadua angustifolia; assembly: GCA_036346375.1. Taxonomy (NCBI): domain Eukaryota; kingdom Viridiplantae; phylum Streptophyta; class Magnoliopsida; order Poales; family Poaceae; genus Guadua; species Guadua angustifolia. The sequence goes on from CM070506.1 coordinate 4,717,721, forward strand.
TGCAAACCGACTGTACCAAGCACGGGGCGCCTGCTTGAGGCCATATAAAGACTTGTTCAATCGACAGACATGGTCTGGTTTGGCTGGATCCACGAAGCCAGAGGGTTGAGCACAAAAAACTGTCTCTGTAAGAGTGCCGTGTAAGAAAGCATTCTTCACATCAAGTTGATGAATTGGCCAATCCTGGGAGAGAGCGACAATGAGAACAGTCCTGATTGTAGCAGGCTTGACAACCGGGCTGAAAGTTTCATCAAAGTCGATACCAGGGCGTTGAGTGAAACCACGAAGAACCCAGCGCGCCTTGTAGCGCTCAAGATCACCAGTGGGAGAGAGCTTGTGACGAAATACCCATTTTCCTGTGACAATGTTTGCACCAGCTGGACGAGGTACAAGATCCCAGGTATGATTGGCCTGCAAAGCTGAGAATTCCTCGATCATAGCATCGCGCCAATTGGGATTAGCCAAAGCACCCCTATAGGTCTTGGGCAATGGTGACAGAACATCAGCATGTAAAGTCATGCGCGACTGCGGTTGTCTGAACCCGAGCTTGCCCCGTGTGACCATGGCATGAGTATTGGTGACCGGTGAACACGGAATCGCAGCTGGCGGTCGAGTCGGGGCAGGAGCAGCTGGAACAGCAGAGGACGCAGCGACCACGGCAGGCAAGGGCGCTGGCTCGGTTGTGTGGACACGCTCGGCAGTTGACGTAGCATGGCCACATGAACGGTGCACTGGAGCGGAAGCAGCAGCCGTAGCAGCACCAGGCCCAGCGGTAGGACTCGGCGGGATGGCCACGACCCAATCGGCAGGAGCAGTCGGACTGGCAACAACCTGCGACCGAAGGTCATCAGGGGCAGTCCGACTGGACGCTGGAGTGGCCAGAGATGCTCGGACGCCTGCGAGAGTGCCACCAGGAGGCGGAGAGGCAGCGCCGGCTCTACTGGCAGCAACCTGAGGCGTGGAACCAACAGGGGCAGTAGTGCCGGCACTGGTAGGTGAACCTGCAAAAGAAGAAGAGCCAACAGGGGGTAATGTCGCCGTGTCAAGCTCCGACAGAAAGTCAAAGTCGGAAGGAGGAGGAGGGGAGCTTGACTCGGCAAAAGGAAAAGAAGACTCGTCAAAAGTAACGTGACGAGAGATGATGACTCTGTTGGAAGAGAGATCAAGACAACGATAGCCTTTGTGATTGGCCGAATAACCAAGGAACACAAAAAGGGTCGAGCGAGGGAAAAGTTTGTGAGGGGCAGTGGCGGAGAGGTTAGGATAGCACTTGCACCCAAAGACACGGAGATGGGAGTAGGATGGTTGAACGCCATATAACGCAAAGAAAGGAGTGGAAAAGTCCAGTGTTTTAGTGGGATGGCGATTCAAGAGATATGTGGCAGTGTGCAAGGCTTCTACCCAATATGAAGGAGGAAGGGAGGCTTGAATTAACAACGACCGAAGAATGTTGTTGGTTGTGCGAATAATACGCTCAGCTCTACCGTTTTGTGGCGAGGTGTGGGGGCAAGACATACGAAGGGTGATCCCACGGGTAAGGAACAACATGCGGGAGCTGGAGTTGTCAAACTCACGACCATTGTCACATTGAATACTTTTAATATGTGCACCAAATTGCGTGGTAACGTAGGAGAAGAAATGTGACAACGTGGTGAGGGTGTCAGATTTGAGACGCAATGGAAAAGTCTATAAGTAATGAGTGCAATCATCTAAAATGACAAGATAATATTTGTAACCTGAGACACTCAGAACAGGAGATGTCCAAAGATCACAATGAATTAAATCAAAGGGTTTAGATGCACGAGATGACGAGCTAACAAACGGCAAGCGTGTATGACGGCCAAGTTGACACGCATGACATAGGGAATCTAGCTCACCCTTATTACAATGAACGACACTAGTGTTTGCAAGTTTGGAGAAAGCTTCATGACCAAGGTGACCAAGACGACGATGCCAAAGAATGGAGGATGTGCCAGCGGTGAGGGCATGGGGAAAAAACGCCTCCGGTCGCAAGGGGTAAAGCTGCCCTGAGCTATTGCACCTGGCAATCACGTTCTTGGAGAGAAGGTCCTTCACAGAAACGCCAAACGGGTCAAACTCAAGGGAGCAATTATCATCAGTAGTAAATTTGCGAACAGAGATTGGGTTCTTAATAATGGAAGGAGATACAAGAACATCACGTAATTGGGGGGAACCGCTGGCAGTAGGAAAACAAGTGGCACCGGTCGATGTGACAGGAAGAAAGGATCCATTTCCAACGATAATATGAGAAGGTGTAGAATGAGAGGATGGTTGGTGGATGGAGAGATTACCGACATCCGAAGTCATATGGGAAGTAGCACCAGAGTTGAGGTACCAATCCGTGTTGGCGGGAGGATGTAGCATCATCGTGTAAAATGAATTAGCCAGCATATTGTGATCCCAGCCAACAGAAGGAGTGCCGACGACACCGGGCGGCGCCTGCAGAGAGGGCCATGGTGTACTGAGATCACCAGGCAGCACTTGCATGGCGGGCCAGCCGGCACCATGCGACTGCATGCCGCTGTAGTCTCCTGCGAAGAACGCCTGGTGCTGCCGGTTGGACTGCAGAGGAGGACGTGGCCCAAGGAGACCCGCGCCTGGGCGTGGAGCGGAGGGGCCCGACCAAAGCTGGAAGGAACCGGTCCAAGGGTTGAACACCGTTGGCCAGCCCAACCGATCGTTCGTCCCGCCTGAGGGAGTCCTAGCGCCAGACGAAGCACCGCCACCAGTGGTATTAGCGCCGCCAGAGGACTCGCCTCGACGGCCGCGGCGACGATTTTTATGGCCGTCGCGCGAGCCGGAGGAGCCTCCAGAGTTGTTGCCATCAGACGCTGGGCTGGAGGCGCTGCGATTTGTGGATCCACCAGATGGAGAAGAGCACGTACCTGCGATGAAAGCAGACGCAGTAGATGGCTTATGAGCCATGGTGAGCTCCTCCAAAAGCAGATCGGAGCGAACTGCCAGGAACGACGGAAAGGGCTTTTGGCGCTTGAGAAGAGCTGTCATGTAGGAGAACTTGTCGTTGAGGCCGCGAAGGACGTTGAGGACTAAGGTCCGGTCAGGCACGGGTTCGCCAAGATCACCGAGGGCGTCCGCCATGCCCTTCGATTTTGCACGATGATCTGTGATGGACAAGTTGCCTTGAACGAAGTTCCGAAATTTGGCGTCGAGATAGAGAGCACGAGTTTCCTTGTTGCCAAGAAACTGTTGCTCAAGACCGAGCCAGACGGAGCGCGCCGTGGCCTCGCGGTTCATGACGAGTTCCAGTAAGTCCGACGAAATCGTGCCGTAGAGCCATGACTTGACCGTGCAGTCAAGTTGTGACCATGCGTCATCGTCAGGATCGCCTTCGTCGGAGAGAACGTGATCATCGAGAGCATACTTGCCGAGGGTGTTGAGGAGGAGAGTCGACCACTTGCTGTAGTTGGCGGAGTCGACATCGAGGACGACGGGCACCAAAGTCTTGATCGACTGCACAGCAACAGCCTGAGCGTGAAGTCCACTGCGTGCATTGGCGATGGCAAGGGCGCGCATGTCGGCGGCGCGTTGAGCATCTAGGCGGGCGCGCTCAATTTCGGCAGCCGCACGAGCAATGCGATTCTGCTCCTCTTGCGTCAAGCATGCTGGGTCTTCAGAAGGCATGACAAGATGGGAGGGGAAGGCCGGCGAGCACCAACGAGCCGAGCGCGTGGAGAGGCGCCAGCGACGGCAGCCGCGGTGGTCGGCGGCGGCTAGGGTTTGCGGAAGCGGAGAGGCCGCAGAAGCGAACCGTCTTGTGATACCATGAAAGCGTAAAAGAGTTTATTGATTATTCATTAGCAAGGATCGGTTACATAAATAGAGTACATGAGAGAGGCAACAAACTAGAGATAAGATGCATGCATGCTAAACGTAGAAGGACTAGATACGATAGGCATGCATGGCAAACAGAAAAGATATCCTGGGTTGTTGCCGAAGATAGCCGATCCTGGCTCAACTAATTGCGCTTTCCATGCATGGACAAATACGTAGACGCCAGGCTATACATATACGCTAACAGTTTCGATAGCAGATTCACTGCCGTGACGGGCGTGCGGTTAATCGGGACGAAGAACGTCATTGTGAATAGAGAAATGAGCTAGTCATGCGCGTGCTCAAGATCCAGCCAGTGAGGTAAGGCGTGGGAAGACTGAGGCTAGGCGTGGCAGCAATGAGCAGAGGCAACGCGACTGATTGAGAGACGATGTGGCCGGTGAAAGATCGAGAGAGCAGGCGCAAGACCCACTTGGCTGTGACAAGAAGAGTGGCAGGCTCGGTTCATCTGGCGAATGGGTCCCAAACAGGCCAATGGTCCCACATGATAGAGCCACACTGGCGAACTGATTTGCATCACAAGCTGTCAAGCAACACTGCTCTCATTAAATGAAGGAACATTTCAAGCCAATCTTTTCAGAAAATTTTTGACCAGGTTCAATATCTAAGGATTATTGTCCAGTAAAAATTTTCTATTAAAATATCTTCCAAAAAATTATAATAATTCTGTCAATGCTGACTGTCTTATTTACTCATTTCTGTTTTTATTTTATTTGAAGATGAAAATGGATTCAAAAATTTTTGAAACTTTTTGAGAGAGTTTTATATGGGCTAATAATTCTTTTATAAAGATTTTATATCAATATCATGCTTATTTATTAATTATTAATTCTGACATTGCAGATTTCAGATTTTCATGATTTCTGTTTTTGAATTTCAAAAATAATTAAATGCAATTATTAATTTTTAATATTTTTACCAGAGTTCAATACTATTCTGAGGAAGATTTGTTAAAATTTTTACCGAGATATATTTTTTTAAGATTTTTATAAAATTTTGACATTCCACTGTTTTGCTGTGAAATTGAGTAATTTCACATTTCACCTCATTATTTATTGCATTAAAAAGCTCTTGACGGAAGAAAAAGGTCACTGAAAATTTCCAAAAATTTATTATCATTTTTGTAGATTTTTATTGACACTTACTTTTATCTTTTCACCTTTTTACTTTTATCCTTTTATCACTTCCATTAAATGATTTTCTTTAAAGCCAAAAATCCAAGAAAAATCAATAATACCAGGAAAATTCAGAAATAAACATATTTAAATTCAAAATGTCCATTTTTTTACTTTATTTGCATTTTTGAGATGTTACAATAGTTTATTCGGCAAATTCTCATTGATCATTAAATATTTTACCTCATCAGAGAGACACAGACATATTATACTGACATCCTTTCACTCTATCACCTTCCAGTCTTCACCTTCCAATCTATCATCTTCTAGTCTTTGTGTATTGCAGCCTCTGGATCATTTTAGGATCATATCATAGTTTTGTGATATACGGTATGAGCATGCACGATAACAAGAATGAAGAAGATGAATCTCGTGTAGAGGACAAAAATAACGACGTTGAGGCAACCACGACAAGATAGAAAGATTTGACGAAGTTGACCACAAATTCTTTAAGTACAACCTCTAAAGAGTATAAAGTGTTGTTACTCTCTCACAATTTCTCGAACCTTTTAGGACCCTCGACTGTTACTTCGTGGTTGGTCCTACAGCTTTCTTCTTGTAATAGCTCGCACCTTCAACTTTTCGTCTGCTATATTTTACAACTATCTTTGTAGTTCCGCACATAACTACAATTAATATCTGATTACCTACTATTGACGACACGGTTTACTTCTACTGATCATGATTTTTATCAAGTCCCCTATTAATTGCCCTTCTTTTAGATTCACCTATCAATCAATATCCTCTATTGCTCTAGTTACTAGAAAAAACTCCATTTTATCAGCGGTAAAGATAGAAATGGCTTACTTGTTTCTTATCTCTCTGTAGCCCATGCGACAGCGGGTGTAGTTTTGAGAGCCTCGTTATCTAATTTCTATTATTGCAACACAACAGATAGATCTATCGTGTTGTTTGGTTCAACAAAGGGTGCGGTAACGGTAATGCAATCAGATCACAGGGTAATCCATTCCGGTGTAAGGGAAAACGAAATTTGTTTGGTTCAATTATGTAATGTCTTCCATTTTCTTAATCATGTTTGGCTAGGACAACGGTAACACCTTACACATTTCATTTCATCTGAGGATTCTATATGTTCATTTCCCATCTACACATCAACATTACACATTTCTAATCAAGCAAATGAACACAATCGAAACCATTCCTGTCTTAGGAACCACTACGACCATTCTTGTCTTGTAATCGATAAACCTTTCCAGCATTAGCTTCTCCTCCTCCTCTTCCTTCTCTTGCTTTTTCTGAGCCTCATGAGCCGCTATCTTTCTGGAAGAACAATGATAAACACTCAGAATTCCATCCGAAGTTACATAAGCAGATAATTTAAGGGTAAACACAGCAATTTCACGAGTCCATTGTAACATCCTGAAAATTTTAAAATAATAAAATAAAAATATAAAAATTTGGAAAATGAAATTGAATAAAATTTTCAGTTAAAATTTAAAGAATGAATTAAAATCTTATCCTTCATCTCAACATGACGAAATCAACCTTAATCAAAGGATGAGCTGCAAAATAAAATTTATAGATCAATCAAAATATGAAAATAAATTGAAAATAAAATTCAATTTGAAATTTATTTTAATCATAAATTTCCTTGAATTTTGGTTCTTAAGAAATCCATTTAATATAAATTGAAATGATGGATAAAGAGAGGAGCAAAAAGATTACAACAATAATATAAATAAAAATTTTATATAAAACTAGGAAAACCTCAGTGACTCATTTATAAATTTTAAAATGTCATATCAAGCATTTATGGGTGAATTAAATGCTATTAAATGAATCTTGACTAGCAATAGTAACAATGTCAGAATTAAATGAAACTATTCCATCATCATTTCGATCTGAAAATTTTATATTATCTTCTGCAGCAATAAATGCATCCACAGTACAAATTAAAGAAATTAATAAATTATTTAAAATATTTAAAAATTCAATAACAGAGAGAATTGAAAACTAGTGCTTTGAATGTTAGAATTTTTATAAATTCCTGGAGCAATATTTTGAGCTTAAAATTTTACATAAGAATCCTTAGCTCAAATAAATTTGAAAAAAAAATTCAAAAAGTTATAAAAATATTTGAATTGTTTGATAAATCAAAATCCGAAATCAGAAAACTGTGCAGAGCAGATTGTCAGAATTTTAATTAAATCTATGAACAGTATTTTAATCTGAAATTTATATAGTGTCTAGATAACCACTCATTAATTCTACAGAAAATTTTTCATAAATTCATGATGAGACATGAAACCGATTCATTGAACCTTATCTCATTCAGCTGACGCTAGTTCTTAATTTTGCTCCACTTCCACCGATTCCCTCACTTCCAGGTGGGTCCCGATTCCTTTGCTGCCCAACTCACCAGTATCTCCTCCCTGTCATCTTCTTCCTCTCGCCATTGGTGTTCCCCGAGCAAATTTTTCCTTCACGCTTGTAGCTCAGTCATCCCTCTGCCATCTGCAGCGTCCAACCAATCCTAGCCTGCCATCCATCCTCCACGCGGCCACCTCCTCCGTGTTTCCTGCAGAATCATCATGCCTCCTCATGTGCAACCATGATTTCCTTTTGTCCCATTCGGTGAAGCTTCCATCTGAGCTGAACTCAATTCGGCCAAACTCATCCATTCCGCAGCTATAAAAGGCACTAAGCAATCACTTGAGTTGCCCTTTCTTTCTCCCCTCACTTCCCTCTTTCTCTCCCCTACTGAGCCGTCCGAAATTTCCCTGTCTTCCGCCATGGCCGAAGCTTCGAAGCTCAAAACCCAATCACAATTCTCATGACACGATCGTCCATATCCAAATTCCTTTGAGCTAGAGCATCACCAAGCCTCAAGCATCAAAACCCCTCAAAAACTTTTGGTTAGTCTCGTGCGAAATCGGGCCGCCACCGTGAGCCTCTTTCTTCAGTTTCAGTCGCACGGTGGCGAATCCCTCCGGTGAGCTTCCGACCCCACCGGTAGGTAAAATGGAATCACTAGTTCGCCTCCATGCTTAATTCGGTGCCAATTTGAACCGAAACCATTTCATCTTCTTCCCAGCCGTTTCTCCATGGGCGCCGTTCCCTGAGCTCGTGGGCGCACCTCTCTGGTATCTCTCCGGTCGAGTCGGTTACAGCACCGGATACGTCTCGGCGAGCTCTTCCTCCCCCACCTTCGTCAGAGAACCGCCGGAGCTCAGTCTCCGGTGCGCCCTAGCTCTCTCCTCTGTATCGAGTCACTGACGAGCGGGCCCCCTCCGTCAGTGGCGCAAAAAGATCTCCAGTGAAATGGTAAAAGACGCTTTCCTAGTTCCAAAAGCGTATTTCTAATTTCTAATGCATTTTCCAACCGAATTAATTATATAATCATGAATATCTTTTGCGATTTTAATCCAATTTAAATGAAACAAATTTATATATTCATTTAAAATCAATAAGAATATAAATATGCAAAAATATTAAATTCTTGAGTTGCAGAATAAATATTTAGATTAAATTTGTTTATAATACTAATATGGTCTTAAATGCAAATATGTGCACAATAAGTCATAAAATAATAAAATAAATACTCATATAATGAATAGACTAAGATGAATTCAAGTCTACAAAAATATTTGATCCTTGAGTCGTAGAATAATTATTAAAATTTGAAATAAGATAAACATACCATTATAAACATTGTTACACATATGGGAAAATATAATTCCTAAAAATAATTAACTAAATTTCCATGTGTCTCTGGAACTATAATAAACTCAAATATATAAAAATATTTGATTTTCAACTTTGTTTGAATCATTCTATAAAAAGGAACATATTCAATAACCTAAAATATTCAAAAGGAATAAATGGTACAAAAGAAATTTGAAATAAATGAAATAGATATGTTAGTAAGTTATTTAGATAAGTCGAAATAATTAAGAAATGAATTTGACATGAATATTTCATAAATAAGAAGAAGACTTATAGATATGTATGCATTGAATAAACCAGTAGTAGTATACGTCTATATATATATATATATATATAAATATGGTTCAAAATGGATTATGAACTCTAATCCACTCTATAGCCAAAAGATTACATAAAACTTCATGAGCTAAGTATCAGATTAGGCAAAACTAATCTTATTATATTCGACAAGATAAACCCATAACAATAGGCAAAATAAACTAAATTAAATTCAATTTATAAAAGCCTTTAATCTTCATATACATGTAAAACCTTTTGTCTAAATACCATTATTAGGGGAATTTGTTTAGAAACACTCTCCATTATATGTACTATCATAAACTGGAAAAATATTCTAATTAGATCTTACCCTGTACATAAATCCTGCTCCTGAAAATACCCTTCGCGAAGTAGAAGCGTAGAAACTAAGCCAACTAAGCAATTTCGATGGCCTATAGAATAACTCGTCTAAATACAACTTTGGAAAAGATCAGCGTAGAATCAATATTTAGTATATGGACTATCATATTCTAGAAAAACATATTATTTAGGGCTTGCTTTCCAACTAAATCCAGCTAAACCAAAACCCTTTAGTGCTAATCATATACTTCACCATTCTCGCCGATTTCGTATAAGAAAACTTTATACCACAAAAACCTTTTCAGTGATGAATATAATGTCTTGTCCAAATCCTAAAACTTATGAAATTAACTTGATAGTACTCTTCAAAGTATAGACTACCCCATTATAAAAAGGTAATCTCATTTCACCATGATTTGTATATTAATCTTGATAGTTTAATAACCCTAAGTATTCATATTACTTAAGTGCGTAATATGATTGAACGAACTTTGAGGAATCAATAATTATAATATTTGTATCACCAGAACTTTCTCAAATAACATGAAAAGAAAGCTGGTAACCTAAATCCATAGATCTTAACTTGCGCGAAGCTAATTCTATTCAAAGCCAATCAAAGGCGAAGTATTCATTCATAATATAATATGATCATTTAAGTCTTTTCATCAGCTCGCAGAGCAGCTCGTCTAAATTCGAATTCAATGAAGACTAACTTAGAAATGATCTTTAGGATATGATTTGTAGTAATATAAGAAAATATTCCTATTTCATCTTGCTTTGAATCTGAATCCTAATAAAGCAAAACCCTTGAGTGATAAGGATACTACAAACATAGTATGAATAGTAAAAATCAATGAATCTTGCAAATAATGCTTAATTCTATTAATCTAAACAATCTTTGCATCTTGAATTCGTAAAATAAAATTAATAAATTCATAAAAGAGCAATCCCTGTCTTTGTAAAGAGTCTTCATTTGCTTTTCTATCTACTTTCTTTTTGCCCTTATTAAGGTTTATTATTTGCTATATTTCTGTCAATCGACATGTAGAACTCGACGTAGCTAACTCTGTCACCGTCAACGTTAGCTACAACCACGACTCCGTCGTAAGCGACAAATAAGCAAGGCAAGCACCCCTTTGATCATATTGCTTCTTTTGTTTATCAAATGGTTTCATGCATGCGTTTATTTTCTGTAAATCTGCTATTTAGTGGTACTGGTAGATATACATGTTGTATCATGAAACTTCCTTGATAAGTAGGAACGTGTGAACCTTGATAACCATAGGAAAGGGAATGACAATATGTCAATTCGGGGTATATGCGACTTAATAACTATGCTTAACCATGCTTTGGAACCAACGATAAATCAATGATGATGATGATAATGATCAGATCAAAAGTTGTTTTGAGAAACTGAAAATGAGTTTGGGCTATGATATTAATGGTTATTGGTATTTTGGGTAAAAATCCAAAATAAAACTATGATTTCGATGCGGGCAATTATTGGCAATAGCCGGATGTACAAGAGGACTTGTACGTAGTGTAGGGTGGAGTATTGCCCGTGTCGGATTAAGGACCGAATGTCATGTTGTATGATCCAAGATAAATCCGTGCAACCACAAGTACTGGGGTGGGGCAGTCCTAACCTATTAAGTTGCTTAAATCTGGCTTTGCACATTGGTAGGCGGGAGACAGTAGAAGCACTTTGGTTAGGTTTGCTTGTGAGGGGCTACCACACTGCAGTGTGGGTAAATGCATACCGGTATAACTGTGTACGCCTTGTTATAGGAAGAAACCTTTATTGCAGGGGTACTGCTCATTTTTCTATTTTCAAAAGACAGGGTATGTCTGCTATTTATGTTTCTTCTCCATAGCAAGGGTTAACGTCACTGGGCTGGTGCAAAGTCGGATTTAGGTAATGTAACGGTTATGTGATGACTCTCTGCGGCACACCAAAGGAAGTGTGTTTTTACCGGTTGCACCAAGAGATGTTCATGTCTTGTGGGTAAAGCTGTACAACCTTTGCAGAGTGTAAATCTAATCGATTAGCCGTACCCACAGTTATGGGTGTCTTGGTGAACTGATGCGAGTTAAACTTTGATAATTTCTAAAAATGGGTTTTGGGTTGAAACTTGTTTTACAACTGTTACTTCATATCAATGGGTTGATATTGTTGGATTACATGAATTGGGTTTTTGGATGAATGATTATATCTTTAAGTCATTGGGTTGACCTTGTTGGATTTTATGAAATGGAATATTTGATGAATGATTATGTCTTCATGTCAACGAAATGACATTGATGAATCTCATGATTGGATTATGGATTTGGATGATGGATTATTGGGTGCACAATGGACTGTGAGTTTCATGCTGTACCTATTTCTTATCAGAACTCTTGCTTTTACAAATTCTGTTTCTCAATTGCAACTTGTCTTACAAATCAAATGTTGCTTTATGCAAATAAACCGTAGAAGCCTCCTTTGACATGACTTGCATGTATGCATTTGCAAATACCACCTTAAGTCTTGCGGAGTACGAAAGTACTCAACCTTGCTTATTATATTGTTTTAGGTGGATAAGACAACGACGCTTTGAAGAATATCTTTTTGTCGCAGGTTACGAGAATTTCAAGTAAAGCTTTCTTTCTAGGGATTTGCACCTTGTCAGTTGCCTGAGGGTTGGATGGGCACACTATAAGACTTTATCTCTCCTGTAATTATTTACTCTGTTTTGTATAGATACATTGTATAATTTAATTTTCGCTTTAATATTATGATGTGTGGTTGTGGTTCCAATTGTTGTAAATGTGTGTACTAGCTACTGATCCAGGGACTAATACGGAATGCACATTAGATTCTCATTTTAGTATTCTATACTAAAATGAGGGTCATTACATCCATTAAGAATGGGAACAGGAATTCTAGGAAGCCTAGAACAATTAGGAACTACTTTAGCGATCATTGTTCCATGGTTCCTAGCTACACCGATTGCAATGAACAAACATATCTTGAACACAAGCTGGGAAATGGCATGAGCAAATACTACAGTTATGGATACTGAAACTTATAATAGATACATAGTAGAAAACAAAGCAAACAAAGTAACAAGCCAAAGGGCCATCCCAGGATCGAAATAGAGGGTAATATAACCACTATGCCACATTAACGTATTCTTTCTAGGGATATTTGAATATATAACACTTCCAAATTATAGAATAACCTTTTCCAATTCAGAAAAGTGAACAGATCACATTGTCATTGTGATGCTGCAGTCAAGTGCATGTACTAAGTTCAGCACCTAAAAGGCATCTAATAAGCCGATAAAATTTCACGGCAGGAGGTGTTGCCATTATCAAGTTAACCCTCTGACAATGCGATTGATACAACAAAAAACAAGTAATCACAGTTACAAATTTTAGCTTGATTTCACCATTTACATCTGAATTCTTGCTCAAAGGAAGATGTAAGAATAGAACAACCACATATCTGTTCACTAAAATTCACATCTACAAGTAAAGAAGGCATGGTATTCCATGGCAAAAACTCCACAAAACCATACAAGTCAGTACCAAAAAGATTTTGTTTCTCTACGATCAGTACCATATAACCGCTGCGACAATCCACAATCCAAAAAGGCAATTACTGATCACCAAAAACAGGAAATGCTACGATCAGTACCATATAATGTTAATGTGGCAAAGGGATCAATAGTGAAGGTGAAAGAAACATGTGTAGTATGAATTATCAAATTGCAGAACTTACCAGCGAGCATGTGCAGTATGAATTCCCTCCTTAGAGTCTTTGGAAGTGCAAAAAGCATAGTCATCTGACTTGGGACATTGACAAAGGCGCTTGCTACCTTGATAAGTTCAGTACCAGCGAAACCAAGCCTAGTCAACTCATCTATGGACTTCTTTTGTAGATTTTGCACTAGGTCCTCATGTGTTGCTTCCTCTTGGACCTTAGCTTCACGCTCCATGATTTTAGCCATTTTCCCGAAGTGATTTGAAGCATTCTTAAGATCACCACGAGGTCCATCAACCATATCCAAAAACGGGTCACTTGACTTGCTGAACTCATTCCCTTTGTCTCGCTTCCTTCTCTTAGAGGTTGATGAAGTTGAGTCAACAGAGTTTCTGTCCGAAGTCAATCGTGGTGTTTCTCTAGACATAGAGTCTTCTTCCACCTCCCGATCATGACTCTCTTCCAAAGCAATTTCTTTCTCCATGTTTGAAATAGCATCAACAAGACCCTCTGCTCCTTCTCCTATAGCAATGTCTCTCCCATATATAGCAGCTAAGGTATCGAGGTGTGGGAATGAAATGCCATACAAGCCCTTTGCATCAGGATTTTCCTACAAGAAATCAATATGGAACATTGGATAGTTGTAAAAAAACAACAGCAATAATGTTTAAGAAATTTACCTTGCAATGGTTGTCATATTGTTGCTTCTTACATTGTACCATCTTCCTGTTTTCATCCCAAGAAAACCCACTTTTGGCTAGCATAATCTCAATTGCGCCATACTTTGTTCTAAAATGTCTGACCCTAGACTCAATATGTGGAATTGCAGTGAGATTACAGCCTGGTATTTTTTGAGCAAGCACAGTTTCTAGAACAGACAGGTAGCCATTCTTGAAACCACCCTCACTTTTCCACTTTGGATCTAGAGATAGCTCATAGAGTGCCTTGATCAACTCCTCATCCTCAAAATAAGTCCACACTCTTTTTTTTCCTCTTCCACGTGCAGGAGTTAAGCTCATGGCTTCATTCATCCTGTAAGAAGTGTTGATGTTAATTAGTTTGCAATACAACATTCTTTACAAACAACTTAGAAAATCACAAGATATACATAGAAAACAATAAACAGACACAAACCTTAGCTAGACCTAGAAGCTCTATAGCTATTATATATCCCTTGAGCAAGATTATTACGAAAACCAGACCACTCGTTATATGTTGATACAGCTATGATAAATTCCGGTTCACTAATTTCTCCTTCCATAACTTCAAATGATGCCTCCATTGCTGGTTCCTCACATTCAAGTGGGTCTTTAGACATCTTTTGCAAAATTAAGTTGTGCAAGAGAGCACATGCCATTATGATTTGACACTGAGTCTTGACAGGAAAATAAGATGGAGCCCTCAAAATAGCCCAGCGACCCTTGAGCCTTCCAAAAGCCCTCTCAACAATATTCCTAGCTCTAGCATGGCACAAGTTGAAATACTCTTCTGCGCTATGTGGTGGATTTTGTGCGGTGAAACCTCCTAGATGGTATCTTTGACCCCAGTATGGCGCTAAAAAGCCATTTGCATTGGTGTAACCAACATCACAAGATAATAGTAGCCTTGAGGGACTCTTAAACCATCGGACCTTGAGATAGCATCTCGAAGCACACGACCATCATGTGCAGAACCCTCCCAACCAGGTAACATATATATATACTGCATGTCAGGTGCACAAACACCTAAGACATTTGTGACAATGTCTCCCTTTCTTGACCTATACCTCCCCTTCAGCTTAGTTGGGACAGTAACCTTCACATGTGTACCATCCAACGCACCCAAACAATTCTTAAAATACTTCCATCTGTAGTCTGTGCAGTCATCGGGTATTGGTTCGGGTTTCTTAAGTAGTAACTGGTGAAGTTTCAGAACAGCTAGTAGGCATGAGTTGAAATGCCGGCTCACAGTCTCACCACTTCGGAAGAAAAAGCCTCCTATTGTTCTATTTTTCAAATGATGAGACAACGTATACAAGAATGCCGCTACTATCTCTTCTAACAACATATGCCTTGTTCCTTTCAAACCAACAACATCTCTAAGCATCTCACACAATGTATCAAATGTCCTCCTATCCATGCGAAGCTCACTTATACAAGGAACATCACTCTCACGAATAAGGTGATATAGACGTGCACTTCTAAGTTCTCTAACTTGTATCCTCCTTTCTATTTTCCAACACTTCCACTTATATGAGAGGAGTAATAATACCCAAATATAATAGAACATAAACATGAACGCAGACGTCATATTTATAAGAACTAGATTTCTCTTCCTTTTTTGGGTAGTTAATGGAAGACGTGCCATAGTGCTGTATAAAGATAATACAGGAACAAATTAGAATATATGCTACAACCAGAATCAGGAAGTCAAAGCAATATATGATGGGGGAAAAGGTTAAAAGGCTAGAACAGTCTAATAGTACTCCTGTAACATAATATGATGGGGGAAAAGCTGTTTGATAAATACATAGTGCAGAGAAAGGCTAGATGCACCAAAATACTACACATAAGATTCTTTTGCATTATAACACTCTACGCAGGATATCATACTACAACATAAGATTCTTTTGCGTTATAACTCTACACAGGATATCAAATTTGAATCTAAACAGTTACAATTGTAGACCCTGCATAACAGATCGTTAGAGCATTATATTTTTGTTAAGGTCCACCAGAGATTGAGGATTGGATGATTTAATTTGGTGGAAATTTCTCGAATTTCTCTTTTTTCTCAGTTAGTATGGGAACTTCTAGACCTTTTGTCATCAATTATGGATCACATGTTGTGCTCTATGTCAGAAATTTTGCTGTTTGTCAGTTTGGTGTAAATTTGGGTGTAAGACACCATTTTCTTCATGACAAGTTGTATGTCTTTCATCTTTTATGCGTATTCTGACTAAACTATCCATACTTTATGCATCCTAGTGGCGAATGACATTGAACCGGTAGACCAGATTCTTCCAGATTCACTTGATGACATAAACTTTCTAACTCATAGTGAGAACAGTAGATTTAGGTCAAAGGTGTGGAAGGAGTTTAGGCCTGTCTATGTTGGGGGTAAAATCCAGGGTGCTGACTATGTCCATTGCCACAAGCGGCTTAGTGCAGAGAAAGGTAGAAGCCATTTGAACCGACATACTCAGATTTATCAAAACAGCTTTTCCCCCGTCATACATAGTGCAGAGAAAGGCTAGATGCACCAAAACAGCTTTTCAGATTTATGAAATATGATGCCAGCTTATTTTATGTGCACACACTATAAGCCTAATAAGCCAGCTCATATTCCATAAAAAAAAGCTAGCTCATAAACCTGACATAGACATAGCATGCGCTTAATTGGGCTGGATTTGGTCCAGTCAGTCAATGGAAGTTTCAGAAATCGAAGCTTACAGTTGTAAATTTTTCTGACCAGCTCAAGAAGGGAAGTTTCCTGATAGTTGGTTGTAAGAAAAATCTCTACAAAAAAAATATTAAAGCACAATTAGATATTAAATAAACACCTTCCTGCTTTTATTGTGCAAATAAACTTGGACCACATTGACATACAAATTTTTAAGTGAAGATCCTATTGAGCTTGGAAGGCTCCCTAAAAGGCTGTTATTCTCGAGAAATCTGGTCACAACAAAACTTGAAAACATTAGCAAGATGAATAATGAAAAACTTTTGTTCCTTAAAATAAGCTTTGGAAGGCAAGATCCATACAAGAAGTTGAGCGAATTCAGATTCAACAGTGTTTGTGGTACTTGTCCTGTGATATTGTTAAAACTCAAATCCCTGCAACAGTACAAAATGAGAAGAAGGCAAAAAGGTTATCAAACAATGTATAATCCATAGCAATGCATTTAAGATTTTGAACAAAAGAATTGACTATAGTTTATTGTAGAAATAAAATGCTTACAGTAAGTTTAACTTTGAGAAGTTCAAAAAGTCTATTGATGCAAGACTATCAGATATCCTGCAACATATATGATCTTTAGTCTTAACATATATGATCTTATCGAGCAGTGCTTCAAACTAATAGCACATGTATTATCTATCTTGTAACCACTCGAGACATCTTTCAACTACTACCACTACTATAGAAATGATTTTCCTACACATCAAGGATTTCTTTCCACAGGCGGATTAAAAGGAGACCCACCTCAAATGGCTGCGGGCGGCCTTGGGGTTAAGAACCGCCTGTGTAAAGGTATCTTCACAGGCTGCTCTCTTAAGAAACTGCCTGTGAAAATATTGATCTTTTCACAGGTGGTGCCCTTTAGATGCCGCCTGTGGAAACTATGCTCTTCACAGGCGGCTCTCTTAAGGAACCGCCTTGGGAAATTGCGATCTTTACACAGGCGGCTTTCTTACGAAGCCGCATGCGGAAAGGGCAGTTTCCACAGGCAGTATGTTAAGCAAGCCGCCTTAGTTAATTATATTGATGGCCTAATTAATTAACGAACCCCATGTGGTGATGTTTAAGTCTTTAAAGGCGTAGTTCTTAAACAAACCGCCTGTCCAAATTTTGTAAATGCTTGTCTGCAAATTTTGTAACGAAGGAGATGCCGGTATGCGTTTTCATGTACGTACCAGAGCATCCTTTGTTCTACAATACCTGCAAAACACAGAAATCCAACGTCCAAACAATACTCCGGTATGCGTTTGTATTGATGTACCGAATCATCCGTTATGTTGCAACATCGGCACTACACAGAGAAATCCAACGTCTAGAAAATACTCTGGTATGGTTCTTTTGTCCATTGATGGATCATCCGGTAGTGTTGTTTTGCTTGATCGTTATTATTTTTCTACAGGACGTTGTCTTAGGGAGCCGCCTGTGGAAACTTCGCTTTAAAGCTCTGAACAGATCATTCTCTATGGTAGTTCCAGGCGGCCCGAAAATAGTGAAAACAAGGGGAGCTAGGTTTTGAACTTAAAATCCATGGAATAGTTAACTCTCTAAGGTAAGAGCATCTCATTCCTGACATTTGTAGAGGTTTATATATCTTGTGGAGAGGAGGATTGTCGGGACCCGGATTTCCAAATCCGACCCCCCTGAGTATGACCGTACTAGTCCAGGAACAGCTAGCACACTCAGCAAGCACAGTGATGATAACATAGTCATATCACAAATTAAACAACAGTAATTAAGTAAAAGAGAAATAGCATTGTAAACACATTATTACAAGAAACAAGCCTTATGGCTTAAGTTGGTAAGTAGCAGCGGAAATTAAACAGTAGCAACAAAAAGAGCCAATCCATATGCCCACAGGCAATCGACTGGGGAGCGCACCCTAGTAGTCCGGTTCGCCTTCATCGAATCCACATGCAAAGAACTCAAAATCACCTTCGGCTTCAGCAAACTCCTCTGAGGAAATTTGATGTTGCAAGGGTGAGTACACACCGTACTCCGCAAGTCTTGGAAACTAAATGCATGATAACTATATGCAAGGCTAACAATGGAAGGCATAATAAGGTTCATTTGTATAAAGCTGAATTTAACTTGAAATAACAATAGTAATTTCATAAAGTAGTATTTGACAAAATGTAAGTAAACAATAATTGAATTTGATGTATAACAATTTCATAGGTTCCAACCACCCAATTGGCTCCAACCGCCAAACCAAAACCCGTGAGTTCCAACCACTCACGGTTTTCCAAAATCATCATTTTTCATTTAAAACCAAAACCATAAAATCTACAATGTGCTAGCGTACCTCGCCTGCCCATGACCGTGGGCATGGCTACTCAAGTAGTTTTAGCTCTGCAGAGATTGTACACTTTACCCACAAGATATGATCGACTCCTGTTGCTTAACACACTTCCTTTGGTGTGTCAGCAGAGAGATCATGACAAGTCCTTTACAATGTACGACGCCGCTACCAACTTCGCGCTAAGGTTTCACCATTAGGGTTAAATCCACCGATCTGAAGCCCCTCTTGCGCCTTGCGAGTGTCTCCATCCGACACCCACATTCAACCCAATGGCGAAGCTAATAACGACACGCACAAATTACTTAGCCAGGTCGTACCCACATAGACTTGTGGTTGTACGGTGTAGCTTGGTCCAAGGTAACACACGCTTCGGTCCTTAATTGACTAGGGCGGAACTAACACTAAATAAGATCTCGTGCATCACGCACCCACCAAACAACCATCCGCCCCGGTCTAAACCATTTTCATTTTATTTCAGTTAAATAATAACAGCAATACCAATTGCTATAATTTCACAATTAATTTTGAGTAATGATTGACAGAATTTCCAAAATGGTATAATACCGAAACGCTTAAGCAGGACTAAGCAATACTACCGTCCCAACTACAATATTTATCAACAAATACAGTACTTAACATTTCCTAAGGTGTCAAGGTTGTCACAATTAATATCAATGAGGGCATAACAAAATTGGCATTTAGCTAAGCATTTAAAATTTCATTTAAAGTACTTTACGCAAAATGACAAGCATGCATAGCTTAAAACAAAATATATTTTTCATAAAATTTAGAATCAATATGTTCAAGGAAGACTTGCCTTCAACGCCTCCCGCTGGTGCTACCTCTTCCGGAGGATCCGCTTGCGCTTCAATGGCGTCGTCTACACGTAAAATGAGAACAAAATAAATAAAATAAATCCAAATAAAATCCAAAAATCAAAAGAAAGGCACTGGCAGATAGAGCATGATTTTATACAAATTTAGAAATTTGAATCACTTGATTCAGAGTTCGGACGGAGGAGAATGGGGCTTTGGAAGTTTCTCGGGAGGGAAAAATCAGAAAAAACCCTAAGGTGACACGTGTCGGGCTGTGATTGGCTGGATTCGGATTTTTCGGAAAAATGCGAAAATGAAAAGAAAATGCCCCTGACGTGTGGGGACCACCCGTCAGTGGCTGGGTTCATGTTGAACCGAGTTCACCGAGGGCTCACGGGCGACATGGCGGTGACGCAGGAGCTAGAGCATACGTGGCGGTGACGTGGCGCACACATGGCTGGCACGCGGCGCCATGTGGCGGCTGACTCGGCAGGGAAAAACGTGGCCGCATCTGAACCGCCGATGGCCGATCGGACGGCCACCGTGATGCAAAACGGCGACGGCGCGGCAGTTGACCAGGCGACTATTGCTGAGGTGGCATGCCACGGGTTGGTGACGCGGTGGCTGACTCGGATCGGCCACGCGGCGCGCATCTGGTCGAGGTCGAGTGATTGGACGGCGGCGAGGTTAGAAGGTAGGCGGCTTACCAGGAACACATGGCATAGATCCAGCGGTTCGGTGCAGATCGAGCGGTGGAGGGTTGAAGATGTGGCTGTGACGACGCGGCGTGATCTGAGCCGTTGAAGGGCGATCGGACGGTCACACGATGGAGCGAGCGCTGGAGACGTGGATCAATCCGGAACGATCAATACGGATCAGACGGCTGAGAGTTAACGACGGGGCTCGACGGTAAGGGCGGCGAGAACTCACCGGAGGTGGGGAAGACGATGCGGAAAACGGTGGAGGAATGATGGATCGGGCTCGGGTCTGCACGGATTCAGAAGGGTAAGACGCGACGAGAACAATGGTGCAAGAAACGACGGCGGAGAGTAACCGGAGGCGGAGATATGCGGCGGAGAAAGTCTTGGGCACGGCGGTGATCTCCGGCGAGGGCGTGGGAGCCAACGGCTGCGCCCCAGCCGGCGAGAAATAGGGCAAAATGAGAGGCGTGGGGTGGCAAACCTCGGGAGGGGTGCGGCGACGGCTTTAAATAGCCTCGGGCAGCAGAAAACGACACAGACGCCAAGGACGTCCACACGGCTAGGGTTACGGGCGGCGGCGGCGGCTCGAGCGACGTGGCGCACTACTGGCCGCTGATTCGGCGTAGATCGGGCAGTGCAAAACGCGGAAAGAATCTCGCACCTTGGATCGGATCCAACGGTGAAGATTAATTAGGTTTAGGGTTTCGGGCGGCACCACCGGGCGACGTGGCACATCATCGGCCGTCCACGCGGAGTTGATCGGGCAGCACGCAATGAAGGGCGACGCGGGTAAGCGCTGGCCATTGGATCAAAAGCCAGCAGTCGGATTTGGCTAGGGTTAGGGTTTTCGGTGGAATTAACAGGTTGGGCTAGCGGAAAGGATTGGGCCGGCATGAATGAACAGGGATTTCAGCCCAAGGAGAAAAAGGATTTAAATTCATTTCTGAATTTAGGAAAAAACCAGTAAATCCAAAATGAAGCAAATAAATTCGAATAAATAGCAAATAACTTTGGAAAAATCTTCAAAAAATACATAAAAAATCCACGAAGCACAAGGAACCCAATAAAAACAAGAAATATTTAATTTGAAGTATGAATTAATCAAATTAAATCATTTTAAATTTTGAAAATTCAAATTAAGCTGAAATTAATTCAAATAAAAAGCAACTGGTTCGGATTTTGAAATTCAAGTGCAACGAACTCAAATTTGGAATGTTACAAGGATGTAGTGTAGATAGAATGTGCATGGGAGTGGGGTTGAAGCCCTCACCTTCTAGATCTGTAGACAGATCTTGTATCCCTCCCTCTCTCTAGAGGGAGAGAACAGTCCCCCTCTCTAGATGTAGAGGGAGAGGACCTTACATTCTTTCATGATTTTAATAAAATCATTTTATAGTATTTAACTTAGGGTTCTCTTGTTAAAGTTCTATCTAAATAATTGACATTTCGATCTGATTTTCTGTTTCAGGTTCAGGATGGAAAGGGCATGGATGTACAATGCCCCAAGAAATAAGGGTGTATTCCTCAAAGAGTGTCGGGACCCGGATATGCAAATCCGAAACCCTCTGTGTATACCGCACTAGTCCAGGATCACGCTAGTGCACACAGTGGAAACATAGATGACATATCATTCCATACATCGAAATAACTAAGAAGAAACAAATTATTATTGAATAAAGCAAACGACCTTATGGTCAAGGTTCATACACCAATGCCTCTTGGCTTAGCATATCTTCAAGAATCTGGTTCACGCGCTCAGTTTGTCCATCAGTTTGAGGGTGATAAGCAGTACTAAACCTGAGATGAGTTCCCATAGCTTCATGCAAACTCTGCCAAAAACGAGAAGTAAACTGGGTTCCTCTATCGGAGACTATCTTCTTAGGCACTCCATGAAGACTGACAATCCTTGACATATATAATTCTGCCAATTTATCTCGGTGTTAGTTATTTTAAACTGGAATGAAGTGAGCTACCTTAGTCAATCGATCCACTATCACCCAGATCGAATCATAACCTGCTTGGGTTTTAGGAAGTCCGGTAATGAAATCCATACCAATCTCTTCCCACTTCCACTCTGGAATCTTCAATGGCTGAAGCAATCCTGCTGGCCTCTGATGCTCTGCTTTAACCTTCTGGCAAACATCACAAAGAGCAACATACTCTGCAATCTCACGCTTCATGCTAGGCCACCAATACCTTTCCTTGAGGTCTTGATACATCTTGGTACTTCCAGGGTGAATGGAGTATAATGTCTCATGCGCTTCTTTGAGTAACAGCTCCTTGAGCTCTTTACGTCAGTACACAAATCGATTCTCATACCACACGGTACCCTTTTCATCTTGATGAATCCAGGGCTTTTCCTTTCTTCATATTACTCTTGATCTCCTTGATATCGGCATCATCGACTTGGGCTTCCGGATCTGATTTTCCAATGTTGGACGCACTTCCAAAGTTGCTAAGTAACCTTCTTGCACCACTTCTAGACTGAGCTTCTGAAATTCCTCATAGAGAGCTGGCTGACTTTCCTTAATCATCAAGGTATTGCAGTAACTCTTTCTACTCAAAGCATCAGCTACGACATTAGCTTTGCCTGGATGATAATGAATACCAATGTCATAGTCCTTGATTAACTCTAACCATCTTCTTTGCCTCATATTGAGTTCGGCTTGGGTAAAAATGTACTTCAGGCTCTTATGATCAGTGTACACCTCACAACGATTACCAATGAGATAATGGCGCCAAATCTTCAAAGCATGCACTACGGCAGCCAATTCTAAATCATGGGTTGGATAGTTGACTTCATGTGGCCTTAGTTGACGCGAAGCATATGCCACAACCTTCTTATCTTGCATTAGCACACAACCGAGTCCTTGACGGGATGCATCACAAAATATCTCAAAATCCTTTCTGATATCTGGCAATACAAGCACTGGGGCAGTTGTCAAACACTTCTTTAGCTCCTGAAAACTTCGCTCACACTCTGATGTCCAAGCAAATTTCTTCTCCTTTTTCAAAAGTTGGGTGAGCGGTCTAGCTTTTCTGGAAAAATCTTCTATGAAACGGAGATAATAACCCACCATTCCAAGGAAACTTCTAACTTGGGTTACCGTCTTTGGCGACTCCCAATTGAGCACATCTCGTACTTTACCTGGGTCAACAGCGACACCTTCGGCTGAGATAACATGACCTAGGAATGCAACTTCCTTCATCCAAAACTCACATTTGCTAAACTTAGCATAGAGTTGATGTTCTCTTAGCTTTGTCAATACTTTCCGCAAGTGATCCTCATGTTCTGCCTCACTCTTGGAATAGACCAGAATGTCATCGATAAAGACAACGACAAACTTGTCTAAATATTCCATGAATACTTTATTCATCAGGGTCATGAAATAGGCAGGAGCATTGGTCAAACCAAAAGACATCACAGTATACTCATACTGTCCATATCGAGTCACAAAAGCTGTTTTGGGTATATCCTCTTTACGAATCTTCAATTGATGGTAACCTGACCTCAAGTCAACCTTCGAGAATACTCCTGCTCCTTGAAGCTGGTCAAACAAATCATCAATCCTTGGCAGAGGGTACTTATTCTTAATGGTGACCTCATTTAGAGCACGATAATCTACACACATCCTCTGAGTTCCATCCTTCTTTTCAACTAGAAGAACTGGGGCTCCCCATGGCGAAGAACTTGGTCTAACAAAACCCTGATCTTGCAACTCTTTGATCTGTTTCTTTACTTCAGCTAACTCATTAGCAGGCATCCTATACGGTCTCTTGGAAATGGGTGGCGTTCCAGGAACTAGCTCAATCAAAAACTCTATATCTCTATCCGGTGGCATTCCGGGCAACTCATCTGGAAACACATCAGGAAAATCTCTAGCAATTGGCACATCTTCTAAACTTATTCCTTTGGCACTACACACTTTTATTCCTTCGGACTGATCTACGGCAGCTTGAAACTTTAGCTTTGTTCCATCTGGGTGGTTAATGTGATCTCTATTTCCACAATCCAAAATCGCTTGGTTCTTGGAGAGCCAATCCATTCCTAGGATTACATCTAGGATTTGGTGTCTAGGACAATGAGGTTGGCTAGAAATTCTACCCTCCGATTAATATCTTAACCGGGGCAGCCTTGGTTCAGTACTCAAATCCGAACGGTGATTGCACCAATAAAACAGATTTTCAAAGGCCTTGTCTTTAAGTGCTGATTTGCAGCAAAATTCGAGAAACAAGCGAATCGTAGCTCGAGAATCAAACAAAACCATGGCAGATGCTGAGTTGACTAGGAGCTTACCTAGTATGACGTCTGATGCAGCCTAGGCATCTTCGGTGGTGACATGATTCACACGACCTCTTCCAATAGGCGGTGGAGTCCTGGTAGCCTGATTTGGAGTTTGAGACGTTCCACGCCCCGCTCTGGTCTTGGGGTCTTGGTAGTGTCGATCCGGTTGAAACGAACAGGTGTCACAGCTTGCTTCCTAGGGCAGTTATTAGCATAGTGACCACGCTCATTGCAATTGAAGCATGTCACTCCTGCAGCTGGATTACTGGTCCTCTGAGGTGGATTGCTGTTGGCGTTGATGTTAGGGTTACTGAAGGAGCTAGGCGAGGTTTGGTGCAGTGTCTGAATCTTGAGGAGGAGGAAACGAGCGACTGCTTGAGCATTGGGCCTGGCTCTCTGCGGATGACTCTGATGAGCTCCATGTTGCATCATCTTCCTCTTGCGAGATTCTTCCAACTCACGACGGGACTCCTCAATGAGCATAGCTTTATCCACCAGATGCTGAAAATCTACATAGTCGTTGCCAATGACTTGTACCTTTAAACCTGGGTTGAGCCCACGCTTGAACCTCTTTTGGCGAGCATCATCTGTGGCTACATCTTCTGGTGCATAGCGAGCAAGCTGAGTGAACTTATTGAGATATTCACTCACTGACATCCCTTCTTGCTTGAGCTCCCTGAACTCATTCTTCTTCATCTCCACCTTTCCATCAGGGATATGGGAATGGCGAAAAGCAGCTATAAACTCTGCCCAAGTGATGGTCTGAGGGTCATCATGGGCGGCAATGTAGTTCTCCCACCATTCAGCGGCGGTGCCTTCAAACTGATGAGCGGCATAAAGAACTTTCTCATGATCCGTGCACTGAGCAATGGCGAGCTTCTTCTCAATGGAGCGAATCCAATCATCTGCGTCCAAGGGTTCTGAGGAGTTAGAGAAGGTAGGCGGACGAGTCCTCATGAATTCTGCTAGCTTGGACTGAGGGCGAGCTGGAGGAGGTCTTGGCGACAATAAAAGCAGCAGACTTGATTTTGTTGGTTCAACAAGTTTGCTAGAACAGCTCGATCTCGATTCTCATTGATTCATCATATTGTTCATAATCTCGCATCATTGTATTCATAAGTCGAGTCCGAGCTGCCAAGAAATGTCCCAAGTTCGGTCCGTCACTACAGGAGGTGGTGGCGGGTGGCACTATGCTGGCATTAGCATTGGCATCCTTCGCTAATCGCGACCGGCTCGAGCAGTGTCAACCATCTGCGATGCAAAGCACAAGGGTTTAATAGGTAAGAGGAAAAGCAATAGGAAAGTGGTAAGGTCATCTAGGGAGAAGGTAATACCCAAGAACAAAGGTCAACCAAAGACATAGCGAAAAAGGCTACAAAATAAAGAACCAAATAAAGCTTTCAACTTAAGATGCAGTTGTAACACCGTCTTTGGAGGCAAGTGTACAACATACCCGACACAAGCAACAAAAATACTAGTATATGCAGACTAAGCGTAGCTAAACCAAAAGAGAATGGCATGCTCAAACACCATAGAGCACCACAAACCTATCTTATATGGTAGTCTTCTCGGATATACTCTTTGACGGATTGATCATCGTCCCGTTGATTTGGTTCTCATGAAGATCCATGGCTTTCAAGAAGTTTAATGGGATAAGATCAATTTAAATTTCAAAGCAATGTTTGAAGAAAGAAGAGGAATGAGAACCTAAGAATAAGATGAGGAGAGACAAACTATTAAATACCAATTTGTTGGTTTGATTTAGAAAATAATTTTGAAGACCATGCTAACTAAGAAAGCGACCTACAGTCGATATGGCTCTGATACCATCTCTGTCGGGACCCGGATATGCAAATCCGAAACCCTCTGTGTATACCGCACTAGTCCAGGATCACGCTAGTGCACACAGTGGAAACATAGATGACATATCATTCCATACATCGAAATAACTAAGAAGAAACAAATTATTATTGAATAAAGCAAACGACCTTATGGTCAAGGTTCATACACCAATGCCTCTTGGCTTAAGAAACAAATAAAGCATTGCAAATGAAATAAAATAACTTGGGCCATTCGACATGCCACAGCAATAATCGCTGGGAAACGCCTTCCTAGTCGACGTAGTCTTCATAGTACTCCTCCTCTTGATACTCATTACGGTCCTTCCTCTAGGAACTGAACAACCGGGGCATAAAGCCGTGAGTACAAAAACGTACTCAACAAGCCGTAGGGAAATGATGCAATATATTCATGCACGGCTTGACAAAGGATAGTTATATGGTTCATTTGCAGAAAGCAATAACTTGAATTTAAATACACTAAATAGATTGAAGGCAGTTTGAATAAAACAATAATAAATAATCTGATACATCAAAGATAGACAACATGAACAGAATGATGAGGCATCACCCCTACATCATTCGAAACAAGTATCAACCACACAATTCAAAAGTATAGCTTAAGACAACAAAACAACAGTGAACTCCCTGTTCACATCCCAACCATTCCACATTTCAAGAAAATACTCTATACCCCGTGTGAAATCCCCACGCTTGTCCATGACCGCGGACACGGCTATTCGAATAGTTTATACTCTGCAGAGGTTGTACAGCTTTACCCACAAGACATGATCATCCCTTAGTGCCAAGCGCTAAGAACACACTTCCTTTGGTGTGTCGGCAGAGAGATCACTACAAAGCCTTTACAATGCATGTCTAAACCCAAGATCTTGCCCTCTAAGGTTTAGCCCCTCGGGCCCCTCTTGAGCCATGTGAGTCTACCCGTCCATCTCGGACCTCACACCAACAACTGGCAATACTCAAGTCTGGACATTGCAAATTAATCAGCTAGGTCCGTCCCATACCGGACTTGTGGTTGCACAGTTAGGCCCAGTTCAATGGCGCACAAGATTAAGTCCTTAAATTGTCTCAGGCAAAACAACCACATCCCAATGTGCTAAACAAGACCCCTTTATTCACGATCAATTGCGAGGGAAACATTTTGTTCAACCCAAAACCAATGGCATCCCCTGCTATGGTACAACAAGTTTTACAACAGTGGTCAACAGCCACAATTCAATATCTCATTAAGTCAAGATTAACATTAATTCACATGTGATATGAATCCCATCGGACAACTAAGCATGGCTAAGCATAGCTACGATAACCCCAATGTTGGTATTATGATTATGTCCAACTAGTAATGTCCCAACCTAAGGTTAACAATGGATACATGGCATTCCAATAAGCAAAGGGGCATACTCAATCAGGTGAATAGCTACTCTCATAAACTAGCATTGATACACAAATAGCATGCAATTGTATAAGACAAAGTACTTTTGCAAACATGGGTTCAATATGATCAAAGGTCTACGACTTGCCTTCAACCTCCCCCGCTGCTGCAACCTCCGCTGGATGCTCCTCTCGCTCAACCGGTGCGTCGTCTACACGCGAAACACGCGAATCGAGGCAAAACAATAAATAAACAGAAATAACTAAAATTCAAAAATTCATAAAAATGACACCAACAGATAGATCTTGATTTTATATGAATTTAGAAATTTGAATCATTCAAATCGGAGTTCGAACGGAGGAGAACAGGGCTTCCGAAGTTTAAATGGAAAGAAAATCGGGAAAATAACAAACTGTGACATGTGTCGGCATGGGATTGGTTGGGCTCGGATTTTTCCGGGTTTATCAGCGAATAATTGAATAAAATGCGTCGCTGACAAGCGGGCCCCTTGGGTCAGTGACTCAGCTCACATGGACCGGGTTCATGGCGTATGGTGACGTGGCAGCCACGCAAGGGTGTGGCGAATACGTGGCACGACGTGGCGCTGACATGGCAACCACGGCGAAATGGTATTGATGGGCAGCGCCGATGTGGCGTACATGTGGACTTAGGGCAAACGTGGCGCACAAGTGGCGGCGGCGTGGCACCCGCATGGCAATGATATGGCAGACAAGGGCGACACCGTGGCGCGACGTGTCTCGCACGTGGCTCCACGCGGTGAGTAATGGTGTGATGTGGCTGTTGACGTGTTATATGGCAAGGAGAGGCTGGCTCGGTGCTTACCGAAGAAAACGTGATGCAGATCCGACCCTTGAAGACCGATCGGACGGTCGAGAGTTGCGGAGGAAGAACGGCGGCAACAGAGCGGCGCAACCACCGGACTTGGAGAAGACGGTATGCAAATCCGCGAAAGAACGTCGGATCAAGCAGAGGAGTTAGTGCATCCGGAAGAAAACGAGAAGATGAACTCGTTGGTACCAAGAACCGGGGCAGAGGCTCACCGGGGAAGGAGGAATCGGCGGCGGAAACCTTCGGTCAAGGCGGCGCACTCCGGCGAGGATGTTCTCTGTGTAGGAGGCGTCTTGGCCGGTGAGAGAAAGAGGAAAAGATGCGGCGCGGAGAGGAGATTGCGGCGCGGAAACTAGTGAAGGCTTAAATAGCCTAGGGCGGCGTGAAATGGCACAAACGCCAAGGTTGGCTGTGCGGCGCTAGGTTACGGCGGCGGCGGCTATTCGGGGTGACGTGGACGCACGGGAGGCATTGATGCGGCGCTGATCGGGCGGTCCTATCACGCGCGAGTGTTAGGGTTAGGGTTTGGAATTGAGGCGGCGGGTTGGGTCGGCTGGCATGAGAGAAAGGAGCGGGCCGGGCAGGAACAGTGATGGGCCGGGAGAGATTCGGCCCGAGAAGAGTTTTGAAAAATTAAAACATTTTCCGAATTAGAAAAATCCCAGAAATTCAAATAACTCCAAATAAATTCAAATAAATAGCAAATAAATTCAGAAAAATCTCCAAAAATACAGAAAAAATTCCTTGAGGCACAAGGAACCCAATAAAAACTGAAACCTTTAATTTGATGCATAGATTAATCAAATAAAATCTTATAATTATTAGAAAAATCAATTTAAGCTTCGGTTAATTTCAAGAAATTGCAAATGATTCATTTTTGATTTAAAACATACCAAAACTCAAATTTTTGGGATGTTACAAAGAGCTCGAAACTTTTATTAAAGACGCTCAGAAGGACGCCTGGACTAAGAAGGAAACGGAAATACTTTGTCCATACAATGACTGTAAGAACAATGTAGGGTGGGGAGCACACCTAATCATGAGAGGTTTTATAGAGGATTACACATGTTGGTCCAACCATGGTGAGCAACGTACATCGCAAACAACCAATGACGTTGATCCCGATCTCGTGGATGATCGAAGTGCCGGAGGTGACACTGATGGTTTGGGAGATGAAGCTCACGTGCATGCTCGTTTGCTAGATGATGGTCGCATCGCTGATGTAGAGGAAATATTGCGCTATGCCGAACCACAGGTTTTAAAGGAGATGACAGGTTTAGATAATGTCGATGCATTACACAAAGCAGCGAATGATCTGTTATATGAGGAATCCAAGGGTTGTCCTCCAGAGTTTATGGTGTTGCATACGGTGCTGATGCTTCTACGGTTGAAGGCTAGCGATGGATGGTCGGACAAGAGTTTCACCGATCTGTTGAGGCTCTTGGCAGAAATACTTCCGAAGGCTAATGGAATGCCCACCTTGCCAACAAGCACTTATTTTGCGAAGAAGCTTATCACTTCGATGTCATTAGATGTGCAAAAGATACACGCATGTCCGAACCATTGTATCCTCTTCTGTAAAGATTACGCGGACTTGGATCAATGCCCGGTGTGCAAGGTGAGCTGGTATAAGAAGAATGATGACTCCCACAACGATGAGATTCTTCAGCCAGCACTACGAAGAATAAGAAGAACAAGAATAGTACTACTGGTAATAACGAAGAAGACACTTCTTTAGGCATGGACAAGAAGAAAAGAATCCATGCGTTGGTGATGTGGTACTTGCCAGTTATTGGCCACCTGAAACGTTTGTACTCGAATGAGAGGGACTCCGAACTAATGGGTTGGCATTCCGACAAGCGCAGAAAAGATGGAAAGATTCGACACACAGCCGATGGTAGACAATGGAGAAATTTTGATCGCATATATCCATATTTCGGCAACGAACCCAGGAATATAAGGTTCGTGACCGAAAATCGATGGTATGAATCCTTTCGTGAATGGAATGCCACACATAGCACTTGGCGAGAGTCTGTCCATCTACAACCTTCCTCCATGGCTATGTATGAAGAGAAGGTACCTAATGTTGTCCATTCTTATCCAAGGTCCGAGACACTGGAGTAGATATTGATGTGTTTCTCTAACCACTGATGGAAGATATGGCCATGTTGTGGCACGATGGGGTCCAAGTGTGGGATCAGTTCCAATAATAGTACTTCACACTGAAAGCCATTATTTTTGTTACCATCGGTGATTACCCCGCTCGCTAGCCCTATCGGGTCGATTAAAGGAAGACGACTTGTGTAGTATGCATGGATGAAACTGTGTCGACGTTCCTTCCATGCTCACAGAAGTTAGTGTACATGCGGCACCACCGTTTCTTACTGAAAGCTCACAAATACCGCAAGATGGGCAAGTATTTTGACAATACGGTTGAGGAAGGTGTGGCTCCAAAGCGCCGTAGCGGGAAAAAAGTGTTTGAAATGGTCCAGAACATCAAGGTGGTTTTCGGGAAGAAGCCGGTGCAGGGCCAAAAGAGGGGTCGAAAGAGGAAGAATACCGATGAGGAGGTTCCTCCGCCTGTTGTCCTGTTCAAAAAGATGTCAATTTTCTACAAGTATTTGCCCTACTGGGAGGACTTGGAAATTCACCGTAGCATCGATGCCATGCATGTCATAAAGAATGTCTATGAAAGCGTGCTAGGTCTCTTGTTGGACATTCAGTACAAGACAAAGGATGGTATTAAAGCTCGTAAAGACTTAGTAGTACTTAAAATCTGGAAAGAACTACACCCTCAAGAAAGAACACATGGAAAGTATTACCTTCCCCCAGCAAGCTACTCTCTGACAGCTGAGGAGAAAAGATCAGTGTGCAAGTGCTTAGTGGGGTCAGAGTCCCGTCTGGTTATTCATCCAACATCAAAAACCTAGTATCGATGAAAGATTTAAAGATAAGTGGTATGAAGTCTCACGACTGCCACGTCATGATGACACAAATACTCCCAATTGCAATCAGGGGTATCAACTCAACATTTGTAAAGGTGGCCATCACACGGTACGTGTCATTTCTGCAATGCGATTTCACGAAGGTAATCGATGATGAACAATCGAAGCTGCTCGTAGAACTACATAGTGGAGACTATAAACCAAATTGAGATGTGCTTCCCTCCATCCTTTTTCGATATCATGCCGCACCTCTTGGTTCACCTTGTCGAGGAGGTAAAGGTACTGGGACCAGTATTCTTACACTAGATGTTTCCATTTGAGAGGTGGATGGGCTTGCTTAAGAGCTTACAACGGAATCGTGCTTACCTAGAGGGTTCCATTATTGAGGGCTACAATACTGAGAAAGTCATTGAGTGTTGCACGGATTACTTCATGCCCACAGAAAGGCCGATTGGTGTGCCTGTCCCTCGATATGAGGGGAGGTTGACTGGTAAAGGGACTAAGGGAAAGAAAAGATTCATCGACCATGAGTACAAGAGAATGTGGACCAAGCACATTTCACCGTCTTGCAACAGCTAAAGATAGTGGAGCTGTACGTGGAGCAACACCTAGAAGAGCTTGAAAGAGAAAATCCAAGACGCCAAGTTGATTGGATCCTGAAAGAGAATAAGTGCATGTTTACCACATGGTTCAAGAACCAAAACATACCAGATGGTGAGGACGAAGATACAGAAACATTGAAAATGTTGGCTCATGGCCTATCAAGTCTGGTAACATCATGGCTAGCGTATGACATCAATGGGTACACGTTTTATACCATTCAAAAGGATAAGAAGACGTTGGCCCAAAACAGTGGCATTTGGGTAGAAGCCATAGATGCAACATGGGAGAAGAACACCTACTATGGAATCATTGAAGAAATTTGGGAACTCGACTATGGAAGGGATATGCAGATCCCTGTATTTCGCTGCAATTGGGTCAAACATCCTAATGGTGTGGAGGTGGACAACTATGGGTTCACAACTGTCGACCTCAACAATCTAGACCACAAAACTAACCCCTGGATACTAGCTTCTGAAGTCTTGCAAATTTTCTACATAGCTGACCCCAGTAATAAGAAAAGGAACATAGTTGTTCCCGGAAAACAAAGGATCGTTGGAGTTGACAATGTGCATGACGAGGCAGCATACAATCAGTTCGATGACCTGCCGCCTTTCGGAGATCTGGAGAGGATCAAACTTGTAGAAGAAACCCTCAATATTTCAATGATGCCATATATGCGTGATGATTGCATCGGAAAAGTTGTTAAAGGCAAATAGGGACATGTTGTGTAAAAACTTAATATGTAATAGAACTTATATTTTTTATTGGACTTAAGTAAAACTGTTGCATGAAAGTGCAGGATAGTACGGTAGGTAATTTGCTATTAGGCCAGATCATCCTGTAAACTGAAGCCAACAGAGGCCCAAGGAAGCTAAGCACTATTCATCAGGACAATAATCCGGTACGGTTTTTTCTCGACTTAACGGAACGTCCAGTATGTGAATCTTAGCTTCGAGGCCTCCGTCCGCATTCGAGAGCATCTTTATCTTTTCGTATATGGATCGTTCGGTCTTCGTATTGTCCGCGCTCACTGTAATTGCGACTCTGCTAGCACACCGCTACACAAGATGATCCGATTCTTTTTTCCTCAGGTGGCCGGACCATCCTACCACCTAGTCGAACAAAGGCATCGATCCAGTCAGGTGATGTTTCCAATAACGGATCATCCGATATGTTGATCTTAACCTTAGCCAAAAACACGCTTCAACATTCAGAGAACCGCCTGTGGAGCTTTAATATCGACCGCACCTAACTACTCCTCTCTCCACGCCTCCACGCCGCCTTGCACCGTAGCCCATTTCCATGTCTTGCGACGCCGAACTCCAATCCTCCACCCGCCTCGGTGCCACCACACGCCAGTTCGCGCCACCCGTTTTGTCGCCGTCGACAAATCCGAGCCCTCGGCTGGCGATCGACTGTCCTTCACTTTTGTAAGCGGTGAGATCCACATCCCTCTGGTTTCTTTGGACTCCATTCAAATGCATATGAATACGACACAAGTTCTTGACATTCAACCGTGTAACTTGCAGATGGCAGGAAAAAGGAAGGGAAAAGAAGTTGTTGTGCGAGCTGAGAAGGCTAAGAAGTCCAAGGCACACAAGGCAGCTGAGCGAGCTGAGATGGCTGCAGATGCGAATTTGGCTCAGGCATGCAGGCGTGGCCGCCAATTGCAGATTAGAGACACACAGAGTCAGCAGCAGAGGGGTCAAAGAGGGAGGGGAGCACTCAATTCACAGAGGGTGGTGCGGCACCTCCTCGTTATTCTAGCCGCGTTCGCACTCGTGGTGGTTCGACATCTTCCGAGCACACTGCTAGGCAGGTGCGTGCTCATCCCAACATAGTTTCGCATGAGGAGGAGACTGGTGATGAAAAGGAAGAGGACGAGGAGTACCATGTGCCACATCCTGACCTTGAGATAAGACTTAGAGACCTTCGGAACCTCTCATCCCGAAGGGTAAAGAGCCTTCGTTTCTCTGATGTCAATGTCTGGTTTCCGCTAGCCAGAGAATTTGGAGTTCATAGAAGGTTCTGGACAGTTCTTCAACAGAGCTTCTATGTTACGTACAGAGAGCTCGGGGTCCAGTTGAGCATGCACAGGACGCTCAACTTCGCCTCTTTGTAGAGGGCCGTAGGTGGGGTGGACATTCAGAGACACTTCGACCATTTCGAAGGTCTTACTAGGCTGTTGACAGAGTTCGACACGGTAGTGGAAAAGTGGGTTAGAGACTTCTACGCCACAGTTTGGATCGACCCAGAGTACAGATACATTCAGTTCATGCACGATAGAGAACCCTAGAGGGTGTAAAGGTCCACTTTGCTTGAGTTGTTTAGTTTTGAGGAGGAGGCCCGAACTTTGCATCAAGTGGTGTACGCAGACAGCACACTACCTCGTCGTGCTAAGGCCGGAGGGTTTTTCCCGACAGATGACCAGATTCGCTTTCTGTTCCAGCAGCCGTTCCCCTTTGGATCCCTTCGCCATCCAGACCGTCTCACTCCTGAGGCAAAGGCGGTCCACATGGCTTTGAGGAAGTCACTGTTGTCGAGGATTGGGAACGCCGAGACGATCACTAGTTTGCAACAATGGCTACTTTATTCAATCCTATCTCACGAGCCGTTCGACATTCTCGACTTTATCATTTGTGAGATTGAAGATGCTATTATAGATGCTATGAGTTTGGCCAGACAACAACCATTCGCGCATATAATTTCTTACATATGCAGTACCTTCACTCCGACGAGCATCGTGAGGAGTACCTGGAAGCGCGAGTTCGTCTTCGTCAGTACATGCCTCTATCTCTTGATGATAGACGCAGAGGCCAGCGTTCCATGAGGAGGGCTCAGGAGCAGATACTTGAAGAACTGAGAGAGACCGCTCAAGGGGAGGACCAGGCACTAGCAGAGGCTGAGGAGCATGCTGGGTTGGCGCAGATCATTGATATTGACTGGGATGATGACGACGACGAGGAGGAAGACCCTGAGTACTTTCCACCAGTCCAAGCCCACGACCACGAGGCAGGTGGATCAGGCTCTGTACCTGAGGACCGGACAACTCAGATGCACCGTTAGCAGCTTCTGATGTGACAACAGTGACTGTGGCTTCTGTTTCTCAGCCCTCCGAGCTTACTCACACGTACTTGCTTCGATTGTTGAGTTGCAGAAGTCTCAGGCAACTTCAATTGCCCAATAGCGGGAGACATGCACCCAATTACTAGAGGAGATGAGGTTGCATCGTGAGACGACCCAGCGGCTTTGCTACACGGTCAGATGCAAATGGCTCAGATGTTCACTTTCTTCTCAGGCTGCTTTGGTCAGTTGTACAATGCAGTTGGTCTTGCACTGATCGAGCTGCCGGCTCAGCCCACCTCCCGCTACCGGCATTGCTACCCCACTTGCTTCTGTTGGGGGCTTCCTGCCCACTCCCGTGTCCACGTTCCCACCAGTACCTACGGTCTTGACAGGGATGTTCTCCAAACCAGCCGGTGATAAGGCATCCCCTCCGTTGTCCACTACTCCACCTACTTTAGCGGATGCACCCACATCGACCATGCCTGCCCCGTGCTTGACTGAGACCGAACATACGTCCGTGCATGCTAACATGACTGACGAGATGGCCGCTCAGAGTGTAGTATCATTGAGTTTCACACCTATCGATGCGGTGCCGACTCCTCAAGTTGACGACGATCCAGTCATTGCCTCCGAGTGTGCTCTTGTGAGTTCACCTACAGCCCCTGAGGCCCTTGATGAGGATAACACTACGCCAACATGTACAGAACATCAGTCTCCAAACTCAACACACACAGCTGTGATTACTCAAATCACAGAGAATATTGCTGATACGAGTGTTGTGGATCTGACCTCCGAACCTGACAGTGTGTCATAGACAGGCCCATCAGATCCCCTTGTCGGTGACCAAGCGATTGCTCCGACCCCTTCACCAACAGGTTCACAAGCCCCTGATGAGGAGACTAAAGCTACAAAGTCCCAGGAGGAGAACCTCGAAGAGCCTGATGCCGACGGTGTTGAGCGCGAGGCTGATAGGGAAGACTCTAGCTCTGGCTCCGATCTTTTTGGTACTAGTCCAAGCACAGACGAGTAGTTCTTTGCTTATTGCGCCACTTGTCTTTTCGGTTGTTATGTACTCTAACTTGCTTGATATGTCGTATTACGATTTCGTTGTGTTCGCCTAGATTGGAACGATGCATTTCATAACAATTTTATTTAACTTTGTACTCTTTCATGACAATCTGTACCGAACGGTATGGCCATTTTACGTTGCACTCTTTCGCTTGTGGAGTTTGGGCACGCAAGATAACTTTGAAGGCTTTTGGCCGGTAGGATGGTCCGGTATACATATATTTACACATACCGGATCATCCTCTATGCGTAGTTCCGTTGTAGCCCACGGCGAAAGTTGTACGCATAGAGGATGATCCAGTCTGTTATCCTAACCACTACCGGATCGTCTGGTGTGTGGAATCGGCTCCCGTGCTGAGGAGAGCACCTAGCTAGACAACATGTATAGAGCTTTGGACTCCTGGCCAATCACTTGTTGTTGTGATTGCTATGATCACAGAGAATAAGGCTGCTATGGGTTTTTAGGGTCCGAGGGTGGACCCTGTTAATGTGGTAGAGACAACTCCTGGAGACCCCCAAGCCCATGACCCATAGCCTGCTCCTACGACATCACCGCTGGCCCATCAGTCCGATGGTGATGAGAGCAGACCATTTCAATATCATGACCTCCACGAGCCTGCCGGCGACTCTGTTGCAGAGCGCGAAGCTGATCCAGCTCCGGCTCTGATCTTTAGGCATTCCCAGCCTGAGAACGTACGGACATGTAGTGCTGAGTTGATTTTAGTGGTGTTAGCTCTTGTCGGATCTTCATGTAAGGACGAGTTATCTGAATGTTGCGCCACTCATAGTTGTTCCTTTCGGTGTAATCAATCGATCCATGTTAAATGTAGCATCCCTCGTGAATGATGTGAACATTTAGGACCGTGCGGGTGATTAATTACTTCAACACTAAATCTATCTTTAACGGTATGGCCATTTTACGCTGCACTCTTTTCGCCAGGAGTTAAGCACGCAAGATAACTTCGAAGGCTTTTTGCCGGTAGGATGATCCGGTATACATATATTTACACATACCGAATCATCCTCTATGCGTAGTTCTGTTGTAGCCCACAGTTCTACGCATAGAGGATGATCCGGTGTGTTATCCTATCCACTGCCGGATCATCCGGTGTGTGGAATCGGCTCCCCTTTCGAGGCGACGTTTCGCCTCCCAGTGGTTATATTAACCTTGTTTCCGCCGGCAGTTCACAAATTCTCCCATTCTCTCCCTCCCCACAACCAACAATGTCGTCGTCCTCGTCCTCATCCTCCACGGGAATCTCGGCGGAGACTGAGCCCGCCACTAAGCGGGCTCGACTCCGATCGCCGTCGCATTCGTCTGCGTTCGTGAACTAGGAGCTCCAGTTACTGGGAGCACCCGAGGAGGACGAACTGCCTCTACCCCGGGTGGAGGAGGCCATCCGTGAAGGCAGTGGCAGTGGCGGCGGCGGTACCAGCAGTACCAGCAGCGGCAGCAGCGATGAGGAGGAGGAGGAGGAGGAGGAGGAGGAAGGATTGATGTGGGTGGGGAGCGATGACGACGGCGTTAGCGACGAGGACGCCGGTGACTACGACCCCGTCCTCTACTGCTGGGACACGTCCTCCTCCTTCGGCTCCTCCTCTGCCAACATCTTGTTCTTGTCGGACAAAGACGAGGATGACGATGATGATTTCTGGATGTAGATAGAGTAGTTTAGCTAGGTATCTAGTTGGTGCATAATTTCGATGTACTACTGGCGCCCCTTTTGGATGTACTGAACAGTGATTGAACATTTACATTTTGTGTGTTAGAATCTGTAATCTATCTGTTTTGAAAATGTTAATGTTATCTGCATTGCATTGTTCCCATGGATCGGATCAGTAATGCTTTTCGCATCGTGTGTTAGAATCAGTCATGCTTTTTGTGTGTTAGAATCAGTAATGTTATCTGCATTGCATTGTGCGTTGGAATCAGTAATGGTTTTTGTTGGGACAATGGTCCAGTGTACACATATTTACAAGAACCGGATCATCCTTTGTTAGTAGTTTTGTTGCGGATGACGACAGAAGTTCTACGTAGAGAGGACGGCCCGGTATTTTATCCTAAACACCTGACGGATCGTCCTGTCTGTACAATCCGAGGGTATCGGGCAAGCAAGATAACTTTGAAGGCTTTTGGTCGAACCGATTATCCGGTGTACAAATATTTACATAGACCGGATAATCGTTTTGAGATGCCCGCCTGGTCTCTACTGACGCCACCTGAAGAAATCATTTGGACCGCCTGTAGAAATCTTGTGCACCGCCTGTGCAAATCCCTAACTCCTAAAATCAATAGGCGGGAGATCGAGTGCTCCCCCCGTCCAAAGCCAAATTTCCCCCGTCGACGCCTCCACGCCGCCGCCCTTGGTGACATCCCCTCGGGCTCGCGCCTCTGACAACCGTTCCGCCGCGCTCGGTGACCTCCCCACGGGCTCGCGCCTCCTACGACCGTTCCGCCGCGCCGTAGGTGGCTACAGCCTGACCCTCGTCGACGCCGACGCCTCCACGTTGCCTCACTCGGTGACCTCTCCTCGGCCTCACTCCTGCGACGAACTTTCCGCTGGGCCGTCAACTGCCGAAGCCTCACCCTCGTCGATGCAGACGCTTCACCGACGCCAAGCAAAGCCCAAGACTAAGGTAAAAATTCCCCTGCTGACGCCACCCCGCCGCCTCGCTCGGCCTAGCAAGGCAAGTATTTTGGTTCAGGCATTTGCTCATATAATCTCACTAAAGAGGTTTCTTTTTTCTTAATTGTTTCCTTCGAATCAACCATTAATATTTCTTGTTTTCTTCGATGTAGAAAGCATTACCCTCATCTGTAGAAATCGAATGTCAATGATTGATTTGAATAGAATTTTAACCAAAGAGTTTGATGTGCTAATAAAACCGTAATGAATTCCCACTGTAAATATTAATAGGCTCAAATTGATGTCATTGCAATCTGTTTTGTAGTAAGATGGGAGAAAAAGAATTCCTCACCAAGAAGGCGCTTAAGAGGAGCCTACTTGCAGAGCTCGGTGGTAATACGCCGCTGCAAGAGGAGGGCGATGCCGGAAGGCAGCAAGACTTGGCCGAGAAGGATGATGCAGCCACGCGGCCGGAAAGAACACCTAGCCCATCGTTGTCCTTGGGCATCGATGGTTCCTCGTCATTGTACAAGAGCCCAAGCCCAGTTCCATGCCCACGACCAGAACGGCGACGTGGGGAAATTGACTCCGACTACGATCCCAATGAAGAGGTATTAAGAAGAGTGAGCTTGTTTTATTTGTAGCCTAGCGTGGACATAATTGCATTTCCTTATGTTTGCGTATTCCTCGTGTTTATTTCTATGAAGAGGCCGGAAAGGGTGTTTCAAGCGCGGTCGGATGACAACCTGACCCCGGCCAGCATCCGGAGTAGCGTCGGGTCCATGCCAGTCCCAACGCCTCAATATCCTGTGGATGGTATCACAGAGGCAACCAAGTGCAAGCTCTGTGCACATCTGGAGCAAGGGGGCTTGGTCGTCGAGCTTGCGAAGGGCGTGGCATATCTGGGAACTGTGATGCACAACCAACATGTCCCGATTGGTCACGCAAAGGTGCAAGTGGACATCGTACTTGTTCCGTGCCTTGGCTTGTGGAAGCTACCATTCAGCACCCCTAATGACGTAGAGACCATCCAAGATGCAGTTGGGTCATTTATTGTATGGCCCAAGGAATATATTGCATTGATACAAGAGAGGTCAGAGACGCTAGCAGCAAGTCAAGACGTCCTACCTCTTCCAAAATTGCCTTCACCACAGTAGCAAGATCATCTCATGCGTGGCTTCTTCACCACAATGGCAGATTTCGTTGCGGTGCCTTCACCACAACGCGCATCTCCGTCGCCGGCGCCTTGTGCACCGCATGCAACACCTCTGTTGCCCCAATCGTCACAATGCGCCTCATCTTCGGTGATGTTGTTGGTTGCAAAGAAAAACAAAGAAGTAGGTTGCAATCAACATAGTACCACCAAGTCAAAGAGGAGTGCCAACTCCACTCGG
Source organism: Guadua angustifolia (assembly GCA_036346375.1). NCBI lineage: Eukaryota > Viridiplantae > Streptophyta > Magnoliopsida > Poales > Poaceae > Guadua > Guadua angustifolia. Next base: position 4,758,140 of record CM070506.1, read on the forward strand.
GTACAGACTATGCCTTCACCAGAGACTTATGAGCATGGCAAGTCATTTCTCCCCATGGAGTAGATCAACGAAGGACCATAGGAGTTGAAGAGACTCCATGACTGGTACTTGAGGGCATCTCGTCTTGGGGTGAAGGACATTCAAGCCGCCGTCCCTCCAGATGTCTACAAACACGAGGATACTTGCTACGTCTGGATCGATTTTGGTGACTTGCAACAGATGTTTCGTTTTAGAAAACTCGACATCAACTTGATCAGCGTGTGGTGCCTGTAAGTTGGCCATTGACCTACCCCTACATTGTTATATTGGCTCTTGCAGTAGCAAGTGCAGATATAACAAATTATGACAACATATCATTATATTGCATTCTGATAGCATAATAAAGAAAACCCCAAATGTATAGCAGTTGAGTGCCAAGTTGAGTTCCTCTTTATAATAATGGCTTGTTAGATCATTCAAAAAATGGCAGAATCCATATAATTTTCACTAAATCGTAAGTTGGCTGATTTTAGTAGTTTTTTCCTTTTAAATAAAATTAACTTCTGCCAAATCTGTCGAACAAGATGCATTTTGCCCAAATCTGATATTTGCCAAAATGTCATGTTTCCCAGCATTCAGCATATAAATTGGCGCATTGACCATTGTCTTGTGTGTAGAATGCAATATAACGATACTAAAAAGATGGGAAAACGTGTCGGGTTCCTTGACCCCGCACGGATTAGCCAGCCGAGCTTAAGAGCTATACTTAATGACAAGGAGTTGAAGGATAAGGGGATGACGGAAATGGAGATAGAAGAAAAGCAACAGACCCTGACCCGAGAACGCCAAGTAGATGTGGGGCTATACATATCAAAAGCAATGCTCTAGATGCAAGACAAGGACGCCATAATGGCTCCCTACAATTTTAAGTAATCTTCTCATTCGTCAATCATTGCTAAAAGTTTAGTTTGCACCTGTTTGCACCCAAATTTGGCAAGTATGGTCAACATTGGCAGGTACCGGGTCAACGAAACATGGAAATAATGTAACTTAGGAAAATCTCGGAAAATCGGTTTGGAAGGAAGAGACCGACATGGATACTGCTCATCAGATTTGGAAAAGAAGAGACCGACCCAGATACTACTCATCATATTTGGAAAGGAGAAGCCGATATGGATACTACTTGTCAAACGTGTTCTATCAGAACTCTGGTCGGCTATAGGCTATATAAGAGATCCGTGTTTAGAAGATAGGACGCCCAGAGCCAACCCACAAACACGATCTACTTTTCCTTTACTTTCTTGTCAATTAGAGTAGCCAATTTAGCTTGTAATCTTTCATCTGTAATACTCTTTGATCAATCGAGTTGCGATCGCCGTATTGATCTTTGTTGCTACACCCTTTTGGTTCATCTTTTTCTTCGATCTTGTTGCGATCGCCTTTTTCGAAGAAGTGGCCTATTTACCCCATCCATTTTTCCGCCGGATCGACTAGACTTACTGTTAGCATTGATCGAAATCGACTTGTATAAGTCGATTAGATCCATTTATCTTCTTGCCGATTGCAAGGTCAAATCGGTACCGCACGCCCACACACTTGAACCCGGTGTTCGTCCGGTGTGTTGCAACCAGAAACCCTCTTCACGTTTTTGGCGTCAACACATTTTTGGCACGCCCGGTGGGACCAAAGAACCAATCTACAGGATGAACGCAAACAAGTCCATCACTCCAGCCGATGTCAACACGGAGGCGATCATCGCCGCCACAATGGAGGACTTGACTCCTGAGCAGCGACAAGAGATCGAAGAAAGAAAAGTTGCGTTCGAACAGATGATGCTCAGCTGTTATCAGAAGAATCAATGCGGAGTCACTCAGAAGGCTGCGCTGCCGACGATCAGCCTCGTCGACCAGGGGGCTTCAGGCTCCACCGAGAATGCACTGGTAAGTCGATACCTACCGCCAAGCGAGCTATCGGATATGATTAACCGCCTATAAATTGTGCCTTGCTCACCAATATCGCCCCGTAACGACGCTTAGGCCGTTAATATCAAATAGCGCCAAAAGGTGGCGCAAGAGCTCGTGGCGGCTAGGTCTCTTTACGAGCCACCGCATCCTTGCCGACGCATCAGATTTTTCTATCGGGCGGAGCTCACACAGTATCAAGCCAATCGTGGATAATAGATCATCGGCCACATCCCTGGTGTTCGCCCCATCTCAGCAGACCATGATTCACCCCCAGGATCCTGGTACAAGCGAAGTCAGGCAATACTACACGCACACGCAGACGACGCTAGGTCGAGGTTCATCCAACCTACCCAAAAGCACCTTGAATCGGCTCCTGACCGATCGAAAGTACCCAATGCATCGAGTCAATTGCAGCACGAGGTCCAGCCCCATATCGGATCGTTACCTACTCGGAGCCGTTCATCCCATTCACAGAGCCGATGAGACAAATACCCATCGGCTATGAACCACCACAGGACCCGTTGCAGTCTAGGACACCGTGCCAGCTCGAGTTGGCACTCGGGGGGCATCGCTACGATCCACCTGAGTTTGCACTCGAGGGGCATTGTCACGAGCCTGGCCGACAGGTACCTTCGGCACATGTCGCGCCGACTAGAGTAAGCACAATAGCCGATCCATCATCAACCATGCCAACCAACACTTTCATTCAATCGGCCTCTCGGCCGGTCGAGCTAGATAGGGTTCCCCCGTTCCAAGGATCGATTCCACCAAAGAATCCGATCCCGCCTGGGGTATTCACATACACCAAACCCTGTGCTCCTTTACATGAGTTACCGACCGTTAAGAAAAAGGAGTACGATCGACCGCCTCAACAACGGTGGTCCAGTTGATCAACGACCGAGTTTGCACTCAAAGGCGGATGCCGATCTCCCCAATTGGCAAAACCCTAACGCTGCGTTAGCCAAGAGTGTTAATTGGGCGATCAAATTTCGCCGTCTTTGAAAGATCAATTAAACTTGCGTTTCAAGGGCAAGGTAATCGGCTATAGGAAGCCGTACCCGAATACATAGATCGAATGGCTTATCCACACAATTATAGGATCCCGATTTTGCCAAGTTTTCAGAGATGACTGTGTCACCACCCTTGAGCACGTCGGACGATTCATCGGCCACAGGGCGGCAAACCAAATCCGACGGGTGAAAATCGATTGTTTCCTTTGTCTTTGTCAGAACTGCATTTACATGGTTCACAAACTTACCTCCAAATTCGGTTCACTTTTGGAACGATTTGGAAAACCGATTCCATGAATATTTCTTTTTATGGAATCTAGAGTTGCGAATCTCCGACCTATGTTCCGTCCGGATGTAAGTCGGAGAATCGCAATTGAGTACATTAAGAGATTCAGAAGGTTAGGAATCGGTGTTTTGGTGTAACTTTGCCCGATAATCGTTAGCCGATTTGGCTTTCCATGGGTTAATTTCCCGTTAAAGGAAAGATTCGGGCATGAATTCACCGATGTAAGTCACCTCTCGCACCGAGTATCGGCTCACGAAAGTCGTTTTCTAATGATAATGGCTTCAAAAATGAATTTAAGAATAATGAAGACAATATACAATCGGTTTTAGAAGATAGCCGATTACAATTTATAGAGGAGCCAGCCATGAAAGAGGATGTCAACCCTTTTTCGATCAACATGGTCCATCGCTCACGTGAAGGAAAGGAACCTATGGACGAAGAACCTCGGTGATCCCGACGCAGTAACCGGCGCTTAAGGGCTCGAGAGATGGAGGTACTCATCCAGCTATGAATTGACCGCACGAGGGAGTTGAGTGTGTATCGCTACTTAATGTCCAAATAGCCGATGAAGTACAAGCCGATAATGGAGATTTTTGAAGATAACAAGTTATCTCCCAAAAATGGGGGGCATATGTTTGCACCCAAATTTGGCAAGTATGGTCAACATTGGCAGGTACCGGGTCAACGAAACATGGAAATAATGTAACTTAGGAAAATCTCGGAAAATCGGTTTGGAAGGAAGAGACCGACATGGATACTGCTCATCAGATTTGGAAAAGAAGAGACCGACCTAGATACTACTCATCATATTTGGAAAGGAGAAGCCGATATGGATACTACTTGTCAAACGTGTTCTATCAGAACTCTGGTCGGCTATAGGCTATATAAGAGATCCAGAAGCGAGAAGATAGGACGCCCAGAGCCAACCCACAAACACGCATCTACTTTTCCTTTACTTTCTTGTCAATTAGGAGTAGCCAATTTAGCTTGTAATCTTTCATCTGTAATACTCTTTGATCAATCGAGTTGCGCATCGCCGGTATTGATCTTTGTTGCGTTACACCCCTTTTGGTTCATCTTTTTCTTCGATCTTGTTGCGCATCGCCTTTTTCGGGAAGAAGTGGCCTATTTACCCCATCCAGTCTTTCCGCCTGGGATCGACTAGACTTACTGCTAAGCTTTGATCGAAATCGACTTGTATAAGTCGATTAGATCCATTTATCTTCTTGCCGATTGCAAGGTCAAATCGGCTGGCACGCCTACACACTTGAACCCGGTGTTCGTCCGGTGTGTTACAACCAGAAACCCTCTTCACGTTTTTGGCGTCAACAGCACCATGATTACTCGTGAAGCTTACATAAGTTTTCGTTGCAGCGATCACTTCATTTGTTTCATGCTGTACCCGAAGCAGAGCAGATATATGGTCCTTGACTCATCCAGAACCCCACCGGAATCTTACGATGAATTCACCCACGTCTTAAATGCGTAAGAAATGTACATACACAAACATACATAACATAACGTAATTTGTTTTATGATATGATAGTTACTTGTTGTTGTTGACATTCGAGTAGGGCTTTCAAGAATTACACGATCAAAAAAGGGGGGCAACATGATCCTGTGAAGGGGTCAAATAAGATGCTTTGCTATGTCCACCCATGGGTAAGAAGACACTTGTAATGCTTCAACATAATTGCACTAGTAAGGAAGGGTATTACCAACTGTACTAATTCCATACATTATTATTTGATTTGAAGTGCCACAAGCAACCTCCAGGTAGTGTTCTTTGTGGATACTACGTCATGAAGTTCCTCAGATCAACGGAGGTCTGTAGCAACCCCAAGACGTAAGCCTATACAAATTGGTGATTCAAGATTATTTATTGTCTAATTCTCGATTTCACTATTGTTTAACCTCTTTATTGCCTACTTTATTATCGCAGGTGAAGATTGCAAAGACCACTTTGGCACTCACTGATGATGACCTTTGCAATGAGCAAAAGGACATGTGCCAGTTCATTCGTCGTGAAAGTCATCCATGAGAGAGGTAGTTTCTTTTACTGGGGAGGTGAAGTGGCGAAGCATCCTAGACTTTGTAATTGGGAAACGAGGATAGACGGGCCGTGAACACTGATGTATATATATAATAACCTTGTGTATATATATTTTTATTGAAAGATAGCAGGGCTGTAATTTATATTAGATAGAGAATATCAGAGGAGTACATGGCGCAAGATATTGCACCTAGAGAGTTTTATAAGGAGAATATCAGAGGAGTATATATAACCTTGTGTATATAACCTTGTATAATGCAGTTATGATTTATATGTGCTTTGTATATATAACCTTGTCATTGTTATGTATGGATTTGTGCTAAACAGTGATGTGATTGATAGAATGTATGCATTTATTAATAGGCAAAATATCCTGTGGAATTAAATATTTGGTGAAACCACCATGCAATCCTACTAAAAATGTTTCAAAAAATTCTAAAAAAACTCATGGATGTACATCTCAGCTTACCCCATCTACATATAAAATTTCATGATCAAATTCAACCTATGCTAAGAGTAATAAAAAAGACAAATTTGATTATGAACAGGAAGAGTTCCTGTTCATGATCAAATTTGTCTTTTTTGTAACTTCTAGCATAGGACGAATTTGATTATGAAATTTTATATGTAGATGGTGGTAAGCTGAGATGTACATCCATGATTTTTTTCAAAATTTTTTGAAACTTTTTTATTAGGGTTGCACGGTGATTTCACTAAATATTTAATTGCACATGATATTTTGCCTTATTAATATTATAATATAATTAACATAACAATATTAAAAAAAGATTCTCTGCATTTGTACAGGCGGTTCACCTTAGGTGCAGCATGTGGTACTTAGAAACGCCTGTGCAAATATACTGATTTGCATAGACCGCCATTCTGTTGGTGCAAAACGCTCAGTGAATATGGGTTACCACCTTTGTATAAATGATTTACGTAGTAGTGTACACTAACAAAGACCTAATTAAAAAACATCGATCAGATTTGTCAAGTGCATCATGTTCTAGCTAGACGCAAATAGTGTGATTTGTATGCAAACAAAAACTACACCGCAGAGAGATCGATTTGTCAAGTGTCACCATCCTATTACAAAGAGCATCCAACCTATCTATCTTCCCTTGGATCCAATATCCGTGAGAAGACTCTTGTTGATGCAGTATCTGTCATACCACTACTAACGATGCTGCAACCATCATTTTCAGCATTGCCCACATGAGGGATCCAATCTAGAAGTTCCCAAAAAAATAGGATGCGCAACATTTATGTACAGATTATAAACTAAAAAAACAACAGGAAAATCTGAAACCAAAGTATATGTGCTCAAACTTTCAACAAAAGATGAATATATCTGGAGCTAAGTAAGCATTACCAACCAACAAAAGCTGTCAATATGTGATACTGAAGAGAACATGTAATATTGCAAAACGCTTTTCCAATTTTTTGGCCGGTGATGTTCTCATTTTCTTGATTCGAAGTTTATTCTGAAGAAAAGTTTTGTCACCTCGCAGATTAAAAAGTTTAGTAAAGGTTAGGGTTAAAGATTTAAGTTTGGGGAGGGGTATTTTTGGGATTTCTCCTCTTCCTCTTTGATTCTTGTGGCTGTTATTCTTTCTCATGGCCAAGATTTTTTTCTCCCAGTGAATTCCCTGGCCGACACCCCACCATTCTCTGGCGTCTGCCCCAGGCCATGCGCCTCCCAGCTGATCTCCTCCCCTGGCGTCGCTCTCTCCCCTAGCGTCGCCCAGCCTGGCGTCGCCCAGCCCTGGCGCTGCTCTCCTCCTGGCGTCGCCTAGCCCTGGCGTCGCTCTTCCCTAGCGCTGCTCTTCCCTAGCAATTGCTCTGGCCGCGCCCTCTCTCTTCCCAAGAAGAAGAAGAGCCTCGAAACAAGTGCAAAAGAAGAGCAAGCAGAAGAAGACCATGGTCCTTGGCTGCCCGCGCCTGGCCGGCGGTGAGCCGCCCTCCGGCCAGCAGCGAGTCCTCAAGACAGCGTTGCCTCGGCTCCTCTACTTCCCTTTCCTCCATGAGTAAAATTTGAGGTAATCCTAGGAATTTGGGGTTTAAATTCTGTGCACGCTAGGTGTTCGATGAAATGCCTAGAAGGTTTAGGTTATGGTATTGTAATGAGTTAAGTGTGCAAGTGTCGGGACCCAAATTTGCAAATCCGGACCCTCTGTGTATTCAGCACTAGTCCAGGATCACGCTAGTGCACACAGTCTCAACATTGGTACACATCACAGTCATAACCAGCGTATAATGAAGTACTTTAATTAAATACTCAACTAGTTGGTAGACCTTATGGTCAAGTTACAAAGATACGCCTCGCAGGGCGAAAACTTATTAAAATATTCAAAAGCAGCGGAAATAAAATAAACTCGTGGCGCCAACCAATTTGCCACAGTAATCGATCTGGGCTCGCTCCCTAGTTAAATCGGCTCCTCCCGATACTCCTCCTACGGCGCAGGGTTGCTTCTTCTTCAAGCTGAAGTTGTGTTGTTGTGGGGTGAGTACTTTGAGCACTCAAAGAAGTCATGCATGAATCTGAGATCTAATATTCTATATGCATGGCTTAGTACAAAGGATAGGCTATGGTTCATGAGCGAGACAAAGATTCAAGATAAACAAGAATAGATTGCAAAGCAATAAAACAAAGAGTAGGAATAATAGCTTTCACAAACATTTCAATCAGTAAATCATTTTTCCATCCTAAGTCAAGTTCGTCATCACCAACCCGAGCATTTTCCATAAACAAGTCATTTTCATGAAAATCTAACCCTTGATCAGAATCACCGAAGCGATGCTCATTACCGTGAGCACGGCTATTGAATAGGTTGTACACTCTGCGGGGTTATACACTTTACCCACAAGATACGCTTAAATACCACCAAGGCAAATAACCATAACGAAGCCTTTCCAAAGTTCCATCTACACCCAAGATCTTGCCCGCTAAGGTTTCAACTTTGGAGGGTGCAGTTACCACACCTGGGCCCCCTCTTGCGCCATGTGGGTTCTCATCCGCTTCTCCGGCCCCACACCACCACAGCAGTACCAAAGAATAGATTTCCCGGTTTACTCAGCTAAGCCCGTCCCATTACGGAGCTTGTGGTTGTATGAAAGACTTCAGTTCAAATGCTTGCAAGGTTAAGTCCTTAGTTGACCGAGGCAAGACTAACCAAGAATGACCTTAAACATCCAAAACCAATAAAACCAAATCGACCGCCAGATTGCCACTCTTGGCCCACGTAAACAATCTTGCCACATGCCTCGGTCTAAATTATTTTCCCACCGGTTCTTTACCATTGCACCACGTGCCATCATCAACTCAATAACACATGTCTTGTTCACAAATCATGTTCCATATCTCATTAAGTCAATATTTACTTTGGTATTCCAAAATCATAAAATGTCCACGTGGCGGGGCTAAGCATACTACTTGGTCTACTCAACCCATGTTGGCAAATTATTAATGTCCAACTATTAGTCCATAACCTAGGGTGACAAAGGATTCATGGCCTACAATTAAATATAACAAGGTGGCATACAACAACTAGGCATTTAACTAATCCCAAAACTTATTCAAAGTCATTTCTATCAAATTAGCATGCAATAGTTTAAATCAAAATAATTTGCTCTAATAGGTTCAACATGATCAAACACAACTTGCCTTCAAAAAGTCTTGATTACGGCTCTGAGCTTGCTCTCGGTCAGAACCTCTCCTCGAAACCGTCGGGGACTTCAACGTCTACGCGTAACGTATACACAAAATAATAAAATAAATAAACAGTAGACAAACAGTGCTCAAAAATTCAAATAAAATTCATAAATAGAAAGAGCACAATTTTACAAATTTATAGAAATTGGAATCACTCAAATCGCAGTTAAAAGCATAAAAGTTATAAGCATTTGAAGTTTCAAAATATATTTAAAATCAATATACCGAATTAAATAAATATTTTCTTTTCGGAAAATTAATTATTGCGTCATCTGTGACACGTGTCGCCACCACGTAATCCACGCGTGGCATTGCCGATGTCACCGACCGGCTCCTATGCGCCGACGTCAAGACGACTCGCTTATCTCGGCGACAAGTGGGTCCCACCGTGGCGTCGGCATGACGTCGATGGTGACGTCACACGCGCGATCGCGCGCGGTGACAAGTGGGCCCGTCTTTGTCGATGTCTCATGTGCACAGTGCACGGTGCGGTGCGACTGACGTGTGGGTCCGCCTTGTCAGTGATACGCGCACAGTGAACGGCGACGTGGCACTACGGCTGCCCTCGGATTTGCATCTAACGGCGTAGGTTAGAAGTTGGGGTTCACTATTTCAAAGACGACGTGGGCTCACCTCAGCGGTCGGATGGGGATCGTCCGCCTGGCGAAGCTCGTGAAACCCGACGACGATGCGGCGGCGCAGTTCGACCGGAGACGGAGACGAAGACGTGGCGACGGTGCTCCCGTGCTCCTCCGACGTGAAGAGGTAGCGCTCCCAACGCGGCTTGACGAGAGGGACTCCAAGGGACCAACGGCGACGGCGGAGGATCACCGGCGGCGACGAAACGACGCAAGGAAGTGCGGCGGATGGCTTCGGGACTTCGGCGAGCTCGTGCGGCGAGGCGGCGGCGTCTCGGGCGACGTGAAGTGTACGGATGGGTGCGGCGCGAGGAGGAGATCACATCACGGGTGGCGGCGCTTTAAATAGCGCCCTCGGCTTCCGTGAAAAGCGCGGAGACCGAGGCCCACACGGCGGCGGCGGCGGAATCCGGCGGTGACTCGGATTGGGGCGACGTGGCGCGACGTGGAGCGTCGGATGAGGATCGGACGGCTACGGCGCTAGGGTTTTCCGAAACGGGCCGCACAGTACTCGGCCCAGTACTGTTCATCGGGATTTTTAATCCTTTTCCGAATAAAATTAATTCCCGAAAATAAAATAATTTATTTGGGGCATTAAAAATATCAGAAAAATTCTGGAAAAATTCTCATAAATATTTTAGGACATTTGTGACTCAAATAAAATATTTTCAGCAAAATTTTATTTTAACTTTTCTATTATTTAATTAATTTGATAAATGGCTTAATTCAAAATAAATCCAAATAAATCCAAATAAATTCCAGAAATTCCCAAAAATTCAAAATACCACTTAAATGCAAGAAAAGCAAAAATTGGGGTGTTACAAACCTCCCCCCTTAACGGAATCTCGACCCCGAGATTCAGAGCTGACTAAGGAATAGGTTAGGGAATTCCTTCTTCAAGTCCTCTTCGCGCTCCCAGGTTGCTTCGCTCTCAGAATGGTTACTCCACTGAACTCTACAGAAGCGGGTTGATTTATTTCTCATTTCCCGATCCATCGTGTCCAAGATCTTCACCGGGTACACTTTATAAGTCAAATTCTCCTGCAGCTCGACCGACTCTAACGGCATCTGCTCTTCCGGCACTCGGAGACATTTCTTTAATTGTGACACATGGAACACATCATTCACACCTGCTAAAGACTGCGGTAACTCCAGCTGATACGCTACTTCACCTCTTCGACTTAGGATCTTGAATGGGCCAACATATCTTGGTGCTAACTTCCCTTTGGTGTGAAACCTCTTAACTCCTTTGAGTGGAGTAACTCTGAGATACACAAAATCTTCAGGCTCAAAGCTCAAATCCCTGCGGCGATTATCAGCATAACTCTTCTGTCTTGATTGTGCAATTTTCAACCTTTCCCTGATCATGGCTACCTGCTCTTCAGCTTCTCGAAGAATATCCGGCCCAAACATATGGCGTTCTCCGGTCTCATTCCAGTTCAACGGCGTTCGGCAGGATCTTCCATATAGTGCTTCGAATGGTGACATCTGCAAACTTGCCTGGTAACTATTGTTGTAGCTGAACTCGGCATATGGCAAACACTTATCCCACGGTTGTATAAGCCAATGCACATGCCCTCAACATGTCCTCCAAGATGTCGATTAACTCTTTCCGCTTGCCCATCATGCATGGGTGATATGCGGTACTGAAGTTTAGACGGGTTCCTAGAGCCTCATGCAGCTTATCCCAGAATCTTGAGGTAAACTGAGTACCTCTGTCCGACACAATTTTCTTCAGAACTCCATGCAGACATACAATCCTTGACATATACAATTCTGCTAAGCGGTCCCCCGAATAGGTAGTCTTCACTGGTATGAAGTGGGCGACCTTTGTCAAACGGTCCACTATAACCCATATGGAGTCATACCCTGTCTGGGTCCTCGGTAAACCGGTAACGAAATCCATTCCGATTTCCTCCCATTTCCACTCAGGTATCTTCAGTGGCTGTAACAATCCCGCTGGCCTTTGATGCATTGCTTTGACCCTTTGGCATGTATCGCACAACGCAACATGCTCTGCAACTTCACGCTTCATGCTTGGCCACCAGAATCTTTCCTTCAGGTCTTGGTACATCTTAGCACTTCCCGGGTGAATGGAGTACTTGGAGTCATGAGCTTCTTCCAGAATCAGCTGTTTCAGTTCCTTCTTGTGCGGTACGCAAATGCGATTCTTGATCCATAATGTACCTTGCTCATCCAGCTTGAAATCCTTCGCCTTGCCTTCCTCCATTTTAAACTTAATCCTCTGAATCTTGACATCGTCTTTCTGTCCTTCACGAATCTGGTCTTCCAGGGTAGGCTTCACTTCTAGAGCGGCTAATAATCCTTTAGGTACTACTTCCAACTTCATCTTCTGAAATTCCTTGCATAATTCAGCCTGGTTTTCTCTCTCCAGCATGTTCACCAAATGGCTCTTTCGGCTTAAAGCATCGGCCACCACATTGGCTTTCCTGGGGTGATAATGAATCCCCAGATTTTAATCCTTAATTAGTTCTAACCACCTCCTCTGCCTCATGTTCAGGTCCAATTGTGTGAATATATATTTAAGACTCTTATGGTCCGTGTACACCTCACATCTGTTCCCAATTAGATAGTGTCGCCATAACTTCAAGGCATGCACCACGGCTGCTAATTCCAGATCATGCGTCGGATAGTTCTCTTCATGCGGCCTCAACTGCCTCGATGTATATGCGACGACCTTTCTGTTCTGCATTAACACGCATCCTAGTCCTTGACGCGATGCATCACAGTATATATCAAAGCTCTGGCTTAAATCCGGTAGAACTAACACTGGCGCCGTTGTCAAACGTTTCTTCAACTCCTGAAAACTCCGCTCACATTCCGGCGTCCATGTGAACTTCTTTTCCTTTTTCAACAATTGCGTAAGAGGTCTCGCAATCGTTGAGAATCCTTCAATAAATCGGTGGTAATAACCGGCCATTCCAAGGAAACTACGGATTTGGGTCACCGTCTTGGGTGGCTCCCAATGCAACACTGCTTCCACCTTACTTGGATCAACTGCGACTCCTTCAGCGGTCATCACATGTCCAAGAAATTCCACCTTGTTCTTCCAGAAATCACACTTGCTAAACTTAGCGAAAAGTTGTTGCTCTCTTAACTTCTCCAGGACTAGCTTCAGGTGTTCAGCATGCTCCTCTCTTGTCTTGGAGTAGACTAAAATGTCATCTATGAACACAACTACGAACTTGTCCAGGTATTCCATGAAAACCTTGTTCATCATGTTCATGAAATATGCAGGTGCATTTGTCAAACCAAACGACATAACTGTAAACTCGTAGTGCCCATATCTTGACGAAAATGCGGTCTTCGGTACATCCTCCGATCTAATTTTCAGCTGGTGATATCCTGATCGTAGGTCGATCTTGGAGAAAACTCCGGCTCCTCTCAACTGGTCAAATAGATCATCGATCCTAGGTAGCGGATATTTATTCTTTATAGTGACTTCATTCAGTGCTCGGTAATCCACACACATCCGATAACTTCCGTCCTTCTTCTTGACAAACAGAACCGGTGCTCCCCATGGCGACGAACTAGGTCTAATAAATCCCTTATCCAATAACTCCTCAATCTGCTTCTTCATTTCGACCAGCTCATCGGTTGACATCCGATAGGGTCTCTTAGCTATCAGGGCTGTTCCCAATACTAACTCGATTACAAACTCTATGTCCCTGTCTGGTGGCATCCCAGGTAAATCCTCTGGAAATACATCCGGGTACTCTCTGACAACTGGTACATCTTCTATGCTGACGGCCTTCACACTATTGACCAACAACTGTCCATCCCAATGCTAGCTTGCTCGAAACTCTATTTTTCTCCCACAAGGACTCTCGACTGATATGACTCTTCGTCCACAGTCTAGTACAACCTTGTGTTTAGACAACCAGTCCATTCCCAAGATAACATCTAGGGTCTGGGTATCTAACACCACTAAGTTTGCTAAGAACTCCATTCCATCTATAAGCAGCTTAACCCCAGAACATCCTACATCAGATCGGAGTTCTGATCCCGGGATTGTACTAGCAATACATGCCTAAGGTTCACCATTTTCAACCCATTGTTTACAGCAAAAATCCGAGATATAAACGAATGCGAAGCTCCAGAATCAAATAAAACTGTTGCAGGTACTGAGTTGACAAGTAACTTACCCAGTATGACGTCCGAGGTATTCTGCACTGCATCGGCGGTGACATGATTGACTCTGCCTCTTACCACAGTCTGTGTGGCAGCTCCAGATTGTGTAACTCCACGACTTGCTCCTAGCACAGGTGTCTTCATTGGAGTAGTCCCGAGGTTGAAGCGAACTCGTGTCACTCCTCCTCCCTTCTTAGGACAATAATTGGCAAAGTGCCCTGGTTCATTGCAGATGAAACAATGTCTAACTGCCGACTGCTGGCTCCCTGCGGCTGCATTCCCAACTGGTGTTGGTGTCTGGAAGTTTTGTCCGGCAGGTCTTGGTACTGGTGGCGGCGTCGTCATCACATTCCTTGGCTAAAATCTGAAGAACTGGTTTGGTGCAACCCTCAAACGATGCGCTCCCTGGCGTGCTCCCTGCTGTGCCATCCTGCGCTTCCTGTTGTCCTCCAGTTCCTTGCGCTTGTCCTCCAATATCAACGCCATGTTCACTAGCTCCTGAAAGTCCGGAAAAGTGTGGGTTATGAGTCCCACTTGCAGTCCTGAATTCAGTCCTTTCATGAATCGAGACTGCCTGGCCTTATCCGTTGCTACGTCCTCAGGTGTGTAGCGTGCCAGCTGCGTGAACTTATTCAGATACTCGACACCGATTGATTGCCCCGCTTGATGCCTAAACTCCTCCTTTTTCAGCTCCATGATGCCTTCGGGCACATGGTACCGCCAAAAGCAATTGTGAACTCCTCGGTGATGTCCTGTGGTTGCTCATGAGCAAAGACAAGAGTTTTCCCACCATTCATTGCGGTTCCTTCAAGTCGATGAGAGGCATAGAGTACCCTCTCATTTCCTTCACTTTGGGTAATGTGCAACTTTCTCTATCGTCCTCAACCAATCATCTCGCCTCCAATGGATTGGCATTCCCGAAAATGTAGGCGGTCGTGTCCTCATGAATTCGAGCGACCTCGAGTGTGGCCTCTCTGACCGGGTTAACTGGTTAGCTTAGGCGGCGGCGGCTTGGCTGTGACTCGCTGATCTCGCTGCATCATGGCATGCATTAACTGAGTCTGTGCAGCAATAAAGGCTCCAAAGTTCTGCATATCAACTGGCGGTGCTGGTTGGGTGCCTTGTCCTTCATCATCGATGTTTCCAGCTGAACGTGAACCACTCCCATTTCCTCCTTGGTTTCCACGAGTGTTCACCATCTGTCGATTGTTCCATGGTTTTAGAGACGAGAGGGAAATAAGAGTAGACAAGTAATGGAATACTTATGCGGGATCAAAGGGGTAACACAAAATCTAACTTTATTACTTTATTGATATCTGGGTATGGTTGCTCACAATGCCTAAGGGCCTTGCAACACATACCGATCACTCACAAGCATGAAAGAAGCAAACCGAACTAACACTCTAGAGTCAAACGCCTCTAAGGGTGACTCTTATTCCAAGACGCGACTCATCGCAGGCGTCTCAACTGCTAATCCTAACGCTCACTCCTCGAGCCAACCCCCACCGGAACTTCCTGGTGGATATACTAGCGGGTGTGCTGGTGCTGGTACAAATCTATCCCA
Source organism: Guadua angustifolia (assembly GCA_036346375.1). Lineage (NCBI taxonomy): Eukaryota > Viridiplantae > Streptophyta > Magnoliopsida > Poales > Poaceae > Guadua > Guadua angustifolia. The sequence continues at coordinate 4,773,498 of CM070506.1, forward strand.
ACGATCCTCCGCTGGCTGCGCCTCCTGCACCGGCTCAACCTCCATTGGCTCGGCTTGACCTCCACAGCTCGCTTCACTTCCACTGCTCGCTCTGCTGTAGCTCTTCTTGTGGCTCCTCCGGTCAGGTCGTAGCTCTAGCATCGCTCGCTCCGGTCCGTCAATACTGTCTCTAGCTCCCCAATCCTCTGGATAGAGTGGGCCAAGTACTCACAAGTCTGCAACAGATGAGCCTCACCGCGTGAACTCGCCACGAGACCTCTGCAGCTCTGAACCGCCTCATCGATAGCATCCTCTTGAGCGATAACATATCCGCCGGGTGAGTGATCGTGGCATCCTCCTCCTCTATGGGTTCTCGGTGCCAGCGAGTGTCTCTGCGGGTGGTGACGAAACATCGTGCCATCTAGCTCCTCAGGGTAGGTACGAGCATCCGCCTCATCGCCAGCGCGATGTCTCTGAATCCCAGCATCAAATGATGACCTCTGGCGGTGATGCGAATGGGACGACTTCGCCCTCGCCCTATCCCGGCGAGACCGTGATAGTGACATCCGTGCAATATCCGATCTGCCCGATCTCTGAGTCCCTCAGAATCGGCTGTTATAACCTCCCAAAGAATCGCATCATACGCCAAAGCTCATGGCGTACTCCAAATCGCCACCAAAGGAGTGGATCATCCTCATCTGTCAAAGGACACTCACGTGAAACTCAGATATTTTAAACAAAGTGAATATGTGTTAAATTCAGCAAGGGGGTATGAAAAGAAAGAAAGGATAAGTCGAGATTGCATTATCATCTTGGCACATTTTAGCTTTTAGAAAATAGTTTTATCCTCACTACGACCATTCTAACTAAGGGCCAGTCCTACATTCAGTATGGCTCTGATACCACCTCTGTCGGGACCCGAATTTGCAAATCCGGACCCTCTGTGTATTCAGCACTAGTCTAGGATCACGCTAGTGCACACAGTCTCAACATTGGTACACATCACAGTCATAACCAGCGTATAATGAAGTACTTTAATTAAATACTCAATTAGTTGGTAGACCTTATGGTCAAGTTACAAAGATACGCCTCGCAGGGCGAAAACTTATTGAAATATTCAAAAGCAGCGGAAATAAAATAAACTCGTGGCGCCAACCAATTTGCCACAGTAATCGATCGGCTCGCTCCTAGTTAAATCGGCTCCTCCCGATACTCCTCCTTCTCGGCGGGGTTGCTTCTTCTTCAAGCGAAGTTGTGTTGTTGTGGGTGAGTACTTTGAGCACTCAAAGAAGTCATGCATGTAATGCAGATCTAATATTCTACATGCATGGCTTAGTACAAAGGATAGGCTATGGTTCATGAGCTGACAAAGATTCAAGATAAGCAAGAATAGATTGCAAAGCAATAAAACAAAGAGTAGGAATAATAGCTTTCACAAACATTTCAATCGTAAATCATTTTTCCATCCTAAGTCAAGTTCGTCATCACCAACCCGAGCATTTTCCATAAACAAGTCATTTTCATGAAAATCTAACCCTTGACTGTAATCACCGAGCGATGCTCATTACCGTGAGCACGGCTATTCGAATAGGTTGTACACTCTGCAGGGGTTATACACTTTACCCACAAGATACAGTTAAATACCACCAAGGCAAATAACCATAACGAAGCCTTTCCAAAGTTCCATCTACACCCAGTACTGCCCGCTAAGGTTTCAACACTGGAGGGTCTGGTTACCACACCCAGGGCCCCCCTCTTGCGCCATGTGGGTTCTCATCCGCTTCTCCGGGCCCCACACCACCACGACAGTACCAAAGAATAGATTTCCCAGTTTACTCAGCTAAGCCTGTCCCATTACGGAGCTTGTGGTTGTATGAAAGACTCAGTTCAAATGCTTGCAAGGTTAAGTCCTTAGTTGACCGAGGCAAGACTAACCAAGAATGACCTTAAACATCCAAAACCAATAAAACCAAATACGACCGCCCAGTTGCCACTCTTGGCCCACCAGAAACAATCTTGCCACATGCCTCAGTCTAAATCATTTTCCCACCCCGGTTCTTTACCATTGCACCACGTGCCATCATCAACTCAATAACACATGTCTTGTTCACAAATCATGTTCCATATCTCATTAAGTCAATATTTACTTTGGTATTCCAAAATCATAAAATGTCCACGTGGCAGGGCTAAGCATACTACTTCGGTCTACTCAACCCATGTTGGCAAATTATTAATGTCCAACTATTAGTCCATAACCTAGGGTGACAAAGGATTCATGGCCTACAATTAAATATAACAAGGTGGCATACAGCAACTAGGCATTTAACTAATCCCAAAACTTATTCAAAGTCATTTCTATCAAATTAGCATGCAATAGTTTAAATCAAAATAATTTGCTCTAATAGGTTCAACATGATCAAACACAACTTGCCTTCAAAAAGTGCTGATTCTGGCTCCTGAGCTTGCTCCTGGGTCAGAACCTCTCCCTCGAAACCGTCAGGGACTTCAACGTCTACGCGTAACGTATACACAAAATAATAAAATAAATAAACAGTAGACAAACAGTGCTCAAAAATTCAAATAAAATTCATAAACAGAAAGAGCACAATTTTACAAATTTATAGAAATTGGAATCACTCAAATCGCAGTTAAAACGCAAAAGTTATAAGCATTTGAAGTTTCAAAATATATTTAAAATCAATATACCGAATTAAATAAATATTTTCTTTTCCGGAAAATTAATTATTGCGTCATCTGTGACACGTGTCGCCACCACAGAACGACGCGTGACATTGCTGACGTCCACCGGCTCGCTCCCATGCCGACGGCAAGATGACGCCATCGTGGACGCCGGACGACTCGGCTATCTCATTTGAAAAGTGGGTCCCACCGTGGACGCCAAGATGACGTTAGTGGTGACGTCACACGCACAAAGGCGCGCGGCCGACAAGTGGGCCCGTCTTTGTCGATGTCTCGTGCACAAGGCACTGCGCGTGCGATCGACGGCGTGTGGGTCCGCCTTGTCAGTGACACGCGCACAGTGAACGGCGACGTGGCACTACGGCTGCCCTCGGATTTGCATCTAACGGCGGAGGTTAGAAGTTGGGGTTCACTGTTTCAAAGACGACGTGGGCTCACCTCAGCGGTCGGATGGGGATCGTCCGGCTGGCGAAGCTCGTGAAACCCGGCGACGATGCGGCGGCGCAGTTCGACCGGAGACGGAGACGAAGACGTGGCGACGGCGCTCCCGTGCTCCTCCGACGTGAAGAGGTAGCGCTCCCGACGCGGCTTGACGAGAGGGACTCCAAGGGACCAACGGCGACGGCGGAGGATCACCGGCAGCGACGAAACGATGCAAGGAAGTGCGGCGGATGGCTTCGGGACTTCGGCGAGCTCGTGCGGCGAGGCGGCGGCGTCTCGGGCGACGTGAAGTGTACGGATGGGTGCGGCGCGAGGAGGAGATCACATCACGGGTGGCGGCGCTTTAAATAGCGCCCTCGGCTTCCGTGAAAAGCGCGGAGACCGAGGCCCACACGGCGGCGGCGGCGGAATCCGGCGGTGACTCGGATTGGGGCGACGTGGCGCGACGTGGAGCGTCGGATGAGGATCGGACGGCTACGGCGCTAGGGTTTTCCGAAACGGGCTGCACAAGATTACTCGGCAAGATCTTGTTCATCGATTTTTAATCCTTTTCCGAATAAAATTAATTCCCAAAAATAAAATAATTTATTTGGGGCATTAAAAATACTAGAAAAATTTTGGAAAAATTCTCATAAATATTTTAGGACATTTGTGACTCAAATAAAATATTTTCAGCAAAATTTTATTTTAACTTTTCCATTATTTAATTAATTTGATAAATGGCTTAATTCAAAATAAATCCAAATAAATCCAAATAAATTCCAGAAATTCCCAAAAATTCAAAATACCACTTAAATGCAAGAAAAGCAAAAATTGGGGTGTTACAGCAAGGTTTAGAGATGGGCTTTGAAATGCTAGGATCGATGCATTTCTAAACTTATATGTATGAATCCGATCGCAATAGAGAGTATTAACCTGTTTTCTGAATTTCATTTGAGCTATTGCGGGTAGGCCATGTGTTATTGAATTAACCAATTTATGTGGTTTGTTGTTTTAAGTTGTAGTACTTGTATGTGTTCTCAATTCAGACTTTCCCTACTCTTGGGCGGTCATGATGATGTTGATACTTTATTATACCTATTCCTAACACGGTATGATCATAAGGCTGCATGTTTCATTTTGTTGAGATATAGAATCTGGTTTGTGATCTTGAAATGGCTGTGAGGTATATGCGTGTGTAGTTCATATTGCTTTGTATACTTTCGACTTGGCCGTTATATCTCTAGGTGGTTATGCTTAATTCCATCTGAATAACTTTGAAAATGGAAGCAATAGTAAATATATTTGATTGCTGGAAAGTTAATTTTGATAGCATGGATGTAAGAGTATAAGTATGTTGAGATTAGGTCAATGTAGCACATCTACTGATTCTTGCTTTGCTTCTCATGCTTCTGGAATTTGGCCCATGTCATTGAATGGTGCATTAAAGATTCTCAAGAAACTTAAGCAGCTAGAGAGAAGTGACAAAGTTTCTAGTTAATAATGTTGTTTGGTTGGAAATTTTGGATTTTTTTATATTTTTGTAGCTACCATTGGATTATTATATCATTGAAAGAAACACCCTTAAACCAGGATAATGAGAACTCAAATATGAAATGTTGGATACTGTAGATCAAAATGGTAGACATCTCATTAAGGTGAGAAGGCTAGAGTGTAAAGTGGAATCATTTGGGTGTTTTATTTAAAACAATGTCGTTGGCCTTTAATGTATATCTAAGCAGCATATATCTCATGCAATGGTCACAATTGTCAGTTCTTGTTCCTCTATTCAAAGGTTAGTTCACGTTTGATACATTCCCTATTTACTCATAATGCAAGGTGGATATGTTTCTTAAATTTGAACAATTAGCATGAGCATTTGTGTCGTTTGATCTATGAAGTATTGAGAAGAGTTGGATCTTTGAATGTTAGCTTAATTTGTTAATGGTTTTGAATAAGATCCCAAATTGAGAGAGCTGTCAACGTGTTCTCCTATTATTAAGGTTTAATGTTTGCTGTCTAGTGGGTTGCCCGGAGTTTCCATTAGTGTGAATTGGAACTGTTTTTGGCAAGAGTTAGATTTCGTTGTGCATTGAGGTATTGAGTCGGACCTTGATCCATTCTTGTGCGTAACGTTGTTTTTAGGGAGAGTGCCTCCGAGGGTGGTCACGACCCCGCGTTGCCTCAAGCGTCGGTAAAGGCAAGTGCATTGTATCAGTTGTGGCTTAGGTAGCCACTAGGTTTTACAATAATATGGTTATCCATGTATTGCTTTAATATTGTCATGTTTGATTTTGCATGCGATATGATGAATGAGAATGGTTAATTGGTTATGCTTTTATTTAAAACGAGTTCATATGCAAGTGTAACCCGTATATCGCTTATACGATATCTAGTTGATTGTTTGCGTTATGTATATGCTTACGCTATGGATTTCATTCGTGTTTATAGGCACGTCTAGTAAGGTAATTGTCTTTTGATGAAAAGGGTAAGTAACCTGATACAAGTGCATCGTTGTTTGAACGTGTTATGATTTGTTTGATGAACTTTATATGCCTTGCCATCATGAAATTATGATGCATCCCTGGATTGATTGTTATGTGCAATGCTTAATGAATTTCGTCTAGTTGCCGTGAAGACATCTTGCTAAATTTTACTTTCATATTCCGATTCACTAGTTTGGTAGGCTAGTGAGAATACTGAAAGTATGGGATTGGATTGCGAAAATGATTTGATTTATGGTCAAGATTGATGGAATTAGTAATTACTCGAGAATTGGTGATGTGAGTATGATTATGAGCATTGAGATTGTGATTTTGAGTGTTGAGAATGTGATTATGAGTGTTGAGAATGTGAAATGGAAATTTCTGGATGTGAGAAGTGGGTGATGTTTATGTATTTGGCTATGACTTTGCAAATGTGAGAAAGGAATGTAATTCGTAAATTTGTTTATATCATTTGCATTTGTGCATTCATGATGGAAGAGGTGACCCATTCTGATGCGGGCCTCTGTGCTCACATGTAGTGAGTATGAAAGTCCTACCTCATAGTCCCATATACGTGGTTGTATGGGAGCGAGTCAGTAAGAGTAGGCACCCTCCACCACGGGGTGGAAGGGGAATGAGAGGGTGCACACCGACAGGTGTGCACTCGGCCATACCGGTATGTGCTAAAAGAGGAGATGAGCATGCATGATGCATCATATGCATGGAAATTGTGAAATCTGCATCTGCATTGCATTGACAATGATGGATCATATTTTATGCATTGATTATGATGTATGGATATGAGGTTCTACTTTTGTATGGCATATTTGCATCTGTATTGCATCTACGATGATTAATCATGTTTAATGAGTTGATTGTGATGTGTGGATATGATATTCTGCTTTTGTATGGCATATTTGCATCCGTATTACATCTACGATGATGAATCATGTTTAATGAGTTGATTGTGATGTGTGGATATGATATTCTGCTTTTGTATGGCATATTTGCATCTGTATTGCATTTACGATGATGAATCATGTTTAATGAGTTGATTGTAATGTATGGATATGAGATTCTTCTTTTGTATGTTTTGTGCACTTGAGTATGAAAGCATAAATGCATTCCATTCCATTGTGTGTTGCAACTAGGGGTGCAATCGGATCGAATAATTTCCGACCGACCGACCGGATGGTTTCGGATCTGATTCGGATTTTTTCGGATAATTTTCGGATTCGGATTCGGTTTCGGATATTTTATTTCGGATTCGGATTCGGGAGATTACTATCCGTCGGATCGGTATATTCCGAGAAAATTTTCGGATATATCCGAATTAACTGATTCAGATATCCGGAAGTACGTTTGCCTCTCCTGCCGAGTGCCGACCAGACCGACACGCAACGCAAGTTAAGTTCCTAACTCTCTGCCTCTCTCTCTCTCAGATTCAGTCTCTTGGACTCCCGTCCCGGCGGCGTCGAGGAGGCTGGTGCAAAGCCTGAAGGAGATCGTGATCCGCCCGGACACGGAGATCACGCTGGCGCGCTTGAAAGCGCCATGGACCCTAACGAGGCGGTCAGCCGCCTCCTCTCCCAAGGTCGTCCCGTCTAGCCCTCTTCCCCCGCCCGCGATTTCTCGCTTGTTTCGCTGTTCCTTGACGGGTTATTACTTGGATGCGTGATGGAGTTGGAGGGTACCTGGGTGGCTGGGTTGTCACCGCTAGGGTTCTTAGAAGTCTGTTTGACTACGGATTAGTGGGAATCGGATGAGCCTGTTTGGTATTACTGGTGGTTGCCTCGTAGTTTGGAAGGGATCTTAGCGTTTATTTGGTGGGAATTCTTTCTTTCCATACCAGAAGTAGAGCATGGACCTGGTAAAAGAATTGCGATTCATACTGTAGCTTTGATAAATTCGGGGAGGTATAAACTGCCGATTTATCTATCTGGAGTCTGGACCATTTCAAAATGCCCTTCAAATTTGGGAAGATATGACCTTACAACATTAACGCATGCCATATTTCAAAAATTCTGATTAGTGCTTATCTTGTTAGTTTAACAAGATAGAACTTTTATTGAAACCTTAGTTTCCAATACCAAGTTGTTATAGTTCCATGGATTGGCTTAATACAAGAAATTTAGGCTGAGTTTGTTTAAGCTGGAGCTTGAGCTTATTTGGCTGGAGCTGAAAGAAGCTGCTGGAGCTGGAAGAAGCTGCTGGAGCTGAATGAGGATGGCAATTTTTCGTAAATAATAGTTAAGTTGTAAGAGTACCAGGGAAGTGGGATTTTTAGAAGCTCCAGCCACCCCGAGAAGCATCGTTTTCCATGCTTCTCTCGCGTAGTGCAAATTGGGTTGGAGCTTCTTCTCTCCGTCTGGCTGGAAAAATATTGTTTGTTTTGGCTTATAGCTTATAGAGGTGTAGAAGCCAAATAAGCTCAAGCTCAAGCCTAAACAAACTGAACCTTAACACGCTTAATTCTTGGAGTAAGAAATCCTCCTTTCTTTCTCTTAATTACCATGTCACTTTCTTGCCAGCTATTATTTCCATATGCGTTGGACTCAACCCTAGTGTGTTTCATGTGCCTTCTGTTTAGTATTGGATAGTCACACATGTTAATCTGCTCTACACATGTGTGCCATCTGCTGGCTACAGTTATGTGATGCGCATTGCATTGTGATTCTGTTATTGATTATTTGCTTGAGCTGAAAAGCAAGTTCACTTGTGTGCATTAGAATTGTCCAATTACTACTGTTAAGTGCTGACAGTGGAAATGTTCATTGGATTCTAACCCTCAGATGGTTTCCTTGCAGCGGCCATCTCGAGAACTATAGTGTTATAGAACCCATGGTCGTGTTATCGACTTATCGTAATATTATTTACGAATCATTCTATATCCCAAACTTGTCATATGTGTACTATTTAAATTGAATGTGCTTTTTCAACTTTGTTGGATTGCTCGATAAAATGACTTATTAGATTGCGATAATCTTGTTGCATATTGCACTCATATGCTTGGTTAATCAGTACTATATGTGTGCTCTTTGCGATATCTATTTTCTCACGTTATCCGATAAAAATTATTCGATACCGTTTCGATTCCGCTCCGTATTCGATTCGAATCCGTAACCGATATTATCCGTGCCGTATTCGTATCCGGCACTATCCGAATCCGATTTCGAATCCGACAAAAAATATGGTTTAGGATACGGAAAGAGTGATATCCGTCCGAATCCGATCCGATTGCACCCCTAGTTGCAACTGATAATTGGGATTGATGAGAATGGGAAGAACAGGTTGAGGATTGAGGCGTGGACTCATCCAGGAATGTTTATTGAGGCGAGGGTAAGATTTAGTTATGTTTTCGAGTTGGTTGTGGTAAGTGGAGTTAGTTATCGCTACTTTTACTGGTTGAATTTCCATTTAGTAATGGCTATATCAAATTCTAGAGTAAAAGTAATTCAATTGAATTCATTACTTTTTATTAATGTTGCACTTTGCTGAGTCTTGGACTCACGCTTGTTTACTTCCTATTTTAGGTACCTTGAAGCTGACTCGCCGGGATGGGAGTAGAGCACGTGCACGATTTTGGTCACCAGCAACCCAATTAATTGTTTCATTAATAATGGTTGTAATAAATGCGATTGTATTGTGTTGATCGGCGTTGCGTAGTTGGTTAATTGCCGATTGAAAATGTGATTGATTATCTAAGAACCTGTTAGAATGATATCATATAGCTGCTATTATTCTTTTGTCTGCTGAGTGGATGTCCCCTGTTCTAGAAAGGTTATGCCGAAATTTTGTAAATTTCGGTGACTTAGTTTAACCCGGTTTAAGAGTTTAGAGATTAACTTCAGTTTCAGTCTTTTCGTAGAGGTGTCGTTTGTTATTCAAGGTTTTTGGGTAGCATTCGCGGAGCGTTTGGCTTCGGGGTGTTACAGAACAATACCTAAATCGAGCTTGCCCAGCTGATTAAGCCGCATTGCATCTAATAAATCGAGCTCCCATTTCCACTGGAACAACGAAATCGCACCAAGGAAATCAACAAGAGTACTATCCAAATCAAGAACACATGCAAGGGTTAGGGTTTGGAGAAAAAAGATGGGGTGGAGACGGATGGGAGGAAGAAGAGGAATATAGGGGAGGGAGGTCCTCACCGGTGTGACGCGTTGGGAGAGGGAGGTCCTCGCCGGCGTGATGTGGTGGAAGCGCATATCCGAGTCCTTGTGCTGTGGATTGCAAAGGTTAGGGTTTGGAGAAATGGATAGGGTGGAGAGGGAGAGGGAGAGGACGATGGGGGTAGGAGATCCTCACCAGCGAGGATGCGGTGGCCGGAGACGCGGTGGCTGCTGCGTCGTGTGCGAAGTCGCGAGGGAGGAGCCGTGTGAGGTCGTGAGGGGAGGGGACGACGAGGGGAATCGAAAAACGCTGGCTGGGGAGCGGTAACGAGCTTCTGAGGGGCGGTATCTGTTTGCACTGTGATCGATTACAGACTCGGCCAACCAAACGTGAACAAATGATATTCGATAGCGCTAGGAACCGTTACGGACTAAAAAACGCCGAACCAAACAGCATCTATATATCTTGCAGACCGCTCATGCAGCACGCACATGTATACACTCTTCAGCTCTTGGATAATACTAGCTGCAGACATCACGCCTGAAGCAGTCAGGAATACTTCTTCTCTACGTCTTGCATAAACGAAAAGGATGTTAATGCATTGTTAAGCACTAATTAATAATGTTGAGTTGTTCTTATTCCTGGAAGGTGTATACGGATACCCTGCCCATCAAGGATCAGAGCTAGTAGCGAGAGACTGATATGCGGGCCAGAGAGGTGGTTAGCGAGTGGACCTGGCCGGTCAGAGATAGAAGGGCTGAAAAAGGAAAGCTCACTGGGCTGAAATACGCTTCCTTACTAACAAGACGGGTTTTACCAAGGACACCTTCCATTTTCGGCTTTAACTCGATTTTAATTAAGTATTTAATTTGCAGCTAGGGTATTTTGGAATTTTTATAACTAACAAATTAACCCCAAATCTTATGAAATATTTGAGGCCAATCCAGAGGTGGTACTGATGTTTGTATGAACGTTTCAGAATATTTGAAGCTCTAGGTTTTCTGCAATAATTCTTTTAGTGTTTCAGCTTTAATAAAGTATGTAGTGTTGGATTTTCCCAAAATATCAACTCACTCCAAAAATTCATGAATTTTTTTGGATGGATCCTCCAGACCATTTGACATTTAAATAAAATAAGTCCAGCCATTACGCTGATTTAAATTTGAAAACTGAAAATCAGAAGCAACAATTAGGTTATTGAAAAGTATTTTCTTTAATGCCAAAATTCCAGAAAACCAGAAAAATTCTGAAAATTCACAATAAACTCATAAAACAGCTTGGCAACTTTATTATTTCATTTTGGGTCAAGATTGGGATGCTACATATGATTATTTATCACCCCAAATAGTGTTTATTGACCGATAGTGTTTGTGGACCTGCTACTAAATACACATATATGTCTTTTAGTTTAGTTCTCCGAGTACATGTAATTCAGGAGACACTGGAATAGAACTCTTCAACTATGATGCGGACTGCAATTGGGATTCGAACCCAGTGATCACCTCCGTCATGCCAAGCTAAGCTACCAAATGTGTAGTCACCCTCAATCTTTCGCGTTGCCGTGAAGGTCACCTTGAAACTTTGCACCCCTCTGTCCTTACTGAACACTAGCACTGGTGGCTCAATGCACATCTCTACACCAGCAGGAGGCTGGAAGATTGCTCTGTATACTGCGTCAGGTTGGCCGACATTGGTGACAGTGCGCATAACGATTGCAGATGTCTTGAGGCCAGGAATGGTGATTGATGGAAGATTCAAGTCCGAAAAAGATGCTCTAGGTGTCGTGCAACTGTCGTTTACACCTAATCCTCCCATGCAGTTGAAGAACTTCCGGTAATCTGATGGATGGATGTCGTATATAAGTCCAGGATCATGAGCCTTGCTCGGATTAACGAATCCAGCTCCGTAGTCAAATGGATCGGCAATCTTTGTTGGAGTCCCATCTGCCCGTAGTGGGAACCCATTGTTGTCGGTGGTAAGTGCTGCAAGACATTTTGAATTCAACAATTATATACTGACGAGAAGTTCTTTAGTGTACAACTGCAGCAACCTGCAGAGTCACTCAAGCAATTAACCACTTAGTTTGGGTATTAAATGTCTAAAGTCTATAATAATAAGTGCTGGTGAAACAATCTTATGTAATTGGGTTGTACATACCCGTTGTCATAAGTGCTGATTTTAGGGCAGCAGGTGACCAATCAGGATGGAGTGCCCTAAGCAGGGAGACAATCCCTGACACGTGAGGGCAGGACATTGATGTTCCTGAATCAAACCAATAAGAAACACCTATACTCTTGAAATAAGCAATCTGTGGCGCAGCCGCTAAAATGGCCACCCCGGGAGCAGCAATGTCTGGCTGTGTAAGAGTACAACGTGTTAATGGAATGCTGTGGCACAAGTAAGAAAGACTCAAAACATTCACTAATGGCATAACAAGTAAGATTGAAAACATTGATTGTATCGACTATATTCTCATGTAAATGAAAAATGATTCATATTTCTGAGAATTGTTATCTACTAATTGTACAATTGATAAAAGCATCAATTTATCTCCCTCTTATAATTTGTGTTGATAAGTAATAATCATGCATTCTTCATAGATAATCAGTAATTAATATAAGTATGTGATGCATGAGAAAAGATATTGTTTCTATCTTGCAATTTAATATGGAAGACGCAAACAATTGCCTAGTAGGATTCTCACGCAGTTAAGACAACGAATATTCCCAATTGGCTAATGTAGTTATAATCTTGAGAAAATTATACTAGAGGTCCCTAAGCTTGTACCAAACGTCACTTGGGTCACTGAACTTGCACTGAGGGGATATTCTTTGATGCTAATTGTAATATCGCGAAATCTCGCCCCATACCTTCGTGCCTTCAGTCAGGCGAGCCGGGGCTGTCTGGCAGGTATTCTCGGAGGAGGTTGGTCTATCTGGGAGGGTGGGGGGCAAGGTTTTAGGTTTGGGAGGGGTAATATTGGAATTTCGCCCTCTCCACCTACTTTTCACCTAACCCCACCTCTCCCTTCCATTGTGTGGCTGTTATTTCTCCCCAAAAGCCAGCTCCTGCCGATCTCACCTCCTCCTTCCCGTGCTGGTCTCTATGCTCCCTAGAGCCGGCGCCTTTTTCTTTTCCTCTGGCCGGCGTCGCCTGCCCGAGCCTTGCCGAGTCTTGCCTCGTCCTGCCGGAGCTGCCAGCGCTGCCGCTCCTGCCGATCTCCACGCCGCAGCCCATCTCCAGTCCTACTGGTCTTGCCCCCACGCTGAAGTCCTCGCGGCCGTCGCCCATCAATCCCTGGCGTCCTTCTTCCCGATCCTGCTAGTGCTGCTCGAGCTCACCGCCCTGCTCGCCCCCGGCGCTGTGTCTGCCCGTTGCCCAGCCCTCCCTCTCTCGACAAGAATGACAATGGCTTCGGCGGCGATTCTTGGCAACCTGGCAGCGAGCCGGGTCCCATGCTGCTTTGCTGCCGCCTCGAGTCCCCTCATCGCTCCACCCCACGGCTGGCACCTCCTTCCTCCATGGATTTGTGAAGGTATAGCTTGCACACCAGGTGTTCGATGAAATGGTTGTGAGGTGTACGCATGTGTAGTCTAGTCGATAACACCATATGTGTCTGATTATATGGTTAGCATTTTGTTTCGTCTCTAGAGGAGGTGCCGTAGAATGGAAGTTGGTTGGACATGAGAGATTGAACGCGATGAACAGCTAGGAGTTAGTGTGCTTCTATGTGATTGGATTTGGATTTGTGGTACTGTCGGTTGGGAGCTTGGCATTGCTGGTGCATTAGTTGAACTTGTCTGTTTATTTCCTTAGATATGCTCAATAGTTCAAAAGATTTCCCAAGGTCAAGCTATGGGATACTAAGTCAGATCCTTATGCAAGGCTTTGTAAGCATGTGGTGAACAGTAAAGTTTAGTTAGAGTAGCTGTTTGGTGCATTGGCGGATATGGTGAAATGTTGGTCAACAATATTAGTATGCTAGATGTGGATGAACCAATCGGTAACAGAATCTGATGCTGTGGATGCTGTAGAGCTTGCTCTTAAACGCTATTCTGTAAATGTTACAACTCATATGCACATGCCCTGATTGGAATGAATGCTACTGTTTTTGTATTTTAGACAGAGAGCAATGCATATGTTTTCAGATTTCATTTTCGTGAGATCAAATGGTAAGAGTTTTAGTGATTCTATTTATATGACTGATATGATGATTCTAGGAGATGTCCTAGTTTCCAAGTTTTCTTTGAATTGCCAAGTGCTAAGCTTATATCCGAATTTAATGATTCAAGAAGGCAGGCTTGTCTGTCTAGTAAAGCAACTATATTGCCTTCTTAGGAGTTTTGGTGATGTGTGCTTCATCTAATGCAAGAAGATGCTATTTCCTAGTCCATATCTAAGGTTGCAATTCTGTGTTGTTTGAGTTAATTGTTGACACTATAGTGTAGATTATATTTATCTGAGTCAACCTAAAAGTGGAGCTTTCGTGGCTGTAGTTTGGGGGCGTAGATCATTATTGAAAAAAAAGGGTATAGTTGTAAAGCGTTTTGCGGCGGTTGTTTCAGGTGGAGTAGTTTCGGGAGTGGCATAGCATCTTCCTCGCGCCACTCCGTTCCTTCCGGTAAAAGGCAAGTACCTCGAGTTGTGTGCTTAATTGAGTTTTTCATTGTTATTTATCTGTTCATGGCTAACTTCTATTGATTGTGGCAAGTTTAAGTTATATGGATGATCGTCCCTTTGAAGACGTGATTAGTTATTGGATTCAAGTGGTCGCTAGTAAGCCTTAATCGGTGAGTTTACTGTACCTTTGTTAATACTGCAGTGAGTAGCGAGTATGGGGTACGTGGATACTCGTGATTAATTTGCAAGAATTGCACTTAACTGTGCCCGTCTGGGGAATGGAATTTAGTGTGTGTGCGAATCAATGTATTGCTGAATTTTGTGTGTATATATGTATGCATGAGGTGTCTCTAAGAGAAAGGCACTGCTTAGAGTGTGTAAATGTGTAGAGCTGCCATAGTCCATACAATTATGTGTGATACTTGCTGAAATCTGTGGTCATGTGTGCTTGCATGTATAACTGACCTTGTGTTTATATATATATACAAACATTTGCACACATGTATATACTTATGTAGTATGGGAGATTTTATGTGTATATGTATATATTTACATATACGCTTGTATATGTGTGTGGTTATAGTTATGTTAGTGTTGGCAATGAATGAAAGGTTGCACTTCAGTCATGTTAATTGCATTTGTGCATTCATAATGGAAGAGGCGACCCATTCTGATGCGGGCCTCTGTGTTCACACGTAGTGAACACGAAAGTCCTACCTCGTAGTCCCGTTCATCGAGGTGAATGGGAGCGAGACAGTAAGAGTAGGCACCCTCCACGGGATGGGAGGGACGTGAGGGTGCACACCGACGGGTGGGCACTCGTCAGTACCGGTATGTGCATCGAAATGAGCATTCATGTGCATTGCATTTTTAATAATGAGTGTTGTGGTAAATGGTGTGTTATATGGATGGTGATTATGTTAATTGATGGTTGAGTCATGGAGTCAACCCAAAAAGGGGGAGATTGAATTGAATTTGATGAACTAGCGCATTTCTTTGCCTTGCTAATTATGTTGTATGAATATCGAGGAGTGAAGTTGAGTTTTGAACTCAAACGCAATTGATGAAAATGGTTTGAGTTGCAGCAAGGGGTAGTTGAGTCGGGAGACGTTGTGACTTAGAGTAAGTATGCTTCTTTGGCGTTGAATGGGTTTATTATCAACTTGATGACTTGATTGCGGTAATTTTTGATATAGTCAAGTTATTGCTTTAAATGGGTACAAATGCGTATTGTCCGGATGTTGCTTCATTTGTATTACTTGCTTTTATGGTCAAGCTCTTGTTTTACTTATGACAAACTGGACTTGATACTCTCGTGTACTTCGCTGAGTCACCGACTCACGCTTGTTGCTTGTGTTGTTGCAGGTATCTTGAAACCGGCATGCATGGACGGGGGTAGTAGCACACTCACGTTTGGCATCATAACTTTCCATCATATCGATTATAGTTCTAATCTTAATAGCTTGTGAAACTTCTTGTAAGAGGTTGTTGCGGTTATGTTTAATGAGTTCCTGTTCTGTAATAATTATGTGGTGGGTTTATTAATTTCTATTGGATGTGTGTGTGATTGGTTAACTAAGGATCTGCTAGAATGATATCATATGCTGCAAATGTTTTCTGTCTGCTGAGTGGATGTCCTCTGTCCTAGAGAGGTCATGCCGAAATTTCGAAAATTTCGGTGGATTAGTTTCATTAGTGGTCTAAGAGTTTAGGGATTGAATGCCGTCTCAGTCTTTTTGTAGAGGTGTCATTCGTTATTTATGGTTTTTGGTAGCATCCGTGGCGCGGTTGCCGTCAGGGTGTTACACTAATCTCATAGAGAAATGATGAAGACTGCAATACGGGGTCACATAATGATTCACATCTGAAATCATTTATTTCACAATTAAATTACCATATTTAGTTAAGTTAAAGCAGAAGTGACAAAATTTGCAAGTTAAGGACCTGCCAAGCTAATTGTGAAGTGTAGGGACCTAAGTGACACTACATAACAATTTTAGGGATCTCTATTGCAATTTTGTCTATAACGTTTGTTTTTACTTTTGATGTATATATCTGTCTGTCTATTCATGGCAACGTATCCTATGCACACAGGGCTTTCCGTGCACACCAACTAACAAAAGTCATGAAAAATTCTGAAAAAATTGTAGATGTACTTCATAGATTACTCTACCTATGTATGAAGTTTCAAAATCAAATTCATTATATATTGAGAGTTAGAAAAAAGAGAAAATTCTGATAAGTTTAAACTATTTAAACTTGTCAGAATTTTCTCTTTTTGTAACTCTTAATATATAAGGAATTTGAACCTACAATTTTATACATATATAGGTAGAGTAATTTATGAAGTACATCTACAATTTTTTTTATAATTTTTCATAACTTTTGTTAGTTGGTGTGCACGGTGTGTACACGAGAAGCCTGTGTGCACAGGATACGTTGCCATCTACTCATTGCATGATTGTCAAGGAGAAACGTGATCCATCTGATATACCGTCTATATGATGGAAAGCAGGCTAGCACATAGTATACAAGACATGGTAAGCTTAGAGTTTTAGGGTTAATTTTAACTTTGAAGACACGTATTCAAAATAAATAAATAAGCTGGGCAAAGGGTTATGACAGGTTTTGAGCATATAATGTTGTATTTCGATCTCGGTAGTATTTGGAGAAAAACAACCATGTCATTGTGTTAGCCTAAAAAGTTTCAAATTGATCATACACTGAAATAGATTGTAGTTGGACACAAGGACACACACAACGCACCCACTCGCACACAAGCACACACACGTGCGCATCCTACACACGCTAACGAATTTTATAGAGGCCCCAGAACCTCTAACTAACTATCTTATTGAAAACACATGCGTGTGTGTACCCGGATTTACAAATACTAAATGAAGCTCACGAGTTGAGGATCGAACCCGCAACCTGATTGATTGGGAGTTGAAAATTTTTTATTTGTAAAATAATATCTTTAGGGACTTTCAGTAAGAAGTCACTGCATCCGGGTAATTAATGTTATACTTTAGAAAAATTAATGGTTCAGAATATACAATATTTCAATGTCATTTTACTTCGCTTTTCTTGCTCTCTTTGCATGAAACATTAGTTTCACTATCAGTACTTCCAAACTATTAATTGAGTATAAGTCGTGCACAATATACGAGAACCTTGCATCATGAAAAAAATATTATTTACACTGAGTATAGGAGATTGTTTGTTTCGTGCTTACCTTGAGAACCCCAGGATAAAGAGGGCTAGGTCCCCTAGATGAGAAAGCTGCAATTTTGGGGGCAGGAACTTCAATTCCAATTGCTGTGTGAGCCAAAGAAATCTTTGCTTTGCTGCTGTCGGTGTTGCTCCTATTTTTCAAAGGAAAAACAGAAGGACTATTAAAGCATCGAAAGGAAGACAATGATATTAAAAAAAAAACTGTGCTGCCAACAAGGGAATTAGTTAGTCTGTTTCTTTAAAATAACTATGTTCTTCAAATTGCTCGTCTAGATAAATATCGTAGGCCGTAAAATATATATAATTAGTTACGATGGAAAAAATAATAATTCTGGCTGTTAATCTATTTAACTTCGAGAGATCATTAATCTATACGTACATGCAGTACTGATAAATCTGGTTGGCAATCTCAAAGTCGACGGCCACACACGGAATCTGGTTGGCAAATTCCCACTGAGCTATACTGTCAGTGTTATGCTGTGAGAATATAAATCCTTTCCCTCCTTTTGTCAGCACTAGTTGTGCGATACCTAGAGTGTTTGGCTGTGAAGAACTCGCCCCGGGTGTGAAGCAGACGACGATCTTCCCATATATATCCGTGCTGTTTATGTTGTCTGGGCTGCACCTGCAAATGACTTGCTACAGTAAGTATATAAATAGAAAGGCACAGGTAGATGCTACATACGTGATTATGCCAAAGCGGTGTATACTTCAATCTGTGAGGCATCCATGTATGTGTGTTCTCCGGTCTAAAGGTACACTTCCTTACCTCCCTTGGCAAGCATGCCTATAAATCAATAATCTTGTACAATGATTTCGTAATATCAAGAATCCAACATATATATTTGAAATTTGCTAAACATACAATATAAATAATTCTAAAGTCTTAAAAATCACTAACCATCAAAATCGGAACCATTTCAATCAACAAATTTGGTCTATTGAAGAGACGATATTATAGGGTTTTCCAAATTTTTATGGCCCCCAGTAACTATGTAAATAGAAAGGCACAGGTACATAGTACTTCAATCGTCTGTGAGGCATCCATGTATGTGTGGCCTCCGGTCTAACGGTACGGTTCCTTACCTCCCTTGGCATGCAAGCATGCCTAGGATGTGCTATCTGACCATGTGAGGACCATTGCTCTTGTTGTGCTACGTGTGCAAGTTAGTCGTTGATGGATACATGCATAGTTGTATATGTGTTCTGTCCTAGGTTATGCCAGCCGGGTGCTTGATGAATTTCCTAGAAAAGATTGCGTGTAGCTAATTTTGTTTTGGAATTACTGCATTAAAAAAGTAAAATGTATTATTGGCTGATTTCTAAGCATTAAGCAAGTAAAAAAAATCAGTTTATCTGTTTAATAAGAACATTAATAGGCAGATCAGATGGAAGAATTATATATTGCCAATATTAAGCTGTAGGATGTTTGTCTGAGTAAGGATTACTTTCCTGAAAATTGAAATGTTTAATTTATTCCGTGTTATATATTTCTGTAGCTAGGAACCTGTGGTTTAATTTATGGTCCTGCTAGGGATTTTCAACACAGCTAGTGTTTGTGTTGAGAGCAATAGAAGGTATCTGAATCTTTCTTCCATTCATATCTCTTCACCTAATCTTTCTGTCATGCTCAGTTATTATTACAAAGTATGATCTAAGAAAAGTAGAGGGGTTGAAAAAGGAAAATATCCGGTTAAGTGTGCAAAATGCCACTCCAGGTTCAGCATGCGCTCCATCTTAAACTGTTAATGAAAAATGGAATTCTCCAATTGAACTTTGTGGTGTGCTCCTTGTGGACATTTTCTGGCAATTAACTTAGAAGAGACATAGTGCCATCTCCAGTCTGTACTTGTTTGGTATTGATTATGACAACAAACATTGCTGCCTGCTACCTTAGTAAAATAATATAGATTTTTTTTACCAAAAAATACAGAAAGCTGCACAATGATTGATACCTGTGTACATTGGTATTGAATGGATTGATATGATCAAATAAATAATAGCAGTTCAGTTACTCCTTTCAATCATAAATACATGTAGTTTTGGACATATATGCAGTTAAACTTTTAAAACGTTGATTAGCAATATTTTTAATATTTAAACTGGATACATGAAAATCATATTTGTAGATTTGTCTTGATACATACTTTCATAATATTATAATTTTATTAGGTTTTATAAATATATTACCATAGAAATTAGTAATCAAAATTATGTTTTTGGATACCGTGTTGATAACCAAAATGATATGTATTTGTGACTGGAGGGTGTATATTTTATATGTATACCGAAGGAACTTATCCTTTCTCAGGCTAGCTTTAGGTGCTTGCTTCAGATCAGAAGTTATCCTGAACCAACGGTATGCCTCAATACGTCTTAATATCCCAGCAACCGCAACCACATCCACAAGTACACTGAAACTGTGTTAGGGTGTATAAAGAATTGTACTCGTCAACGGAGGAGAAGAGTTGTAGTTGACTGAATCGATTTGCGCCTTTCACTGCCGACAAGGATTGACCCTGTATATAAGCAATATTATGAGAATGAAATCAAGAAAAAGGTTGATATATAAGCAGAAATACTGCATAGAAATATGAAAAACGCTTAGGCAAATAAAAAACAGAAAGCTAGCAGTACTAGATTTCTGATTTTCCTGATGGGCCAAAACTGTCGAGAATGTCCCACAATTTGGCATGAAAACATTTTGTGCAAGCAAGCCAGCAGTACTAGATTTGTTTTTTCCTTTTTCCTTCCATGGTGAGCACCTTCGCCTAGACCCGTCTTTCCCCTCTGGTTCCGATGCCTCTGTGGGCATTTTATTAAAGTGCCCAATATCGGAAATGTAAAAGGTGAAGAAACGGTGGCGATACTCTATTATATTTAGGAGCCAAGGTGGAGAGAATCAAGTGGATTATGGTGATGAAGCTACAAGATGAAATTCTCTTTGAGAAGTGTGCATGATTTTTTAAGTGGATAGGTGCTGCCTGGTGTTAGAGTTTAGTAAAACAGGGGGTGGGTGTGGGCTGCCACTATATAATTAAGGGGATGGAGAGGTATGCCTCCCATCCATCTCAGCCTATGTACGAGAGAAAACCCAAGCGTAGGTGGAGAAATATTGAGAAGGAGATGGTGTCCATGGGCTTCATCATCTCCAAGTGGAATGATTGTAAAACATCCATCTACAAGCTAGCAATACCAAGTTTAAATTCATTCAGTATGTTGTTGTTCATGTTTATTTTATTTATTTATTTTGCTCCCTTGATTTGGTCGTTTTGGTTTTCTCTGTTTGCTCTTCTTGGTCCTGTTTGTGCCAAGAATGTTTAGGAGATGTGATAGACATCTAACGTCGAGATCCTATCCATCTAGGCATTTTTGAGACAAGTTCTTGAAATTGCCCAGTTTTGGCTTGAGAAGCAAAGATATCTTGGGTTTCTTGTTTTGGGGGTTTTTGTGCATGACCTTGCTATGCTATGACGTATGGAAAATCATCCTTAGTCATGTTTGGCTTGAATCCTCCCACAAGCTACCCGAAATCACAGTATGTTGTTTGACTTGGTTTTAGTGCAACATGTCTTTGGAAGAAAAAGGCCTCAACTTTGGGGTATCTTGCTAGATATCCTGTTGTTCTAGGCTCCTTAATTGTTCATGTTTGGCTTGAATCCTCCCACAAGCTACCCGAAATCACAGTTTGTTGTTTGACTCGGTTTTAGTGCAACATGGCTTTGGAAGAAAAAGGCCTCAACTTTGGGGTATCTTGCTAGATATCCTGTTGTTCTAGGCTCCTTAATTGTTGGTCTTGTTCTTGGCACACACTACTACAAAGAGACTTATATTAAACACATGTGATATAATTAATCAACGCTTGTGATATAAATAATCATAGATGATTTTTCTAAGATCATTTGTGATAATTTCATATCATTGAGCCAAAAACTGTTAGTGATGTGAATTTACATCACTGATGATTCTAGCCCAACTGTTAGTAATGTCAATTCATATCACTGACAGTTTTTGGTTAGAACCGTCTCTAATTGCTTTAGTACAAATACAACCTAGCTAGAGTTGGTGCCGCTCTTCTCCCCCAATGCTTGTCCTTCGTAGCCATCCTCCCCGCGCCTAGCCTCACAGTGACCCCCTCCCCATGCTTGGCCTCCCAGTGACCTCACTTGCCACTTAGAAGTACGATCCAATCAGCAGATCTCACCACTACCTCCACTCCGCACCGACGCTGACCCCGTGCCCGCCATGGATGAGCTGCGGCATGCCACGACGGTAGCGGTGGCCCGGGCCTCCAACTCGCCCACCAAGCGCGACGCCAAGGCCATGCCCGCCTCTTCCCCCTTCATCGCCTCCCCATGCAGTTGTGACATAGTGATGGGTTTTCGTCGAAGTTTTGATTATGCTGCTATTTATTTTTCTTAGAGTTAAATCCATGTGAGGTCTAATAAGTGTAAAGTTGACATTAAGGTATTTCAGCAATCTTTTATTTAATAATTATAGCCTTTATTTATGTTTTTACTGTATATGATTGTGATATTATACCTCTGTTATCTCTGTGTGCATTACCTTAATCCTGGACTAGTGTGGTATATATAGGGAGTCAAATTTGTCTATTCTGGTCCCTCCTACAATTTTATGAAACCTGTCAAGGCATGTATGTCATCTTCCCTAAATTAGCAGCTGTGCACGCGATTGCTAGAAAAACCATGTAGCAATTGGGTACAGTAAATTATGAGGACGAGTTAAGTAGGAGTATATATATATCGTTAGAAGACTATAGTTACCACAAACTTCTGGTTATCCCCGAGGGTGATAACTGTGGGGAATAGCCGATCAATCGTGGTTGCTGCAACCGTGAGCAGCCATGGCGTTGAGTTCTTCACTGTTTGGGCGGCAGGGCCGTCGTTTCCAGCTGAGGACACGACCGTGATGTTGTTCGCGACAGCGTGCAGCATGCCTGGATGTTCTGTCAGGCCAGAAATAGATAACAATAGGATGTCAATGCCGTCGTGGATTGCATCGTCCACGGCTTTCATAATGTCTGCGTCGGCGCACCCAGATGCACGCCAGCAAACCTTGTACATGGCTATCCGGGCGCGAGGTGCGCCACCGTGAGCTGTCCCAGCCGCTAGCCCAAGGAAGCTGACGTTGTGGACAATGTTGCCGCCGGCCGTTGAGGCAGTGTGGGTACCGTGTCCTTCGGCGTCCCTTGGAGACATGAACTCTCCTGTCAAGACGCTTTTATCGATATGACCCTCGGCATACCACCATGCGCCGATGAGCTTCCGATTGCAATTGTGGGGGCCGAATGAGTCACCAGCTTGACAGGTTCCCTTCCATTTTAATGGAGGAGGACCATACCCATCATCGGCAAAGCTCGGGGACTCCGGCCAAATACCTGACATCATATAGAAGCTAAGTATATTAATTACACACTATTCAAGAAATACATATGGTGCGAACCAGGATTTTTGGATGCGGTTGGAACTTTTTTTAAGACAAAGTACATCGAGGACACGTACCACCGGCACGACTTGCTCATGTCACACATGACACACGAACAAATAAGTTCACTACACATGTTAGAAATTTTATAAGATGTATTTTTTCTTAGCATATAGACTAAAAAAATATCAAAAATGACTAAATTACTCCTAACTATTATCACTAAGCATTATACTCAATGCATACATGTAGAGAGTATAAAAAAGATGGATATTTATTGGGGTTATAATAGGAACATCATATTAATTTTGCATTGAAATATGAAATATGCTCTATATTTATAAACAAAACTATTCAAAAATATGCCTAATAAATTTAGCTGTATGGAGTATTTATTTATGCACCAAGTAACCTGTGTCTAGGACACCGATAATGATGCCATCTCTATATTTTGCTTTTGCAAGTAGTCCGTTTGGCTGCTTGTAGTCCATCCCAAGGAAATCCCAGCTTCGAGTTGTATGTGTACGCCGGATTTGGTTCTTCCGCACGCTCACCACACCAGGCAGTGCTTTATATGTAACGAAAACACCAATCAATTGTTGTTTCGATGATTGCTATCATGGTGTGATAAAAAAGCAAGTAGATATATATAATTAGAGTTGTGCTCCTATACTTTTTCGAAAGGTAAAGAGAAACAAGAGAATCAGTTACCTTGAATCTTTCTCGCTTGGGATTTTGTGAGCCTTGCAGAAAAGCCAGAGAAACTGTATTTGTAGCTGTAGACAATCGACTCAAGAGCCTCATCCTTGCTTCAAAACCATAAAATTGCAGTACAATAATCAACTTTAGTAATGCCAAGATAATATTTTTTTATAAATAGTATAGTGGATATCCCCATTTTTAAGTGGATATATTGTACAATATTTTCTACGGAATTGATATGGCACGCAGACGTGGTTCTTTCTCATCTACATGACTACACCAAACTGCACTCCCATTTCCAGGGATTGCGCATAGGTAAAATCAAAAAAACACTCGGTAAAATCAAAAAATCACTCGGGTTATACTTACCAACCGGCAGTGATAGTGTAAATCCAAAAATCACTCGGTAAAATCAAAAAACAAATTTATTTGCACCTGGACCGGCCAGTATCTACTACTACGCACCTGGACCGGCCAGTAAATCCAAAAGTCACGCGGTTTTCACGCGAAATACGCGCGTGTGCGGTTGATAGGATTCGAACCTGTGACCTACTGCTTCGCGTGAGCACCCCTTACCATCTCACCTAACACTCACTTCTCAAATATTATAAGATATATGTTTCTTTTATCCCTTCGCATCCGAAATTTTCAACGATTATTTGGACGTCTAAATGACTTCAAATAAAAAAGCTGTCAACTACAAAGTTGTAGATCTCATCGAGAGCTACAATTTTCATATAAACTTTGTCTCCATCCGACTCCGTATGCAAAAGTTATGATTTTTTCAAAAATATTATCACTGTCGGTTCGAAATCCGAACCGACAGTGATAATAGTATCACTGCCGGTTCGTGTAAAGAACCGGCAGTGATAATAGTCTCACCGACAGTTTGGATTCCGAACAGACAGTGATAATATTTTAAAAAATCATAACTTTTGCATACGGAGTCGGATGGAGACAAAAAAGTTGTCAACTAAAAAGCTGTAGATCTCATCGAGAGCTACAATTTTCATATAAACTTTATCTCCATCCGACTCCGTATGCAAAAGTTATGATTTTTTCAAAAGTATTATCACTGCCGGTTCGAAATCCGAACCGGCAGTGATAATAGTATCACTGCTGGTTCTTCGAAGAACCGGCAGTGATACTATTATTACTACCGGTTCTCAACAAGAACCGGCAGTAATAGTCTCACCGACGGTTCGGATTCCGAACAGACCGTAATAATATTTTAAAAAAAATCATAACTTTTACATACGAAATCGGATGAAGACAAAATTTATATGACAATTGTATCTCTCGATGAGATCTACAACTTTGTACTTGAAATTGTTTTTATGTGAAGTAATTTAGACGTCTAAATAATCATTGATAACTTTTATCCCTTCATATCCGAAAGTTTCAACGATTATTTGGACATCTAAATGACTTCAAATAAAAAAGTTGTCAACTACAAAGTTGTAGATCTCATCGAGAGCTACAATTTTCATATAAATTTTATCTCCATCCGACGCCGTATGCAAAAGTTATGATTTTTTCAAAAAATATTATCACTGCCGGTTCGGAATTGAGAACTGCCACCGGCAGTGATAATAAAATATCACTGCCGGTTCTTCTTAAGAACCGGCAGTAATAGTATTATTGCCGATTTAACTTATGAACCGGTAGTAAAAGTATTATCGCTGCCGGTTCTAGCTGAACCGGCAGTAATAGACCGGTAAGAAAGAGGCTTTTTGTAGTAGTGAGTTTTGACCAGAGCATAGAATAACTTAGTGCAAAATAGCACCACCGCACACTATATAAGTAATAATTCTTCTCTTATGTCAAGAAATCTTAATTAAATACTCTTCTTGTTCTATTTTGTGCTTCATCTTGTTTTGAAATATAAGGTCTTCCTGAAAGAGCTTATATTTATTTATATAGTGTCTAAAATAGATGCATGTCATCTTAAAATATGTTCAGTCCATATTGTTACATTTTTAACAACTTCTGCCATATAATAATCAAAGTAATGGTCGAAGATGATCTGTATCGAGCAGTAGTTGTGCAGAGGGACTCCATACCTTCCGAGAATGGAAGCGAGCATGTCGTGGTGTGAAGCAGTGACGAGATCAGCATCTTCATGTTGTCTCTCCCCGAGGTAGACGATGTATATCTGGCGACCATTAATTGCAAGATTGATAAGCATGCATTATATCGTGCTTCGTTAGCAAGATTGATGAAGATGGCTATGGCGGCTTACTTGTCTTGGCTGATCGAGCCCGTGAGACCATTGCAATTGCAGCGAAAAGTGGAGAAGGAAGAGCACTACTAGGGACAGCGCTTGTAGTCTCGTCATCGATCTGCTCTATTATTGCAGCATCAGATATCCTCTGTCTTGTGCACGGGCCTTCCTTTTTATAGCGAGCGAACCACCGTATGTATCCTTTAAGGACAAAATCTAGACACTGCTGACGTCACATGGATGCGGTTTGCAGCAGCTGCAGCTCTGCCATCCACACCCCGGAAAGCCCTAGGATGGTGGTCGTGGAATTCATCATCGGCCTGGGCTCCGACTAGGTTCTAATCACCGACGTCGTCCAGTGATTCAATAGGGTTTTGTTATGTCAAACCCTATCACCAACTACTGGAAAACGCTCATTAAGCATCATCTCCATGGCCTAAAGCATACACTACTACCGAACATGTAATTACTGCCGGGTCCACATCGGCATCACTGCCGGATGTGGATCCGGTACAACCTAAGTGGCAGTGATAGTCGAGGACTATCACTGTCGGATGTAAACCGGCAGTGATAATCACTATCACTGCCGGTTTATACTTAAGAACCGACAGTGATAATAACTATCACTGCCGGTTCATACTGTCCAACCGGCAGTGATAATATATTATCACTGCCGGTTATTACTTAGAACCGGCAGTGATAAGTAACTATCACTGCCACATTTTCAATAATATCCGACAGTGATAAGTAACTATCACTGCCCAATTGTTATCAATATCCGGCACTGATAACTACTATCACTGCCCCTTTTTTCTTATTAACCGGCAGTGATAACTCTGTGTCCTATTTTGATATCCAAAACTGGCAGTGATGGGTTTTTTAAACCTTTTTGCATATATATTTTTGCAGTATATGTTGTAGCATGTATATACATTGTACAGTAGATGTATTCTGTACGGTATACGTTGTGCACAATAGTACTGAAGCATCACTAAAGTGTAATTGAAATACATTGAAGCATCATAATATTTAATTATTACATTGTTCATTCACTTTTGAAGCATTAAATTGTTCATTCAGAATTGTTGCCATGCAGAAATGGTCGTAAAACTCGCCCTTCGTGTGGAGAATTTCTCGAATTATGAACCCAGCTATCTGCTCTTGAAGGGCATCAATTTCGTGGTCGAAAGGTCTTTGGTGCCCCGATTGACGCTATTTGTCATGGGAGAAATTGAAGCATTAATTAGTGTCATCGTCTTTATAAAGAAAAGTATGGGTCAACATGTAATGATCGATATACCAGCTGGCCGTTGTATTCCGTATTGTCAGTGATGAACGCGTGGATATGTGTCATTGCGTAGTATCCACATAAATTGTTCCCTTGGGGTTGTTTCAGACATGGAAAATCGGTGTGTATTCTGAACTTTTTCTGGTATGGACGATGCCGTTGGCTCTTCTTGCAGTATTTTGTGTACACCCTGTTCATGATTTCGAGTAGTCATTAAAATTAATTAGGTGCAATGGGATGGAAGATTATTAGAGGAATAATGCAACACCCGAGTTTACCTGTCTAGCAAGTCTGTTAACTCTTTGTATTCGCTTGTCGGTTTCCTCATTGAGTCCAAGACAGTGATGTTGCTTTCGTTTAACATGAAGACAAGGACGATCCAGTGAAAGCTGCAGAAGCCAATTAGTCGTCACATTGTGTTGCGCATCAAATATGAGAGACTAGTAGGCAGGGAAACACGTACTGAAAGTTGTAGGGTAAAAGTACGTAGGCCTTGTGTTGTAGCTTTAGCAGTGCCTTGAGTACGTACACCTCAACATCATTTATTGTTCTTAGATCTTCAATAAGTTTGCAGTTGACCATGCCCGGGTCCAGGAATCCTATCTTTTCATTGTTGTCCGCTCTAAGTGTCTTTATCTCCATTCTACGTAAAAAAAGAAGTCAGACCCTATGTTTAAGAGTACGTGAATATACAGCATGAATTATACAAGAGACTTACAGAGTCCATATTCTTAATATAGACACGTCCAGAGCGTCTCGTTGGTACATCTGATATAGTTCCACGTGTTCAACCCAGAAAGAGTCGTCATTGTTGTGAAAGTCCATATCTTTGTATTTGACTGGGAAAGCAGTGTTTTGTGTCTTTTGGATATACTGCAGGTACCATTCATGTAGACGCCGTAATTATGTGGTCAGTTTGAGCTCCTTATTTGGATGCAGCAAAGCTTCCCCGTTAACGAATGGCCACTTTAAAGGTGGCTCCTGCCCTTCAGCACCACTTTGGCTTCCAGCAACAGCTGCTTTACCACCATCTCCTTTAGATTTCTTCCTAGAGATGCGATCATAGTCTGATAGTTGGCTAGGTTGAGGAGCTTCAGTTATCCGTCCTGTCTGTTTAACCTTCGCTAAGTCCAGGAAGAAATCCTATTTGGCAGGTTCGATTTCAATCTTAGCAGGTGGTGGCGTCTTCTTGAAATGCTCTACTACATAGGCGCCTACTTCTTTTTTTGTTTCTTCGTTGGTCATTTCATATAGTCGTTTCTTGCTAAGAGTTTTGGCTAGCTTCACAGATGACGAACTTTTCCCCCCTGACCATGTAGAATGTTCAGATCGCGGAGCTCTTTGGCTGTCTTGTGGCGCTAGAGCAGGAGGAGTTTTCTTGGGTGACGGCGGAGGAGGAGGACTTTTCCTGGGTGGCGGGAGCAGGAGGAGTTTTCTTGGGTGACGGCGGAGGAGGAGGACTTTTCCTGGGTGGCGCTGGAGCAGGAGAAGGAGCTTTCTTCGATGACGCCGGAGGAGGAGGAGGAGGACTGTTCCTAGATGGAGACTCCGCCTCGTCATCGTTGTTAACATCATCGTCGTTGTCATCTTCTGAGGCAAACTTTATATAGCGCTTGCGCCACGCGATGAATGTGCCCATGCTTTGTCCAAGACTTTGCCCCTCCTCGCCCGCGATCTCAACCTCCACTTTGCGGTATCTGTCAACCACGCTGTCAACTGCAACTCTGGCGTATCCCCGAGGAATTGGGCGGTTATGCAACATCTGCCCCTCGTTGCATGGCCAAGCCATCCCTTCAGCCACCTTGATGGTAATGTTCGCTACGGGCAGGTGCAGACTGCAGCGTGTCGGCTCTATGATTTTGTCCACAGGAAAACTACACGCTGAGTCCTCTTCAGGAGGGTTAGCGGATGCTTGGCTGCTTTTGAGAACCCCAGCGGGACTTACGTCATGTGACTGATGACCTACGTCATGTGACTGACGTTCGCTCAGGACCTTTGTTACCATTTCTCGCATCACTTTCATCTGTTCTTCAAATTCGACTTCCCTTCTGTGCATCCGGTCTTCTATTTCTCGTACACGTTCATTCAACTGTTCTTGTCTGGATTTCTTTGGTCGCTTGTACATATAGGCATCCTCTGGGAATGCTGCTTTCCAGGGCACCAAGCCAACCCCTCTGGTGCGACCAGGGTGCTCCCTATTACCCAAGGCGCGTGTTAGCTCGTCGTCCTCCCTTCTTGGCAGGAAGGAGCCCTCAATAGCTTCGGAGTGGGCATCTGCGATCTTCCTCGAGATTTCCTCGTCTTTCTCGCTTCTGAAGCTTAAGCTGCCATCATCCGACAAAGTAGCTCCCCTCGCAAACAGCCAATGCTTCGATCTTGGGGCCATGTGAGACGTCACAGTAACAACTCCACCAAGTGTTAGCTGTTCTTCCCGTGCATCCCACTTGGGTACTTTCCTCACGTAGCCACCGGTGCCTAGCACATGGGGGTAAATGTTCTTGTCCGAATTTGCCTTGTTCTGCTGGCTGATAGCCTGGGCTTCATCAGATTTCTTATATTGCTTGAATTCATCCCAAAATTGCTGTAACCTCGGGAATCTATTAAAATCCGGCGTTTGATCCTTCTTGACGTACTCCTTATTTAGTTTTGTCTTCCAGTTCTTCCATGCAGTTTCCATAACGCTTAGTGCATGTTTCCTAGCAATCTCCAACTGATCTTCGGGGAACTGAAACTTCGCTGTCAACTCTGTCCACAATGTTTCCTTGATGTCATCGGGAACATACGACGGAGAATCGCGCAGACGTGTCCATGATTTGTAGATGATGGGCACATTGTCTCTAGCCAGGAGCCCGCATGCTGTCCGATATGGCCCAAGCAATGACGCGGGTATAGCTGGTTCTCCGACTGCACTAAGCTCAACTATCACCTTTCGTTCACCTGTGCGCATCTTGCTAGGACCTCGTCCGCGACGCTGGCTCGGTGCACTAGATGTCTGACCCTGCATTTTGATTGTTTCATTAGTCGTTTGGCTCTGCTCTAATTTCATCGGGAAGCATATCCTACGAAATAATCCTAGTAAAGACTTACCTCATGTACATTTGTTGCCTCGACTTGTTCCAGGTTGAGGAACTCTGTCGGGCTTTGCTTTGGGCTTTGGTCCATGGGCTCAGCGCCATCCGGCACTTGTCCATTGTGAGAGGCCATGTGTGGCAAGTTTTCTAGAATTTTAAATTAACAAAATCATATCAATGTTGTGCATATATAAGGCGTAATCACCATTTTGTCATGCGTTAGATAATATTGTAACATACATACATATTAATAGTCTAAATTTCAACATCTTAATCGCATGGATCGATTCTACGGCAACCTACTTTCGTGGACAGAGGGAGCAGGTAACAAAGAACATATACAATTTCACATATACTTACACATGATACATATACAATTGACAATTCACATATACTTATACAGATCACATATACTTACACATGATACATATACAATTGACAATTCACATATACTTATACAGATCACATATACTTATACAGATCACATATACTTACACATGATACATATACAATTGACAATTCACATATACTTATTTGCTCAATAAAAAATAATGAATCATTCTTATTCCACACTAATATGATTTTCAAAAAATGAAATAAGGTTATAAATCCACAACTAGAATGTTAGTAGTCTATTACACCAAAAGAAAGCAGAGCGATCAGTTCCTTGTCAACCAAGCACGTCACCTGGTGGCCTCTTCACCCAGTGTATCGTATGCGCTCCTGGCAGCCATGCTTTTGGAATATGCAGGTGCTGATCAAAATCAGACAGGACCTTCTCAACGGCCGGCACCTAATGCCGCCGATGGACTCACCACGGCCGGCAACGTATCGTTGCGTTGTCATACATATGGCAATAGATCACATGAAGACAGCATTATGTCATTCATATGGAGGTAATTATATATGATTGCTCTCAGATTATTGGGTTTGAATGAAGATTAGAACCTTCATCTCATCACAGATGGGCAAAACAATTAATTGAGTAAATAAGGCCTTAAATCATCACAGAGCAATAGCATCGACCAACCCTACAATCATCACAGAGCAACATCACAGAGCAATAACATCGAGAACCCAAGAATCATCGATTGTCAATGCATGTTAGTCTACCAACTTAAGGCCTTATTTACAGAACAATTGTCAATATCATCGAGAACCCTAGAATCATCACAGAGCAATAGCATCGGCCAACCCTAGAATCATCACAGAGCAAGGCATCGGCCAACCGTATAATCATCACAGAGCAAACATCACAGAGCAACATCACAGAGCAATAACATCGAGAACCCTAGAATCATCACAGAGCAACATTACGGCGGGAGGGGTCGAAGGAGGGAGGAGGCACTGCAGGGAGGGCCAGCGCGGGGAGGGGTCGAAGGAGGGAGGAGGCACCGCAGGGAGGGCCAGCGCGGGGAGGGGTCACCACAGGGAGGAGGCACCGCAGGGAGGGCCGGCGCGGGGAGAGTCGACGTCGGGGGGAAGCGCCGCAGGGGAGGCGTCGCCGCACGGAGGGCCGGTGTGGGGAGAGTCGACCGCGACTAGGGCGTAGAGAAGAACTCCAAATAAATTGTGAAATGGCTAAGTGTGGGAAATGGCTAAGTGCGGGAGTGAAAACGTATATATAGGGAGGATTATTACTGCCGGTTCAAATAAGTGAACCGGCAGTGATATATTATCTCTGCCAGCTTGTTATAGAACCGGCAGTAGTAGTGCAACATCACTGCCGGTCATAAATGACCGGCAGTAATATTTAGATATCACTGCCGGGTCATAAACGCCCGGCACTAAAAATTCATTATCACTGCCGGTTCATTTAAATGAACCGACAGTGATAATGTATTTTTAGTGCCGGGCGTTAATGACCTGGCAGTGATATGTAAATATTACTGCGGTCATTATGAACCAGCAGTGATGTTGTAATAGTAGTGCCCGTGATGTTCCATTGTAGTGCGCGTGATATATATCTATTACTACCGGTTGCAGACTATGACGTGGCATTGATGTGTTCTATTAGTGTCTGTTCTCGTTTGTCAACCGGCATTGATGTTCCTTGTCTGCTGTGGCAGAAGTGGCGCGGTGGCAAATGCTGCCATGGCAAGGACTTACTGCCGCGGCAAGGAAAATTGGCACACCTGTTTTAGCCCAACCAAATACAAACATTGGAATTTCTTTAGCCCAACCAAATAAGAGCTATTTAGGGCTTCATACAAATTGCTAATTTATTTGTAAAAAAACCCCAAATATAAACATTGGAATTTTCCTTTTTTGTTTTATTTAAAATTTCAGTTAATTAGGAATAATCAATAAAAACTTGCTCTTACTATCTCATCTTCATCCATTGGACATTTACTATTTCTAATTGACTATAATAATCAATACTCCATAAATTTCAAAATGAAGCATGTCCTTCTTACAAAATGTTTATATCACAAATTGAAGCTTGACCTTCATACAAAATAAAGCATATCCTTAATTACACAACTAAGTTACAATCCGACCTTCGTTATGATCACGGCGTATGTATGTAGCTTCCTCTATGTCTTCCATGAGACCTAGGTCGATGTTCTCACCGAAAGGAGGAAGCTCATCAAATTGGTTATAGTCTTCCTCGTCGACTACATTCTCAACTCTCACAATCCTTCTTTTTGATTGAAGAACCACGTGACGTTCCTTGTCAGCTGGATCCCTCACAAAGAAAATTTGTGTAACGGCATTAGCAAGTACAAATGGTTCTTCTCTGTATCCGACGTGTTTGAAGTCCACGGTAGTGATACCGTACTTGTCGATATTCACGCCCCTAGGTAGCCTGACCCACTGGCACCGAAAGAGGGGGACCTTCAAAGGCCCATAGTCAAGCTCCCAAATCTCTTCTATGAATCCGTAGTACGTCTGCATATTGCCATTGCTGTCATAAGCATCTATACGGACCCCGCTGTTTTGGTTAGTGCTCTTGTTATCTTGTGCTCTCGTATAAAATGTATACCCATTGATGTCGTATCCTTCAAATGTCAAAATTGTATATGATGGTCCCTTAGCCAGCGTTCTCAATTGAGCACACTCTGTTTGTGTATGCATCATGTATCTAAGCAACCAATCTCCAAAGTTATCTCTGTGCTCTCTCGCGATCCAAACCTCAGACTTACATGGGTTTTGTCTTCGTAGCATGTTCTTGTGCATGTCGACATACGGGGCCGCTACAACTGATTGTGATTGGTGCAGAACTGTAAAATGTGCTTGCGTGAATGAAGCACGATCATTTGTACAGATCAATTTCTGACCTAGTGTCCCTTTTCCTTGTAACCTCCCTTCATGGCGAGATACGGGCATACCAATCGGTTTGAGATCCATGTAATCGATGCAGAACTCGATGACCTCCTCGGTTCCCCAACCTTCGGCAATGCACCCTTCTGGCCGATGTCGATTACGAACATATTTCTTCACAACCCCCATGAACCTCTCGAAAGGGTACATCTGATGTAGAAACACAGGGCCAAGAAACTGTATCTCTTTCACAATATGAATAATGAGATGGACCATAATATCGAAGAAGGATGGAGGGAAGCACATCTCAAGCCGGCATAGAGTGTGGATCACGTCTTGCTGTAGCTTATCCAGTTTCAACGGGTCGATGACCTTTTGTGAAATCGCGTTGAAGAATGAACACAACTTTATAATTGGGTCTCGCACTTTCTCTGGCAGAACACCCCTAATTTCTACAGGAAGCATCTGTGTCATCATCACGTGGCAATCATGAGACTTCATACCAACTAATTTCAAGTCTTTCATTGAGACTAGCCTCTTTAGGTTGGCAGAATAATCGGACGGAACTTTGACTCCGTGCAAGCACTCACACATGCTAATTTTCTCAATCTTGCTTAAAGTGTAGCAAGCTGCGGGAAGGTACTTTTTTCCTTGACCCAGGTCTTCATGATGCAGCTCCTTCCTAAGTTTCATATCTTTCAGGTCCATCCGTGCCTTGAGTATATCTTTTGTTTTGCCAGGTATATCTAGTAAAATACCAAGCAAGCTGTCACACACGTTCTTCTCTATATGCATGACATCGATAGCATGTCAAACATCCAGGTGATGCCAATAAGGTAGGTCCATAAATACTGATCTCTTTTTCCACAAAGGAGTCAGATCACCGAACTCGGATCGATGTACTTGGCTCCATTTCCATGGATAATTTTAATATCCTTTACGGCCGCAAATATCTCTTTGCCGTTGCGATGTTTCGGAGCTGAAGCTGTCTCCTTTGTACCATCAAAAGCACTCTTGTTGTTGCGATACGGGTGGTCCTTGCGAAGGAACCTACGATGTCGCATGTAACACATTTTTCGACAGTATTTCAGCCACCGGCTCCCTGTATCACCCATGCAATGCACACATCCATTGAATCGTTTTATAGTCTGGCCCGAAAGATTGCCAAGAGCAGGGTAATCATTGATGGTTACGAACAACAACGCCCGTAGTATGAAGTTCTCTCTTCTGTACTCATCCCATACCCGTACACCGTCGTTCCACAATACCAGAAGATCTTCAACCAGTGGTTTGAGGAACACATCAATATCGTTGCCAGGTTGCCTCGGCCCTTGGATCAGTAACGGCATCATAATGTACTTCCGCTTCATGCAAAGCCAAGGAGGAAGGTTGTACATACATAAAGTCACCGGCCAAGTGCTATGATGACTACTCATGTTGCCGAAAGGGTTCATCCCATCCGTAATGAGTCTGAATCTTATATTCCTCATATCATATGCAAAGTGTTTCTTGTATTTTCTATCGATGTTCCTCCACTGCGCGGAGTCTGCAGGGTGTCTAAGCATTCCATCCTTTTTACGCTCCTCGGCATGCCATCGCAGCAATTGAGCATGCCTTTTGTTCGCAAACAGACGCTTCAGACGGGGGATTATAGGGAAATACCACACCACCTTGGTCGGAGGTCTTTTCTTCTTACACTGCCCCTCGATATCATCATCGCCGCGCTTATACCGAGATGCCTTGCAAACGGGACATGCATCCAAATTTGCAAACTCATCGCGATACAATATGCAATCGTTTGGACATGCGTGTATTTTCGCACTTCCGGTCCCAGCGGCAAACAACTGCTTGGCACGGTGCGTGGTTTTTGGCAACACGTTACCCTCTCGAATGACATCTCTAAAGAAACCTAACAGCTCTGTGAAACTCTTGTCGGACCAACCATTGCTTGCCTTCAACTGCAGCAGCGTAAGCACAACATGCGACTTTTGAACTCCTCTTTGCGCACTGGGTACAAGGGTGTTGTAGAATCCTCTACCATACGCTGAAACTTCTGAAAATCCCTTTCACTCGTGAGGTCCTCCTCCCCATCATGCAACATCTGTTCTAGATCATCTTCATGGTTATCGATGAATGTCTCTTCATGGGTGTCGACGAACGTATTTTCCACCGTGGCCAAGTCGGTGTCTTCATCATCATCAATCAGATGCCCTTCATGCATAATCTCATCTTCACCATGCTCGGTCCAACAGGTATAGGCAGGCTTGAAACCCCTTCGAAGCAAGTGTGCACGGATCGCCTCAAGGTTCGAAAATTGCTTCTCATTCTTGCAATCGATGCACGGGCAACAAATATAGTCCATCAGCTTATTTGACTTGTACGCCGCAGCCGCGCTCAGAAAACTAGTCACACCGTTAAAGTACTCTCTATCGCAACGGTCCGCTTCATACATCCATCTTCGATCCATCTATAAATATTTACAACAAATAAAATCTCAATAAATCAATAAGTACTCACAATTTGTTTTATACATTTAATTTGTTATGTAGTGCTAATTAATGTAGAAATTTTCATTACTTATAAATCTATATCCAAATCTCGATTGTAAAATCAATTAAATAATTGCTATTAGTTATATATAATGGTGCATCAAGCAAATTTACATTACTTACGTAGTAATAAATTAACATACGAAATAAAGAAACAATTTTAAGTATTTAGATTAAACAATAGTTAATTATGAAGTGCTACCACATTTAAATTCAATCAACTTATTAAATGCAATCACTATACATATAATAGTTGGTAATTTCAAATCTAAACTCCAGATTACAAATCTAATTGTGTTGACTAGGCAATCAATAATTCTGATCACAACCTACAACAATATAGAACGTAATATCCAACTAAAAAGTATACGAACCTTACATCAGAAGTTAGAAACGACAAATTACACCAAATTTGAGAGCAAAAATTCGCCCTCTCTCCACCCCAATCGAGCAAGAACAGAGCTCCTCTCTGTTCTGGACATCTTGGGGAAGGGAGCCAGGGTACATATAGTGCCATATTATCACTGCCGGTTCACTCTCTTGAACCGGCAGTAATATATCACTGCCGGTTCTATCTCAAAAACCAGCAGTGATATGGCTGCCTTTTCCCGCGCAATTCACTTTAT
Organism: Guadua angustifolia; assembly: GCA_036346375.1. Lineage (NCBI taxonomy): Eukaryota > Viridiplantae > Streptophyta > Magnoliopsida > Poales > Poaceae > Guadua > Guadua angustifolia. Next base: position 4,810,219 of record CM070506.1, read on the forward strand.
CACTGCCGGTTACACTATTGAACCACACTAATACTTTCACTGCCAGTTCTCTATCTAAAACCGGCAGTGATATTGAGCCGTTTCCCGCCCAAATGATTTAGCAGTGCCAGTTATACATATACTGTTCCTATCACTGCCGGTTGAAATTAAACCCGACAGTGATAATATTATCACTGCCGGTTGAATTTAATAACCGGCCGTGATAATATTATCTCTGCCGGTTGAATTTAATAACCGGCAGTGATAATATGAACCTTCCAACTCCCGCCGCCAACGACCGTCGCTTTTCCCCATTCCTCTACCAACCATTGCGCTTCCCCATTGTTGCAACTGTTGGGCTTCCCATTCCTCCTCTATATAATGCGCAGCTCCTCAATCTGTGGCGCTCCTCACAATCCACCATTGCTGCAAGAATGGCACCCCCCAAGAAGCGAGCACGTACTGGGTAAAACAGTGATCCGCCGCCAGAGAAGAAGGAGAAGGAGAAGGAGGAGGAGGAGGCAGAGGAGGTGGAGGAAGAGGAGGTATAGGAGGAGGAAAAAGAGGACGAAGAGGAGGAGGAGGGCGACGACGACGACAGCGGCTACGGCGAGCTCCTTCGGCGTTGGGGCAAGACCAACTCCGCCACCGAATCGGATTCAGAGGAGGAGGAGCACCGCTGCAACTCCGATCGGTCATCCGGCGGTAGCTCCGGCGACGAGGAGGAGGAGGACGACGATGACGAGTTTTCGATATAGGATTTAATATGTTTTGTATATAAAATTATGACTATATGTAATTATGGACTACAAATGTTCTGCGAGAGATAAATAACAAATGTTTAATATGTTCTGTTTTTTATCTAATTATGCTTTGATATGTTCTGTATCTTAACTAATTTTGGGTAATATCACTGCCGGTTCTGGAGTAAAACTGGTTGTGAAAATGGTCTTATCACTGCCGGTTAAAAACAAAAACCGGCAATGATAGATCACTACCGGTTTTTTATATAAACCGGCAGTGATATCTTCTTATCACTGCTGGGTCTCTCTAAACCCGGCAATGATATTGCCTCTATTCGTGCTGGAAAATTTTACTATTCTTATCACTGCCGGTTAAAATTAGAACCGGCAGTGATAATATTATCACTGCCGGCTTGCGCCTAACCGACAGTGATGGGGCGTCGCGGATGAAGTAGTCTGTAGTAGTGATAGTGTTTTGCTGTTGCTGCACCTCAACACGTGTGATCGAAATATTGTCTTCGATGTGATTCTCTCCACTAACACTTGAGTCAGATCCTGCCATGATAGTAAAGCCGAAAGAGTGGAATAGGTAATATTTGTGAAAATCACACAACCTTACCTCCTACTCATCAATGTTCTTATGCATTCTCATCAGACCGCCGTTGTGCAATGTGGTAGTTCATCGGAAATGACTCAGCGATTCAACAGCAGGAGGTCGCAAGAACTTAGCCTCAGTTTATAGTGGAGCTCGGTGAGCTAAACAAGGGGAGATGTAGTACGTACTGAAATCTAGTGGATGTAAACCTAGCAAAGCACGTAACCAATGCTGGGCTATCACACCAAAGACTAGATGCAATGCAACCCTTTTGCTCCTGAAAGACTTTTTTTGAACAACTGTCTTTCTAGTCTATTTATTTTACAACTCTCTTTCTTCTCTGATTTCCTTTTTATTTCTTCTTCTCTTTTGTTTTTATTACCGCAAACATTAACTACAACTGAAAACAAAGAGGATGCAGCAAGAACAAACATAACTTTGGTGTGAAAACAACATAACAACTAGCACCGTGCAACACTAAAATTTCAATACCACAACAAAGGCTTGGATAAATTTTTTGAGGGCTTGTGGACTTTAGGACAGGGAATAAAAATACGAAGAACACAAGAAATAGAGATCGAACAGAGATGATATGTAAATGATAGAGGGTATCGATTCAGTGGCGAATCCAGGATAAAAATAGAGGGGGGGCTCCTACATCGAAGTTCTAACTCAAGACAAGTATACTAGTGATATATGTACCAATCTATTGCCATCCAAATTCCAAATTCATACATAAATAGGAAGGAAACAAAGTAAATAATCAAAATATAACAAGTGTGGTACCTTGCTAATGGATAGAATGACATAAATATGTGAGGACGGATCATCGATCATTTGACCTGTAGATAAAAATATAAAACTCAGTGATGCAAATTTGTGAATACTTATAAAAATATAAATTGAAATAATACTTATGAAGGCACTAGTACTGAGTACGACGCAATTTCACTCTACGATTTTTCATCTCTTGAAAGTGTCAAATGATTTCTTTATTATCGACATTTCTAAATATCTCTTTCTCAGTGTAACACACTATCAAGTCATTAAACCAATCATTTGCTATCTTGCTGCCCAAATATGTCTTAATAATCTTCATTGCTAAGAAGATTCTTTCTACTGATGATGTTGCCACTGGAAGGATTAATGTAAGCTCAATGAGGCGATAGACCAATGGAAAAGTTCTATTCTTTTCGGTTTCAACCATCTTTACAACAAACTTTGCAAGATCACGACAACTATTAAATTCAACACTTCTCCTAGCATTAAGAATGAAGATTTGAAGTTGATTTCTTAATAACAAATGGTTAGCTATGGTGAAATCAGCAGCGTAAATCTCAGCAAATCTAACAAGTTTATCCACATAAAACTTTGAGAAGGAGTTGCTTGGATTAAGACAAGATATGCATATCAATAACTCTGAAGAAACTTCATTAAAGCCATGATTCATCTCACCCATAATAGCATCAAGAGCAACATTGAAAATGTCAACATGATAATATTGAAGGTAAGTCATCTTATGCTTCCGACGTACAGATTTGCCCTTAACTCCAATGAAGTCATCCATATCCAGCACACCGATCTCATTTGCCTCGCAAAAGGACTTGACTTGGTTAAGTAATAGCTCCCACCCATTGTCCCTCATGTCTTGTAGGCTCACCTTCACATCGACAATCAAATCCATGGTTTCTACAATATCTTGATCCCTTTTTTGCAAAGCAATTGATAGCTCATTCGTAATGCCCAACAAGTCTATCAAAAAATATATGATGAATACAAATTCAAATCTTTCCATCTGTTGTATCAAACCTGCTGCTCCACTATGACCTGAAGGATATGATGCATCTTTAGATATCATCTCTAAAACCTCAAGCACTGACCCCACATCTGGTATATACGAAGTATGGTTTTAAGACGAGAGCCCCATCTAGTATCCCCGGGTCTAGCTAGACTAGTTTCCTGATTCAAACCTGTTCCACTTAAAAGCATACCATTCTCCAATTTCTCCAATACTTTCTCATGATGCTTTTCCATCAAAACATCCTTTCTCTTGCAAGATGTACTCACAGTGGTCACTATTAAGGGAACATAGTTGAAGAAGTCAGCAATAGCTCTACTATAACTTGCGACAGTGACAACCACTAACTGTAACTGATGGGCAAAGCAATGGATATAGAAAGCATACAGACTCTCATCTTGTATCAATTTTTGCAAGCCATTAAATTCCTCTCTCATATTTGAAGCTCCATCATAACCCTACCCGTGTAGTCTAGAAATAGGTAGATCATTATCAGTAAGCAAACTAACCATAGCTTCCTTCAATGCAATCGATGTACAGTAAGTGATATGCTTAATACCAAGAAACCTTTCCATGATCTTCCCTTCTTTGTTTACAAACCTACATTTCAACCAAATTAATGATACAAGGTTAGAACTTAATACAAATCATAAATGGTACAACTAACAAACATAATATGTACTACTAACCTGACAATCATCGCCATTTGCTCCTTTATTGACGAATCGCGTGACTCATCAATAAGCACCGCGAAATTCCTATCTCCAATCTCATCTTTAATCACCTTTGTTACCTCTTGTGCACAAAATTTCTCAAGTTCTTTTTGTATCTCTGGACAAATCATCAAACTATTCCCTCCACCATCAAATTCAAATGCCGCATTCCCATTTGGCACCTTATCTTTATACCACTCCAATAGCTCTTTAAAATTGCCTTTGTTTATAGATGTAGAAGTTTCATCATATCCACGAAAAGCATCGCCTTGCATTATGAGATATTTTGCACAATCTAAAGAAGCAGTCAAACGAATCTTGTATGCAATTTCAGAGTCCTTGCTATAAATATTTAATTTATGTTCTATGCTTGCTCTTTGATTGTGAAAATCTTCACAATCTTGCATTGCAATGTTGTGAACACTATTAGGTCCCCCAACATGGTCTTTGAAACCTTCCATAGCCCTTCTCCAATTCACATAGCCAACTTTTGTGAAGACATCCTTCCCAAAATGAGTAGGTTGTCCTGGTTTCTTAAAAAGAAAGCAATAGAAACAAAAGGCGACGTCCTTTTCAATACTATATTCTAACCAATCGAATTTCTTGTATCATGATTTTTGAAATGACCTTGATTCCCCATGTTGAATCTTCTTTGGAAAAGCATATCCGATTGGTTAAGTCAGACCCTTCAACATATATGCCCTCCTCACTTGATCTCTAATCTCTTTAGGATAAATTTCAATTTGTTTGCGATGCGCTGGATCAACAACAATTTCATTGGAATTAAAAACATGCTGAGACATATTGCCTTCGTTGGTTCGTGGGTTACTAGTACTCGCACTTCATCGAAAAAAATTGTGCAATGTTTGGTTCTCCATTTTTGCAACTTAGTTTGCTGACTTGCTGTAATAAAATAAATTGAATCAGCAAGATAATACAAGAATCAACCAGTCAATAGAATTAAGATTAGCCTAGCCTTTGTCACTGTTCATCAATGTGAGCACAGGGCACTAGCAATTTTATACCGAGACTTAAGAGTAATTTTTATTCCGACACTCACACAGTCACATGGGGAAATTTTTTATACCGAGACTAAGTCTGGAGAGCAATTTTTTATACTGACTGAGTGGGCATGGTTTGGGCGATCAATTCCCCATTTCTCTCTGCGCTCTGGCATCTCTGCGTCTAGGCAGTCTAGCTAGTGATGAGGCGATCTAACGACGACTCGATGAGGCGAAGAGCATTCGGTGGCCTTCAGCGATGACTTGGCAGCGACTTCTTCGGCTCCTGTCCTCTATTGGCTGCCGCACCCACGCCGACGTTCCCTAGCCCTTCCCCGCCCAGGCGTCGACCTTCTCCCTTGCCTGCAGCTGGCTCGTCTTCCCCGGTCCCAGCCTCGGCCCCGGTGTGGCCCACGTGCGCTCGTCTTCCCCTGTTCCGGCCCCAGCCCCAGCGAGGAAGCATTGACCCCAACCCCAGTGCCTCGCCCAGGCGCAGCCCTCTGGAGTTTGGAAGACTGGAACCCTCTCCCGTGCGGTAAGGTGGCGGCGCTACAGAACAGGCTGAATACAGTATTGTACAGGTGTCCTTGAAACTTGCCCTTTGGTCCATGTAGTACTGGTTGTTTGGTTCTAATTAAGCCTACCAGCCCATGTCTGATACTCTGATGTTTGATACTCTGAATCTCTGATGTTTTTGCTTGCACACGGGGTTGAGGGATACCACTGTCCGCTGGGAGCCTGGGATCCGGGGAGGGTGTTGGGGAGGTCCCCGTCGACGGCTAGCCAGAGGTGGGGCTAGCACCCCAACCCACCCCAACGATAGATCCGCCACTGTGTGGATCACTACTACGCCAACGCATATCATTTCTCCCAAAAGGATGGCTCGGTCTTCACGGCGTAGGATGGCTGAGGAAGGGTAACTAGCTGCTAGTAGCCTAGGGTACATAAAAATCACCTACGGCGGTTTGGCTGAAATTAGTTATTTCCCTTGGTTAGGAAGGTTTTCTTTTGGTATGGTACTTACGGTAGGCTGTAGCTATGATTTATACCACTTGTTATGGTAACAGCGAAAGTTCAAACTCTAAGTTAGAAATAATCTTGTTAGATAATGAATTAGCATGCAAAAATCAGAAAATATAGAAAAAGGAAAGCGTCTTTTCCCGAGTCCTTGTCCATGAAAGCAACAGTGCATTTGGGCAACATTTTCCTACTTATACCTGTACCAATAGTGATATATGTATATGTGTGTATATATATGTATATATACATATGTATCACTGCTATACGTCACAATCGGTTCTTTTTTTGTTATCACAGTCAGTTCTGGTGGCAACACAAAGTTATTAGACAGAGATGAGATAGTGCTATCATAGTCGGTTCTTGCTCGATTGTGATGAGGCATCATCTCTATCGCTTTATTCTAAGAACCGATAGAGATGAGTTTTCTTTGGAAGAAGCGATAGAGATGACCACCTCATCTCTATCATTTTAGAAAAAATCGATAGAGATGAGGCGGTCATCTCTATCACTTCTTACAAAGAACCGATAGAGATGTGCACTTCATCTCTATCGCTTCTTTGTAGGAACTGATAGAGATGTGGTGGTCATCTCTATCACTTCTTACGAAGAACCGATAGAGATAATCCCCTCATCTCTATTGTTTTCTTCTGGGAACCGATAAAGATGAGGGGGTGTGTTGTTTTTCAATTCACTCTCCAATCAGCATATATTTCACATAGTATGCATGCAGATATCACATTCACATAACATAAATCATTGCACACATTATGCATATATCACATTCACAGAACACAAACACTTTATTACAACACATATTACATTCTTTCACAAAATAGAACTCAAACATGCTTAACAATTAGTACACATGCAATCGCATTCACATATGTAATATTGTTCACATATGGATTAGTAAGAGCTTTCAGAATCTCTAAACCTACCATCCTCTAACATAACTTCCATCCAGTATCACTGGGATAAGTTGTCTTATAATTTGTTGAGTGCAGAGTTGGCAGGCAAAAGGGGCTTTTCATGGATGTAGGCCTTAAGATCATAAGGGGTCTCTATGGCCTATGCTGATTTTCCTTTCTAGGTAGAAAGAGTCTCCAAGGTTAGGGCAGTGGGCTTTTCATGTACCTCACGGGACGTTGTGGCCTTTATGAGCTTTGCCTTTTTAGTAGAAGGAGTATCTGAGGCCTCCAATGGTTCTGTGGCTATCGTGCTAGTCCTTTTACACGCTAGCTCTGCACTTTATGTAGGACTCGCCACAGTGGTGGGAGCAGACGTAGGTATGGTAGGAACTTACGAAGCACGTGCATATGTAACTTGTTGTAGTACTATTGGAATGGTAGAGAAGACATGAGGGTTTTTTACCTTGACTAGTATGACGCTCGTCATGAGCCACTTGATGAATGACATCAGTACTTACCTGAGAGTGGTGATCATGGACGTAGTCCACTTGGACCCTCATGTAGCCCTTCCCCAAAGGCTTCCCATAAACAGTGTCGATCTCCTTGCATAAAAATGCAACCCCATGTGCAGTCTCGACAGGAAATCTGTCTTTCATTAAGGTGAGCTGGCACTTGGTCGGTGCCTGCAAGAAGTGCGTAACTTGAGAGAAAACATTACAGGAGTTACTCTCGCACCTTTAAGTCAAGTAAAATTAATTATTAACTTCAACTAGGGACTGACCTTATCATTTTTGGAACTGCAGTTGTTAGGTCGGGGCACAGGTTTCTCTACTATAGGCAGGGGCATGTGGCTCTGAGTTTGGGAGATCATCGCCATCATTTCGGCTCTTAGGTGCTCCTCACGTGCCATCATCTCCCTCCTCATCTCCTCCTTGATCTGCTCCCTCAACTGCTCCTAGAGGGTGTCCTTAAGGCGATCTGCACGTGCCTCCCATGATCTTGATCTATAACTCACAATGTTATTTTGGAAGTAGGACTTCTTTGTATGCCCCACTCCTGCGGCAAGCACCCGGCCCTTATGGTCGGGCTTCCCGATCGTAGAGGACAAGATGTCCTTCGACCCTTGGCTCAGAAAAGTCCCCTGCTCTTTCCTTTGTTTTACCTCCTCCTGCAGGAAGCGAGTACAAATTAGATCTGAAATATAACAAGAAGGGTCAATTGCAATGTACTAAGTTAGATGTCTTACGATGGTGGAGATGGCATGTGCGATGACGGGGTTTGGTACTACGAGCTACCTGTCCGCAGTTTTCTTTGTCCTTGCTAATACCCAATCATGTGATCACTCCTCACATATGTGTGAGTAAGGCATCACCATCACAAAGTTCACGCACTACTCAGCTAGTCGCGCCCACTCTACCTTCTTCCCTTTATAGCCACCTGAACCGAGGTGGTGTGCGTGCGTGTTCTGTCTCTGGGTAGCAATGTTCTCTTGTCTTAGCTCCTCTACCTCGGGCGTACTTTTCATCCTTGTGAACTCCTCCCAAATACCGAGAGTCATGAATGGATACCTCTCGAATGGTGTACAGCCTTTTAGCATGTACTCACTATGCATGAAGATCCTGAAGTGCCTCAGAGCAACACCCATCCTCTTCAAGGCGTACCGTCTCGCATTGTTTTCATCTTCCTCTTCTATAATCCATTTGCCCTTAACCTCGTCCCATAGCCGATTCTTTTGCTCAGCGCTGACTTCCTTTCTCCAATCCTTAACAGTTATGAGAACTCTCTCCCTCACTAATTGGCTGAGGAATGACAGGTATCGCCCTTGTACTTGGGAGGACCCGTGCAAACTCCCATGGTATTGAAGTGGAGAACCTGCGGTGTTCTCCCTATGGCCCCTTTGTTCGGTACTCAGACCTTTCTCACCTTACTTGGCCTCTCAATATTTGGAACTTAGCTCAGCCCCTTAGGAGCACCTTCTACTCTGTTTGACAATGAGCCGATACTCTCTAATTGCGATATTTTCAATTTTCTTATCTGACATGGTCATATATTTGACACGAAAGAAAGTAATTCGTTGCTATTATATTAGAGGTGGCAATAAATCATGTAAAGTTACAGCTGAATAGATAATTCATAGCATTTATTTGTTCTAGCATATTGTAGTAGAGTAACAGATAAATGAATGATCTTCAAGAAAAGTCTATCTGTTAACTAACTAAATACATACCAACGATAAGTCCTAATCTCTAAATCGGTGAGATCCTAATCCCATTCGAGGATATATAGTTTGGGCAAGTTCCAAAGCCGTTGTACAATTCTAGAGAAAATTTCGGTAACATCTCCCCGCTATTCACCAGATGCAAGTCTCGACAACAGGTCAAGAGGGGTGTGTATCTGGAAAACACCAGGGAGACTCTACTGAAATCTACTATGAAGTTGTACAACAGCTCAGGAACTCGCCCGAACCACATATCATCGAACTGTTCAAAAAACATGGACAATTTGGGACTATTTGCTTATAAATATGCTATTTCAATCGGCATATTTATAAACAAGTACCGTCGAATAGGAGATATAGGTTACGCATGGTAAACTCTAACATCACACTGAGTTAAAAATAAAAATAATATGTAAAAAATAAACACGTGTAATATGCCGAAAGTAATATACTGTATTGTATGACTAGTTGCCGTCTTGAATTTTGTTACTAATGGTATTTAAGTTGGAAGGCCAGTGCGCTTTTATCTCAAACTATTGAGTATAAGACATGTTCTGCAAAAATGATATATATTTTTTTGGATATTTCATGTTTGCAATGATATATAATTTATTATGACAGGACTCTTTGAAATATGGCACCAGCACCAACTATTTGGGCAACTTGTATTAGGAGGGTGATTTATAGAAGCAGCTTCTTTTTTTTCAGACCAAATTTCCATTGATTTTCTCCCTTGTTTCTTCTCACTAGCCTTGTTGCATGAGGATCAGCAGGGACTGCCAGAAATCGCAACACCTCCAACCTCAATCGCTGCCTGGAATAGCAAAACACAAGTGTAACATCCCAATTTTTGACATTTTCTTTATTTAATATTAATTTATTACAATTTATGATTTTTGTGAATTTTCTGGATTTATTTGGATTTTTTGAGATTTATTTGAATTATTTTGAATTTAAACATATTGCCTTTTGTCAAGAAATAATTATAAAAGGAAAAGTTTAAAATAAATTTTTGCCAAAAATATTTTATTTAAGTCTAGAATGTCTCAAAGTATTTTTGAGATTTTTCTTGGAATTTTTAGAGTATTTTTATTGCCCTAAATAAATAGAATTATTTTCTTAGATTATTTTAAATGAAAAATCCCGAGTAATTCGCATTGAACAGTAATGGGCTCGCCGGAATCTGTCTTGCCGTCTTGCCCAACAACTGTATCGCCTAATGCGCCGCTTCGCCTACTGACCGACCGTTGGATGAGGATCCAACGGGCTTCATCAACGCGCGTAAGTCATAAACCCTAGTCACCGTGAACCGTCGGATCTTCATCGTGGGGGCTGCATCACGCGATACCGTTTCGGAAACTATTTGATCCGGGCCGTCGGATTAGGCAAGAGGATGAGATCGTGCCACGCCGGGACTTCTCTATAGTCGTCCAATGGAGATCGTGCGGCCGATGGTCGTCGTCTTCGATTCGAACTCGGATTGCGCCGCCGCCGCCGTCGACTCAGAGTCCGCCGTCCAGACGCGTCGTGGGCAGGGTATTTAAGGACCCAACTTGACCCCCGAGGTTCTCCGTGAGTCACCGCATCTTCTAGCCCTAGCGCCGCCGCCAGTGGAGCCTCGTAGCGTCCGCCGTGGCTCGCCGGAGTCCGAGAAGGTTGCCGGGGAGTTTGCGCCGCGTTTCGTCATCGTAGGGAGTCTCTTCCGCCGTCCTGAGGGTGGATCCGAGTCCATCTCGTAGCGCCGCACCGATTTCACCAACTCGTGGTCGCCGGAGAGCGCTGCATCGCTGTCGGAGTCGTCGTCTTCTTCAAGTCCGGTGAAGCCGCCGCCGCTGCAACGCCATCGCCGGAGCCGAGCTTGGAGGACCGTTGGATTGTCATCGCACGCATTGGGTCAAGCCACGTCGCGGGATTAAATAGTAAACGCGAAGGGTATTCGTCGACCGTCCGATCAGAGGTAAGCGGTCATGATTGGGCCACGTTATCTAGGTCAACAGTGAATTGCTCGGATAGATAAGAGTCGCCGATCTAAATCGGATGGCTGTGGTTGCGCCACGTAGGTGGATAATCGGTGAACCGTTAGATCGGCAGTGAACGGCTCAGATTTTGCCACGTGTTGACCGTACCAATCCGGTGCAGGGCTGACGTTAGCATGACATCATAATTCATAATTTTATTTATAAAAATAATTCTATTAAATTTAGAGATTCAATTTAATTTATTTTCAAATTTCTAAATGCTATAACTTTTGCATATGAACTCTGATTGAGGTGATTCAAATTCCTAAAAATTTGTAAAATTGAGATCTATCTAACGGTAGATTTGGTTTGAATTTTTGAGTTTGTTTGTTCTTTGGTTTTGGTGTTTATTTGCTATTTCTTCTCGATTCGCGTAGACGTTGAGTTGAGCGAGGCTTCGGAGGAGGAATTATCAATTCAAGAGCAATCTTTGAAGCAAGACCAGGAACTTAAGCAAGGCAAGTTGTGCTTTGATCATGTTGCACCTATGTTTGCAAAATTGCTATTTTGATTTACTTTATTGCATGTTATTTTATGTGTATAAATGTTTTCAACTCAAATTTGGGATTATATAATGTACCCTTTGATTTACACCCTACCTTGATATTTGTACGCCATGCTTTATTGTCACCTTAGGTTGGTTACTATAGTTGGTTAATAATGAAATCAACATGGATGGTTAGAATGGAATAGAGTTGCTTAGCCATGCTACGTCATCACATGTTCATGGAATATTGATTATTAATCTTGACTAATGGAATATGGAACAATGATGTTAAATTGTGTGTCATGTGTGGTCATACAAAGAGATTGAGTTGTTGTGGCGAGGAGGTCACACAACGAGGTTGAATTGTGTATAGCATGTGATGCTTGGTAATCAACTGGGTTTGGTAATCACTTAGATTGAAGCAAGTGGCAAGGGCAGGTGTGTCAGGGTGGGCCCGATGGGCAAAGGGTATGTGCAAGTCTTGCTTTAATCAATCCTAAGGACTTAACCTTGCGAGCCTTTGACCTGAGTCAATCATGCAACCACATGTCTGTTATGGGGCAGCCTAGCTGACTAATTTGCAAAATCTTAGCTTGAGTGCTATCGTGGTGGTGTGAGTCCGGGTGTACGGAGAAAACTCACATGGCGCAAGAGGGGGGCCCTGTTGTGATGGTGTAATCCTTTAGTGTTGAAACCTCAGCGGGTAGCACTGGGTTAAGGGGATGCATTGTAAAGGCTTTGTTATGATCATTCGCCTGTGTGGTGCATGGTTGTATCATGTGGGTAAAGTACATAACCTCTGTAGAGTGTACAAACTATTCGGATAGCCATACTCACGGTATTGAGCAATGCTCGGGGATTACAGTCAAGGGGTAGTTAATTAAAATGGACAACTGTTTGGGATGGCAGGAAGCCATGTGGATAATGGAACTTGTTTTAGGATGGAAAACTTGGGTTATTTGAGAATCACTGAATTTATTTACTTGTTATTATTTGTTTTACTGTTTTATCAATCTATGTATTGTATGTGTTCTTAAATGCTGCTTTATTGCAAATAAACCTTAGCCATTCCTTCAGAATAAGCCTGCATATAGTATGATAGAACTGCGTTCTATGCACAACTTGTTGAGTACGTGTTGGTGTACTCACCCTTGCTTAACAACCAACAAAAGTGGAGGAATCATCGCCAGTATTGGAGGAGAATTTTCAGGTGGACACGAGTCACTAGGCCAATCCTTGTCAGTCGCCTGTGGTGTGCTGATGGGACATCTATGTCTTTCTGCTATATTCCACTGCATTTGTTTAAGTTCATTTTCAGTATAGCCCATGTGGCTGAATAATGTAAGTGATCATAAGATCATGCACTAGTTATATTCGATAAATGAAGTCTTATTATTCTTATCGTTGTGTATGATGTGATGCTTACCGATGTTAAGCTGTGTGCACTAGCGTTGATCCTGGGACTAGTGCGGTAAAACACAGTGGGTTCGAATTGGTGAATTCGGGTCCCCACAACAAGATAGTGCCTCAATTTCCACAAATGGTAACAAAAATGTTTCCAGATTTGTGGAATCTGTTAGTCCTCCCCATATTGTACATTCACTGGCCATTTGCACCTATTTTCTAAAAATAAAATTATTATAGGATGAAAATGCTACGACTTAGAAGAATTGTTGATTGACAAACTATATAGTCCTTAGCCATCACCCTGAAAAATTGTGCTGATGGGAATAATGATAAAATGGTTCAGCTTAACTTAGTCAAAATTTGGACTGTTAATTTGTATCAGTTTAGTTTATTCATCATAATGCTACCAACCAAACTACAAATATGCTAGGACCAAGTATTTGCACTCTTCGAGCATATTATACAATCTCATGACTTCACATGTCTCTAGGCAATTATCTCTAGCCAATTATCAGGAAGAACACGAGCAGCTTCAGAAACTATGACATGTTTCTCCCTCAATCGAAGCCATGCTTGCACATCAGTCTCGAGCTCCGTTGAAATTTTGCATGGAAGCATAAGCAGAAAGAATGTAACAAATTGACCAAAGATCAGTACGCTCGGTGGGGCGTCAGCGTCAGTGGGGGAGCTCAGTGAGGCGACGGTGCTGGTGGGGGAGCTCCGTGGGGCAATGGCGTAGGTGGGGGAGCTTGGTGAGGCGACAGCGCCGGTAGGTTGCTCGACCAGCTACGGGGGCGACGGGAGATGCGGCGGGGACAGCGGGAGATGCAGTTGGGGGTACGGGGCTGTCGATGCTGTGGGGACTGTGGGAGGTGCAGTGGGGGCGGTGGGGACTGCAGGAGATGTTGGGGGGTGGGGGGCGGGGGCTGTCGGGGTGGCGGGGATGGCGGGAGATGCGGTGGGGGTGGCGAGGGCTTCTGGGGTGATAGCCAGCTAAGGTTAGGACTTAGTTGAGGCCAGTGCTGCACGCGGGAGAATAAATGTGTCTTGGCGGCTGTGGGAATGAAGGCGATAAATAGGTAAGAAGTGTATCGCTATCAGTTTTAACTAAACACCGGTACAACTATAAAGAAAAATTTTGTCAGTTTTTAGTCAAAATAGATACAAATGTGAGACATATCACTGTTGGTTTTGACAAAAAAAATGATACAATTGTGACACTATCACTATTGGTTAGTACTCAAAACAAACACATATGTATGTATTCCCTATCGGTCGCTACCGTGAAAAAGGCCATCAGTGGCGGTTCATAACTGCCATCAGTGGCGATTTTTGAATTGCCACAGATTTAGTGCCACTGATAATCGAGGATTATTAGTAGCGGTTTTGAACCATCACTGATAATAATATTATCAGTGGCGGCTTGTGGCTAGAACCGTCACTAATAATATTATCAGTGGCGGTTCTATCCAAAAACCGCCACTGATAATGTATTATCAGTAACGGTTCTAGCCAAAAACCACCACTGATAATATTATCAGTGAAGGTTCTATCCATAAACTGCCACAGATATTGGGTTATTTGTGACGGTTCTATCCACAACCTGCCACAAATATCCTTGTATTAGTGGTGGTTTTTCAATAGAACTGCCACAGATACTCATATCAGTGGCGGTTTTTGGCTAGAACCACCACCGATACACATAGGACAGCATACACATATCATACACATTGTAACAGATGTATACACAAAGTAGCAAAAGATTAGCCATAATGAAACATCAATTTGCACTTTGTAATCAATTTACACTTTGTAATGAGACAAAATTTAAACAATGAAAGACTAAAATAGTTTTCTAAACTACAAGCCTACTAGTCTTCGGTGTTGGTTGGAGACACATGAGTAACATGAGTATGGATGACTGGATCGTTGTTGTCTTTGTCATGAAACTCGCTTTTTGTGTTGATGATTTCCTTCATGATGAAGTAGGCGAGCTGTCCCTGAATGGCTTGAATTTCCATAGGAAGCAGTCCTCCTGTAGGCAAATTGAGGCGCTATAAATAGGAAAAATAAATCTCAAAGTAAATAGAAATTGAGTGGTGTAAATCAATGTGTGATGTAAGCATGCCAAACCTCTACGGCATTGTTTATTATTGTAGAACCTAGGATTTCGTGCATGTATTAGCACACTTGTGACACTGTAAAAATTGAATAAACTAAAATATCATGGAAGGAGTTATTTACTATGAAATGCGATATAAGAATATTGCCTGCGTGCGTACCAAAAATTCAATACGGATTGAAAGGGATTTGTGGTATGGGCGGTATCTTGAACTCTTTTTACAATATCTTTTGAACGCATTATTCATTAGAATTATCATCTCTTCATAGTTTTTTCTATCTTTATCCAGCCGGTCTATGATCAGCATCTTGCTCTTTTCTGGAGTAATTACTACGAGAATCTAGTGAAAGCTACATACACGTGTATGATGCCATAATCATTAGTCTTAAGATCAAAGTAAAGAACAAAATCAACGAGTAATTTAACTAGCTAGTGAGAAACTTATTTAAAATTGTATGGTAAAAGTATAAACTCCTTGTTTTGTAGCTTGATCAAAGTGTTGTATACGTATTCCTCGACCTACTTTGGTACTCTTGTGATTTCGGCCTAGCAGACCATTCCCGGGTCAAGGAATCCCACTAATCCCTAGGTTGTTCTTAGTTTGATCATCTCGTATCTAGATAAGGAAAAAGTTAGACATGATATTTATTGGTATTACATGAATTAGACCATGATTTATATATTAGACACTTACAGTGACCAGCAACTCAAAAAAGATATGTCGAGGGTGTCGTGATAGAACAAGTTGTGCAAGTTATCGAATTCTATCATGAAGCAGCCAACTCATGGTGAAAATGTTCCTCTCGAAAAAGAGCAGTGATAACCTTCGAGAGTACCTCTTGGTTGGATCGCTCCATGTACCAGGCATGTAATCGCCACATCATGAGTGATAGGCTATTTAACTTTGAAGGGGTGACTAACATCTTCCCCAGCTCGAATTCCAATCTTTCTTGGTTATCTTGTACTTTAGTCTTCTCCTTGCCCTTACTTTTTGCTAGCACAACATCATATTCTGTTCTGGCTTCACCTGATCTAGCTGATACGGCTTGTCTGATGTGCTATTTCTTCAGATCAAGGGTTGGAATTAGTTTGTCCTGTGAAGTACTCACACTAGCTATGTTCTTTGGTACTTCATTGCCATTTTACGCTCAGGTACTGGTGACGGTAGCGCGAGTTCTACTGTAGGAGAGGCAGATACTAGATGGTCCAAGACGATGTTACGCTTGCACCACTAGATGAATGAGTGGATGGCACTTCCTAGAGTTGTAACCTCATCGTTGCAAGGAATTTCTAGCGTCATGTCGGCAAACTGTGGAAGTACCGTGTCCACCTGGACCTTTGCATAACCTGGCGCTATCGGGGAGTTGTGCAGAACACCCCCTTCTTGATATGGATAAGCTATTCATGTGCCAACTTGTAAGAATATGTTCATGATGGGCACATTGAGCTGGTAAGGTGTGGGGTCTTATATGTCGTCCACAGGATAATGGGTGTTATCCAGTTCTACCAATGGCGTGGACGTGCAACTACTGTGACGATTCGTAGGGCTAGAGAGAACGTTGTAGACTTGCGACTGGCGTATGGCTTGTTGTACTTGTTGTTGAACTTGTTCTTGTATGGTGCCTTGTAGTTCTTAAAGAACCCTTTCCTTCATCTTTTTCAATTCTTTTTCAGCAGGCTCTTCTTTGGCTCTCTTCCAACTCCTATAAGAGTCTATGTGCTCTGGAAATCCCATCTTCCAGGGAACCTTCACCCCAACTTCTTGTGTCCGACTAGGGTGCTCTTTGTTTTCTAGGGCCACCGTTAGTTCGTCTTTCTACCTATCTGGGTGAAATTTTCTTGGATGGACTCGGCATACAACTGTTGAACTCTTTGCGACATTACTTCATCATCGCTGCTTTTGAATGATAGGGCCCCACCAGGCACGATAGATGCCCTCTGTAGCACGTAATGCTTGATTCAGTTTGGTAGTCCAGTCAAGGGACTTGCGCCAATTAATCGGACTGCATCTAATTCCTGCCTCTCCTATTGAGGAATTTTATCCGCATACCCACTCGTGCCTAGTCTGTGGGGGGTGAGTATTGCTCCTTGCAATGTTTATGTGGTCCTCACTAGACTTCTTTGCCGCTTTATCTTGGTTCATCACCACAAATTCATCCCAATATGGCTCTAATTTTGGATAGTCTCTGATGGCTGACTGGTTTCACATAGTTTGTATTTAGCCTCGCCTTGAAGTTCCTCCATGCCACATCCATGGTCATCAACACATCGTGATGCACTAGTTCTTGGGCTTCTTCAGGGAATTCAAAAGTTTCTTTGAGCTCTATCCATAGATCCTCTTTGGTGGCACGGGCACTTTGTCCCAATCCAAATAGGTGATTGGCATTTTATCCCTTATGATGTACCTACATGTTGACCTATATTTTGCTACTGATTTCCATGGTGCAACAGGGGCCCCAACATCTGAGACCTCCGAGATGGTATACCGGCCTTCAGGCTTCTTAGTTTTTCCTCAGCCTCGACATCTTGCGCTTCCCTTAGTGAAGTTTAATCTAGAGTTGGATCACATATTTACTCTTATTCCAAATATTATTTGCACATGTACAATTCGTGCATATTCTATCATGTGCTTCATTTAAGTAAAAACTGTGATCCTTGCCATGATTTAATTGATTCATCATATTGGCAATTATCTCTCTAGTACATATAGATCAATTACATATTCATCATGATGTACTTAGTAGAGAACATTTCTTGTGTCAAGTGTTTCCATTTATATTGTGCTTCTTTATATGAAACACTTGTGGTAATCAATTGCTCACAAATATCAACTTGTTCATATCTATTGAGCTTTTGGGAGTAATGCTTTTCATGAGTTATTTGGAAAGAATTAGGTCCCGTGTGTGCATGATGACCAAGGTATCTTGAAGGATAACCGTTAAGCCGAGGTCAACAAGACGGCGGTGTCACCAAGAGTTGAGGACTAGGTCAAGATCGACTTGGCGTGGAGATCATCGGAGAGGATGATAAAGTCAAGGTTGATAGGACGAGAGTCTCATGAGGTGAATCGAGTCAAGTTGGATAAGGCGAAGATGTCACCAATTATATGGTGAAGGTCTTCATACACTGGCATTAAGAAAGAGGACAGCAAGTGACTATTTCTAGACTTGTATTATCTTTGATTTAAATTGAATCTAAGTATTGCCGTAATATTAAGAGGGATGCGATGTCGAATGACTTTTAGATGTGTCAAGTGCTTAAGTGATCCATCCTTGTGAAACTTAGAGAGAGAGTGGCGTTGGTGGTGCTGGAAAGTGAGAGTTGTAGGTCTTTCTTGGATTCTTTCTGAAATCTGTATTTATCCTTTGAGATTTGGGTAGTGAGACCTTATTAGTTGTGTAGCCCTCGTTCTTAGCTTTCCGTAGAGTCCAAAATCACTGAAATCGGAGTCCGGAGTCAAAAGTTATGCTTGTTTTCGTCGGGCTGCTCAGTGCTAGTTCGGACTATCCGAAGTGCATTCGGAGTATCCGAATTCTTTGGACTATCCAAACATATTTTCGGATTATCCGAACTGGGTCTCTCTGTTACACCAAATTTGACCTATTCGGACTATCCGAACTGACTCGAGGTTGAGTCAAAATGGCTAGTTTTTGGGGTGCTCTATTTAAAGCCCCATCCTTCCCCATTTTGGGGGTGCTCTTACCCTGTTGATTTGAGAGGCTATCCCTTGTTCTTGAGCCCCCAAAATCCCTCTCCACTCTTAGATCTAAGTGATCCCCTTAGTGAGAAGGGTTGAGAAGAGTTGGAAGAGGTGTGTGTTGAGCAATATTTGATCTTTGAGCACTTGAGTTCATCTCCAAGCTCATTCTTCGTGAGCATTTGTTACTCTTGGAGGTTGAGGGCTCCTAAACGGCTAGGAGGTCGCCTACGAGCCACATCGAGTAATGAAGAACCATCAACATCAATTGAGGATTGCATTGAGGAAGAGATATCAGTTGATGATTCTTTAACCTCTAAATCAAGTAATGAAGAACCGACATCTCCATCGACCTCAACCTCCGCCTCAAGCAACAATATAGATTCACTTCTATCGCGAATCCGTTGCTTCATGGCTAAAGGTAAAAATGAGGTATGTGGTGATGATTGTGATGATGATGATGTGTTCAAGTCCATGAAGAATTTTGATGTTTAAAAGTTAGATTTGCTCTTAAAGGATATTGAGAAATTGGAGGAAATCGTTGAGCAAAAAGAGGCCACACTCAAAGCTCAAGAGGACTTGCTTATCCTTGAAAAGGAAAGAAACCTTGAGCTAGAGAAGAGCCTAACTAGTGAAAGGAGGAAAAATAAGGAGTTGGTCAAAAATTCCAAGTTGACTAAATCCGAAATAGCTAGTTTTGAGATCACCAATGCTTCACTCATAGAGAAACTTGTCAAAGCGAATGATGCTTGCAAGGCTCTTGAATTGAAGCTTGTTGATCTCTCGAATGGCACTTCTATTTCCTCAACTGACAACTCCAATCCCTCTTTACCCTCAACTAACAACGGGTATGTAAGATGCTATAATGTTGATATGCCTTGTAGCTCTAGTTCAAATGCTAGTACTTCCTCTATGCATGTTGAGACTAACCTTGTAGAGGAAAACAATGAGCTCAAGGCCCAAGTTATTAGATTGGAAAATGACTTGAAGAGGTGCGTAAAGGGAAAAGCTGTCCTCGACGAGATCTTGAGCAAGCCAAGGGCGCCTCAAGATAAGCGAGGACTCGGCTACATCTCCAAGAGGGAAACTAGTAAGATGAGGCACAATGCAAGATACATGAAGACCATCAAGTGCTTCAATTGCAACAAGAAGGGACACCTCACCTCCGTGTGTCCAAACAAAGTGGAATCTAAGTCACAACCATCAACAATGAGGCAAACCGGCAAAGATCAAGTCAAGAAAAAGAGACGTTCAAAGCCTACTTGCTACAATTGTCGGGAAAAGGGGCACATCGGTAAGGATTGTCCCAAAGGTATCACTTCTAAGCCTATTATTGTCAATGATCATTATTTGCTTAGGAAAGACAAAAATGGTAATGTGTTTGCCAAGTTTGTCAATTCTCCTAAGACTATGCAAAATAATGATAATCAATTGCTTAGGAGATATAAAGCTTGAAATGTGTTTGCTCAAAATGCTAGATTTCCTAAGACCAAGAAAAATCATGTTGATCATGTTCTTAGGAAAAATAACAATAGCAAAATATTTGCTAGATATGCTAGATCCTCTAAGCGTCCTCAATATAATGATCATTATGTATTTTGAAAGAATCAAACTAGGAATGGATTTGCTAAAAGTGTTAAAACTCCTAAGCCTCCTCAATTCATTGCCAATAAATCGCTTAGGTGTAATAACAATCATAAATCCATTGTTAGTTATGTTAGTTCACCTAAGGCTATTAATATTAGGGCCATTTGGGTTCCTAAATCTATTGTGACTAACATTGTTGGACCCAACAAGGATTGGGCACCAAAAACCGCCTAAAAGATTTTTAGGTAATATGAGATGGATTGAACGCTTGGCTTCTTCAAAAATATAAGGACTTCATCAAGTACAAGTTGGAACCAAGCATAAAGATAATCAAGTCTATCATGAGTCAATGCTATCTCGGTAACAAGCAATTTAAATTGATTACTATTTAGCTTGTAGTCTTGTGTAGGTTTACATGCATTAGCATCACGCAAAAATTGATTTAATTGCTTGTTGTGAGTACTTGTTCTTGTCTTTTACCTATTCTCTTATTGCTATCTTGAGCAAGTTAAATAGTAGCACATTTATGGGGAGTACTAAATCATAATCATGTATATCATGTCCCTACACGTGCCCATATTTATATAAGTGCTAATATATATTTTCAAAATCAAACCACTTAGCCAAAAGTCAAAATTTTGTATACTATTAGTATTCTTGTGAAAAACTAGTTGCAAAATGTATAAAAATGCTTTTGAAATATTTTTCAAAGGTTTTGGATTTGCAAAAACTAATTTACAAAGAAAATGAGTTTTAACTCTAAAAACTAGTTACTAATATTTTGTTTTGGATTTAAACTTATAATTTTCATAGAATTAAATGTAAAATATTTTTGAAAGTAATTCCAAAATGAAAATCCTATAGTTGGTCATTCTTAATAATTCTTGTATTCAAAAGATTTTCAAAAGACCAACCTAGCAAAAATTATTTGATTTTGAAACTCGCCAAAAAACTATATTTGACCCATAATGATCATATTATTGCACTTAGTGAGTTTCTCCGTTTGGACCGGATCTTGTGTAGTATCTTGGTTCAAAATGGTATCTTAGACTCATACACAAAATTCAAATGTCTATATCTTATCCCTTACTTCATTTGAATTTTTGTGTTGTTGGATTTTGGCTTTGCCTCTCTATTGTTTCTTCAAAAAGACTATTTAGGTCAAAAGTCAAAAATATTGTTTAAAAGGACAATATTTATGAAAATCTTTATAAAAGTTCTCAAATATGTATTTCAAATGTTTTACAGTGCTTTCGGAGTAAAAATTTCTATTTTAGAAACAAAATAGCAAATTTGGCCTCAAATAGATCTTATAGGATCTTGATTTTGGATTAAATGAAATATTTTCATAAGTTAAAATCTATTGAGTTTTTGAAAAAGTGGTCAATACAAAACTCATAGGGTTGGTCATTTTAAGTATTTCTTTAGTTCAAAGTTTTTCCAAACAACCAACTGTTCAAAAGTTATAACCATTTGAATTTGGCCAAAATCATTCATTTAACCCAAAATGACTTTTTCTTGCATATTGTGAGTCTTGCTATTTAAATTAGATTTCTTTGTGTATCCTAGCTTGAAATAGTATTTTTGACTAATACAAAGCCATGAAAGTTCAAATCTCCATAAAATCCAAGTCGTATTGCATTTTGAGAATTCAATGGAAACTCGACTTCTTTTCATACCTAGAAAGCACAATTTGCCATATCTTTTGAAAGAAATGTGATTTTAAGGAAATTATTTTTGAGAAACCTTCTAAATAGTTCAAAGCTCATTTTTGAAAATTTTCAAACTATTTGGACTTTATTTGAAAAAGTTTTGACTTTTCTCCTCTTTGAGTAAAAAATCATACTCACAAAGCAAAATTTGGCATATCTTTTGATTGGAGACTCCTTTTTGAAAAATTATTTTTGTAAAAGTTTCTTAGGAGTCCAAAGTATATTTCTGCATAATTTCAACTTAATTTGAATAAGTTATGGCTTTTTCTCTCTTTTGATCTTATTTGGCATACTTTGGCATAAAGTTGGATTTTACGATTTGAATGGATTTGATTATGCTAATAGGCTTATAAACATCTCTCTAACTTATATGAAGCTATATAAGTGCACATTTCCATTCAAAACTCATTTGGTTCCATTTTGAGGATTTGGTGAAAATTTTAATCCTTTATGTGGTTCAAATACATCTTTCACCATATTTCTCAAATTAAAATTGATTTATTGAAAATTTTTGTTGGAAAACCTTCTCTCGTATATGGAGTTTATATCTAAAAATTCTCAAATTTATTTGAACTCATTTGCAAGATTGTTGACTTTATTTGACTTAGTGTCAAAACTAAACCTCCAATGCTCCTAATTGCCTAATTTTTTATTGAAGGGTGATATTTGAGAAATTCTTTTTGAAGAAGTCTCTTGGATGTCCAAGGACCATTTCTGAAAAATCTTATGGCTATTGGACTTCATTTGATCAATATTTGACCAAAATTCAAAATGCTAAATTTGCTGAAATTTCAGGTTTAGGCTGATTGTGGGGCTGATTTGTGATTTTTGTATCTCCGAATGGGTTCATAATCAGAGGAGAGTCTTATGACATATTTTGATCCTCTATAGTTGAACTTCATCATCTATTTTTTTCAAAATTTATGAACCTTTTTTGAACCTTCTTTCAGCCCTATTAAAAAGCTTAAATGGAATATTAAAACTAAATTTTTTCAGCACTTGGCACTTTTGAAATCCTGCTTATCTTTGTGATGATTTGAATATTCCTTTGGATGAAATCTAAGTTGAGATTGGGTATATCTCCATGATCCATTTAATATTATTTGGGAGCTCATTTACTCAAGTTTTTCATCCTAGTAGTTAACTGAAGATAAGATTTCTTTTCCCGAAACCTTCGATTCAACATTCACTATTTTCAAGTTTTCGGGGTTTTTCTTTGTACAAATGAATTTTCAGTCTTCATAGCCCTCGAAGAGAATTTCGAGACGGATCTTTTCCATATTGATGATTTTTGCATTTGAGCAATAGTTTAAAAGCTATAATCGATTTTGTGCTACTATTTGCATCTTTTGAGAGTTTGAGAGTTTTAAATTGGAATCTTGGCAAGCCTTTCAAGATGAAAACTAAGTGAACTTATTAATTGCTCCAAGCTTCAAAGTGGAGCATATCTATTTAAGTTTTCATTCCAATGAAAGTGCATCTTTTGGCTAAGTTCTTTTGGAAATTGGATTTAATTGTATCTTAGGCTCAAAATGTTTCCTCTCTTGCATAACTCGGAGTTTATTATGGAAAAGAGAAAATTTCCCTTGTAAGTTCAAGAGTGAGTTTGAATGTGTTTTACCCATTGTCTCTCTTACAAGTGGATGTCAAGATTAAATTTGAATGAGTTTCAAATATTTTTATTGTAAATTGATATAATGAAATCTTCAATTGGTATCTTGAACTTTTCAAATTGCGTGCAAGTAGTATTATCATGCCCTTGATAAGCTTGTGAAATTCTTGATCACGAAAGCGCACTTTACTTATACAATCTTGATTCCTGATCTTGTGTACATCTTGTGATCATATAAGCAATTCCTTCTTGTGTAATCTTCTCTATATGATTTTGATTTTTAGCATTTAATTCTCTATGTGGAATCATATTCAATTCATTTGTCATGTTTGAGCTTCACTTATATCTTGTGAATCATGACTACTTTAAATTGCTATTATTGAAAACATCTATTACCTAAATCTTGGATATAATTGGTATCATATCTTGCCTAGATTTAGGGGGAGCTTAATATCAATGCCCTATTACTAGGGCCTTATTTTTATTTTGTTCTCCCTAATCTTTTTATTGAGTGTGCAATCAAGAGGGAGAAAAGATTTTATTGAAAATGGATCCTCGATGATTGATGTCTAAGGGGAAGTTCAATCCTCAAATGAACAATAAGGATCTATTATGCACCTTTTTGGGATTAATGACAAAAGGGGGAGAATTTATGGATTTATCAATTGCCCCTTAATCGATTGACAAAAAGGGAAAGAGGGAGAATATTTGTAAGTATGATCCCTTATTCTCTCTCTGTGTTTGTTTTAATGCCAAATATCTTCATATTGTCATTTGGTGCAAATTGATAAAACGTTTGTCATAAATCACCAAAAAGGGGGAGATTGAAAGTGCATCTAGGCACTTATGTTATTTTGGTGATTAATGACAAACGCATATAATGACAATCTATATAATTGTGTAAATGCTTAACTTAGTGCTTAACAAATGATAAACTTCTAATATGATTATATTGCTATGAGACTAACATGTTTATTGCCAAGTTGAGTATTAGTCTGATGTATTTAGAGGAAAATCAAGTGGGATGGGTAAGCAAAGATAAGGTATGCAATCTCGGTATCCCTTTTATATTTGTTATTGCATTCCTCTTGTACAAATGCATAGTGAACTCCAAGTAACATGTTGATTATATATATGCACATTAGTTCATGTCATATTTATTTGTGCATATATATTCATTTGAGTTCATTATGTGCTTTGCTTTTAGTATGCATGTATTAACTAGAGTTAAACTTCACATTGCTATAGATTGACTTGGTGCATGCATGTCTTACTTGTGTATCTTCTCATGCACTTCTCTTAGTGAAGTTTAATCTAGAGTTGGATCACATATTTACTCTTATTCCAAATATTATTTGCACATGTACAATTCGTGTATATTCTATCATGTGCTTCATTTAAAAAAAGACTGTGATCCTTGCCATGATTTAATTGATTCATCATATTAGCAATTATCTCTCTAGTACATATAGATCAATTACATATTCATCATGATGTACTTAGTAGAGAACATTTCTTATGTCAAGTGTTTCCATTTATATTGTGCTTCTTTATATGAAACACTTGTGGTAATCAATTGCTCACAAATATTAACTTGTTC
This sequence comes from Guadua angustifolia, assembly GCA_036346375.1. Classification (NCBI taxonomy): domain Eukaryota; kingdom Viridiplantae; phylum Streptophyta; class Magnoliopsida; order Poales; family Poaceae; genus Guadua; species Guadua angustifolia. Next base: position 4,835,436 of record CM070506.1, read on the forward strand.
ATATCTATTGAGCTTTTGGGAGTAATGTTTTTCATGAGTGGTTTGGAAAGAATTAGGTCCCGTGTGTGCATGATGACCACGGTATCTTGCAGGATGACCATTAAGCCGAGGTCAACAAGACGGCCGTGTCACCAAGAGTTGAGGACTAGGTCAAGATCGACATGGCGTGGAGATCATCGGAGAGGATGACAAAGTCAAGGTTGATAGGACGAGAGTCTCATGAAGTGAATCGAGTCAAGTTGGACAAGGCGAAGATGTCACCAATTATATGGTAAAGGTCTTCATGCACTGGCATTAAGAAAGAAAACGGCAAGTGACTATTTCTAGACTTGTATTATCTTTGATTTAAATTGAGTCTAAGGATTGCCGTACTATTAAGAGGGATGCGACGTTGAATGACTTTTAGATGTGTCAAGTGCTTAAGTGATCCATCCTTGTGAAACTTAGAGAGAGAGTGGCGTTGGTGGTGCCGGAAAGTGAGAGTTGTAGGTCTCCCTTGGATTCTTTGTGAAATCTGTATTTATCCTTTGAGATTTTGGTAGTGAGACCTTTTTGGTTGTGTAGCCCTCGTTCTTAGCTTTCCGTAGAGTCCAAAATCACTGAAATCGGAGTCTGAAGTCAAAAGTTATGCTCGTTTTCGTCGGGCTGCTCAGTGCTAGTCCGGACTATCCGAAGTGCATTCGGAGTATCTGAATGCTTCGGACTATCCAAACATATTTTTGGACTATCTGAACTGGGTCTCTCTGTTACACCAAATTTGAAATATTCGGATTATCCGAACATAAGTTCGGACTATCCGAACTGACTCGGGGTTGAGTCAAAATGGCTAGTTTTTGGGGTGCTCTATTTAAAGCCCCATCCTTCCCCATTTTGGGGGTGCTCTTACCCTGTTGATTTGAGAGGCTATCCCTTGTTCTTGAGCCCCCAAAATCCCTCTCCACTTTTAGATCTAAGTGATCCCCTTAGTGAGAAGGGTTGAGAAGAGTTGGAAGAGGTGTGTGTTGAGCAATATTTGATCTTTGAGCACTTGAGTTCATCTCCAATCTCATTCTTCGTGAGCATTTGTTACTCTTGGAGGTTGAGGACTCCTAGACGGCTAGGAGGTCGCCTACGAGCCACCGGTGCTTTGTGTGGTTGGCCGTCGGAAGTTTGTGAAGGCCGATTCCGCCTCCGTGAGGGATGGAATCAAGGAGTAAAGACCGACGAGTGCATTTGGGCAACACCGGGAGGAAGAGGGTTGAAAGAGACCCCGGCTCAAGTGTAACCGAGCCGCCACAACGGAGACGTAGGACGCCCTCAAGGATCCGAACTTCGGGTGAAAAGTCATAGTCTACATGTTTACTTCTTATTCTTGCTAAATATTGGTATTTTGAATCTTGAAATCGCCCGATCTACTTTTCTACTAAGTTTTCTCCCAGATCTCTACTTGTTCAGGTATTCTAGGCTAACCTATTTGGTGCAAGTGATATCCTCTAAATAGCCTAGATTTACTTTTTGCATATTTTGCTCTAAAACACTCGGACTATCCGAATAGAACATCAGACTATCCGAACCACTCAGACTATCCGAATAAACATCGGACTATCCGAACTGACTCAGGGCTGAGTCAAAATGGCTAGTTTTTGGGGTGCCCTATTTAAAGCCCCATCCTTCCCCATTTTCAGGGTGCTCTTGCCCTGTTGATTTGAGAGGCTATCCCTTGTTCTTGAGCCCCCAAAAACCCTCTCCACTCTTAGATCTAAGTGATCCCCTTAGTGAGAAGTGTTGAGAAGAGTTGGAAGAGGTGTGTGTTGAGCAAGATTTGATCTTTGAGCACTTGAGTTCGTCTCCAAGCTCATTCTTCGTGAGCATTTGTTACTCTTGGAGGTTGAGGACTTCTAGAGGGCCAGGAGGTCGCCTATGAGCCACTGGTGCTTTGTGTGGTTGGCCGTGGGATGTTTGTGAAGGCCGATTCCTCCTCCACAAGGGAAGGAATCAAGGAGTAAAGACCGGCGAGTGCATTTGTGAAACATCGGGAGGAAGAGGGTTGAAAGAGTCCCCGGCTCAAGTGTAACCGAGCCGCCTCAACGGAGACGTAGGACCCCCTCAAGGATCTGAATTTCGGGTGAAAATCATAGTCTACATGTTTACTTCTTATTCTTGCTAAATATTGGTATTTTGAATCTTGAAATCGCCCGATCTACATTTCTACTAAGTTTTCTCCCAGATCTCTTCTTGTTTCAGGTATTCTAGGCTAACTAGTTCTATTTGGTGCAAGTGATATCCTCTAAATAGCCTAGATTTACTTTTTGCATATTTTGCTCTAAAACACTCGGACTATCCAAATAGAACATCGGACTATCCGAACCACTCGAACTATCCGAACCACTCGGACTATCCGAATAAACGTCGGACTATTCGAACCACTCGGACAGTCTGAAGTCTGATTCGGACACTCCGAAGATTTAGTTTCCGCTTCTGTTTAAATTTAAATTTTGTAACGCCTATTCACCCCCCCTCTAGGCAACATCTCCGGTCCTTTCACTAGGAGTTCATCCGGTGCATCATGCAAAAGAAGAACACGATTCGGGACGTCTCGGAAGCGGTTGTCATAGCGGCTTTCAGAAAGAAGTCAGCGATGCTGACTTGATCAAGAAGATGTCCCGAAAGCTACTGACTATGGTGAAGGAGATGTTCGCTCTAGCGGACTGCTACTCACGGCCTCGGATGCCCTAGCCGAGCGCCAAGATGATCGTCCGCGGCAGAAGGACAAGAAGGACCACACTGAATCCTCCAGGCAAAAGGACAAGAAGCGGAAAGGCGAGGAACTGGTCGCAGTAGCAGAGCATGGTCGGCCCTGAGCACCGTGGTCAAGAGATTATGACAAGGTAATGGATGCCCAGTGTCCTTTCCATCCCAAGGGGAAACATGCAGCCAAGGATTGCTTCACCTTGAAATTGTTCGTGAAAGAAAGTAATAAGCAGTCAAGCCCAGATAAAGGTGAGGCAGGCAAGAAGCAGGACCCCCCTGAAGATGAGGACTACCAAACGACTAAGTGTGAGCTCAACTACATATTCGAGGGTTCGGCTGCATATGAGTCCAAACGGAAGAAGAAGCTTATCGCTCGGGACATCAATGCGGTTGTGCCGGTAACCCCCCAATATTTGAGGTGGTCCGAGGTCCCTATCACATTTGATCACTCGGATCACCCCGACCATATTCCCTGTCCAGGTCGATATCCTTTGGTCCTAGACCCTATTATTCGCAATGTCAAGCTTAAGAGGGTGCTGGTTAACGGAGGGAGCGGACTTAATGTCCTTTTCTCCAAAATCTTCGATGACATGAGGATCCCTCGCTCGGAGCTGAAGCATGGTTCATCGCCTTTCCATGGGGTAATCCCCGGGACCTTGGCGGTACTGCTCGGGCAGATCACCCTGCCGGTCACATTCGGGACCAAGGAGAACTACCGGACCGAGTAACTGAACTTTGAAGTGGCTAATTTCGAGACGGCATACCATGCCATCTTGGGAAGGCCAGGCCTAGCTAGATTCATGGCTGTGCCACAGTACACTTATCTGGCACTAAAGATGCCAGGGCCAAAAGGCATTATCATGGTTTGTGGTGATGTCAAGTAGTCCTTCATGTGCGATAGGGAGAGTTGTGAGCTAGCTAAGATGCAGGAGGCGACGGCCGACAGGGAGAAGATCTGACTGGTGGCCATGGTCCAACAAGATGATAGAGACATCCTAGCTAGGAAGCAGGCCAAGTCAGGTATAAAGCTTGACGAGGGAGTCAAGAAGGTGATACTTGACCCATCCAACTCGGCCAAAATGGCTTTGATTGGGATAGGGCTTGATCACAAATAGGAAGACACGCTCATCACCTTCCTCCGGGCGAACCGGGACATATTTGCTTGGAAGCTATCTGATATGCCTAGTGTTCCTAGGAAGGTGATCGAGCATTCTTTGAATGTCGACGAGAAGGCGAAGCCTATCAAGCAGTGGCTCAGGTGGTTCGCTCAAGATCACCGTAACGCTATCAGGGAGGAGTTCACTAAGCTTTTAGCCGCTGGTTTTATTAAAGAAGTGTATCATCCTGACTGGTTAGCGAACCTAGTTCTTGTTCACAAAAAGAATAAAAGTTGGCACATGTGTGTTGATTATACCGATCTCAATAAGGCATGCCCAAAAGATCCATTCGGGCTGCCTTGCATCGACCAGGTGGTGGACTCAACCACCGGGTGCGAGCTCCTGAGTTTCCTAGATGCCTACTCGGGGTATCACCAAATCAGGTTGAAAGAGAAAGACTGCATGAAGACCTCATTCATCACCCCGTTTGGGGCTTTCTGCTATGTCACAATGCTATTCTGGTTGAAAAATGCTGGCACAACCTATCAGCGTGTGATACTACGGTGTTTTCACACTCAGCTCAGACGCAACGTGGAAGCATACGTGAACGGTGTTGTTGTCAAAACTCATATAAAAGAGGACCTCATCTCTGATTTGGCTGAGACGTTTGAAAGCCTGAGGGCCTACAAGATGAAGCTCAACCTTGAGAAGTGTGTCTTTGGAGTTCCTTTGGGAAAGCTACTCAGATTTATCGTGTCTCATCGTGGTATCGAGGCAAACCCAGAGAAGATCAACGCCATCATGAAGATGAAGCCCTCGACTTGCCAGAAGGACATCTAGAAGCTCACAGGATGCATGGTGGCACTCAGCTGATTTATTTCTCGCTTGGGGACACGAGGAATGCCATTTTTCAAGCTCTTGAAGAAGCACGATAACTTCCAATAGACTCCTGAGGTGCAGCAAGCTTTTGAGGATCTCAAGGTGTTTCTGACCACACCTCCGGTACTAGTCTCACCGATGCCCAAAGAACCCCTTTTTGCTTTACATAGCAGCAATGACTCATGTAGCCAGCATTGAATTGTTGTGGAGCGGGAGGGGGTAGGAAACCTGCAGAGGGTTCAACGCCTAGTCTATTTCATCAGTGAGGTATTGGGCGAGTCCAAGGTACGGTACCCTCAAGAGCAGAAGCTGTTGTACGTTGTATTGCTTACCTCTCTCAAGCTTAAGCATTATTTTTAAGAGCATTCGATTTCGGTGGTTACTTTTTTCCGATTGGGGACATACTCCACAATCGTGAAGCCACCGGGAGAATTGCGAAATGGGCAGTCGAGCTCGTAGCCTTCGAAATATCATTCAAGCTGTGAACTGCCATTAAATCTCAAATACTCGCCGACTTCACTGCCGAATGGGTAGAATTGCAGAATCCCACAGCTGTTGAGGAGCTCAAGTATTGGACAATGTACTTCGATGGTTCCCTCATGCTTAGCGGCGTAGGGGCTGGCGTAGTGCTCATCTCTCCGATAGGGGAACGGTTGAAGTATGTTCTTCAAATCCACTTTCTAACATCAAATAATGCTGCTGAGTATGAGGCACTCATCCACGGGCTTCGTATCACCATATCGCTTGGTATCCGATGACTGACGGTTCGCAGAGACTCACAGCTAGTGATCAATCTGGTGCAGAAGGACTGGTCGTGTATCGGCGACAATATGGCTGCGTATTGCCAGGAAGTGCGCAAGCTGGAGGATAAATTTGACGGGCTAGAGCTCATCCATGTGCTCTACCGAGATAACGAAGCAGCAGACGAGCTTGCAAGATTAGGCTCCAGTCGGGCAACAGTTCCAGCTGGGGTATTTGTTGAAGAGCTTTATAAACCCACGATAAGCCGACAGCAGGAGTCAAGCAAGTCAGAGGAGAAGATGGCAGAGGTGGAAGTTTTGGTCATCAACTCTGACTGGACAATTCCTTATTTGGATTATATGTTGAAGGACAAGCTCCCTGAAGATCGCGTGCAGACAGAGCACATTACACACTGAAGCAAAAGCTATGTGGTGGTTGGAGAGGAGCTCTTTCGAAAGAGTGCCTCCGGAGTCCTAAGGCGGTGCATATTAGAGCTAGAAGGGAAAAGTCTTCTCAGAGAAATCCACTTGGGAATTTGCGGGCATCATGTAGCGTCAAGTACCCTGGTGGGCAAGGCTTACCGTCAAGGTTTCTTCTGGCCGACTACTGTAACAGATGCGGAAGACATCGTCCGCACATGTGAAGGCTGTCAGTTTTTTGCTCGGTAGATTCACATACCAGCACAGGAGCTGCAGACTATTCTGATGACTTGGCCATTTGCAGTCTAGGGGCTCAACATGCTTGGACCCCTGAAGAAGACCCAAGGTGGTTGCACTCATCTCTTCGTCGCCATCGACAAATTCATCAAGTGGATTGAGGCCAAGCCAGTTGCCATGATCACAGCAGCCAAGGCTAGGGAATTCTTTCAGGAAATTGTGGTCAGATTTGGCGTGCCGAATAGGATTATCACTGATAACGACACTCAATTCAAAGGCGGAGAATTTCAAGATTGGTACGACGAGCTCGGCATCAAAATCTACTTTTCATCCGTGGGTCATCCTCGAAGTAATGGGCAGGTCGAATGGGCCAATGGCATGGTGTTGTAAGGATTAAAAGTAAGGATATTTGATCATCTCAAACCATATGCTACGCGATGGGTCAAAGAATTGCCTTCGATACTCTGGGGGCTGAGAACTGCCCCCAACAGGACAACCGGGCGATCACCTTTTTTCCTAGTATATGTCTCAGAGGCGGTCTTACCTACCGAGTTGGCATTCGGGTCCCCGTAGGTTTGGAACTACGAGGAAGCCGAGTCGGAGGAAAACCGGCTAGAACATCTCAACCAACTGGAGGAGGCCAGGGACGTCGCAGCAATCTAGTCGGCTAAATACCTTCAGGGCTTGCGTCGCTATCATGATCGAAATGTTGGAGGCTGTGCTTTCTCTAAAGGAGATCTGGTTCTAAGAAAGAATCAGAAAAGCGAGCATAAGCTCTCCCCAAGCTGAGAAGAGCCCTACATCATCGATGAAGTGACGCGCCCAGGGGGTTACAGACTCAAACGCGAAGACGACGTGGTTGTCGGCAACACATGGAACATAAAGCAGCTACGTTTCTTTTACACTTGAACCTTGTACTTGATCATGTTATTACGAATAAAGTTTTTTCTTAACTTGCTACTTAGTTGATACTCAACATAGTAGTAAGTCGGATGCTACACCTAATAGTGTTGCGCACGCGCACATCTTCTTCTGAGTTGTTTTTTACTTCTTTTTCCTAACGATTGTGACTGAGTCCGAGTGCGCTAACTCCAAGTAGTGAAACTTTGGCCCCATGAACGGCGAACTATAGTCACTCAAAGCACGTGCATAGGAAAAAGAGCCATGAGCATACCCCAACGTCCGGGGGCTAGACTAGTTAGGCAGAGTACTTAAACAAAAAGAGATAAACCACTCGGACGAATTCAAAAGTCAGTAAGAAAGAAAGAGTAAATAACATTAAAATTATAGATCAAACATTATGTATGAACGAATATGTTTTTTACATTTCCTAAATTTTACATATATATATATATATGTCTCTAAGGTAGCTAAACCTAAGGGCGGTGCGCACAGCCCAATGCCTCGACGATGGCATCGGTGACTTCGGCGATGGCCGGGACAGCCTCGGTTAGGGCGGCGATGGTGGCGACATCGCGGGCGGTGGCCTCCTGCTTAGCGACCTTAGCTAGAGCAAGATCGTAATCGGCCCAGACCTCGGCGAGGAAGTCCTCTTCGTCAGCAGGCACCGCCAGTGCATCGTCCCCGAAGTCGAAAACCAGCTCTGCCACTGGGGGTGGAGGTGGCGCTACTTTGTCGACCGGCACAGTGGAGCTGAGCAGGAGATGCCATGGGAGATTTTCAAAAGATATCAAAGATTGTTGGAGAAATGAAGATTTGGAAGCAGGTGATCGCTCTTGTAGCGGTGACGCCCTTATATAACCATAGCAAAGAAGCTGAAGCGGCCTCGAAGGCGTGCCAGTATGGGAATCTGAAACGATTTTCAAGATGTGCTGGCGTGGGAAGCCGAAGCAGTTTCGAAGACGTGCTAGTGTGGGAAATCAAACCGGACACGAACAGCAAGCAAGCCTTAATTCACAGAAGATCTCTTGGGACGCAGCGAAGCACTTATGGCCAAAAATTAATCCCATGGGAAGTGGTGAAGTAATTACAGCCAAGATTTACATGTGCATTACACAGGACTCAAGTCGAGGTTTTCTACCAAGGCAAAGGACGTGTCCTTAACTTCATCAAAAAGGGCGGCAACTTTATCATCATCGACGGTGCAGGCAAAGCCCTCCTTGACAACCTCAAGATCCACTCGGGGATAAAGGGACTTTATGATTGCCAGAGCTTGGCTAGCGCTCGTGGTCGCTGTCTCCTGTATGTGTGTCCTAAGCTTCTTGGGCCCCTCTGTCAGCCGCAAGATGGCGTCTTCCTCGCTGCTCGGTCTAGCCTCTCTAGGGCACAAGAACTTCACCATCGCCTCGGAGGCTTCACGGTGCTTGGTGCACAATGCTTCCACGGACTTGACCGTCTCACCGAGAATGCAGAACTGCACCCGCGCCTTTCTCTTGTATTCTACAAGAAAGTCGGATCATCACCAAAGGCGCTATAAATGTGATGAAGGCAAAGCCGAGTTGGGAAGCATACCTTCCAGCTCCTGCTCTAGCTTTTCCGAGTTGGTCCGAGCCTGGAACTCAGAGTCCTTCAGTGCCCTGAGCTTCTCCTGAGATGCTTTGAGTTCCTCCTAGAGACCCACGATGGGTAAGTCTCGGGCTGAATCGGGGAAAAAGAGTTAGAAGACAAGCATTCAAAATTCTGCAACAAGACAATTGAGGAAACATTTACATCGAAGGGAGCCTGCCAGGCTCAACTTCTCTTCTTCCAAGGTCTGAACTTGGGCCAAGAGCTTTCACAGCTCAGCTTCGCCCTTGTCCCTGACCCGTTCGAGCTCAGCCTTGCTCTCAGCACGGACCTGCTTGAGGTCGTCCTCGTACCCCCGCCGCAGCTTGATCTTCGGGAGTATCTCCCGGAGAATTGCATCCCTTTTCTCGAAGCGGTCACCTTGAACCTGAAGAATATGAGAAGAAGATTAATGAAGACATGGCACTTGCTGTGGACAAAGAGAAGGAAGGGGCTAATGACTCACCTGGACTAGTCGGGTGCACTCGATGGAGTGCTCATAGAGATTTCTCCTCACCTTTTCCTCGTCTTCGTCACCAAAAGCCTCCCATTCATCCTCCTCATTGTGAAATATGATTTGCAGCGAAGGCCAGGGGTGGGGGGGGAGGTCGTGGGGGCTCTCGAAGAATTTCCTCCACCGGAGGGGAGGAGTAGGTGGCGAGCTTCAGGGCCATCGGCCTTGTGGCAGGCTCGGCCAGAGTGCACGGCGATGACAAAGCATCTTCAATTTGGGAGCCGCCTTGACATCCTCGAGTTTGGATCCTGCAGTCGACAAGGCAGTCTCGGCATGATCTGGAGCTGCTTCGGCGCTCCCAAGTGCGGTGGCAGTCAGCGAGGACATCCTTGCCTAGTCCACAGCGCCCTCATGCCTGGCTTCTAGGGGTGTCTCAGTCGGCGCATCAACAGGAACATCGTCTGATGGCGTTATGTTAAAAGAAGAAGTTAAGACACAATCCTGCAGAGCAAAAGCAAGAGTTGATAGGAAGACTAATCTATCGAACTTCTTTATCCACACCTTGGGCACCTTCTGAGTGGCCGAACCACTCGAAGAGGAACCCGGTTTTGTGCTGGACTTCGGAGGCGGAGACGTCGGCCGTGCTGGGTGTTGGGCTGTGGGTCCCCAAATCGCCGGGCCCCTAGTCGGACATGAAGGTCCCTGACACCCCTCAGCCGCTGGCTTCTTCCCTTCTTCATCACTCGGCTCCCCAAGATCATCAGGTTCTTTCCGAGTGGCAGAACCACTCGCGGAGGCACCCGGTTGCACTTTGGGCCTTGAAGGCGGAGGCGCCATCTTTGCCGTGTGCGGTACTGGGGAATCCCGGATCGTCAGGCCCCCAGTAGAGCGTGATGGCCTCAAAGTCTCCTCAGCCACTAGCTTCTTCCCCTTTTTGGCACTCGGCTCCTCAGCTGAAGGGTTGGTAGGCCGTTTCTGCTTGGTGCTTTTATGCTGGGGGATGTCGGGGAGGGGAGCATCAGAAAAGAAAGCAGTGCGATCCTGTAAACAGGTGACAAATGAGGAATTAGGCAACAACTACTCAAAGGTCAATAATCAAACATTGCAACAACTACTCAAAGGTCAATAATCAAACATTATAAGATAAAAATGCTTACCTCAAGAGGAGGGCGCATCACGGCAAAGGTCTTCGGGCATCCCTAGTTGTAGACATATGTGCCCGGTGCGAAGAAGTCGCTTAGCCGATTGGCTGTCACCTATTTTGCGGCCTTCTCGGGCACCTCTCGAGTAGGGTCGCTGCGCCCACTATATTCGAATCCCAGGTAGACTCATTCCTTGAGGGGCTACACTCGGCAAGTGACAAAGTTGGAGGCAATTCTGATTTCGGTCAGGCCCCACTCCTTCAGATCATCGATTAAGCCCAAGAGTTCCTTAACTTGGTCCATCTCATTATCTAGGGGAGTCGAAGCCCAAGTAGTAGAAAATTTGGGTGGAAGCCCGGCAAAAGGAGGCAGAAAAGGATCAGGATTGGAGCAATAAAACTATTTCTGGTGCCAACCCTTATTGGAGGACTTAAAGGGGATAGAAAAATAAGACATCTTCAGTCCATCGTGCAATTGAAAGCCAGCATTCCCAACTGCCTTAGGGGCATTCTTGTTCGAGTAAGGCTTGAGAAGAATGAGGTGGTGGAAAAGATTGAAATGCGGGCAAATGCCAAGGTATGACTTGCAGAGATGAACAAAGACAGAAATTTGAAGAATGGAGTTGGGGTTTAGATTAACCAGCTCAGTATTGTAAAAGTGAAGAAGACCACGAAAGAAAGCGCTGCCAGGAAGGCTGAATCCATGCTGGAAAACAGATTCAAAAACCACAATCTCCTTAGGTCGAGGGGTGGGAAAGGGCTCACCCTTGGCCGGGCGCGCACAGAGCAGCTCTAGTGCCGGAAGAACTTCGGTGGTGACCATCGCCTCCAGGCGCCTACCCGTCATCACCGAAGTGGCCCAATCTTTGGTTGAGGGCGGCGCGAGGGCATCTTGGGAGGAGGAACAAGATATCTTCAGAAGGGTTTAGCAGCGGAGCAAGGCTTGGAGTGCGGTGGCGGTTAACCCTAGCGGTGGAGTCGTGGCAGAAATGCTGAAATTTAGAAGATAAAGGGGCGAGTGTGTGCAATGCGGAGAAAGACTCTATGCTCGCACCGCGCCTTGTATTTATAAGGAGCAATGCTGAATTTCGCTTTGAGTGGGAAAGGCGTTCCGGCTTCCATATTTTGTCTGGGCCTGACCTAGGGTACGCCTCATGATGGGCCGCCAGCTGTGCACCATAGTCGTCGTGCACAGGTGCTCCCAGGCCTAGTCTAGTTTGGGACATGGTACACCCCACGATGGGTCGATCGCCAGTTTCCATATCAAACGGGATTTGGGTACCTTCCAAACCAAATTAAAATGTCCACTCGTAATATGCCCCATGTTGGGTCAATTGCTTGTTACTGCACAAGACGAAATCAGATATTACGAGTTGACTCAGAACAAGGATTCCGAGGGTACGCCCCATGACGGGCCGCCAGCTGTACACCGCATCAGATAGGTACAGGTACCACTCGGCCAATCCATGGTACACCCCATGATGGGTCGCAAGCTGTGCACCGTGACAGACGGACACATGTACCACTCGGCTAAAGCCAATTTAAAACAAAGGTATGCTCCAAGATAGGCCGTCTGCCAGTTTCCCAATAATTGGGCTGGATACCACTCAGGAAATTCAATGCGTGGAGCTCTATTGAGTCCTTCACGATCTCTTCGCTTGCAGCCTAGTACTCGGCATGGAAGAAAAACCAGTCAGAAAGTGGCGCCGAGGACTGGAAGCACTCAGTATGAAGCATGACTCAATTGAGATGAGACCAAGAATGCAGCAACTCGATCACAAAGTACTCAGGGGCTACTGTGGAGTATATGGACCCCGGGTATCTGCATTGCGGGTTGCGAGGGCCACCTAAGAGGGGATGGGCCGAGCTGACTGCATGGCGATGGGCACCACCTGGGCCACCGCCGTACGCAACAAGGAAACCCTAAAGACAGTAACCAACTTTGATTAGGTAGGATATGATTGTAATCCTGGTTGTTGCTATATTTGGCAGATAAGGATAGAGATAGAATCTCCACCTTGTAATTAATCAGGGATCTTCCTTGTAAATGTCCCCCTGCTATATAAAGGATGGGGTGGGGAACCTCATACAACACATCCAGCATACGATCATACACATAATCCCAGAGCACAGGACTAGTGTATTATCTCCTTTGTGAGAGCCTGAACCTGTATAAATCATGTGTCTTCTGCTACCATCGAGTTTGGATCCAGTGCCTAGCCCCATATTCCTAATTGCCGAAAACAAATGTCAACAGGTGCCATATTTTCAGAGCATGCTCTACGGTAGCTAACTCTAGGTCGTGCGTCGGATAATTCCCTTCGTGCGGCCTCAACTGCCTTGACACATAGGCCACTACTTTACCATTCTACATTAACACACAACCGAGGCCCTACCTTGAGGCATCACAATAGATGTCAAAATTGCTCTGTACATCCAGTAATACCAATACAGGTGCAGATGTTAAACGTTCTTTAGCTCCAGAAAACTCTTCTCACACTCTGGCGTCCATGCAAACTTTTTCTCTTTCTTCAACAATTGCATGAGGGGTCTCGCAATCGTCGAAAATCCTTCTATGAACCGATGGTAATATCCCACCATTCCAAGAAAAGTACGAACCTGGGTGACTGTTTTTGGCTACTCCCAATGCAACAAAGCCTCCACCTTACTTGGGTCCACAGAAACTCCTTTAGCTGTCATTATGTGACGCAGGAATTTCACCTTTTTCTTCCGAAAGTCACATTTGCTAAACTTAGCGTACAGTTGCTGCTCTCTCAATCTCTCCAAAACCAACCTTAGGTGCTCTGCGTGCTCCTCTTTTGACTTGGAGTACACAAGATGTCATCTATAAATACAACCACAAATTTATCCAAATACTCCATAAATACCTTATTCATTATGTTCATGAATTATGTGGGGGCATTTGTCAATCCAAAAGACATGACTGTAAACTCATAATGCCCATAGCGGGTGGAGAATGCAGTATTCGGAATATCTTTTACTCAGATCCTTAGCTGATGATATCCTGATCGGAGATCTATCTTGGAGAAAACTCCTACTCCTCTCAACTGATCAAACAAATCATCAATCTTGGGTAAGGGGTAATTATTCTTGACCGTCACTTCATTAAGTGCATGATAATTAATACACATCCTCAAACTTTCATCTTTCTTCCTAACGAACAAAACTGGTGCTCCCCACGGGGAAGAACTTGGTCGAATGAAACCTTTATCGAGCAAATCTTCGATCTACTTCTTCATCTCAACTAGCTCATTGGTTGGCATCTGATACGATCTCTTTGCTATCGATGCTGTTCCTTGTACTAACTCGATGACAAACTTGATATCCCAATCTTGCGGCATGCCTGGCAAATCTTCAGGCAAAACTTCTGGGAAATCTCTGACCACTGGCACATCCTCTAGGTTAGCAATGTTTATGCTATTGACCATTAACTGTCCATTGTGAACTGCGGTTGCATGTACTTCCACTTTCTTATCACTAGGGCTTTCTAAAGATACCAATCTTTGGCCACAATCCAAAACAGACTTATGCTTGGACAGCCAATCCATTCCTAGGATGACATCCAAGGTTTGGGTATCCAACAGGATAAGATTTGCTAAGAATTCTATCCCATTTATAAGCAACTTAACTCCCAATCACCCAAGGCTAGACTGAAGTTCATATCCTACGGCTTGGACTAAAAGCACACATTTAAGATTCTTAACAACAAATACATTCTTCATTGTAAAACTTCAAGAAACAAATGAATGCGAAGCTCCTAAATCAAATAAACCTATAGCAGGTACTGAGTTAACCAGGAACTTACCCAGTATAACGTCTGATGCCTCTTGAGCTTCATCCGCGGTGATGTGGTTGATTTTCCCACACAGTGTTATCTGAGGTGCTGCTCCTGCCTACACTTGTACACGGTTTCTCCTCATCACAGGTGCCTTGGCTGGAGTAGTGCCCAAGTTGAAGCAAACCGGAGTAATTCCTCCCTTCTTTGGACACTTGTTGGCATAGTGCCCTAGCTCATTGCAAGAGTAACATCACTTGATCACGAACTGTTGGCTCCCTGCTAGTGCATTGCCCCTTGCACTGGTGTCTGGAAATTCTAGTTTGTGGGGAAAGGTGTCGGACTTGGTGCCATGCTGGACAACTGGGGTTGAATTCTAGCAAATTGTTGGAGAGACATCCTCAACCTGAACTGACTCGGCCGTCCTGCTTGACTAACCATTCTGCACTTACGGTCTTCACCCAACTCCTTGCGCTTGTCTTCTAGGATCAAGGCCTTGTTGATCAATTCCTGGAAGTCTAGGAAATTGTGGGTGATCAATCCCACTTGCAGTCCAGAATTTAGGCCTTTCAGGAAATGAGACTGCCTGGCTGTCAGGGATTGAAGAACCCCTGCCTGGTCAAAGGATCAGTCAACAAACCCCTAGCTCGAGCTCGAGCTATGAGGTCTCTCACCGTGTCATTGACCACGTGGCTCCCGCTCGACCTCGAGCTAAGAGCGTATGGAACCAGCTCCCGTATGAGGAGGTCAAGCTCGGGGATCTAGGTCGTGCATTTTAGCCGACGGTTACCAAGATCCTTAAATGATGGAGTCAAGCCGGACGTGGGTGACGATTCCTGGGCAGTTATGATCCAGCTTTAGTGCGCATGAAGCCACTATTCAGGGAATCTCTCCCGGCTGTTTCTGGTAACAGTCGGGCGAGGCATAAACCCCCCCAAATGAACACAGGGAGAGAGGGACTCAAGCCTCGCATTTCACCACACACACACACTCAGGTTTCAGGAGCTCGAGCTAGAGAGCTTTCTTTGTACTCGAACATAGTGAATTTCTCCGCCTCTGGGTAAGACTGGAGTAGAGCTATTACCTGTTCTGGGGGCTCGAACCAGCATAATTTTTAGTGTATCCTTCTTTTCCTCTTTCCTCTGACCATTGTAACCCTAGCTCGTTTCCTCGGTGAGCGAAGCCGGGTCCGGGTCCTACATTCACATCAACCCCCATACACTTTTGCGATCAGGCGATCCCGATTGTCGATAGTTGGCGCCCGTCGTGGGTCTCGAAAGCTTCACTCATTCGGAGGAACATTAACACTTCAAAGACATGATGCACATCGTGAGAGATGTCGGGCCCCAAATCTGCAAATCCGGACCCTCTGTGTATTCTGCACTAGTCCAGGATCGAGCTAGTGCACATAGGCAAAACAGGGTTAAAGTACCTCATACATACACAGTGGAATAATAATAAAGTACTTCAACATGCATATAAACGAGTTGTGCGACCTTATGGTCTCCTTACAATAGTTGTCCACACATGCTTACATAAATCAGAGTAACAAAAGTTCAACAGCGGAATATAAAACTTCGTGGTAGTCCATCTCCTACCACAGGCACCTTGACGAGGCTTGCTCCCTAGTTCTCTGGCTCATCAACAATCTCTTCCTCCCATACAGGCGTAGACTCCTCCTCTGGTAAATTTTTGTGTCCGCAAGGGTGAGTACACACCGTACTCCAAGTCATGCACAGAATTCAGTTCTATTACTACATGCATGGCTTGTTACAAAGGAATGGCTCAGTTGGTTATTTTGCATTGCCTCAATATTTTAACATACTTTACATATAGGTATAAAGCAGCAAAACCATAATAATATATTAAGTTTCTCAATTGTTTTCCACATAATTTTGGACACACAGTCCCTAATCATATTTGACCACTTTCCCAGGCACACAACCTTTTATTCCATTTTATTTTCAAAGATCTACCCCTTGACTGTAATCCCCGAGCAATGTTCAATACCATGAACACGGCTATTCGAATAGTTTGTACACTCTACAGAGGTTATACACTTTACCCACATGATATAGTTAAACACCACTCAGGCGAGTAACCATAACAAAGTCTTTCCAAAACTTCCATCCTCACACGCGTACCTCCCGATATAGTTCCCACTGTCCCTTCTCTCTCACAGAGCAGAAGTACAGGGCCAACACATACCGTTGAAGAAATGTAAGACCGCAATGGTAAACACTACACCCTTCTTCCCACATCCATAGATACCAAAAACCACCTGAGGCCTCACATGCTAAGATTTCGGAATCATGCTCAACTAGGTCTGTCCCATACCAGCCATGTGGTTGTATGAATGACTCAGATCAAAGGCTTGCAAGGTTAAGTCCTTAGGGTGACCAAGGCAAGACTTCCTTTTTCCCAAAAATTTGTCACACAACCACCTCATTTGCCACACAGCCTCGGTCCACTTCCCCCAGTCTAAAACATTTCCCAACCCAAGTTGTTTTATGGTGCAACACATGCCTGTAAATCAACCTTCATGTAGAACCACACAAGTCTCCACATTCCAACATCATTACCAACGACATTCTACCTTTTATTGAAATTCATTCCTTAATCCATTAGTCATTGTTGCTTTTGTATTTGAAAAGATTATTCACGGTATATGCAAAGCTAAGCAACTATTCACGGTCTAGCATCCCATGTTGGCACAATATTGACAACCAACTAATATTACCAAACTTAGGGTATCAAATGAAATCATGGCATACAAATACTAATGACAAGGTGACAATAACAAATAGCTTGATTTAACTAATTCACCCAAATTAATTAAATCCATTCTTAATTAAATTAGCATGCATAGTTTGAATCAAAATATATTTTCAAAACTTAGAAGCAAAATGGTCAAAGCACAACTTGCCTTCAAATAGTGGCTGATCCTGGTCTGGAACTTGATCTTGCACTGGAAATTCCCCCTCGAAGTTCTCCAGAAAATCAACGTCTACTCAAATCATATATACACATAATAAATATAATTTACAGAGAGTAAACTCAACTCTAAAAATTCCATAAAATTCATCAATAAATAGATCTTGATTTTACAAATTTTTAGAAATTAGAATTGACGAATATTCATACCAGGGGTACCCCATAGCAAAGTATACATCTATTTCAAGATCGTATCCCTCTCAAGTTGTACGAACAGGGCGACAAGGCTGGCAGCGATGTAGAGTGCTGGAGATGCCATGGACCTCATCAGGTCCCGAAGGGTCCCCCGCCTTCGGTCAAGCCCACCAAGGGAACTCCGACCCGGACCCGGGTCCGACGCCCCCGCAGGCTCCGGCCTAGACCCTGATCCGGCGCCCCCACAGGCTCCGACCTAGACCCCGGTCCAGCGCTCCCACAGGCTCCGACTTGGCTTCGGGTCGAGGCCCCAACGAGCCTCGACCCAGCAACCTTCGCCACGACGACTGTCAACCATAGGCTGGTCACCCGCCCCGTGGACACGGCAGCCATACCGGGACAGATGGCTCCTCCACAGGGTGGCCGGGGCACCCCCAGAGTCAAGAACCCATCCCCTCCTACGCGATAGGGAGACACGCCCGCTCGGCGGCCTTGAGCGGGCGTGCGTGGCGTCCATCGCTCGACAGCGCACGGAGGGCAGTCGCAAGACCTTCCCAATGGCACGCTGTCCATTGTGTCTACCAACCTGGCATGGGGCAACAGGAACCTGTCAGTCATCAAGACCAAAGACCAGTGACTCCTGGACGTAGCGTACCCCTACCTTTTTCTCCAAAACTCCCGTGTAACCTGCCCCCTCCGCCTATATAAAGGGAGGCAGGGCCCTCAGGGAAGGGCAACGAGAACTCCCCCATACATACCAGATCGAGCATCTGCATCCACGATCCGAGCCATCCGACCCAAGCAAACATTCCGAGCTCTCCCACTCGGACGAATGCTGAGGGCCTGTCCTTAGCACCCCCTTGTAATCTTGTGTAGTCCATTACACTCCAAGCAATACAAAACCACCACACGAACTGGACATAGGGATATTCAGCCCGAACCAGTATAAATCTTGGGCTCTCTTCGTCTAACCATTCAAGGAGAGGGAGCGCACGGCCCCTATACTTACAAATTTACTTGCCGGTTGTACGAAACACCGACAGGAATCAATCAAATCGGAGTTAAAATGCAAAAGTTATAGTCATTTGAAGTTCTAAAATCAATTAAAAAGAATAAACCAAATTTCTTTATTTATTTTTATATGGGAAATTCAGAAATATGACGTCAGCACCATATTGGATTTCCACCGAATTATTTTCTTAAAGGAAATTCAAATTATTGCGCAAGCATGACGTCAGCTGGTTCATGGACTCGGTCTACTGCTCGGATTAGTCTACCGTGAACTCGGTCTACGGAACAGTACACTCACTGACACGTGGACCCCACTGCTGACATCACGGATGACATCAGCACCCACGGTACCACGTCTGACATGTGGGTCCCACTGATGACGTCAGCTGCTGACGTAAGCATGACACGTGGCACAATCTCGTTGCGACACGCGGTGCAAAATCATCAACTGAGAGCTTGATCTAATCTCGTCCATCCGATTTAAAATAAACGGCCACGATCAGTACGACAATTCGGCACTGGTTACCCCGGAGTCGACACGTGGCATAGCATCAACCATTGGATCCCGATCGAATGGCTAGAAATCCAATCGGCGACATCAACAGAAACATGGGCCGACCCTCGGTTTACAGGCGACACATGTCAACGCAGGCGGTCGGCTGCGGCACAATCTAGACCCTTCATTCAAAATCCGACGGCCCAGATTGAATCTAATTCGTGCATCACGGTCGGCTACGTGGTTACCCCGATGCGCGACGCGTGGACGCATCAGAGCCACACAAGTAAGATCTAATGGTCCAGATCTAATCAATCCTACACGATTAACACAGATCCAACGGCTACGGTTAACTAGACTACGTGGCTACAGAAGAATCACACGATCAAGATCTAACGGCTGATAAATGAAGATGGGGTTTACTGTTACCGTGACTACGTGGCTAGATATTGGCCATCTATCAAAGATCTAACGGTTAGGGAATGAAGAGGAGACTCACTGTGGTGCAACGACATGGCGAGATCTGGGTTGTTCAGTGGTGATCGGATGACTGACGAGGTTCGAGGTAGCGGTAATGTCGCGGCGGCGCAGTTCTTGCCGGAAAGGAAGAAGACAATGGCGGCGTTGGCGATGCGAGGCTTCTCCGGCGACAAGAAGTGGCTCCATGGACGCGGCTTGGTGCAAGGGTTACTCTGGTGACCACAAACGCAGCGGAGATGAACCGGAGGTGGCGAAAGAATGGCAGAAGTGCTTCGGAACTCCGGCGAGTGCGCTCGAGAGCTACGATGGGTCTCAGGAGGAGTGAGAGGTCTCAAAATGCGCGAAAAGGAGTGGGCTGCACGGTGCGCTAGGTAATGAAGGCGAGGAGTGGTCACGGCGGCGTTAATGGCGAATGTTACCACGGCGGTAATGGCACGACGGCGGATTCTTTGGAAACGGCCGGCGATGCTTCGTGGCGCAATCTCGGCCATCCACGTGGCCACGGATCAATGGCGGACGAAGCTCAAGCGACGTGGCCTCGTTCGAACCGGCCGATTCGAAATCAACAACCAATGAGAAATGACGTGTAGGGTTCCGCTCGGCTGGGCCTAGCATCGCGCACAGTAGCGGGCTCGGCCTGTTACTGTTCATCTGTTTTTTTCCAAATTTTTCCAAATAAAAATAATTCCCAAAATTTATTTAAATCATTTGAGGCATTTAAAATATCCGAAAAATTCTAGAAAAAATTCCAAAAAATATTTTAGAGCATTTTGGACTCAAATAAAATATTTTCATTTATATTTTGTGAAAAATTATTCATTATTTAATTAATTTCCAGAGAAGGTTAAATTTCCAGAAATTCCAATTAAATCCAAATAAATTAAAAAAATTCTCAAAAATTCAAAATAACTTATGAAATTCAAAATAGCCAAATTTTGGGATGTTACAGCTCAAGTCGCTATCAATCAGGCTATAACCACTCTCCGGCGGGAAGAACATGAGAAGGTTAGCACTTCATCCGGGCAGTCCAGGCTTCCTCGTTCGGGCGAATTCCTGTGTGCTATCGCTCGAGTTATGACCGATCCCACTCGGGTGAAGTCAAATCTTTTTGGCCGAGCTCTCACTGATGAGCTCGACAAAGCCGCTGTCAAAGTCATACCTTCGAGCACTAAAGTCGGCACTCTGGATCTCGCTCCATAATGAGTGACGATAGCTCCTCGCGCAGGTGTCGGTGCCTTCGCCGATCCCGTGATTCGTCCCGGACGCCTCCACATCGTCGTCCCCTGAACGTGACCCCGGGCAACGTTCGGCATCAACAGAGCTATAGCAGCTCCTATTCGAAGACAGCATGTCTAGGAGCCTTTCCCCAAACATTCCGCCTAGGCGTCGTAGGGTTCACGAACGACTTCGGTATCTCCCGGGCAATGCCCGCGCCCACTATATATCGTGACCAGCGTGGTCATAGGTTCGGTCGCCGTGACAACCATGACTCCGGATCTAGCAGCAGTGACCACCTTTCCTGACATGGTCTGTTAGGCCTATGGTCGCCAACAGACTCGATGACCTTCGTCGAGTACGTTGGCTACCGATTCAAGCTTTGCCTTTGATAGAGCGGTTCGACGGCATAAAGAACCTCGATGAATTTTGGCGGCCAGTGGAGACGAGGCAGTAATGGCCAATTACCTCCCGACCGTGTTGGATGGCGCCGCGCGTACCTGGCTCTTCAACTAGAAGCCTACCTCCTTTCGATCATGGCACCAGATACAAAGTGCTCTCCGCTCCAATTTCTAGAGCTGTTACGAGCGGTGGTTTATCGCATTATCCAGGGCAAGAATGAGCCCCTCCGTGACTTTGTGTGGTGGTTTATCGGCACGAGGAACTCGATCCCGAGTGTCTCCGACGAAGCTATGATCAAGGCCTTCAAGTTCATTGTCCGCGACCATTGTCTCACCGAGGACCTGGAGATCACAGCGAGGCTCAATGTTAATAAGCTGTTCCACATGGCGGAACAGTACGCAGACACAGATGACGTGGTTCGCTGGAAGCGTGACTACGACCAAGGTAAGCTCAGTATCAATTCTAGAAAAGTTGGCCCATCTAACGCCAAAAGCAGCGACCCGGGCCCGACTATCAAGAAGTGGAAGAGGGATCGCAAGAATGGTGGGGGTCGGCCACGTGTGATTGTTGCAGTGAACAGCCAGTGTGAGGTAATGGAGGTACGAGAACTAGACCAGGAAGAGCCCCAATCGCAACGAGGCTGGCCACAACTTCAACAGGTGCCACGTCGACTTCAGCAGGGGAATCGTCGGCCTGGGCCCCAGCGAATCAACGCCCGACCACAGGGTGCTGAAGGGCGACCTAGGTATGACGACGAAAAGTTCTGTCTATTTCATAGGGTAGGCCACAACCTGCGAAACTGCAAGGCCTGGCAGAATAAGCTAGACACCTTCTATGACAGGCGTGGAGAGATGCCTACACTCCTGAAAAAAGGTGAGCAACCAGATAGGATCAATGCCAGTGGGAATCTAGACGACCTCGACCTGGAATTCCAATAGGGTGATCATTGGATTGACGTCATTTTCAGTGGCTCGTCGACATTCCAGTCCCGACGTGTGCTCAAGGATGCCGCACGCACCGTCTACCAAGCCACCGCCGAGAGACCCGTCGACCAACCTTGCAAATGGGCCCCCCAGGGTATGTTTAAGGACCTCAAAACTGCCCTGGTCGTGACCCCGACCATCAGCAATACCATAGTCGGGGGGGTCATGGTCGACAGGGGCAGTTCTCTCAACTTGCTCCTAGCAAGCGCACTCGACCGGATGCAAATTCCTTGGTCGATGGTAAAAAATATAGCGGTTCCATTCTTCAGGATCATCCTAGGAAGTTCGACCACCCCTCTCGGGCAAGTGGTCTTGCCCGTCACCTTCGGCGACTTGGACAACTTTCGCATCGAGTTGATCACCTTCTAGGTGATCGAAGGAGATCTCCCGTACAACGCCATCCTTGGACGCTCGGCGTTGATTAAATTCATGGTGGCGAACCACTACGGCCACTGCTGTATGAAGCTTCTAGGGCCCAATGGTGTCATAACGGTACGAGGTGATCTCAAGGTGGCACATGGGTGTGAAACCAACGCCTTGGCTCTCGCCGACATACTGCCTCAGCGAGGCCCTGAGCTGATCACGAAGAATGCCTGCCAGAAGGCGATATTCTAGCCCAGCAGTATGACGAAGGCTATGCAACTCGAAGATGGCAACTCGAGCAAGTGCGTCCACATCTCGACCGACCTGAGTCTTAAATAGGAACTCGACCTCGTCACCTTTCTCCATGCCAACCAGAGCATAATCGCTTGGGAGCCGGTAGACATGCAGGGAGTCCCGAGGGAGGATATCGACTACAAATTGCAAGTAAGGCCCGACTGCCGACCTGTGCACCAGAAGCTGCGTCGTTTCTCCCTTGAGAAAGTAGCTGTAATAAGGGAGAATCTCAACAAACTCTTGAAGGCTAGCTTCATTTGCGAGATCGACTACTCTGAATGGCTAGCTAACCCGATCATTGTGCAGAAGAAAGGTGAGAAATGGAGGATGTGCATTGATCATACGGGCTTGAATTCTGCATGCCCGAAGGATAATTTCCCCCTTCCACGTATAGATCAAATCGTTGACTCCACGTAAAATGGCCTTCATCACACCGTTTGGGACATACTACTACACAACTATGTCATTTGGTCTTCGCAACGCTGGCGCAACGTTCCAGCGCCTGATGGACAAGACCTTCGACCCTCAGATCAGCCGCAACCTCGAAGTCTATGTGGATGATATCATTGTCAAGAGCTCTTTCGAGACAACCACGCCCGAGACCTCGAGGAGACCTTCACCAACCTGAATAGGCATATGATCAAGCATAATCCTGAAAAATGCGTGTTTGGCGCCACCTCAGGAAAGGTACTTGGCTACATGATCGGGGGCTCAGGAGTCACCCCGAACCCAGAGAAGATTGAGGCGATTGAAAAGATGGTTCCCTCGGCTTCGGTAAGGTAGGTGCAGTGTCTCACCGGCCGCATGGCCACCCTCAGCCGATTCATTTCAAGCCTCGACAAGCGTGGGTTAGCATTCTTCAAGACTTTGCATAAGCACGGGAGCTTCGAGTGGACGCTAGAGACATAGCGATCCTTCGACGAGCTAAAGGTATATCTTTCGACTCCACCTTTGCTCACAACCCCGCAGCCCGACGAAAAGTTGCTGCTTTACCTCGTGGCCGTGGCCCAGGCTGTCAGCACGGTCTTGGTGGTCGAACGAGACGGTCGGCAAAGACATCGATCTACTACGCCAAGAAAGTGCTTCACGATGTATGAGCGTTACCCCTGTGTCCGAAGTTGCTCTACACCCTCCTTATGGCTTCGCGCAAGCTCCGACATTATTTTCAGGTGCATTCGGTGATTGTCCCAAGCAATTTCTCACTTGGTGAAATCCTAAGGAACCCAGAGGTCAGTGGCCGCATCGCCAAGTGGGTCATGGAGCTGGCTGTGTTCGACACTCAGTTCATGGCATGCACGGCCATCAAGTTGCAAGCGCTTGCCAACTTCATGGTTGAAAAAACGTCGCAGCCGGCTCCCAAGCTCGAGGTTGAGGAAGAAAAGCCTTCGGTCATGTACTTCGACGGTTCAAGATCTTTCAAGCGCTCGGGGGTTGGTATCCTCATTCTCACCCCACGAGGAGAAAAACTGAGGTACGTAGTTCACTTTGGATTTCCAGCCACCAATAACATGGCAGCGTACGAGGCTCTCCTGGCGGGCCTCCGAGCTTGCAAGGCATTGGGTGTGCACCGGTTGGTTGTCAAGGGTCACTCCTAGCTCGTCGTCAACCAATTCAACAAAGATTACTAATGCTCGGAGGACTCGATGGCCAAATACCTCGCCGAGGTATGCAGAATGGAAAAGTGGTTCCAGAATCTGGAAATCAAGCACATGCCTAGGAAGGACAACTCCAGCGCCGATCTCCTATCCAAGCTCGGGTCGTCCGATGATGAGGTCCCTCCGGGCATCGTCCTTGAGACCTTGGCAATGCCCTCAATCTCCGACCAAGAAGTCTCAGTCGTCTTCCTTGAAGGTGTTCCCTCGTGGATGGAGCCAATCTACAACTTCCTCGCGCGGAGCGAACTCCCATCCGACCCCGCTGAGAGGAGCAGGATCAAGCGTCGGGCATGTTCATACAAACTTGTCGATGGCCAACTTTACCGTCGGAGTGCCTCTGGTGTCTTAACAAAATGCATCACCTCGGAGGAGGGTAAGTACCTATTAAATGACATCCACTCGGGTCTCTGTGGTGCGCATTCCTCTTTTAGGACAATGGTCAGGAAGGCCTTTCGCATGGGTTTCTACTGGCCAACGGTGCTCCAAGATGCTCGGGACATCGTTCGCACTTGTCAAGCCTGTTAGTTCCATGCTCGAAAGTCACACCAACCGACTTACGTTCTCTAGACCATTCCGCTCACTTGGCCCTTCTCGACATGGGGGCTCGACGTCCTCGGCCCTTTCACCCAAGCGGTTGGTGGGAAGAAGTTCTTGTTCATTGCCATCAACACCTTCACCAAATGGATCGAGGCCGAACCCGTCTCGACCATCACTGCCCGAGCGGCTGTCAAGTTTTTCCGCTCTTCCGTAGTCACCAGGTATGGAGTTCCATGCAAAATTATCACTGACAATGGAACACAGTTTACCAACGAATTATTCCAAGAATATTGCGAAGACATAGGCACCAAAGTGTGCTACGCCTTGGTGAGACACCCACAAAGTAACGGAGCGGTGGAACACGCCAACGGACAGATTATTCAAGGCATCAAGAAGCGAGTTTCAGATGAGCTCGAATGATGCGGCCAGACATGGGTGGATGAGCTTCCCACCATCTTATGGTCCATTCGTACCATGGTTAGCCGAGCAACAGGGTCTACCCCCTTCCGGTTTGTATTCGGTACCGAAGCCGTCCTGCCTCCAGAGGTCAAGCTGGGCTCTGGTAGGGTCAGCTTGGTCGACCAAGTCGACCTCAAGCAAGAACAATTTTTTGATCTTACTCTGGCAGGAGAAGTAAGATGCCTTGCACTGCTACGATCAATGCATTGCTTGCAGGCTCTTCGTAAACATGCGTCTCGATCGGTATGACCTAGAGAGCTCCTTGTTGGGGAACTAGCCTTAACACGAATTCAAGGCTCGTCCAACACCAACAAGTTATCCCCACAGTGGGAGGGCCCTTACAGAGTAGTTTCAACAGATCACACGGGGGCTTATCGGCTGGCGATGCCCGATGGCAGAGGCTCTCAAACTCATGGAACATTGATCAACTCCGTAAATTCTATGTGTAACATCTTAGTCTCAATTTTTAATAAAAGTTATTATTCATTGACTATATTAGTCTTTGTGTTCTTTCTTTTTCCCTATACTTTGTACTGGGTGTTGCGGTCTCAGGATTCACCTCCAGGGGTCATGCTAGCAGTAAGCCGATTCTGATCGCGTCACGGCTCCCCATGTTGTAGAGTTTGAATTAGAGATCCCACCCGGGCATGTATAGCTCTAGTCGAGCTAGAGCTTTCTCGAATCCAACCCGCGTATAGGTGCTTCCAAACCTGATCCGAATGTTGTGATCTTGAAGTTCACCCCCAGGGGTCGCGCCAGTAGTAAGCCAATTCTCATCACATCACGGCTCCCCCTGTGGCAGGACTTGAACCAAAGTCCACATTTGAGACTGTCGAGCAAGCACAAACCGGGCTTGGGAGTTCTAGAGTCCAATCTAAGCGACTCCAGAACCTTTAAGAACTTAGCTCCTCCCATACAGAAGTATACTTATTATGCTTAACAACTTCAACTCTAACAGTTTCCCCAATGGGATGGAAAACCTTCTGCCGACCTTGCAAGTCACGGCATCGGAGGTTGATTTTCGTGGATCCTAACTGTTGGAGATTGTGTCCAAGGCCAGCGTTGCTCGACCTTGACCACAACAGGGGCTGGACGAGGGGCATATTGCCCTAAAAAGGATAAGTACATGGCAAAAGACAAAGACAAAAGTTTCATATAACAAGCATTTCGTTCGAGAATGATTTTTTATTAACTTTTTCCTCACAAATTCATAGTTACAAAATCCATAGACCTAATCCTAACTACAAGTCCGCCATGTCGCGGGCGAGCTTCTCCTGCTTGAGCTCGGTGACCTTCGTTCTTAGCACTGATAGCTCGCCTTGCAGGCGAAGAGTCTCGGCTGCAGAGCTAGCGGCACGGCTCCGCTCGTCCTGGAGTTGGGCCAGGGCATTCTTCACCGTCTTGGTCGCTCACCCTAGCTTCTCCTCAAGCTTGGCGACCCTTGCCTCGAGGTCGGTAGAGGCCTTCCCCGGGGCAGCTGCCTGATCTGCGACCAGCTTATGCAAACTCCTCCACCTTCGCCCGCTTGGTTTCGAGGGCCTTGGAGGCTTCCACGTGCTCAGCCTCAAGCGCCCTGGCCGACCATGCGTGTTCGTCTTCCACGGCCTTGAATGCGTGGTCGCGCTCGGTACTAACGGCCAGGCTAAGCTCGGACGCGTGAGTGGCCTTGAGCGCCCTCAGCGTCCCTTGGAGGGCAGCGAGCTCAGTGGTGTGGGCCACTATCCTTCGCCCGGACTCCTCCAGCTTGACCTCCAGCTTTTCCTCGAGCTGGAGCAGGCGGTACTCCGACTCCTCCACCTTGTTGAGGACGGCCTTCAGAGAGCTAGAATGCCTTTGAAGACCTTGAAGCCCCTGAGCGATGAGGTCCACAGCCTGCAAAATTCAAAAGAAGTCACGTTTTACCAAATAGGAGCAGGCAAGAGTTAAGAGGAGTTAGAGGAAATTGTATTGTACCTGGCTAAGACGGTCCTCGAAAGTCATGTGGTGAGGCCTAATGGACCTGCTACTTGGCACCCCAGGTTCGGTGCGGCCTTCTACTGAAGTCGAGGCACCCAGGCAGAGTCTCACTGGCGTAGGGTTGACCTCGTTAGTAGCAACCTCCGCACAGATGTTCTCGTCTGCTTGAAGGCCTGGCTCGGCCCCGGGCTCGACTCCTTCGATCAGGCTGGCCCCGACCACTGTGGTCGAAGTATCTTCCGCCTCTTCCCCCGCGGCGGCCCCGGCCGGGTCTTCGACTTGGCCTCCCGCGGTGGCTTCGGCCAAGGAGTCATCGGCCTCGACGACCGGTGTAGCCTCGGCCTCGGTGGTTGGGGTTGTCTCAACTTCAGTGGCTGAAACGACCACAGCATGTCCATCCTGAACAGCCTCAACCTCAACGGCCGAAGCACCTTGAGCTTCGCTCCCTGCTGCAGCTTCGCTTGGGGAGACTTCGGCTTCGGCAGCCACGACGTCATCGTCCTCCTCTCCACCGGTGGCAGCTCTGACCGCGTCTTCGTCCACATCGTCGAGTCCTTGCTCAGACTTGCTGGCTGCAACCCGTCCGTGGAGACCCACAGAAGTGCGATCCTGGCCCGTGCAAGGGCGGTGGACCAGCTCAAATGAGGACTCCTCCTCAGACTCGGACTCGCCCTGGACAACAGCCATTGTCAGGGGATGTCGGGAGTGAGTTCGAGCACTCGAAGTCCGCGGCAAGGAAGGTTATTGAACTAAGGCGAAAGGAAACTCTGCGACCAAAGAAGAAGTCAACGTACCTGAGTCACGAGCCTCCACCTCAAGGAGGGCTGTCGGGAGTCTCGGCGCCCCGGAGGTGAAGAGGGATCCTTCTCTAAACACCTCGTGCTGGGGATCTCGAAGCACGCAGAGGCTTTGGGTTCCCCATGGCATTAGACCTAGGGCCCTGCGATTGGGACCTTGGTGCTACCTGGGTGCTTGAGGTCCTAGCAGCGGCCGCAGCCCTTTGCTGCTGCAAGAAGGGAAGAAAGAATCAGAAAGGGAGCAAAGAAAGAAACATGAGTTCGAACAAGATTCAGGCTCGACCAAGGGTAAACTTACCACTGAGCGGTCGCCCCACTCGATGTGCTGTATCTTCGGGGCTCTGCCGCTCGGGGCATCTAGAGGTGGTCTTTTGCTTGCCTTCTTGCCCTTGCTCGCTCCGGGCAGCGGCAGCATCCGCCTCGCCATCTCGAGTAGCTCTTGGCTCTCCTGCAAGCACAAACAAAGGTCAGTACGGGCCCAAACGCTCTCGAGCTAGGCCCTGACTCGAGATATCTTACCTCAGCGCTTCGGCTCAGCATGTTCTTTAGGATAAGGTCATCCATGAAGTAGTTGAGCGCTGCCTTCCTGAACATCTCGGTCATCCTGGCTGCTAGCTAGGACTCCTTCGGCACTGCTGGAAAGGCAAGACTGTTAGATAACCCCAAGCTCGAGCTTGAGCGGTTTTCAGTTCAAGAAGACTTACCGGTCGGGCCCTCACAGGTGAGGTCGTCGTGCCCCTCGATCTCGAAGAACGAGTGCAACCTCTTTTGCAGAGGGAACACTCGGTTTTGCAAGAAATTGTTGGCGATAGCTTGACCGGTGAGGCCGTGTGTGGCGCAGATGTGGATGGCGGTGATGGCTTCTTGGTTGATTGCCAGGTCGTCCGCCTTGGGGGTTTGATGCTTGTCAACGATGGGCGCTCCATCGTACACAAGCACACCATCCTCACCCCTCTTCAGGTAGAACCATCTCTCGGTCCATGAATTGAGAGAGTCCCGAGCATGGAGTTGGGGGAAGGACCAAGGAAGTCCTGTCCACAACCAGAAGTAGAGGCACCCAACCACGGGTCCTTCCCGGTGCGGAACAAGGAGAAATAGCGAAAAAAGAGAGGGGCTGTAGGGAGGATTCCCAAGAACCCTTCGCACAAATGAGAAAAGAGAGTGAAAGACCATGTGGAGGTCTATCCTTGTGTGTGATGAGTAATTGACAAGATTTGAGATTGGTTTGATTTGAAATTGAGTTTGATTTGAATTGGATATTTGATTTGAAGCAATTTGAGTGTTGGTTGCTTTTCCTAGTGCTACCGGCATGGGGGCGGTAGCACCGGAACTTTGAGAGAAATTATGACTGATTAATGATTTTGAGATAATCATTGAATATCTTTGTGGGCATTGCTATGTGATAGGTTTTTCCTTGTCTTTGATGGTTGCAGGGCAACGGTGCTAGGTCATGGTGAGGCGGAGGATGACCGGGACTAGGCGAGGAGCGTCGGAGGTCCAGACGGTCGGGAGATTGCCAGAAGATGATCAGAGACAGAGTCCGGGCAAGCCAAGAAGACAAGGAAAGGAGATGATGCTAGCTAGATGCCGCGTGGATCAATGAGGGCCGTCGGATTGCGGTCTAGTTGATAGGTTACGGGTCTAGGTTACTATATGCTTTGAAAACCATGCAAGAAAACCCGGTATGTGTGTGGGTTTTGGGTTAGCCCTTGCATGGCTGTCTGTGCGGGTTAATCCTAGCCCTTAGATGAGTACTCTAGGGTTGAGGGACTCATCCAAGGGTGGTAGGTGGTCCAAGAGTAGTATAAATAGGGGTGGAGGGGTAGCCTCCCCCTTGATGGTTTATGAGGTTTTTGTCCTCCTTTGAACTTGCCCACCTTGTTGTGGTGCTTTGTAAACCTCCTCCTTTCAGAAATGCAAATCTTTTTCATTCATGCTTGAATTAACGTTACGCACTTACTTTATGTCTTAAATTCAGCATTTAAATTCCTGCAATTTACTTTCTCGTAATTTGCTTTCTTACAATTTGGATGTGCCTCCCCTCCTTCTAAATGCTGATCTTGGATGTTTTGAGTGTGTTCATATGGTTTTACATCTCTTTTGCACTCTAGGATAGAGTAGAGATCATCTTTACTATTAAGTTGCAACTCTATCCAGAACTTATTCTTCGTGCAGTAGTCAGTTTTTGATTTTTAGAAAAATATATAAAACTCTTTTTTTAGTGATTCTTCTTGGAGTTTGTGCGGGACTCATATATCCATCTGTGAAAAAATTTGGGTGTCCACTGGTTGCACATTTTGGGCGCCATGAAGCGAAAACTGAGCCCCATACCTTCTGCTCGAAGCTCCTGACTATCTGTGTTCTTTGATTTTTTATGATTTTTATACAAGTATTTTTGAGGTGAACTTTGGTAGACAGCTTCATGACTCAATTTTTCATAGGGAAAAAATTTCAAAATTTCTGGAGTACCAGAAGTCTACCAACCTCCTATTCTAATTGAGGACAGTTTCTGGAAATTCTGCTTTTGCTTTTCTGAAAGTGACTTTTGTGATTTGAATTGATCTCCTTTCTAAATGCAAGAGTTGGATTGATTCCTCTTTATTTTGAACACTAGACAACCAGGATTGTGACTCAAAAATGTCCACATATTTTATGGTACTTATCCATGCAAGCTAGGGGTACACATAGTTGTCTAGTTGTTCGGGATTTTCACGATTTCCTTTGCGGGATCTTGTCGAGGTATTAGTTGGAGTATTTTGGGGGAAATTTTTTATTTGCGACCATTCACCCCCCGTCTGTTCGCCATCTCGATCCTTCAACTAGAAAGGAGAAGGACGGAGTTCGGCACCATGTTGACGAGTTCGATCTCACATTGTGCGAAGACCGATGCCATGAAGTCACTCGCCGGCGTCCGCAGTCAAGAGCATGTACTCGCTTTCGGTCTTGATGTGCTCGTTTTCCCTGTGGTCGGCTCGGCCTCCACACCCTAAGAATCGCCATGTCGCCGGATCCAAAGAGCCCCAGACCTTCGAACTCCTTCATCCTCGCCAACGACAAAGTTCTCTTCCCGAACTTGGCCATAAGGTTAGTTTGGTGCTTGGATGGGGAAGAAAAGTTGGTTCGAACAGAAGGCTAGAAAGTTGGGATCGTCAAGGATTCAAAGAAGTTTGGGAATTTTTTAGAGGAGCCAATGGTCCGGGCTTTATGAGCCCCGATCGATGACAACTGGAGGCTGTTGCGCCTCAAAAGGTGCGTCAGTGGTGCTTCAACAGGCGCACTCAGGGATTTGGTGACCGAATCAATGCATCGCGAACTGTTCCGCTGCTCTTCCGTGTCCGTACCAAGATTTCAAAGCCCAAGGGTCGTCAGACGTAATTGCGCTAAGTCCCTTGGTTGGTCTATGTCCAACCTCGATATCGAACGTTTTAGAGCTCGGTCGAAGCACCAGAAAGCTCGAGCGTTTCAAGCGCAATTATGTTAAGACCCACTTGCAGTATTAAACTCAACCTCAAGCTTGAGCAACTTTGAGCACAATCAGAAGTCTGTCCTCTTCTCCGGATCATGAGACTCAAGGTCATCCCAGGTGCCTAGATTACAACTTGAGCCATGGGGGCTAGCTGTCGGGGACTGAAGAACCCCTGCCTGGTCAACGGATCAGACAACAAACCCCTAGCTCGAGCTATGAGGTCTCTAACAGCGTCGTTGATCACGCGATTCCCGCTCGACCTCGAGCTAAGAGGGTATGGAACCAGCTCCCGTCTGGGGAGGTCAAGCTCAAGGATCTAGGTCGTGTATTTGCACCGATGGTTACCAAGATCCTTAAATGATGGAGTCAAGCCGGACGTGGGCAACGATTCCAGGGTGGTTATGATCCAGCTTTAGTGCACATGAAGCCACTCTTCCGGGAATCTCTCCCAGCCGTTTCTAGTAACGGTCGGGAGAGGTATAAAACCCCCCAGACAAACACGGGGAGAGAGGGACTCAAGCCTCGTATTTCAGCACACACACACACTTAGGTTTTAGGAGCTCGAGCTAGAGAGCTTCCCTTATACTCGAACAAAGTGAATTTCTCCGCCTCTGGGCAAGACTAGAGTAGAGCTATTACCTGTTTTGGGGGCTCGAACCAGTATAATTCTTGGTGTCTCCTTCTTTTCCTCTTTCCTCTGACCATTGTAACCCTAGCCTGTTTCCTCGGTGAGCGAAGCCGGTTCTGGGTCTTACATTCACATCAACCCCCATACACTTTTGCGGTCAGGCGATCCCGATCATCGACACTGGCTTTGTCTATAGCCACATCCTCAGGAGCATAGCATGCCAACTGGGTGAATTTGTTCTGGTACTCTGCCACGGATTGGCTTCCTTGCTTTAAGGCCCTAAATTCTTCCTACTTCAGGTCCATCATTCCTTCTAGCACATGATACTAGCGAAAGGCAATTGAGAACTCTTCCCATGTGATCTCATGTGGGGCCTCATGCGTGGCACAATAGTTTTCCCACCACTCTGTGGCCGTGCCCTCTAGCTAATGCGAAGCATACAACACCTTCTTGTTTCCCTCACATTGAGTGATATGCAACTTCCTCTCAATAGTGCTCAACTAGTCATTAGCCTCCAACAGGTTGACGTTGCCTAAGAATGTTGGCGGACGGGTCTTCATGAAGTCTGACAGTTTGGAGTAAGAACGTGGGCCACTACTGCCATGCTGAGCGCTATTGTTGACTGCGGCTTGACTGGCCACACTTTACTTTTGGTGC
Source organism: Guadua angustifolia (assembly GCA_036346375.1). Classification (NCBI taxonomy): domain Eukaryota; kingdom Viridiplantae; phylum Streptophyta; class Magnoliopsida; order Poales; family Poaceae; genus Guadua; species Guadua angustifolia. Next base: position 4,867,963 of record CM070506.1, read on the forward strand.
ATCATTGCTTGAATGAGTTGAGTCTGCGCTGCTAGAAAACCTCCCAAGTTCTACATGTCCACTGGCGGTGTTGGCTGTGGTGGTACTTCATCACTGAGGTTGCCACTTGGGCGCAAACCACTTCCTGAAGCTATGTTGTTTTCACGAGTGTTCACCATCTGCTTGATTGCTTCTTGGGTTAGGAAAGGTAGAAGTAGCATAGATAAGATGCGAGAATTTCTAAGGCGGGGCAACAAGTTAAACCCAACATAAACAACTTTATTACTTATACTTGGCATGGTTGCTTACAAAAGCCTAAGGGCTATGCAACACATACTGCATACTCAGCAAACAATAAGAACCAAACTAAGCACACAACATTAACGTCTATTACAATTGGTAAGACTATCTTATTGACGCGACTCAACACTTGAGTCTGAACTTAACTCTAAGACTCTCACTCCTCCAACCACCCTGGCTGAGGCTGACCTGGTGCGTACACCGGTGGGTGGGCTGGTTGTGAGACCCCGTTCGGATGAACAGGAACATCAATGTGATTACTGTGCTATTCCCTGGATCAGTAGCTAGCACTCACATGTTTACAACAATTGGAATCACAACCACACATTATAATAATTAAGCGGAAACGATTATGCAAATAAATATACAACTCAGAGAAATATAGCAGCAAAGGAAGCAATGCCTTGTAGTGTACCCATCCATTCCCGCAGGCAACTGACCAGGCATAAATTCCTTAGAAATAAATCGCTTCAAAGAAGAACCCGCAACTCGCGATTTAAAACGAACTCAAGTCCGCGCTAACTCAACTTCCTACAATATAATTAGGCAAGGGTGAGTATTTTACATACTCAGCAAGACTTGAACAACACCTATAATATATGCAGGCCATTCCAAAGGAAAGCTTCTACAGTTCATTTGCATAAAGCGAATTTGAATTTGGAAATCAAGTTATTTGCAAACGGAATTTAAAAGAGCAAGATTAATTGATAGCAAATAAGTAAAGCATAAATAACACTCACCGCCCTCCATGACGTGAGCGATTTAATCAAACCTTGCCATCGCATGGCATATATCCAGATTCTTTGTCCACACAGGCACAACAAATGATTCCAATACTTGCCCACACGGTATAGCATTGGGTCATCTGTGGGGTAAGCTAACTTGTAAAATAAACCCTTTTGGAAACAATAAAACATTTAACTCGTGCAAGTTCACCAAGACACCCATGACCGCGGTACGGCTAATCAATTAGATTTAAACTCGCAGAGGTGTACAACTGCATCCACAAGGAATGATCAACCTTGCCCCAAGACACTTCCTTAGGTGTGTCATCCAGAAGACCATACGTAGCCATTAAATTCCTAGACAAGGCTTTACACCAGCCCGGACGTTAACCCCGCCAGAGAACTAGAAACACACACCCAAGCCGTGGATCCACATTCACACACCCAACACAACGCTTCTAAACACGGCAGGCATACACCGCTACATTAGCAAGTAGACTGTCCGAATACCCCATCGTAGACCTGACCGAAAAACCGTGCAAGCTCCCCGCCTACCAATGAGCAAAGCCATGTCTAAACAATTTAATAGGCTATATAACCCATCCTCACCCTCGTGGTTTGTACGGATTTTCTTGGATCATACAACACGATGTTCGGTCCTTAGTTGTGACACGGCGACACTTCACCCTACACTACGCAATTACTCGCACAACCGCTATTGCCAAATAATCGCCCGCATCAAAGCATAGTTTCATTTTGGGTTTTTAATCAAAGTACCCACCACCAACAGTGACATTTCCAATGTTTCCCGAAACAATTATTGAGTTGATCATGTACATCATTTATTCTAAAGCATGGCTAAGCGGGAATAAAATAAACGCATATACCCGTGATGACATTAAGTAATGCCTATCCTCGATCTATGGTTATCAAGGTTCACATGTTCATAATCATCAACGGAGATTTACGAGACAACAGGTATAACTACCAATCCACAAAATAGCAATTTACATAAAGTAATCGCATGCATAAAACAATTTGATGCACAAAGGGAATATAAAATACTGGGATCAATATGGTCAAAGGATGCTTGCCTTGCTTAATTATTGCTTACGATGAAGATGAGGATTGAAGCTGACGACGACGACGGAATCAACAACGTCGGGTTCTACACGTCGATCAATGGGAAATAAAGCAAAACAATGAACTCCAATAAGAGCGAAAGAAATAGATAACAAGAACAAATAAAACTCTTTATAAGAACAGGAATTGCACTTTTATGGATTTATTAATCTTATTTTATGAATTCAAGATGCAAAGATTGTTTAGATTAAATAGAATTAATCATTAGTTGCAAGTTTCATTGATTCACTATTCATAATATGAGTTCGCAACTTTATTACTTATGGGTTTTGCTCTATTAGGATTCAGATTCAAAGAAAGATAAAATAAGAGTATTTTCTTAGATTGCTGTAGATTATATCCTAAAGATCAATTCTAGGCTATTCTTTACATTATTCGGATTTAGATGAGCTGCTTTGCGAGTTAATGAAAAAGCTTAATTGATCATATTGGATTATGACTATTCAGTTCTTTATCTTATATCGATTTCGCTTAGAATTTGTTTTACGCAAGTTAAGTCTACTTATTCAGGCTATTGGACTAATTTACATGATATTTGAGAAGATTCTGGTGATACAAATAACCTAACTACAGGTTTCCTCATTGAAACTACAATTCGTTCATTCATATTACGCACTTGTAAAATGTGAATACTTAGTGTTATTAAGCTAATAGAACTAATATGCAAATCACGGTGAAATGAGATTATCTTTTCATGGCAGGGTAGTCTACACTTCGAAGAACACTACTATATTAGTTCCTTAAGTTTTAGGATTTTGGGTGAGACTATACTTTATTCGCTAAAATGGTTCATGCTACACTTAAAGACTACACTATTCCAAATCGGCAAGAAAGGGGAAATGACATATTAACAATTTAGGGTCTTAAGCTATTTGGATTTGTACACAAAACATGATGAAATATGGTCATTTCTTCGTGATACGATGATTTATACTTTGTATAACAATCCTAAGCAAATTCCATAAATTTTAGGCTTTGGTGATACATTATATGCATTCTTTGAAAAGGCCTAAGTGGAATTGTAAAGTCGATTTATGATCGAATCGGCAGGAAAGTGAATCCAAAGGTTATCGTTTAAGGGTTTTGATCTGATGAGATTAATATGCAAACCTAAATGGATTATGATTCTTTTTACAGAATATGGTAGTATAAATATTGTACAGCGTTTCTAAACTGATTTTACTGATTTTAGTATTTGGATGAGTTATTTTATATACTGCTGAAGTAGCCTAAATGATTACGTTTGAAACCTTAAATCGGCCAAGTTCATATTGAGTTTGCGACTACGTTATACAAGATCTTTAATTCATTTTTCAGGTATTAATAGGTAGCAATCCTAGAATTGTTTTAAAGTTGATTTGGCATTATTTTCACTTTAATTGTAATAGATTACCCATTTAACTATTGTTATAATTTACACTTCCTTTCATTAAAAGAATGAAATTTCAACCTTATCTTAAACGTTTTCTCCTACACAGATCCTTACTGTTTTTAATAACTCATTGCAAATTACATTATCATTTTGTGAGCCATTATGCTAGTATTTGTTAATAGCCATAACAGGGTTTAATGATGATTAACAAGCAATTATATTAAACTTGGTTCTAAGATTAAATATTTTTGCATGATTAGGTTTATTACAATCCCAGAAGCACATAATCGTTTCTTATATGATTTTATGAACTATTATACACTCATTTCCATTAATGGCCACTTCAAGCATTATTAATGGTTGCTAAGCAAATAAATTAAACCTAGTTCAAAAATTAAATGTATTTGTATATTTGAATACATCCTGGTCCTAAAATCCCATTAATATTTAATTTACCATTTCATTACTTATTATACATAAATTTTCATTAACAACCATATTAACTCCATAATCAATGTTTAACTTGAATAATAATCCTGTACTCCAAACATTAAATCTTTTTGTATATTTAGATTCATCCTGATTTTTGATGATTATATAAATTTGTCTCACTGAATTTTGATTTAAAATTCAAAAGATATTCAATACTGAGATTCATTCGGCATGGAAATGAAACTGGAAATTCACAATACGTTTTCAAATGGGGGGAGATGCCTTTTGACTGAGCTTCTTCTACCTCCTGAGACGCTGACTCGATGGCCCCCTTGCGCAGCGACAGGAAACAGAGGCGTGACTAGGGCATGGCGGCGAGGGTCTTCTGGCGATCTTTCGGCGAGGTCGAGGGTACTGAGAGCATCAGCTCGGCGAGGCGCAGCCAGGGGCGAAGTTGATTCGGCCGGAGGAAGAGCAGGCAGGGGTGCAGCCGAGGTTGAGCGCAGGCTCCAATGGCGGCTCGGTGGAGAAGGAAGACAAGGGCGTTAGAGACTGAATCGGTGGCCTAGTGAGCATCAGGGGACACTGGGGAGTTCATTCTTGGGGTTTACCTGGAAGGAGAAACTCCGGGAAGCTCTGCCCACGGCGGCCGGTCACGGGGAAGAAAGGCGCACGGGAGCAGCCCACTTTCGCATGAAGAGCTCTCGAACTAAGTGAGGGGTTTCGATCAGCAGTGCCCGGTGCTGCTCTGAGTCGAAGGAATTTGGGAATGGGTGGCTCTGCTGACCGGAATTCCCTTCGTGCTCAAGCAACAGAGGATGCTGAAAATGGTGGAAATGGGGGAGGTTTTGGCTGTTTTGGCTGAGGAGGGGAAGAGGAAGTAGAGGGGAAATCTAAGCGCTGCCTCTGGGAGCACTGAAATGCAATGTATAGCTGAGAGGATTGGCAGATGATCCGGTTTGGTTGAGATTGGCTCGGTTGTGAGCTTCACCGCAAGCGACAAAGGAAATGGCGAGCTGGCGAGCTCAACTGCTACGGTATGGCGCGAGAGGCTTCGTGGCGGTGATCGTGGCTACGATGAGGTGAGGATGACGCTGAAGACACGACGATTCGAAGACGAGATGCATCGAACGAGCTTCGGTCAAGTGCGCAGCTTCGGGAAAGTCTGGCTCGGTCGCAAGAACAGAAGGAGGAAGAAGATGACAGGTGGGGCTGGGGTCCAGCAGTCAGTGAATGGAGATGAGTACAGGGATTTATTGGCCTGTCAAATGAGGGTAGAGAATTTCCAAACTTTTTGACCATGGTCTTTGAATAGATTTCGATGCCTGGTAAAAATATGAGGTTAAAATGGATTACCGAAAAATTATAAAAATTCTGACAACAGTGACTGCTCCTAATTTCTTGCTTCGGATTTTGATTTTTGATTGAGATCAATTGAAGTCTACTATTTTTGAAATTTTGTTTTTCAAAATTATTTAGTCTCAGAATGCTTCTGTAAAATTTTCAAGTCAAAATGTTGCTCCATTATTTTATAAAAATTCTGACATTGCAATTTCTAGATTTTTAGGGTTTCTGTTTTTGAATTTAGAAAAGTAATAATCCACATTATTAATTTATAATATTTTTACCAGAGGTATATTTTGCATTGAGGGTTTTATGCTAAATTTTTCAGCTCCATTTGAGTTTTATAAATATTTTATAAATTCTGACAATGCATTATCTTGATTTAAAAGTTGTCTTTTCATTTTATATCTTCATTATTCTATGCATAGAATTTCAATTGCTGGCTAAAATGATTTAATTGAATGATTAGGGTTCTCATGGCAATTTTCTAAATTTTTATTGTTTTGTCTTTTTGCCTTTTCTCCTTTTCCATTCTTTAATTCCATTTGTTGGATTTTTCATACAAAGAATAAATCCAGGGAAATCCAAATAAAACCAATAATGCCAAGAAACTCAGAAATAAATATTTTCAAATTTAAAATATTTATTTATATTACTTTACTTTTCGGGATGTTACACTGGTGCTGGCGCAAACTGGTCCCAATTTCCTGCGGCTGGATGCTCCATCACTACCTGCACCTCCTGCTCATCTGGTTCGAGTTCAACCTCCTCTGGGTCCTCCTCTTCCTCCTTAGCGTCGGGCGGTGCTCGTGCAGCCTAGCCAACCTCCTGAAGTGCCTCCTCAAGCTCCATAACCCTCTCAATGAAGGCCACACGAGTGTCATGTAGCTCCTCCTCTGTGACTCTGAGAGCCTCATACACCATCTTCAGTTCTTCTGTAGTGTCTCTGGTGTGGGCCTCCTAAGTTGCTGCCAGCTGCGCCAAGTGCACAACAGTGGCATCCTCCTCTGCGATCCTCTGTCGCCATGAAGCTTATCCCAAGGGGTGGAGTCTGAACACAGTGCCCTCGAGCTCACGAGAGTAGTCGTGATAGATCCTCCTTAAGGCAAGTCGAAAGGCCTCCTGAATGCCGATCTCAAAGGTAGTCCTCCTCACTGTGATGTTGATGGGCCGGCTCCTCTTGTACATCCATTGACGATCCAGCTCCTGCCTCGGTACATAGGTCTGGTGAAGCCTCCCAATACTTGAAGCACTCTCCAGAGCTCTGCTGCGTAGCCACCCTCACACTCTCCATACGTTTGTTGCCTCCTCATCTATTCAAAAGAGAAATAGATAAGTCCACAACTCTCAAATGGCCACGAGAAAACAAAATTTCAGCAAAGGCGAGGAGCGGAGAATAAGAAGAGTCGAGAGTGCTACTTTAGTCAAGTTTAGATTTTTCTTTAGAAAATAGTTTGGACACTCCTAGGACACCACCATGCTGACTAGGGCCATGACCTATAGTCAGTATGCTCTAATACCACCTCTGTCGGGACTCGAATTGACCAATTCAAACCCACTGTATTTTACTGCACTAGTCCTAGGATCAACGCTAGTGCACACAGCTTAACATCGGTAAGCATCACGTCATACACAATAATAAGACTCCATTTGTTAATATAACTAGTGTATGATCTTATGATCACTTACATTATTCAGCCACGTAGGGCTAGATGAAAAATAAACTAAGACAAATGCAGCGAAAATAGTGAAAGACATTGGTGACTCATCAGTACACCACAAGCGACTGACAAGGCTTGGCCTAGTGACTCGTATCCACCTGAAACTTGTCCTTCAGCAAGGGTGAAGACTCCTCCACTGTTGATTTGTTGTTGATGGCAAGGATGAGTACAAAAGCACTCAACAAGTTGTGCACATAATGTATCTCTACCATAGCTATATGCAAGCTTATTCCAAAGGAAAGGCTATGTGGCTCATTTGCAGTAAAGCATCGTTTATGAACACATACAATACATAGATTGAAAAGACAGTAAAATAAATACAAGTAATAGATAGGTTCAATGTTTCTCAAGTAAACCAAGTTTCCAATCCTAAGTCAAGTTTCATCATCCACATGGCAACTTGCCATCCCATCCAGTTTTCCAGATTATTAACTAACCCTTGATTGTAATTCCCGAGCTATGCTTAGTACCGTAAGCACGGCTATCCGAATAAATTTACACTCTGCAGAGGTTATGCACTTTACCCACATGATACAACCATGCACCACACAGGCGAATGATCATAACAAAGCCTTTACAATGCCCCGCCTTAACCCAGTACTACCCGCTGAGGTTTCAACACTGATGGGCTAAACTACCACAACAGGGCCCCCCTCTTGAGCCATGTGAGTTCATCCGTTAACCTGGACTCACACCACCAAAGCAGAACTAAAGCTAAGACATTGCAAATTAGTCAGCTAGGTTGCCTCATAACAGACATGTGGTTGCATGATTAACTCAGGTCAAAGGCTTGCAAGGTTAAGTCCTTAGGGTGATCAAAGCAAGACTTGCAATACCCCTGCCCATCGGGCCCACCCTGTCACACCTGCACTTGCCACTTGCTTCAATCTAAGTGATTACCAAGTACCACGTGCTATCCACAAATCAACATCATTGAGTGACCTCCTCGCCACAACAACTCAATCTCATTGTGTGACCACACATGACACACAAGTTCATATCATTGTTCCATATTCCATTAGTCAAGATTAATAATCGATGATTCAAGTACATGTGATGGCGTGGCATGGCTAGGCAATCTACTACGATCTAACCATTCCTTATTGATTTTAATATTAAACAACTATAGAAACCAATCTAAGGTGACAAGTGGATCATGCCCTACAATTGACAAGATAGGGTATAATTCAAAGGGTATGATATCTATGTCCCAATTTAGATTGAAAACATTTATACACATGAAATAATATGCAATATCGTAAAAACAAAATAGCAACTTTATAACCATGGGTTCAACATGATCAAAGCACAACTTTTCTTGGTAAAGCTCCTGGTCTTGATCTAGAAGTTGATCTTGAGATGCCAAATCCTCTTCCGAAGCGTCGCACAATTCAACGTCTACGTGAATCGAAAGAGAAAAGCAAATAAATACCCAAAACAGAGAGCAAATGAACTCCAAAAATCAAACAAAAGGCACCATTAGATAGATTTCAATTTTACAAATTTTTAGAAATTTGAATCACCTCAATCGGAGTTTGTATGAGGGAGAACGAGCTCTCGGAAGATTCAAAAATCATAAAAATCAAAAAATTGAGAAATTAAAATAATATCCGAATTATTTTTATAAAGGAAGTTCGTATTATTGCATCATCATGACGTCATGCTAACTTCAGCGTCGGACCCGAGCCAACGAAACACTGCCACTTGGCACTGTACGCTGTGGACTTGGTGCACTGTGGGATCGGTTCATTTTAGACCCATGGCACTATGCCGTGCACCCACTGATGTCAGTGATGACGTCGTACGACATGCGACAACTTCTGATTGGTTTGATCTGAGGCGCGATTTGGTTCTCTCGACAAGGATCCAATGGCTTGGAGCACGATCGGATCCGCACCGCTTAGATTTAATCCAACGGCTACGGATCTCAGCCACGCGGTGAAGCGATAGCCTTCCGATCTAATCTAATAGTTGTCGGCGTACTTTACACCAGGGTTCCCTCTCCGCCATGGTCAGAAGGGGCCACAAGTACCGAAGCGTGGCGACGGGCGGCGGCGAGCGACAGAGCCCGCCGCCCACTAGGCGATCGCCATGTGGCACCGCAAGAAGGCGGTGATCGCCCCGACGCCAGCGATCAAGCCACGCGGCGTACTGGCGGCGGCGGGTGACCAGGCCCCGATGGTAGGCGACCAGGCCACTTGGTAGCCTGGCGAGTAGGTCGGCGACCAGCCCGACGCCAGTAATGGGCCACGTGGCGACTGGCGAAAGCAAAGCGATCGAGCCCAGACGCCAGTGGCCCGGTGCGTGGCGACTGGTGGGCGGCGAGCGATCGAGCCAAGTCTTCTCCCCCGACACACCATGTCAGAACCATTGAATGCGCAAGGCTCTGCTGACGGAATGACAGCTTATCCCTCTGACATTCTACACCTAACCCATCGCAAGCAAGTCACTTCCCGGGCGGACCGGGCGGAGTTAGGCAGTGGTGCAAAGAATGAGGCCAGGGGATGAGGCTACAATGGTCGGTGTAATAAATGAAGTGTAATCAGTGTGATGTCATCTTCCCACTTGCCCGAGCCAGCCTGACCTATATAAGGGAGCTTTGGTGCATGGGAGAAAAGGACCTCTGGACAACGAGCACAACAACAACGACAACAACCCCCCCAAAAATGGGGAGAAGACGAAGCAAGAACCCAGAGAGAGTGAGAGATCAAGCATTTGTAATACACTCAAAACCCATTAACAGGAACTCAAGCAGGACGTAGGGCTGTTACCCGTATCGGGGGCCCGAACCTGGGTAATATTGGTGTGTTCTTGGATTTTTGTCTATGTGGATCCCTCGAGAGAGTCCGTATGCTGTCCAGTTGCGAAAACCCCCTCTATCGAACCCAGGACTCTATCCAAGGAGGAATCTACCGGCAAAATACACCGACAATGGTCCTGCCTTACCGATCGGCTTTACTATTAGCGAGGAGACGTGGCTCGATCCAGTTCATTCATCTTTGATCGGATGGTGAAGAACACTTGACGATTGCGCTCCCTCCCGATGCAGCGTGGACCGATCTAAAGCGTTCACAGGCAATCCAACGGTCGATGACGTTCGGCCTTGACAATTGTGGTGGGGTGGTGCGGTCTCACCGGTGCTACGGAAGATGATCACGGCAACGGCATTCCAGCGGTGACAAACGGCTGGTTCGGTTCAGCTTGGCGCGGGGCTCTTGGTACTAGAACCGGTGCAGCACGCGATAGCTTATCGACAGCAGAACGCGGGGAAAACTGAGGTAAAGTCCGGCGAGCTTCTCTGGTGCAACCACGGTGGCACGAGCAAAGTGGCACAGGTAGGCAATGCAGCGGGTGGCAGCGATCACAAAGTGCACAGGACGACAGCTTATATAGCCCTCGGGAGGCGTGCGGGAGGCAGACACACATCCTTAGTCCGACAGCAATACGACAGTGCAGTTCTGAATTTCTTATGGGGACGATGACGCTCAGCCTTTCGATCCAGGATCCACAGCCACAAAAGCACTCCTGATGTCACCCGCTCACTTAGATCAACGGTTTGGATCGGCTAAGCCTGAAACGACCAGATCTAATCACCGTCGTTCATTCCTCATCCAACAGTTTGTGCCCTTTAGGGTTTCCATGCTGCTTCCGATTGCTCTGAGCCACTCGCTGCGAGATCTACGTTCACTAGTGGAGGTTCTAGAAGTTGGGCCTTATGGACCACACAATCAGTTAGGCCGGCGAGCACAAAGCTGAGCTTCAGCCCAGTACTGTTCCTTGTGAATTCTCTGATTTTTCTTTTAAAATAAACTCAGAAAATAGTTTTGATTTATTTGGGCAACTAAAAACACCATGAAAAAGCCCAGAGAAATCTCAAAAATATTTTGAGTCATTCTGGACTCAAATAAAATATTTTTGGCAAACTTTATTTAAACTTTATCTACATATAATTAGTTTTCCACAAAAGGGTTAATATACTTAATTTAAAATAATTCAAATAAATCTTAGAAAAATCCAATAAATCCAGATAATTCACAAATCACCCAAATTGCAATGAAACACTATTAACTAACTCAAGAAGGCAAAATTTGGGATGTTACAATAACATTGCAAGAAATCGCATTGAAGAAACAACATAACTTCGTGATTGCCAACCTGACATCCTTTGGCAGAATATGCATGATTGTAACAGGGAGCATTTGGGTCATCAAGAGATGATAGTCATGGGACTTCATACCAAGCAACTTCAAATCATCCATGGACACAAGCTTCTTAATATTTGCGGAGTAGCCTGATGGAACTTTAATTCTTTGGAGACACTTGTAGAAGAGTTCTTTCTCCTTCTTCGATAGGGTGTAGCACGCAGGGGGGATGTACGAACCTTTTCCTTCCTCCTCTATCACTACAAGCTTAGACCTGATTTCCATGTAGACAATGTCACAGCGAGCATTGACACCATCTTTGGTTTTCCTAGGTATGTTTAGTATGATGCCAACCAAATTCTCATAGACATTCTTCTCAACGTGCATAACATCAATACAATGCTAGACATCTAACTCTTTCCAATATGGTAATTCTCAAAATATCGACCTCTTCTTCCAAATGGTCGTGAGCCGAACAGACTTACAGATCTTTCCATACTTAATATCGATATCCTCCACACGTGAATATACTTTCCTTTCACTCATAGGTTACAGGTCCGAAAGAACTTTTCTCTTTCCATCAAATTTGTCATCTATTTTATGGTATCGATGACTTCGAGGTAGAAACCTATGGTGACCCATGAACACAGCTTTTTTAGAATTCGGTAGCCATGGGCTCTTAGTCTCCTCTTCACAATAGGATACACTTTGGCTCCTTTCGTACTGTAGCCGCCAAATTACCAAGAGCCGAAAAATCATTTATGGTGCAAAATAACATAGCTCGTAGGGTAAAGTGCTCTCTTTTGTATGCATCCCACACCATGACCCCCTTGTTCCACAATTTTACCAAATTCTCAATCAGTGGAGCAAGGTACACATCAATATCATTTCCTGGCTATTTGGGTGCTGAGATTAGCAATGACATCGTGATATACTTCCGCTTCATGCGCAACCAAGTAGGGAGATTGTAGATACATAACATAACTGGTCAGGTGCTATGACAACTGCTCATGTTACCAAATGGATTTATTCCATCCGTACTCAACCCAATCATATGTTCCTCATTTCGGCACTGAACTCCTGATGTTTCCAATTGATGTTTCTCCTTTGATCTGAATCAACAGGGTGTCTTAGCTTGCTGTCTTCCTTTCGGGACTCATAATGCCAACGTAACAATTTTTCCTCTCTGGGATTTATAAACAACCGCTCCAAATGGGGAATGATGGGCAAGTACGATAATACCTTGGCTGGCGCACCTTTAGTGACCTCTTCATCGTCGTCTCCTTGGCTCTTACACTTCTTGTCATTACACTTCTTCTTTTGTTTGTACCAGGGCACACCATAAGCTGGGCAAACGTGCAGCCCTTGGTGCATGTTATGGTACAAGATGCAATCATTCAGATTTGCATGCATCCTTTCTATTTCCATTCCAATGGGACATAGTAAATTCTTCGCTTTATATATGCTTGTTGGCAACTCATTTCCCTCCGTAAGTAGATTCGATAGAAGAACTAGAAGTGCATTGAAACTTATATCTATTCAACGGTGTTTTGCTTTCAGTTCGAACAATGCAAGAACCGAACCCAACTTGGTGTACTCTGCTTTGCAACCCGAGAACAGTGGTTTGGCATCGTTTTCCATCAAACTTTTCAAATTCTCTTTCCGTGTAATTTTCCTCCACATCCCGCAATATTTGCTCCAAATTGTCCTCCTCAAACATATCACACTGCAACTCGCTATTGGATTCCACCATGTCTTCGTTGCATACCGGAAGGGTACTACTTGTGTCCCCATGATGGATCCACGTTGAATTAGGTGATCCTTAATTTGAGCTGAGTTGTTAAATATCCTGAGATTGGTGCAACCAATGTAAGGACAATATATGAAGTCTACACCCATCTTCACCATGTCTTCTTCTGCAATTTTTGTGAACTCCTTAACACCCCTCTGAAATTTAGCACTCACGCGGCTTTTCTGATACACCCATTCATCATAGTCCATCTGTAATTAAATTTCACACAATAAATTAAGGAAAAACTGGACTGACAGCTAGCTAGCTATTTCAAATATTGAGACATCATTTCTATTAATATTAGCTTTGCAAAATAGACAACAAGTTTCCAAGATATATAAATGTACTCCCGGTCGATAACTATCTTCTTCTCTAGTTAAGAGCTTCCAATTTCCTAGTTAGGAGACGTACATTTTAAACGTCAACAATGATATCGAATAACCTAATTATATAGTGTAGTAGCTTACAAATCTTTTGACTTCAATGAAATAAAACAAGGGTACCAACAATGACTCGTAATCTCTAAATAGATTAGGTCCTAATCCCATTCAAGGATATGTAGTTCGGGCAAGTTCCTAAGCCGTTGTAGAAGTCTAGAGAAAATTTCGACAGCATCTCTCCACTATTCTCCAGATACACGTCTTGATAACAGGTGAAGAGGGGTGTGTACTCAGAGAACACCATAGGGAGATACTATCGAAATCTACTTCGGAGTTGTACAATAGCTTAGGAGCTTGCCCGAACCACATATCATCGAACTATCCAAAGAATGTGAACAATTCGAGATTGCTTGCTTATGAATATGCCATTTCGATCGGTATATTTATAAACAAGCACCCTCGAACGGGAGACGTAGGTTCCGCAGCCTAAACTATAACATTCAACATATGACAGCAACAATAATTCTAGATTAACATGATAGCACTACAAAGATAATTAAATACATATATGTGTGTTTGTCAAATAAAGGGTGTGAAATTTGATAGGATATACACAAATACTAGTGCAACCTAAACTTTCTTCACGGCATATTAAAATTACATAGTGCAAAATTGAAGTGGTTTGAAAGAATGCTCAAATTTTGAAAAAACCACAAATTCTACAAAAAGAGGGGAAATCTCCTCAAGCTAGGGCCTTAAATTTACCCCTCTTAACACCCACCCTTGAGGATTTCAATTTTTATCACCCAAGTATTGCTTCCAACCACAGAATATGAGCCGTTTTTTCGATTGGTGGTGGAGAAATCTCCTCTGGAACAACAACAGAGAAGAGTTTAGCCCGAATGGTATAAATAAACTAACGAGGCATATCACAATCGGTTCTCAATTAAAAAGCGATAATGATGTGCACGCATATCACTATCGGTTCTCATATAAGAAGCGATAATGATAAGCACGTGCACATCACTAGCAATTCTTATGTAAGAAGCGATAGTGATGTACATGATCATCACTATCGGTTCCAACAAAAGAAACAATAGTGATGAGCATGTGCACATTACTATTGCTTCTCCCAAAAGAACCGATATAAATGAAGCGATAGTGACGTACTATTTTGTAGTAGTGTATATACATATATGTATATATGTGTATGTATGTATATGTATATATAGGTGCATGTCGTCTTAGAATGTGTGTAGTCAACCTTTTAAAAACTTTATCACTGACATCTACAAAAGTCCATATTGTTACATTTTCAACAACTTCTACTATACAATCATCTCTACTACTTCTAATTACGAGTTGGTGGTGGTGGTCCGTTCTCCTCCCCCTAGGCATACCCATGAAACTATCATTGTCCCAATCTTCTATACATTGGCGAATGGAGAAAGTTTTAATTCGGATGGATATGCATGCATGTGTGATCTATGGCGTATCAGACTCTTATCTCAATCAACCGATTCTATTTCTAAATACTGCATGGCTGATTCTTTTTCCATATACTACACACATACAGTTTCTGAGTTACCATGTGCCTTTGAGTTGCCATATGCATCCTTTCCATTAAATATTACATGCATGTGTAGATAAGATCATCTTTTCTTTTTATCTAATCACGTATAGACTTGATTTCGGCTGGTCAGCAGCATGCGCACGGCCATGCATGACATGACAAGATAAGTTTGTTATCTCTATCTCTACTAATTCTAATTACGAGTTGGTGGTGGTACGTCCATTCTCCACCCTCACCCCGACACATGTGCGCACTCGCGTGGCTGAGTGGGAAGCGGGCAGTGGCCACCCTGGTAGATTGGATTGGATCATCCCGTCGCGAGTGGTAAATGAATATGCATGACTCATTTATTGCTTTCCTTTCACCCATTGCTCCGGCATTCGAATCGGCAGTGATTGCTCTCGGTGTTTTTCGTATTGGATTGATTGATTCCCTTCCAAAGGAAGCAGAGCTCCAATTCATGGAGTTGGCTCTCTTCTTGCCTCTTTCCCTTTTGTTGTCTTCCTTATTTGACGATTTCTTAATCTGGATTTCATAGATATCTTCTCAATTGCTGAATCTATATAACCCCACCGCTTCTCGCCTCTCCTGCAGATGTGTTGAGCTTATCCATTGAGCGGAGGTAATAGTTGACATTTCTGATCTTGTCAATGCAGCATAGGGTCAGGTCACCAGTGGTGGGCGGCGAGATAGACTGGCGGCGCTGCTGGAACTCACCTCGGTGGATGATGTCGGAGGAGGCAAGAAGGTGGAGTTGGTTGATAGGGTGGAACTATGGTATAGCCGGAGCAAGGCATATGAGCCATGCATGCCGCTGATGGTTGCCGTCTACCTCTTTAATGCCTTTGCACCTATGGGACAGCAGGTGATGCCTCTCTTGGTAGATCGATTGATCTCGAATGATGGCATTACAAATTTACAATCACAAGTGCTGTGATGTTATTATTTGACTTTGTGAAATGAAAGATAATTTTAAGCTCAAGTTTGTAAACAAGTACTTGGAATTTGTATGTTTTGATGAATTGATTTAAACATTTAACCATTGCACATTCAGAGTGAACATTATTATTCAGATAAGGTTAATACTCTTTACAAATAAATTTTTTTATCGCAAATTGAGTTTTCGTTGCAACGCATGGATATATAGTTAGTCAAAGTACCTTCCGAGAATGGAAGCGAGCATGTCGTGGTGCGAAGCAGTGACGAGATCAGCATCTTCATGTTGTCTCTCCCTGAGGTAGACGATGTTATCTGGCGACCATTAATTGCAAGATTGATAAGCATGCATATATTATTGTGCTTCGTTAGCAAGATTGATGAAGATGGCTATGGCACTAGTAGGGACAACGCTTGTAGTCTCGTCATCGATCTGCTCTATTATTGCAGCATCAGTTATCCTCTGTCTTGTGCACAGGGCTCTAATACAATTGTATGCCGTGCTTTTTATACTGAGTGAACCAGCGTAAACTCTGCAGACATCACATGGATGCGGTTACGAGAAGAGTTTATATAAGACTATGATACAACATTATCTTTCTATCTGAGTTGCTTCTCAACATTCACTACTACAGAACCGACCTTTAATATCGGCCCATCAGTGCCGGTTGGGCACAACCCAGGACTGATAGTTACAATAGTCCCGGTTCAACAGTAACAGGGCTGCCGGGGGCTTAGTACCGGTTCAAAGCACCGACCGGTACTGATGATCTAACATCAGTACCGGTTCGTGTTACGAACCGGTACTATTTAGCGGGGTCTCATTAGTACCGGTTCGTGACACTAACCGGTACTGATGTTAGATCATCAGTACC
Source organism: Guadua angustifolia (assembly GCA_036346375.1). Taxonomy (NCBI): domain Eukaryota; kingdom Viridiplantae; phylum Streptophyta; class Magnoliopsida; order Poales; family Poaceae; genus Guadua; species Guadua angustifolia. The sequence continues at coordinate 4,884,677 of CM070506.1, forward strand.
GGTTTGTGTTTCCAACCGCTACTATGTCTACTAGGTTCCAATTTAAACTTCTTCCTCCTCCTGCTCTCTGCCAGACCTGATCATTTCAGTGCGCGAAAAGAACAGTGGAGCTTCAGCCAAGAGCTTCAAGGGAGGGGAGGTGCTGCCCAAATTTCAAAATTTTGGTCATTTTACTCGCAACCAAGGTAACTAAGGTTAGTAACATCACTCCTCACTTCGTTTGGTGTTAAATGGAGCCTCTTTTTTGCTTGAATTATGAAGAAAATTTGATCTTTTCCCATGATTGATAAAAGATTATGAATGTAGAGGGAGGTGATGCCCGAATTTCAAAATTTTGGTCATTTTACTCGCAACCAAGGTAACTAAGGTTAGTAACATCACTCCTCACTTCGTTTGGTGTTAAATGGAGCCTCTTTTTTGCTTGAATTATGAAGAAAATTTGATCTTTTCCCATGATTGATAAAAGATTATGAATGTAGAGGGAGGTGATGCCCGAATTTCAAAATTTTGGTCATTTTACTCGCAACCAAGGTAACTAAGGTTAGTAACATCACTCCTCACTTCATTTGGTGTTAAATGGAGCCTCTTTTTTGCTTGAATTATGAAGAAAATTTGATCTTTTCCCATGATTGATGAAAGATTATGAATGTAGAGGGAGGTGCTGCCCAAATTTCAAAATTTTGGTCATTTTACTCGCAACCAAGGTAACTAAGGTTTGTAACATCACTCCTCACTTCATTTGGTGTTAAATGGAGCCTCTTTTTTGCTTGAATTATGAAGAAAATTTGATCTTTTCCTATGATTGATGAAAGATTATGAATGTAGAGATCTAGCTTGATCTTTTTAAATAGGATACAAAAACTTGTTGTGTAAGCTTAGAATTTGCTTGGATTATAATGTAGCTCACATTTAATGTGTGGATCTAGCTTAAATTTAGGTTTTAATTCCATCGATCGATGAAGGATGAGGTTTGGTTGCACGTAGTTGGGGGGAGAATGGTGCATGGAAATCATGGAGTTTGGGATCTCAAACGGCAATAGTTATGTGGAAAAGAAGAAATTTAAATTCATTTGCGAATTAAAATAATATCAGAAATATGAATGGCTTTATAGAAAAAATAAATAAAAATAAATGATTGAATAATAATTTGGAAATTTTTAGGGTGTTACAATTTCAACATGACTGTAGCGGTTGTTATAATTTTTAGAGTGTTACAATTTCAACATAATTTGCAAACAAAGCCATCGTGAATTTTATTCGAATTTTGAATCCAGACTCGATCGACCAATTCTTTTTGTAGGTTGCAAAACTTGTTGTGTGAGTTTAGATTTTGCTTGGATTATTATTTAGCTCGAATTGAAGGTGTGGATCTAACTAATATTTAGGTTTTGGTTCAACAATTCATTCTCAGAAAATGAGCTAACAATTACCTTGATGTAACATAATGTAGATGGACCGGCGATGGATGTACATGGACCGACGCTCCCCGGAGTTCTTGCAGGGTTTGCAAGATTTTCTTCGTGCTACCGATGCATACACGACGTCAGGCTACATATGTTGTCCATGCATAGACTGCAAGAATGAGAAGGAGTGGTCAAAATCCAGCCACCTCCACTTCCATTTGCTCACAAGAGGTTTCATGTCAAACTATACCTGTTGGACCAAGCACGGTGAAGAAGAGATTATACAGGAAGACGGTGAAGAAGAAGAGGCGGACAACAATATCCCGGACGCTGGCCAACACAGTTCTTTCGAAGATACATTGGGGGAGTTTGGTGATGATGACCTAGACCAGATGCTGCGTGGAGAGGGAGAATACATCGATGAAAGACATTACGAAAAGTTCGGCGCTTATGGAGGACCACAAAACAACTTTGTTGTACCCAAACCGTCCGACAGGCCATAAAAAGTTGCGTACCACACTAGAATCGATGCAATGGAAGGCGACCAATGGATTGTCTCGATAAGGGATTCGACGAGTTGTTATGCCTCATAAAGAAGTTACTTCAGAGGGGAACACACCGCCCAAACTATGTACGATGCCAAACAAGTTGTCTGCCCTTTGGGGTTGGAGGTACAGAAGATACATGCATGTCGTAATGATTGTATCCTTTATCGCAATGAGTATGAGGATTTGGAAACTTGTCCGGTGTGCAAAACTTCACGGTATAAGACCAGGCGTGATGACCTAGGTGAGGTAGAGGGGCAGCGTAAGAAGAAGAGACCTCCTGCTAAGGTGGTGTGGTATTTCCCTGTAATCCCCCGGTTGAAGTGTTTATTTGCGAACAAAGCGCATGCCCAGATGATGCGTTGGCACAAAGAAGACCGTAAGGACGACGGAAGGCTAAGGCACCCTACTGATGGCTCCCAGTGGAGAAAAGTCGATAGAACATACTCGGACTTTGCTGAGGATGCAAGGAACATAAGGTTTGGGTTGAGTACGGATGGGATGAACCCGTTCGGCGATATGAGCAAAGAATACAAAGCACTTGGCCCGTGACTCTATGTATCTACAACCTTCCTCCTTGGCTGTGTATGAAGCGGAAGTACATTATGATGCCATTGCTTATCCAAGGCCCGAAGCAACCTGGAAACGACATCGATGTGTACCTCAAACCGTTGGTTGAAGATCTGCTAACACTGTGGAACGATGGTGTACGGTATGGGATGAGTACAAAGAGAGCACTTCACTCTCGTGCATTGCTATTCGTAACCATCAATGATCGGCCTGCACTTGGTAACCTATCGGGCCTATCTATCAAAGGATATAAAGCCCTGCATACACCGCTTAGAGGATACTGCATGCAAGTACCTAAAAACTCTCGAAAGGTTGTGTACATGGGCCACCGTAGGTTCCACCATATGAAGGACCCGTTATGGAGGAAGGGTGAGAATTTTGATGGGACAGAAGAGAAACGAAGAAGCCCATGCATCGCAAAGGATGCTTGTATTTTCTTTGGTAAAGGATCTGAAAGTAGTATTTGGAAAAGGTCCTGGTAGCAAACCTGTCCCGGCTGAACAAGGTCACACGAAGGCCATTTGGAAGAAGTCAATATTTTGGGACTTACCTTACTGGAAAGACTTAGAGGTCCGCCACTTATTGGACTTCATGCATATCACGAAGAATGTCTGCGTGAACCTGCTAGGTTTCCTAGATATGTACGGCAAATCAAAAGATACAGTTCAAGCACGAAAGGACCTAGAGCTACTGGGAATCAGGAACGACCTACATCCGGACAAGAGAGAGAAAGGACAACATTACCTCCACCCCGCGAGCTACACTCTGAGCAAGGAAGAGAAAAAAACATGATTAAGTTCTTGAACAGTGTGAAGGTCCCTTCTGGATACTCCTCAAACATAAGGAGACTTATAAACACGAAAGAGAATAAAATCATACACATAAAATCCCATGATTGTCACGTGTTGATGACACAGTTGCTCCCAGTGGCTGTGCGAGGTATTTTGCCAGATTGGGTACGAGGGACAATCATAAAGCTGTGTTCGTTCTTCAACGCGGTGTCGCAGAAGGTCATCGAGCCGAATAAGGTATCTAATCTGCATGATGACATGGTCAATAGTCTGGTTAGCCTTAAGATGATCTTCCCTCCATCCTTCTTTGATATTATGGTCCATCTCATAGTCCACATTGTTAAAGAGATAGAAATTCTCGGACCTGTGTTCCTCCACAACATGTTTCCTTTCGAGAGGTACATGGGTATCCTAAAGAAGTATGTTTGTAACCGGTCTCGCCCAGAAGGCTGCATTGCGCAGGGTGTCAGCACAGAGGAGGTGATCGAGTTTTGTGTTAGTTACATTGATGATCTGAATCTGATTAGCGTCCCTGTATCACGCCATGAGGGGAGGCTACGTGGAAAAGGGACTTTAGGGAGAAAAGAATCCTATAGCGACGATCTACTTTCATTTAAACAAGCACATTTCACGGTATTGAAACAAGCAATCAGAGTGGCTCAGATATCTATGATCACGAGATGAGTCTACGCGCCCAATACCCAGAGAAGTCAGATAAGTGGATTGCAGTTAAGCAAATGGATCATTTCGGCAGTTGGTTACAAAAGCAACTGTTGGGAAACCAAACAGACGATGAACAGTTGAAACTCTTGGCTTGGGGACCGTCCACAACAATCGTATCATTCCAAGGGTATGATATAAATGGGTACACATTTTACACGACAGCCCAGGATAGCAAGAGCACCAACCAAAACAAAGGGCGTCCGATAGATGCCTTGGACAAAAATGGAAAGATGGACACCTACTATAGTTTCATAGAGGAGATCTGGGAGCTCGAGTACGGGCCATTAAAAGTCCCTCTGTTTCGATGCCAATGGGTCAAACTGACAGCCGTGGATATCGATAAGTACGGTATGACAACTGTGGACCTCAAGCAAGTGGCCTATAGGGACGAACCGTTCGTGCTCACTAATGATGTGACACAGGTATTCTGTATGATGGACATGGATAGCAAACCAAAAAAGCAGAAGGAGAAGACTAGCAGTAGCGATCAGCCAAGGCGCCACGTGGTTCTTCCAGGTAAAAGAAGGATTGTCGGAGTTGAGGGCGTCATGGACGAAGAAGAGTATAATCAGTTCGATGAGCTGCCTCCTTTCACGGTGGACATAGACATTAGTGTCCCGAATGATACGGAGGAATCTCCCTACGTACGCCGCGATCATAATGAAGGATCACTTGTAAAAGCAAAGTGTGTTAGCAAATAAGGATTGCTTTGGTTTCTTTTGTTGTAATAGACTACTAACATACTAGTTTCTCATTCCTCTAGTGGTTCTCCTGTTGCTCCGTATTTTCTGTTCAAATTGTACTAATATTTGACTAACAATATTGTTCAAAGTCTCTCTGTACTAATATTGTTCAAAGTGGTAAAAGCATTTGTAAAAATTATTTAATGAAACAATAGTTAAATAGTAAATAAACAAAAAAAATCTTAAAAAAAAGGCTAAATGAATCTAAAGTGGTAAAAGCATTTTTACAAATTATTAATGAAACAATCGTTAAACAGTACATAAAAAAAACTTAAAAAAAGAAAGGCTAAATGAATCTAAAGTGGTAAAAGCATTTTTACAAATTATTTAACGAAACAATCGTTAAACAGCAAATAAAAAAAAGAAGTCATTAAACAGTAAATAAAAAAAGAAAAAGAAAGACTAGGGGTGCGAGAGCGGGGATCGAACCCGAGACCTCACGGCAGGGCGAGCCCGCACTCAAGCGCCCCGCGCTAGCCAAGGGGAGGAAGATTTATTGTTAACCAGTAAGGGCACCAAAATTTCTTTGAGTTTTAGCAACTCCTCACATCAGAAACGGTTGGTGTTTTCAACCGGGACTGATGTGAGTCATCAGTCCCGATTGGTGTCTCCAACCGGTACTGATGCGTGGTTTGAAAATAGAACCGTCTTTCATGATCAATTGAAATCAGCAAATGCGTGCCATACAAAAAAGACTACTGGATTGCATGAGAAGTAGTAGCTTGCATTATATTAATAAGAGATAATTACAAAAGTATTATAGGAAGCATTATAATGCTTTATAGATTGCATTATAAGCAGCAATACAAAAATACTTTAACTACAAAAGACTAGCTACTCGTCGTTGTCGGAGGAGGAGGCCGGAGGGTCGTCGGAGTCCTCGTTACGGCCATCCGGGTCCTCGCTCGAGCCGGCTCAGTCTGAGTCATCCTCCAGCTCCCAGCCGTCGCGATATCCCTCCGACGAGTCGTAGCTTTCGTCGTCGGAGGAGGAGGACGGCGTGGGGTGCTTCTTCCCGGCGAGGGTGGAGGTGGAGGCGGCCGGAGGGGCACGGGAGGAGGCGGAGTCGATCGGAGGGGCGCGGGTGGAGGCGGAGGCGCCGGTAGAAGGAAACGGAGTAGTCGTGGAGATGGCGCCGGCGTAGCGCCTCAGCCATTAGCGCATGGTCATGCCGGCGGGTTTGGGCGGCGGAGGTGGGGTGGAGCTATCGGAGGAGCTGTTTTTCGGAGCCATTGGAGGAGGAACTGTCGGTGGGGTGGAGCTCATGGCGTCGGAGTGTTTTTCTACTGATGATGGCGTCGAAAATTAAGGGCCTCTCTGTTCTTATAAGTGCGATTTTGTGTTGGGAAGCGAAACGCCTCTCTGTTCTGCTGATGATGCACTGGGAAGACAAAACGATCAAGCATTGGGAAAATGAAATGATCAAGTCGAAAAACCTCTCTGTTCTTATAGGCGCGAATTTGTATTGGGAAATGAAACGCCTCTCTATTCTGCTGATGATGCACTGGGAAGACGAAATGATCAAGCACTGTGAAGACGAAACGATCAAGCACTGTGAGACATCAGTCCCGGATGAATACCCCAACCGGGACTGATAGTGCCTAGGGCTCCCACAGTAAAAAAAAAAAAGAAATCTAGGGCTCCCGGGCGCCAAATCTGAGCCATCAGTACCGGTTGGTGTATTCAACCGGGACTGATGAGTCTCATCAGTCCCGGTTGAATACACCAACCGGTACTGATGGCTCAGATTTGGCGCCTGGGAGCGGGAGCCCTAGGCACTATCAGTCCCGGTTGGTGTATTCAACCGGGACTGATGTGAGTCATCAGTCCCGGTTGGTGTATTCAACCGGGACTGTAACATCCCAATTTTGACTTTTCAATTATTAAATATTATTTTAATGCATTTATGGTTTTTGTGAATTTCCTGGATTTATCGGAATTTCCTGAGAATTATTCGGATTATCTTAAAAGCATATTGTCTTTTGTCGAAAACTAATTATAAATATATAAGTTTAAAATAAAGTTTCTCTAAAAATATTTTATCTGAGTCCAGAATACCCCCAGGGCAATTTTGGGGTTTTTCTGGAAAATTTTACTAGTATTTTTGATGCCTGAAACAAATTCAAATATTTACTCTAATTACTTAAAAAAAACGGCATGAACAGTGCCATGGCTGGCACTGTTCCTTCGCGGCAAGAAATAGTCGACGCTAAAAACATTTGCGACGCTGGAACTCCCGAAGACCATTGGATTTCTTGCGCTGGCGTTGGAGTTTACTCGCGCGAGGAGATTTCTCCGGAAGCAGCGCTGATTCATTAGCTGGCGCCGAGTGCGGTATGGAGTATGGACCGAAGCCGTTTCAGCGGGAGCGCCGCACGCGTTGCCGATTCAAAATGCCCGCGCCAGCGCCGTAACTCGGAAGTTCATCGCGCGGGAGAGCAGCGTAGCCGAATTGAATTCCATCGCTGGCGCCAAGTCGCGAGATAGGAAAGTTATGCTGCATAGGAAATTTGGATGCCGTGACCGAAGGACTTGCCTCAAGGTGAACGTGGGAAAAAGGTAAGCGTGCGCCAGCTTGGAAAGTCCTGGATCGTAGCCATCGCGCTGACCGTCTCCGAGTCCAGCTCGCTACCGCCGAAGCTTTCCTTAGTTGCGTACTTGGCTGGGTATAAAAGGAGCTCGGGTGTCCTTTGAAGACTCGTCTCAATTCGCTGCTGTGGCTCTCGTCGCGCTGTCGCCAGGAATCGAGCGAAGGTTGCGGGCGTGTCGACGATCGAAGGAGTGCTGGCGTCGCCAAGAACCGAGCAAGCGACAGGAAAATCGGTAGCGCCATCGTCCGAGGGAAACAGCAGCGCCAGGAAATTTTCGAGCAAGTCGCGCCATTGCTCGGGAAATTTGTGAAGGACTGCCGAGTTGCCGCCGAGAAGCATCCTGTGCGCCGTAGTTCCACCGGAACATTGCCCGGGAAAGGGATCGTCGTCTTCTTCAAGTTCGGCGAGTTTCGCACATAGTCCAGTCATCGTCGATCGGGAACTTCGTTAGCCGTCAGATCGTAATCGAGCGTACGTCACTTCGGAATCGGTAAGCGTCTCCGATTAAATATCAACCGTTGGATTTAAGTCGGATGGTTGATATTAGGCCACGTAGTAGATTTACCCGTAACCGTTAGATTGAGTTCATCAGTCTAGATTTTCCCACGTTTTGTCCATACAAGTTGAGTCAGGAAAATTCGGATTTTCTTTATAAAAATAATTAGAAAAGATTTAGAAATTCTAATTCCAGAGTTTAGTCTATTTTTACAAAATCTAAATGTTATAACTTTTGCATATGAACTCTGATTTGGGTGATTCAAACTTCTAAAAATTTATAAACTCAAGATATATCTAATATGGGTTTTTATTGAGCTCATTTGCTATTTGTTCTTGGTGTTTATTTGCTATTTGGTTTTGGTTTTTTATTTGTTTTCTCTCTCGATTCGCGTAGACGTTGAGTTGAGCGAGGTGTTGGAAGAAGGATTATTATTTCAAGAGCAATCTTCAGAGCAATACCAGGAGCTTAAGGCAAGTTGTGCTTTGATCATGTTGCACCCATAAACTAGATTGCATGCTATTTTGATTTACCTTATCACTTGTTATTTTATGTGTATAAATGATTTCAACATAAGTTTGGGATTAGCTATCGTACCCTTTGAATTATACCCTACCTTGCTAGTTGTATGCCATGATCCACTTGTCACCCTAGGTTGGTTTACTATAGTTGGTTAATAATGAAATCAACATGGAGGATTAGATCGGACTAGAATGCTTAGCCATGCCACATCATCACATGTACTTGAATCTTTGATAAATAATCTTGACTAATGGAATATGGAACAATGTTCTAAATTTGTGTGTCATGTGTGGTCACACGATGAGATTGAGTTGTGTTGGCAATGGATGTCACGCAACGATATTGAATTGTTGATGGCACGTGGTGCTTGGTAATCAACTGGGGTGGTTATGATTTTGGGTTGGAGCAAGTGGCAAGGGCAGGATGCCTGGGTGGGACCGATGGGCAAAGGGTATGTGTATGTCTTGCTTTGATCAAACCATAAGGACACCTTGCGAGCCTTTGACCTGAGTCTATCATGCAACCACATGTTGTTATGGGGCAACCTGGCTGACTAATTTGCAAATGCTTAGCTTGAGTACTATCGTGGTGGAGTGGTTCATCCTTTTAAATGAACCCAGATGGCGCAAGAGGGGGGCCCTGTTGTGGTTTTCAGACCCTTCAGTGTTGAAACCTTAGCGGGTAGTACTGGGTTAAGAGAATGCATTGTAAAGGCTTCGTCATGATTCTCTGCCGGCACACCAAAGGAAGTGTGCTAATGGCCAGGCACAAAAGGGATATCATGTCGTGTGGGTAAAGTGCATAACCTCTGCAGAGTGTACAATCTATTCGGATAGCCGTGCTCACGGTATTGAGCAATGCTCGGGGATTACAGTCAAGGGTTTAGATTCTTTTGAAAATTTGGGATGGATGGCAGGTTGCCATGGAAGGTTGAATCTTGACTTAGGTTGAGAAACTTGGTTTACTTGAGAAATGCCGAATCTATCTATTATTGTTATTTGTTTTACTGTCATTTCAATCTATATACTGTACTTGGTTTTTAAATGCTGCTTAGTTGCTAATGAACCACTTAGCCTTCCTTTGGAATAAGCCTTGCATATAGTTATGTTAGACTTGCATTCTGTGCACAACTTGTTGAGTACGTGTTGGTGTACTCACCCTTGCCTACAAAAATCATCAGTGCTGAAGAAGGAGTACCATGAAGAGACGAATGTTTAGGGTGCGAGCCTTGTCGATTGCCTATGGTATACCGAGGGTTACCTACGCCTTCATTCCGTCATAGCTCAATTTGTTGTTCAGCCTTGTGAGGCATTGCTAAGTAAGTTGACCATAAGGTCATACAACTACTAATATTGAGTATATTATGTCTTTTATCATATTTCGCTATGTATGATTGTGATATTCACTAATGTTGAGCCTGTGTGCACTAACGTGATCCTGGACTAGTGCAGTATACACAGAGGGTCCGGATTTGCATATTCGGGTCCCGACAGGGACTGATGGTGCACCTATAAATCCCTGGCGCCGCCTCCTCTTCCCCAATTTTTGCTACTCCCGCCATTGTTCCCCAATTTCCTCCTCCTCCCGCTCATTTGCAAAGACCTCCGACAACCTCCTCGCCTCCAACGACCCCACCGCCGCCGTCCTCCTCGCCTACGATGACCCCACCGCCGCCGTGCTCGCCACATACATGAAGCATCGTTGTCCTCGCCTCGGACGCCTCGCCTCCGACGACCCCACCGCGCGCCGCCGTCGTCTCCAGCCATCCTCACCGCCGATGACCTTGCTGCCGTCCTCCTCGCGTCCGACGGTACAGTGTATGTTCACCTTGCGGATTGATTCGGTTTTGCCATCCTCACTGGGATATGGAAATGAATGCCACACGAGGGTTAACTAATCCTAAACTAGGTTACAGGAAACCTCACATAGCAATTGTATTAGCCTATGAATCAAGTACTAGTTTCGTAGAACGTGCTGTTCCATTTCTAGGTTTAACGTGCCTAGCTATACTGCCTTAACATTTACCATTCATCCGTTGAGATTCTTATTGTTTAGTGGTATATAAATGCTGTAAAGTGTTAAGAAATGCCAAATTCTAGAGCCATATCTGAAAGGCATGGAGGTCAGAAGATTGGAGGTGTTTAAGATAATTCATAACAATACATTGTATGTGAAGATTCTCAGCTCTCTCTGATGTGTTGGGAATGTGTTATAGATGCAATGATATCAGGTATGGGTTAGGAACTTAGGATGCTGGTATGACATTTTGGATGACTAGTGGCAGGGAGATGAGCTCTGCCCTTGCATATATGTCCATCTACCTACTTCTGTGTCATCACTTGTGTTTTCTTACACACGGTTCCATTACAAATTATCTCTTGCTGGATCCATATTGGCTCATCTTAACAAATTGAGTAGCTGAAAGAGCCTTTTTGTGCTTTTATCACCATGTAGCAAGTGCTTTATTCTTTGCAATCGCTCATTATTCTCGTGATTTGGGCCTTGAACTGATAGAACTACATGCTAGAAAGGGTTGTTCAATTGCTAGTCTTTTGTTCACTGATATTATCTAGTCTATGGTTCTCTTCTGATATACCTACTCACAATGACCATTAGTGAAGAAATGAGTTCAACAGTCGATAATAACAAGTATATGTACGAGCTGCGATTAATAGTTAGCGAGGCAAAGCGCCAAGGAGGCAAGCAAGACTAATAACTTGAGAAAAATTATTATTGCTTATTTGCTCAATAAAAAATAATGAATCATTTTATTCCACACTAATATGATTTTCAAAAAATAAAATAAGGTTATAAATCCACAACTAGAATGTTAGTAGTCTATTACACCAAAAAGCAAAGCAATCATTCCATATCAACCTTGAACGTCACCTCAGGTCGAGACCTTCTCGGCCACATCGATGCCTACTCTGAGTAGGTCCTGCTTCTTGATCGAGCCCTTGCAAGTTCAAGAAGCATGGTCGCCAGAGAGCGCCCCAGACATCGAGAGGTGGAGCCAGAGGTGACGTGCTTGGTTGATATGGAATGATCGCTTCGCTTTTTGGTGTAATAGACTAATAACATTCTAGTTGTGGATTTATAACCTTATTTTATTTTTTGAAAAGCATATTAGTGTGGAATAAAATGATTCATTATTTTTATTGAGCAATACAATAATATTCTAAAGAATATATGTATCATGTCAAATGTATATGTATCATGTGAATTATTCTAATTTCTGTTGTATTTTGAAATTTCTATGTATATGTGAAGTTTCTATGTATATGTGAGATTTCTATGTATTTGTGAAGTTTGAAATGTATATGTATCATGCCAAATGTATATGTATCATGTGAATTTTTCTAATTTATGGTGAATTTTGAAATTTCTATGTATATGTGAAGTTTCTATGTATATGTGAGATTTCTATGCATATGTATAAGTATACTTGTCGATAGTATTTGGCCGACTTACATTAGGAACATCTTCGGCGTCGCCACCCATCCTCTCTACCGTCTCTTCCCCACCGTCTTCCACGCCGTTTTAGAGTAGTACCATCACTTTACATGAAACGTGATCTATTTTCGTTAATTTTTAGTGCTTCTTCTAGACTAAGAAATGACGATGGACGATGAAGGAATTGATCAAGAAGAATTTATGAGAAATTTGATTTTGGGATCTGGTGGTCATGAGACGGCGGAGCGTGAACCCGCCCTCATGGCCGCCGAGGCCACCGAGGCCGATGAGGCTGCAGAGCACGATGAGGCCGGCGAGGTAACAATCAGTCACGTTCATGATTGTCGGTTCTACTATCATGCTAAGCCAACATTCTAACCCATTCGTGATTGTACCATGCTTTCAGATTGGTCAACCAAGTAGGCAATCACGTCAGCGAGGTCCAAGCAAGAAGAAGAAGGCAAGACATGTTGTCACCGAAGTCGGTGAGGACAGCCAACCTCTTGCACCCTTGGGGGCGCTTGGGCCGTTTAATTCAGCATGCGGTGTCCACATTAGGGACCACGTGGCAATTAGCATAGCAAAATGGGATCAGGTCCCTGAAGATACGAAGAACATGCTTTGGAACGATGTGAAGGAGACATTCACCTTCCCCCAAGGGACCGAAGAGAAGGTGAAGAGTTACACTCTCAAGAAGATGGCGGTCGCATTCCAGACTTATAAAAAGAAGCTGAACACGGAGTATATCAAGAAGAATCGAACGCCCGACTTCAACAAGCACCCAAAGTTACAAGATCACTGGGATGCGTTTGTGAACTACAAGACTTCGAACAAAGGTCAAAGTTTGAGTGAGAAGAATAAGTTGAATGCACAGAAGAAGAATTATCACCACCGACTCGGCCCTGGTGGTTACCACCATGCAATACCAAAATGGGAGAAGAGGGAACAGGACCTGTTAGCGAAGGGTATCGCAGCCGCAACAATGGATTGGCCCGACAGAGCAAAGCATTGGTTCTATGGTCACGACGGCGGGCTTGATGATAACAGCAATGCTGTGTTTGGGGAGGTGCTAAGAGATGTGGCTAGAAGGCTTGTACAGTCCATCGAGGAGTCTTCCCAAGGTAGCTTTGTGCCAAACAGAGAGAACGACGAGCTAACAAGGGCCTTGCAAAATCCAGAGCACCCTAGACGTACACGAGGCATCGGTGTTGTCCCGTGGAAGGTTGGTTTCGCTCAGGACGCCGAGACCTATAGGAGTCAGGCGAGGAGCAAGGCTCGACAGACACAACAACTTAGTGCGCTTGAAGAACGCCTGAATCAAACACAGGAGAGAATGCAAGTAGAGATCCGAAGAGAGGTGCAGCTAGCCTTGAGCCAACAGCGCAAGACGGGCCAAGAACCTCCAAGTAATCCTAACATCATCAGTCCCTCCGGGCAGCGAAGCAGCTGCGCTTCCGGTGGGCTGCCAGAAGCGGACCTGGACAAGTATCCCGTAGACGACATCAAACAGCGGACACCTTGTGAGCTGCATGTCCAAGCGTGAACCTTACCTTCAAGGCGGCCGATGGCATGGCTCACCCATTGGAGTCGGGGCAGCTTATCCATGGCCAACAGATACCGTCAGGATACTCCAATGTCTCGGTGGAGGAGGTCTGCCTAGGGTACGAGGACCTTGACCTCGAAATTCCTGGAGGTGACGGGACTACGAAGCTAGGAGAGGCAGTACACAATTTCATCCTGTGGCTCAAACGGTACATAATTTTTCGAGATAACATGGACGTGTCCTCTCCGCGAACAAGCCCGAGAAGAAACCCGTCTCCTCCCAAGAAGGCATCGACTCCTACACCACCTCCTGCACATATAAGCCCGACAAGAAGCCCGTCTCCTACACCATCTCCTGCGATATAAGCCCGAAGAAGCTGTCTCCTCCCAAGAAGGCGCGACTCCTACACCACCTCCCCGCACATAAGCGCCATTAAGAAGCCCGTCTCCTTCCAAGAAGGCGCCGACCAAGGGAAACAAGCCAGCTCGGCCAGTAGCTCCCAAGAAGACGGGGTCCTCCACCCAATCCAAGAAGCTAGCTGAACTTCCGAAGCGGCCGTATGATATGAACGATGAGGAGACCAAGAAGATGGTAAAAGGGGAGGTAACTAAATTTCTTAGACCCAAGTCACCAGAGAAGAAGGTTCAACCTGGCACAGAAGAATTTCATAAAGGCTTAATGACTATTAAAAATTTGAAGGATAAAAAAGAAATGCCTCGCCAATCAAACTACGAGCGCACATTGAGTAAGAAATGCCCCAAGAAGAAGATGTCAGCTGAGGGGAAGGGTAAGGAGATGCTACAATTCTTCAATGAAACTGGCCTTGAGCCAGATCAAATATTAGGCACCAAGAAGATTGAGTTTGCCCAAGTAAGATGGTCATTTAAAGTGGGCAGATCATTGGTCAGGAGTGAGGAGCTGCCCCGGCTAACGACAAAGATGCGGCAATTTCATGAATGGTACTTGGATGCAACCAAGCATGGTCTACAGATGTTTGCTGTCAAGTTTAAGCAACAAGATTTTTTTCGCGGTGAAGGTGAATTTTATGTCGATTGGGACTACATATATGAACTATACTAGACAGACGCCCTCAGCGCGAGCTTGTTGGGTTGTTGGACTCTGTAAGTGTCTTAATTATTTACAAAAAACTATCGTGCACTTCCTTGTACTATACTAACTTGCAAGCCTAACTAATTTCTTATGTAGCATGGAGATACAAAGATGCCGAAGGGATCGTATTTTCGACATAGGCTTCATGGACCCAGTAGTTATCAACGGGACAACTGTTAGAGACCACCCAAGCGAAACAGAGACTAACGTATTCAATGCGCTAATGGGTCAAAGATATAAGTCAAAGATATATCTAACCTACTCATTTGAGTACGTGTTTTCGTACCACCTCATTCTACTCCTTTTTCATAACACGATGTTAGAACTAATTAGTTATCTATGTTGATACATATATGTATAGTTTTCACTGGATTCTTCTTATGATCGAGCTAGATCGTAGCTCGATCACAATTATGGACTCGCAAAGGAGACCAGTTGAAAAGTATCAAAACTTTATCGACATGCTCAACCGGTATTAATTCTTGTTCCTTTCATTATCGTACTAGTTCTATTTCCTTCAATTTGAAACAAATTCTAATCATGTACAATTCAGAATCACATGTGTAGTGCATTCACAGTTCCGTGCTAAAACGTAGGCGATTCAAGGAGAAATTTGACATTACAATTGCCTCTCGTGTACGTATATCATAATGCTAGCTTTTTAGTTAGTTAACTTAATTTCCTTGCATCCATTTCACGCTTTCAACTTTTTCTACCGCAGATCTTGACTTAGCCGCCGGGTAACAATTTATGCGGCTACTATGTATGCGAGTTTATGCACACCCAAACCGGAGCCGCCGACTGCATGCTAAAAGGCAACAAGGGGGTGAGTAAATATAATTACTATCTTTAATGATGTATAGGTACTCCTTATATCTTGTACAAATTGAAGTATTGATTAGTTAATGACTTAACGATAGGTGCCTCAATATTTGGCGGAACAAGGTTCGGAACTCTCGTCGGCACAAGTGAGAGCAATCCAAGAACAACTCGTCGGCTTTATTTACAATGAGGTCGTAAATCCAAAAGGCGAGTTTCACGAACCAAATTTAAACAGGTGGGCCCCTTCGATAAGGACCGGTCAACTGTCGAGGTCGACATCTACGGCTAGCAAGAGCGATGCACGTAAAAGATCCTGATGAATAGAAGGAAAAGAAATACTAAAGTTGTAATTAAAGTTGTGTACATATATATTGTAATACATTAGACGATGAGCAGAAGAACAAATATGTGTACATATTTGTATACATTAGATGTAATTAAATTTGTTAATGAATGTTCAGTGATTTAATTATCAGGCAAAGTGCATGATTGATTATCTGTGCTTTTAATTAGTTGTGATTTAACACACACACACATATATATATAATAGCTACTGGAGAAATAGACACACATATATATATACAAAACATCAGTACCGGTTGGAGAAACCACTGATGAGGGCCTCATCGACACTGGGTTGGAGACACCAACCGATCGATGAGGTCCTCGGGGTTCCCGACGCTACGCCACGTGTGACTTAACCGCATCGATACTCTATCGATGCGGGTGAAGGAACCGGACCGATGCCTTTGAGCATCAGTCCCGGATAGTCTATACTGGTTCAAAAACCGGTACTAAAGGCTGTTTTGAACCGGTACTAAATGCCCTTTCCGTAGTAGTGATTTTTGAAAAAAAAATTAATAGTGATATATGATTCGACATGGGTGAGAAATATGACACAAAACATCACTATTGATTTAGTGATGACAATTATCATCACTATCGGTTCATAGGTCAGAACCGATCGTGGTGTTTTATTATCGGTTCTGATATCAGAACCGATATAGTGATGACTTGGTCATCATGATCGATATCTGAGGTTAGAACCAATTGTGATAGTATACATACCAAACATCCTCACGCTTGACCTCTCAGCTTCTCTTCCCGCGCTTGACCTCTTCTCCTCCTGATCCATTTAAATACCAAAAACCGAGGTATCCACCTCGTACCTGACCTCTTAGATTCCCCTTCGTTCTATAAAAATGAAGTTTACTCCTCTCCACCAACATCACCCCTCCGCCTCCCCTCGCCCGTGTCGCCAATCTGCCTCTCCGAGCACGTCGTCTCCTATCCCGAGCACGTCGTCGCCTCCTCTAAGCACGTCACTGTCGTCTCCTCCTCCAAGCACATTCTCACCTCCTGCCCGAAGACATCGTCACCTCCTCTCCCCGAAGACATCGTCACCTCCTCTCCGAGCACATCGCCGCCTCCTCCCCAAGCATGTCACCTTCATCTCCTCCCCTAAGCACATCGTTGCCTCCTCCCCGAGCACGTCACCATTGTGTCCTCCCAAGCACGTAGTCGCTGCCTCCTCCCTAAGTAGTATTAGCTGCATTGACTTTTCAGTTGGTGCTTTGTGAGTATAATCATCTTCCTGTGATGAATTTCTTTAGTGTTATTGCAAATGGGCTAGACAATTTACTTGTCTTAGGGGCCTTGCATGTGGGGAGGCAATGTTCGATGAGGAGTTGAGCTGGTTAGACTGTTTATGACAACATGAATTAATCATTTACATCTTGCAATACAAGAAATTAGTATCATCTGTTAAATGTTATTAGATATATGTTCATGCTTATTGTGCTTACTGTTTTATTTGTTCTTGGTTGTTATTATTTTGTTCATGCTATTGTTGGATTTTTTTAGTATCCTAACTGTTACTAGCCATTTCTATTTAAATGCTTTTGCATTCTGCACTGTTGTAGTTTTAACAAGTATTGTTGAGTACCAATTCTCTTAAATATATCTTAGTCTAATTGATTAGGTTTCATAAACTGTTTTTAAAAGTAAGATTGTCACAAATCAATATAATATCTTGTACCTATTGGTGAGGAGGCCTTCCTAAGGCAGTTTGTAACATTCAAAATTTTGCTTTTACTAGAGTTATTGTGCTTTTTTTCTTTTTATTAAACTTTCTAAGATTTTATTTAATTTATTTTGAATTTATTGAATTAAGCCTTTTGCTATATTTTATTTATTTAGTGAAAATTATTGGTGATATTTTGTTGGAAGTATTTTATTTGAGTTCTAAATGTCTTAAAGTATTTTTTTGGGATTTTTCTGGATTTTTCTTGGTATTTTTGCTATTTTATTTGGCTTAATATACCTGGCTGAATTATTTTAATTTGAAATCATTTTAAAATCTAGTGAATAGTGTTTGGGCCGAAACCCCGTCAGTTTGGCCCATTTCTCCGTGCCACGACCCAGCCCGCGCCGGCCATGCGGTCCGCTCCATTGAAACCCTAAGAGGTTAGCCATTGGATTCGATCCAATGTTTGTCGTTCTTCCACGTCGCCCATGTGCTTCGAGCTGATGGGTTGCCATGTGGATGGCTGTGATCGTGCCACGTCAACTCGCCATATCTCAACTGAATCCATCGCTGCCGCCGATTTCATTTGGGTTTCCATGCCCTACATGGAAGCTGAAGCCCCTATTTAATGCACCGTTGCCACCCCTATGTTGTGCACGTCGAGACTAACCCGTAGCCCCATCGGACGCATCCTGAGCCACTGCCGTTTGCCCACAAGAGCTCGATGAAGTTCATCAAAGCCTCCACCAAGGTTCTTCATCGTTTGCTCGCCGTCTGTTGAGGTTCCGCCGTCGCCAAGGTCGCTGTCGTGTTCGCCATGTCAAGACATGCTGATCCCATCATGCCTCACCGCTGGAGTCACCCTCTAGCATCATCGCTGTGGTCTTCATCCACAGCATCGATAAGGCTCTCGCCGATCCACGGTACCACACCATAGCCGCCTTCACGAGCTTGCACTGCCATTAGATCTAAATTGTGTGGTTTAGATCGCATCATGTAGAATAGCATGAGGGTAAATCTCAGCTGTCGGATTGAGGATGGATGGTGTAGATCTTACCGCATGTATGCGCTGCCGCACCATCTGCCACTACCGTTGGATTTGTACTGAGCAGACTGGATTGTGCTGCATGTCCCCCGCTGTTATCGTCATGTCGTTAGATCTTGTTTGTTGGATTCAAACGAACGGTCACGATCGCACCTCGTGCCAGGCCAATTCTATGCTACCGCGTGTCATACGGAAATTGAGGCATCGCCGCTGTCGATTGCCACTGACATCATCG
This sequence comes from Guadua angustifolia, assembly GCA_036346375.1. Lineage (NCBI taxonomy): Eukaryota > Viridiplantae > Streptophyta > Magnoliopsida > Poales > Poaceae > Guadua > Guadua angustifolia. The sequence goes on from CM070506.1 coordinate 4,903,295, forward strand.
CTTCTAATCTCTACTATCCGATCTAGCGTGAACAGTCGAGATATTTGCCGCCGCGTGTCTTAATCGCGTCCGTTGATTGTATGCCACGTGTCATTAATCCAATGGTGCCATGTACACAGCTTGCGTTAGCCGGTGCATAGCACAGTACCATTGGTCCACGGTGGACCAACGCTGGCCATGGACCGAGTCCATATGCTAGTGACACACGTCGCACTGTGGTTATGCCACGTGTCAGCAGATGAGTGGGCCACGTGTCATATGACGTCAGCATGACATCATATATCGTTTTTTCTGTAGAAAAATAATTCAGCCAAAAATCGTTTTCAGTACCGACATCAGTATGACATCATAAATGCTATTTTTTAGTATAAAAATAATTCTGTTAATTGGGATTTTTCTATTTTCCCTGTTGTTCTTTTATTTCAAATTTTGAATAGCTATATCTTTTGCATTCGAACTCTGATTAAGATGATTCTAGTTTTTAAAAATTTGTAAAATCATACTCTATTTAATAGTAAATTTTATTTAATTTTTAGAGTAGATATTTCTCTTTATTTTTGGTATTTATTGTGAATTTATCAATTGTGCTTATACTGTCAATATGTGAATATACTGTGAATTTGTCAGTTGTGCATATAATATCAATCTGTGAGTGTGAATATACTGTGAAATATGTGGGATTTATCTCTATCGGTTCCACGTGTAGAACCGATAAAGACGTGTAATCATATCAGTTCCATGTTTAGAACCGATAGAGACGTGTAATCTTTATTGATTTCAAGCATGGAACTGATAGAGATAATTCACTAATTTCTATTAGTTCCATGGTAAGAACTGATAGATTTCATAAGGACTTCTCTATCGGTTCTCATCATGAAACTGATATAGATATCTAATTATCTCTATAGATTTCTAGCTCAAACCGATAGAGATAATAGCTCTTCCGGGTCAGTTCTGTCCTCACAGATAGTGTGTATCTCTATCGGGCGAAAACCGACTGTAATAGCCACTCGTCATCACTATCTAAGGACTTTGTTTCACCACCTAAACCGACCCAGATTACAAAAAAGAACCGATCTAGATGATTATTTCTGTAGTAGTGTATAGAATCAAACCGAACTCGTTTCCGACCGTGAGTAGTCTATCGAAAATCAGTAGCCCTCGAAATTTATCAGAAAATATAAAATGCTCAGTTGTCAGAATTATGAGCAGGACGTAAGTTAAATAAACTGTTTTTCTATTTGTATGTTTTTTAATTCTAAGTCAATTTTTGTGGCCATTGGATTTGTATAGAGTTTAATTGGTGCGAAACTTCATAGGATGTTGATCCATTAGTTAAAAAATGTCACCTACGCTTCTTACAAACAGACAACCTCTTGAATTAAAAGAATATAATTAGGTACATAAAAATCACCTACGGCGGTTTGGCTGGAATTGGTTCTTTCCCTTGGTTAGTGAGGTTTTCTTTCGGTATGGTATTGTAGCTATGATTTATACCATTTGTAATTATAAAAAACTTGCATATAGCTATAATAATATATAACTTATTGATTGCTTTATGTACTCATCTTTGAATCAATAAATCTATCAGTTGGAGAAGAAGAGACAATACTAGTTCTGGAGGAGAAGTAACAGGAGGATGAGGGTTCTTATGATTTGAGCCTTGTCGGTTGCCTGTGGTAGGTCGATGGGTTGTCCGTTGAAGTTTACGATCCACTGTAGTTTATTTAGTGAATAAAGCTCTGTGACACCTAATAAATGTAAAGTCAACCGTAAAGCCATCACACAATATATTTATTTATCAACTCTAGTCCTTTATTATTATTCTGCGGTTTATAAAGTTAATATTATATCTATGTTGCCACTATATAAATTACCGTGATTCTAGACTAGTGAAGTATACATAGAGGATCTAAATTTATATATTCAGGTCCGATCGACATACACACAATGCTCGGACTATTAGGACCATAGGCTCATGCCCTGTAATAAGTTAGTTCAGCCATCACTTCAATATCTGACAGGAATATATGACTTTATAGAACCAATGTTTCAGATGCAACCACTGTAATGTATCACTAGTTCTTGTCGATAATGCTCAATCGTCATCCAAATGATAAAGCCATAAACTCTCTCACACACACAAAAGACATACACTCTCTCCCTCACACACACAAACAGACAAACGATGGATGCTTTGAAGTTCTTGCCGTGGAAGTTCTCTCGAAAAAGGCTATTTTAACTTTAACCAACAATGTCTTTACGAATATTTTGATCGGTCATATGAAAATGATATTATTAGATTTGCCCAATAAATACGTTTACAATATTATAAATTTATTAGTTTAACAGTACGTTGGAATAAAAATTTATGGTGGAAGTTACGTCCCACGGGCCTTGTCAACGTTGTTCATTACAATATTTATTTTTTTACTAGAGGGAGTGTTGTATTCATCTAAGATATTTAAAAGTGGTTGCACAAAACCATTTCAGATTCCTATTGCTATGTGTATTTTTTATGACTTAGCAAAATTCATATTAGTTAAAAAAAATTCGTATGTTGAATTGGGGAAAATATATTGTTATATCACTACTAGAAAAATGCACATCAGTGGCGGTTCGTAACTGCTATCAGTGGCAGTTTTCGAACCGCCACTGATAATCAAAGATTATCAGTGGCGGTTTTTGAACCGCCACTGATAATATTATCAGTGGTGGTTCTTGGCTAGAACCGCCACTAATAATATTATTAGTGGCGATTCTAGCCAAGAACCATATTATTAGTGGCGATTCTAGCCAAGAACCATCACTGATAATATTATCATTAGCGTTTTTTTTCTAGCTAGCAATTTAACGCTACTACAGAACAGTATATCACTACCGGCTCCAAAACGCCATCACTGTCGGTTATGAGAGCCGACAATGATTGGTCGGCAGTGATACACGGGATTATCACTACCGGCTCAGGAATCGGTAGTGATAAGAGCTATCACTGCGGGTTCTATGTACAACCAGCAATGATATTGGATTATCTCACCCGGGTCACACCAAAATCCAGTAGTGATATATATATATATCACTGTCGGTTCTTGGACGAACCAGCAGTGACAAGCCATGCACCAAATGTTTTTATTGCATATTTTCTTTGCATTATATATTTTGATACAATTTTTTTGTACAATGTGTTAATGTGAAGCATCGTTAAATCATAATTCAAATATGTCAACATATCCTGTGCACACAGGGCTTTCTGTGTACACACCGTGCACACCAACTAATCAAAGTCACGAAAAACTCTAAAAAAATTGTAGATATACTTCATAGATTACTCTACGTATGTATAAAATTGTAGGTTGATATGTATTAAATTTGAACCTACAATTTTATACATAGGTAGAGTAATCTATGAAGTATATCTACAAATGTTTTCAGAGTTTTTCATGACTTTCATTAGTTGATGTGCATGGTGTGTACATGGGAAACCCTATGTGCATAAGATATGTTGCCTTCAAATATATAGTATATAAAGCGTTGTTAAATCATAACTCAAATATATTAAAGCATCACAATATTTAGTTTTTACAATAGTCTGTTTACAAATGTAGTGTGAGTACATCTCGTTCACTTTGGTTTTTCAACAACTCCAGTAGAATTAAAGTTGCTCGTGGAACTCGCCGTTTGGATTGATGATCTCATCGTGAACGAATCCAGCGATCTGCTCTTAAATTGCTAAAATTTCTATTAGCAGTAACTTATTGGTTCTCATCCTGGAGCGCTGTTATTGAAAAAAAGAGAAATTTAATTAATGATGATATATGTTAAATGAAAGAAAAGTAGGCATCAATATGTAATTATATACCATGGCTTCGTTATAGCCGACACTCTCCATGACAATTGAATGTATATTTGTACATACGTAGTATGCACATATATTATTTCCCTGATCCTGTCTCATGCATGGAAAGTCGGTTATTATTTGGAAATCTTTCTTGTAGGGACGATGCCGATGACTTTTCTTGCAATATCATGCAAATGCCCTGTGAATGATTTTAAATAGTAATTAAGCTTAAATGCAATAGAATAAATATTACTAGAGCAATAACGCAACGATCGAGTTTACTTGTTCATCATGTCCCAAAAATTTTGATACAGATTAAGTGGTTTTCTCATCGAGCCCAAGACAAAAATCCTGCTAGCATTTAACTCGATGACAAGGAGGACCCAGTGAAACCTGGACATATATGTTAACATAGCCTATTAGTCCCACATCGTGTCACTCGAAAATAGTAAAACAATATTAGAAGTAGGGTAATACGTACTTAAAGTTATAAGGTAAAAGTATGGAGGTTTTGTATTGCAGCTTCAAGAAAGTATTAAATAAATAGTTTTCAACAAACTGTGGATCCTACAGGATAATTTTCTCGTTGACAAGCCCCGGATCGAGAAATCCTAACTTGTCATTGCCATTTCTTCTACATGTTTGTATCTCCATTCTACATATATAAAAAAGAAGTTAGACATGCAGTTAAACGGTACAAGAATATACAAGAATATACAATGATATACATAGAGACTTACAAAGTCCACAGTCTGAGTACATTCGTGTCCAGGGCATCTTGCTAGTACAACATATACAATTCGGTGAATAACACCCAGAAGATGTTATCCCCATTTTGAAAATCCGATTCTTTGTATCTGATTGGGAGCGCCTCTATATCATTTTTGCACTGCTGCATGTACCACTAATGGACGCGCCACAATTGTGTTGTTAGATTGTCTAAATGAGTTGGTTCAACCAGCGGTTGCCCCAGAAAGAACTTCCACCTTAGACCTTGCTCGTGAGCACGAAGTTGTTCAACAGTATCTCTTTCAGCTTGTGATATCAACACATTGGCACTAGCCGCCTTCAAGTATTTCTTTCTAGAGATGCGCTCGTAGTCTGACATTTTGGAAGGTTCAGAAGCCCGCCCTGTCTCTTTGACTTTTGCCATACTCAAGAAAAATTTCTGCGCATTAGCATCAACTTTAGTCTTCTCAGGTGATGGCACCTTTTTGAAGTGAGTTGTTACGCAGGCGCTTATTTCCTTTTTCCGTTCTTCTTCAGTCATCTCAGCTGGTAATTTCCTCTGAGGCTGTGCTGACTTCACAGATGACCGAGATTTACTATAAGATGATGCGGACTTCCTAGATGGTGCTGATGTTCGATTCTTCTTATATGCCGGTGGAGGAGTTGGACTTTTCCTAGGTGGTGCCAGCGGAGGAGTTGGACTTTTCCTGGCTGGTGCCGGCGGAGGATTTGGACTTTTCGTAGCTGGTGCCGATGGAGGAGTTGCACTTTTCCTAGGTGACAGGTCTGTGTGTGGAGAGTGCAGCTGATCATCATCATCGTCGTCTTTGTCGTCCTCATCATCTGAGCCAAACATAATCAAGCTCTTGCACCACATAAGGAAGCCATGCACATTTTCTCCAAGTTTGTTTTTTTCGTCCCCGCCAGGAATCTCTACCTCTATTTTGCGATATTGTCGGACTACACTGTCCACTTCGACCCTGGCGAATCCCAGCGGTATTGGGCAGCAGTGCAGAACCTGCGGGGAGCAGCATGGCCAAGCCTTGCCATCAGCCACCTTGATGGTAATGCCATGTGCAGACAAATGTAGCTTGCATGGTGTCGGTTCTATGATGTCATCCACTGGAAAATGGAGTCCATGCTCTTCGGGATCCTCAGGACGCCAGCAATGCTCTCTACTTAACACCGTGGATCAAGTTTCGAGGGCTGTCATCGGGTGGCCGTCGTGAGCTGAGAGCTTTCTGTACTGCTTGCTCCACAACTTTATCCAGCTCCGCTCTCTGTTCCGCTAATGCTCTCGCCACAGCATCTTGTATTTGACATTCCAGTTGATCTTCTCTTATTCTTTTCGGCCGCTTGTACAACGATGCGTCAGCTAGGAAGCTTTCTTTCCACGGCACCAAACCAACTCCTCGGGTGCGAACAGGGTGCTCCTTGTTACCTAGGGCAACGGTCAGCTCTTCATTCTCCCTTCGTGGCCTGAAAAAGCCTTGGGAAGACTGCACGTGAGCATCTGCTATTTTCCGCGATACTTCCTGGGCTCTATCGCTCCTGAAGCTTAAGCTGCCATCTTTCGAGACAAAAGCCCCCCTCCCAAGCAACTAGTGCTTCGATCGTTCACTCAACTCAGCCGTCGCAGGAATGACGCCCCTGCAGGTTAGCTTTTCTTCGCACCTATCCCATGCAGGTATTTTTTTCACGTAGCCACCAGTGCCTAGTGTGTGAGGGTACATTTTATTATTTGCATTTGCCTTGTTCTTCTGACTCACTATCTGAGTTTCTTCAGAATTCATATACGCCACAAAGTCCTCCCAAAACTCCCTTATCTTTGGATACATGTTAAAATTTAGCATTTCATTCTTCTTCACATAGTTCTTATTCAACATCGTCTTCCAATTCTTCCACAAGGTGCACATGTTACTGTTAGTGTTATGCCCTTGAGGCAGTCATATAGATGATTGTAACATGACTATGTTTATGAATAATAATATGATTATTGGTCCAATGAATGTATATCATTATATTGATTAGCAAGTATGTGACTTGCTTATGAAACTCTCTACTTATTGATATAATTCTGTAAGTATCTCTGATCGGGTATCATCATATAGGACAACGATGAATAGATCAGCACATGTATTGATCAATGATCATGTTTCATAGATCATGGGATATGGAGATATCATCAATACATTGTGAACTCATGATGAAGAACATGGGTTAGATAGACCCGCAATGGGACACTGCGAGAATGTTACATTTTTATGTGTCATTAATGTACCTCATACATAGTGGATGTATGATCCTTAGACCTGAGATTGTCATATTCCCTACATGTGTAATAGTTTACCTTGGAGCCACCAAACGCTATTTCCTAACCGGATAGTTATAAAGGTAGCTTTCATGTTTGCTATGAAACAAGCAGAGGGAAGTGAGCAGTCGAGATGGAATTTGCCACTCCAGTGTAATGGAGATATATGTCTAGGCCACTCGTGTGATATGATTAAGGAAGTGCATGGCCATGCCGTGATTGAGAAGTTAAACACAACTTATTAATATATCACGGATATGAGAGATGGATTGAACTATCAAAGGATGACATACTTCTCGCCTTGAGTTCGATCTTCATATAGTTTGGTAAAGGGATTATTACATGATTACTTTTGAAAGGTTCTATCCGATTTGATCATATGCGTTTGGGAGTTGGCATGCTCTGCTAGGAACCGCTACCAAACGGATAGGAAAAGGGTATTCCGAATCTATGTCCAAATGTACATGAACCTACAGGGTCACACACTTAACGGGCAGGGATTAATGGACCTCATGGGTTTAACGCGCTGATAGGCCCTGGCTTAGGGTTTCATCGTGTGGCTATATAAGGAGAGGAGAAGGGTGGGCGTGATAGAAGTTGTTCACGTCCAGAACCCTAGCCTCCACCTCTCATTGCCCCTGCTGAGCGACACGGTGCTTGCATGCCGACGCACAGCGTTCCATCCCAGGACGTGTGGACTGTTGTGGTAACGCTGCTAATACTGCGACGTGGTAAGGACGAACCGCAGCGAGGACGATCCGCGTGAGGACGATTCGCAGCAAGGACGATTCGTGTGAGGACGATCCACGGCGAGGACGATCCACTACACCAACGCGCGAAGGATTCCGCAACTGCGCGTCTAGTGGTAATCCAATCTGTGATCCCCTTCTTGCGAGTAGCTTTCTGGTTATGTGGTAGAAATTTTAATTTGTGCTAGCGTAGCATACTGCGTTCCTCAACAATTACTTAGTGCACGTTTCTTTGCAACCAACTCGGACCCTTAGGGGAATTGGAATACTTCTTTTAGCTTGTCCCACAGCAAGTCCTTCAGGTCATCGGGAACCACCCACTGATCACCTCATCTGAGCCTGCAATATTGGATCTTCTTATTAGTCGTCTGACCCTATAATATTTTGGGAATCACAATGTACTAATACTTTACCTCTGCCATGTTAGTGGCGTCAGCTTGGTCCATAGCAGTGGTGTCAGTTTGGTCCATGGCAGTGGTGCTAGGTTGCTCCATATCAATATCCTGTTGGTTCAGGTAGTACATTGGGCTACCCATTCCTACTTCATCAATATTGAAGGATCGAGATGGCGAACAGAGGGGGGGTGAATGGTCGCAAATAAATTTCCCCCCAGAATACTCCAACTAAAATCTTGAAAAGATCGCAAAAGAAAACCAAGGTCCTCAAATTAGCAAAACCCCAAAAACCGAACGACTAGACAACTATGTGTATCCCTAGCTTACATGGATGAGATCCATAAAATATGTGAGGGATTTTCAATCACAATCCTGGTTGTCAAGTGTCCAAATAAAGAGGAATCAATTCAAATACTTCTTTTCTAGAAGAGATCAAGCCAAGACACAAAAGTCTCTTTTAGAAAAGCAAAAGCAGATATTTCCAGAAGCTGTCTTTAATTTGAACAGGAGGTTGGTGGGTTTCTGCTGCTCACAAAATTATAAGAAATTTTCTCCCTATGAGCAGATGAGTCATGATACCAAATTTCAGATCAAAAAGCCATGTAGAAAAATCATCATAAATCTATGAACACAGACAGTCAGGAACTTCGAGCAGAAAATTTAGGGCTCGGTTTTCACCTCATGGCGCCCAAACGGTGCAACAAGTGAACTCCAGAATTTTTTTCTATAGATGGATATGGGAGTCCCGCACAATCTCCAACAAGAATCACGCAAAAAATATTTTTCTAGATTTTTCTACAAATCAAATACTAACTGCTGCGCGAAGAACAAGTTCTGGACAAAACTGGAACTTGAAAGAAAAGATGATCTCTACTTAATCAAAGAGTGCAAAAGAGATGTAAAACCATATGAACACACTAAAAACATCCAAGATCAGCATTTAGAAGGTGGGGAGGTAAATCCAAATTGCATGAATGTAAATTGCGGGAAAGTAAATGCGTAATGTAAATGCTGAATTTAAATTGCGTAAAGTAAAGACATAATGTAAATGCGGAATTTAAATTCACAATAATGTAAAGAAATTTCTTTGTATTTCTGGTGGGAAGGTTTACAAAGCCTCACTTCATGTGGGCAAAGCTCAAAGGAGCAACTCAAACCTTCAAGAGGAGGAGGCCACCCATCCACCCCTATTTATACTACTCTTGGGCCACCTACCACCCTTGGATGAGTCCCTCAACCCTAGGACACTCATCTAAGAGCTAGGATTGACCCACTCACACAGCCATGCAAGGGCTAACCCAAAACCCACACACATACCGGGTTTTCTTGCACGGTTTTCAAAGCATACTACCTAGACCCGCTAACCTATCAACTAGACCGCAATCCGACGGCCCTCATTGATCCACACGGCATCTAGTTAGCATCATCTCCTTTCCTTGTCTTCTTGACTTGCCCGGACTCCGTCTCCGATCATCTTCCGGCGATCTCCCGACCGTCTGGACCTCCGACGCTCCTCGCCTAGTCCCGATCATCCTCCGCCTCACCATGACCTAGCACTGTCGCCCTGCAACCATCAAAGACAAGGAAAACCTTTCACATAGCAATGCCTACAAATATTTTCAATGATTATCCCAAAATCATTAATCGATCTTAATTGCGGTCAACGGTCCGGTGCTACCGCCCCCAGGTCGGTAGCACTGGAAAAGCAACCATACTCAAATTGCTTCAAATCCAATTCACTTCAAATCAAACTCAATTTGAAATCAAACCAAGCTCAACTCTTGTCAATTACTCATCACACACAAGGATATACCTCCACATGGTCTTTCAATCTCCCCCTTGATGAGTATATTGACAAACACATGAAAAGGCATAAGTTTGTGTTTGAAGGAGAAGGAATAAAGCAATTTGTATGCAAAGCCAAACTTGATCAAAGAAATGGAAATCAAGAACATGACCAAGTTGGCAACTAGAAATGCTTATGATCTATGAAAGATAGCAAGGATTAACAAAGATCATAAGAAAGAAGAATCAAGTGCAAAATGATGCCTTTTCTACAATTTCTCCCCCTTTTGGCAATATAGGCATCAAGATGACATTTTCTTTTCTCCCCCTTTTTTTGTTGTTTTTATGCAAGTAATGCAGCCTAAGGGAGCTTTGAAGATTATCCATGTGACCAACAAGACAAGTTATGACACCAAGCTAAGTTATGGCAAAAATAGACTAAGCTAAGGCATGTCCAAGTGCAAATAATCATTTTGCTAGCAAGATTTAATTAAAACCATGTCATTTTTACCATGATTGAACATGAGTAACACTTGTCATTAGTTTCAAAACTAGAAGCAAAGCCATTCAAAGGATCAAATGAAAAACCTAGAGTTCAACCTACTCAACACTTTGGGGAATCTAGAAGTGCACACAAGGTCCTTCGAGCCTTTTTTTCATTGTATGCAAATTTTTCTTTGAATCTTTGAAAGACATAGCGGGGTGCAAATGTTTGACATTATTTGCATTCTTTACCCACATATGTTTTTTTTTTTGCATTTTTAAAGCAATTGACTCAAGCCATAATCGATCATCTCAAGAGGGACTCTTAAGAGAATGATCTTGGTCATACACAACACATTCCAAGTTCATCTCAAGTGCAATGAGAAGCCATCTTGTGAATGTGAGATGTTGAGTCTAATGCGCACAAAAAGAGTCAATTTTGCTTCACTTTCATTTTAGCATTTTCATTGTTAAGCTAGTGAAGGACTCAAGTATGGATCAAACAAGATTCACCCAAGTTGCTATAGGGACTCTAAAGAATTCCAGAATTTCACAAATCATGGCAAATACACCTAGAGAAGAAACTTAGCAAGTAAACGCAACATGTTTTATCAAGTTTTTCTTTTAACGCTTATTTTTCAATTTTTGTAAGCTTAGCAAGATAAATGAACTTGGACATATCTAAGCAAGTAATTTTCTTCATAATATAGCATGGTGTATAAAATGAAACATGAATCATTTGCATAATAGACAAAGCTCATAAAATGAAAAATCAAGTCTATATGCAATGCATGAGACAGATTCTTAAACTCCCCCTCAACATGTGATTTCATTTTAAGCAACAATCTGGTTCAAATTGAGTTATTAGCAAGATTAAGCTCAAGAAAGATCGAAAAGAACTCAATTAAAGCCAAAAACACAGAATGGAGGGAAGAAGTCAAGAAACTGCGAACTGGGTGGCTATAGAGTATAGAAAAGATGGTAGAGAACACTATAGCTCAGACTCGCTCTCATCTTCCCCAATGACTAACATAGGAAAGCTGTCTCTAGATCCCAAACTAAGGAGTGCACATGCACTGCCTACCAGGGGCCCAACACTGCTAGACTTATAAGACTGTGAGGGAACTCAACCTAGAGAGAAGAGAGAACAGCTAATTAAGCATGATAGCAACCTAAAGCACAAGATGAGAGGTCCATGCAAAGCATGCCAAAAGTCTAAGTGATGTGAACTCATAACTCTAAGGAATAAAACCCATAAGCACCCAGAGCAATACAAAAGGAAAAACTGAAATAAAATATAATACATAATATATAGATCAGCTCCCCCTCACAGAAGGCCGTAAGGGCACACAACTCCAAGCTCACTCCTCAAGGCAACAAACCGAGAGCTATCCAAAGGCTTAGTAAAGATATCGGCCAACTGGTGGTCACTCTCCACAAACTGAAGCACTATGTCTCCTTTCTCCACATGGTCTCTAAGGAAGTGATATCTAATATCAATGTGCTTGGTCCGGAGTGCCTGACTTGGGTTCTTGGCAATGCAAATAGCGAAGTGTTATCACGTAAAAGTGGAACACTCTCTATCTCTAACCCAAAGTCCCGCAAGGTCGATCTCATCCAGAGCACTGCTACAAAGAATCGGCTGCAAAGAACATACTCGGCCTCGCCGTGGATCATGCGACTCGGACCGCTTAGATGACCAAGAAACAAGAGAAGTGCCAATGAATTGGCAAGTGCCGAAGTGCTCTTCCTATCTATCCTCTGACCAAAGAAAGTCAAGATCGGAAAAGGCTCTAAGGAATAGACAAGAGGAAGAAGAGTACCAGATACCATAATCAATGGTATCTTGAAGGTACCTGAAGATGCGCTTCACCGCCTGGCGATGAGAGACGCGAGGAGAAGCCTGAAAGCGAGCACACATACACACAGAAAGTGTATGTCCGCCATGAGGCAAGAAGATACAAGAGGGAGCCAATCATGCTCCGAAACTCCTTTTGATCAGCAGGCTCACCATCCTCGTCGGGCTCGAGGACACCAGTGGTGGCCATAGGAGTCATCACGGGCTTTCCATCAGACATATCAAACCGTCTCAGGAGGTCCCGAGTGTACTTACCTTGGTGCAGGAAAGTACCCTCCCGAGTCTGCTTGATTTGGAAGCCAAGAAAGTAGCTCAACTCACCCATCATACTCATCTCAAATTCTGTGCTCATCACCTCAGAAAAATGAGACACAAGAGACTGAGATGAGCCACCAAAGATAATATCGTCCACATAAATCTGGACGAGAAGGAAATGAGAATCCTGGTGTCTGATGAATAGAGTTTTGTCTACTATACCCATTTGAAACCATGACTGAGAAGATAGGACTTAAGCCTCTCATACCAAGCTCTAGGGGCCTGCTTAAGTCCATACAAGGCTTTGGAAAGCTTGTAGACATGGTTCGGGTATTTGAGGTTCTCAAATCCTGGAGGTTGCTTGACATACACCTCTTCCTTAATGAAGCCATTGAGGAATGCACTCTTAACATCCATTTGATAGAGCTTGAAGCCCTGGAATGCATAGAATGCAAGCAGATTCTAATCGCTCTAGTCTAGCTACAAAGGGCAAAGGTCTCCTCAAAGTCAAGACCCTCAACTTTGAGTGAAGCCCTGTGCAACTAGCCTAGCCTTGTTGTAACGACAACCCCATCCTCACTCTGCTTGTTTTTGAACACCCACTTGGTCCCAATGACATTATGACCAGATGGGGCTCTACAAGCTGCCAAACTTTGTTTCTCTCAAAGTTTTCTAGTTCCTCATGCACAGCATTAATCCATGATTCATCGGATAATGCATGAGTAACATTCTTTGGCTCAAAAGAGGCAACAAAGGCAGAGTGAAGGCAGAAAGAAGATAAGCCTGATTTTGAGCGCGTCACCGCTCAAACAGATCACCAATGATCTCGCTCGGTGGATGAGAACGCTGAATATGGCGAGGAGGACTGTAGCGAGTGGCCTCTACCTCTTGAGGAGAAGAGGTAGGAACAGAGCCACTCGCTGAAGAAGAGTCCGAAGGCAAGGGTTGGTCTCCCTGAGGTGCAGAAATGGAAACAGGAGGCACCTCAGGTGTAGAGGAAACTGGATCAGGTGGAACACCATCATCTCCATCATCCTCATCCTCTACAAAGATGGTCTCGGAGGGATAAGAAGAGCCTGAAATATCAGGTCTAGCTCCTGGGCTAGCCTCATCAAAGGTCACATCACAGGTTTCTATGATCCTATTCGCATCACAACTCCAGACCCTATAGCTACGAGAGGAAGTTGAGTAACCCAGAAAGATACTATCAGAAGAATGAGACTCAAACTTATCCAGATTACCAGACTTCAAGATAAAACACTTGCAACCAAAAACACGAAAATGAGAAACACTGGGCTTTCGCCCATACCTCAACTCATAAGAAGTGCGATGCAAATGTGCTCTCAGGAAAACGCGATTGGAAACATGAAGCAGTAGCTATAGCCTCAGCCCAAAACTTTCTAGGAGTATTGTACTCATCTAGCATCGTCCTGGCCATCTCAACCAGGGTCCTGTTCTTCCTTTCCACTACGCCATTTTGCTGAGGGGCGTATGGAGAAGAGAACTGATGCTCTAAACCAGACTCCACACAGAAACTCTCAAAGTAGGAATTCTTGAACTCGGTGCCATTATCACTGCGTATAGCTCATAATGCACCTGGAAGTTCAATAGACAACCTACTAACCAATCCCCTGAAGTGAGAAAAAGTCTCATCCTTCGAGGCTATGAAAAATACCAAAGAATACCTCGAAAAATCATCAACAATGACAAGTACATACCACTTCCCTCCCGCCGATTGCACTCTAGCCGACCAACAAAGGTGTCCATTTGTAAAAGCTGTCTGGTGCATCACCATCACTACGGTGGATCGGAGGATGAGAAGTAGTAACCATCTTGCCATGTCGGCAGGGAGAGCAAACTAAGTCTTTGACCATCTTGAGTTTGGGCAAACCACGAATAAGATCGCGGCTGCTAACTCTGGTCAAATGATCAAAACCAATGTGACCAAGTCTCCTATGCCAGAAGGAGAGATCACGGTACTCAGAAGCAATCAAACACCGAAGAGAGTCTCCAGAATAAACAGAAAAATCAGCACGAAAGACTCTCCCAAATCTAGAAATCCCGCAAACTAACTCTCCTGATGAATCGAGGATTCTACAAGCATTGCTCTTAAAGCTTACCTCGAAAGAGTCATCGATAAGCTGAGAAACAGAAAGCAAATTATATTGCAGCTTACTTACTAAGGCAACGTCCTTAAGAATAAAATTTTCATTAATGCAGATGGTACCTTTAGCAATGACTC